>CM052722.1:32523753-32579110 GCA_028551405.1 Uromys caudimaculatus | reverse complement strand
AAATTGGCCTGAAGTTTTCTTTCTTTGTTGGGTCTTTGTGAGGTTTTGGTATCAGTGTGATTGTGGCCTCATAGAAGGAGTTGGGTAGTGTTCCTTCTGTTTCTATTTTGTGGAATAGATTGAAGAGTATTGGTATTAGGTCTTCTTTGAAGGTCTGATAGAATTCTGCAGTGAACCCATCTGGACCTGGGCTTTTTTTTGGTTGGAAGACTTTTAATGACTGCCTCTATTTCTTTAGGCATTATGGGACTGTTTAGATGGTTTATCTGATCTTGGCTTAGCTTTGGTATTTGATATCTGTCTAGGAAATTGTCCATTTCATCCAGATTTTGCAGTTTTGTTAAGTATAGACCTTTGTAGTAGGATCTGATGATTTTATCCTTCTCCTTTCTAGTGCAATTAAAAGAACTCTTCAGAAGTTATTCTGGACTCCCCCTCTTGGAAGCCTGAAGAACTTACTATTCACAACCCAGTGTTCCTTTGTCTAAGACTGCAGCAAACAGCTACCACCCAATACACTCCAACAAGACTGCCTAACCTTCTACCATAGGACAGAAACAAGACACACACACACACACAAAAAAAGAATTGTGTGAAAACTCTAGAGGGCCTCCAGCACCTCACTAGACAGTATCACTGGCACTCACAATAATAATGATTAATCTCTGTTGTTTGGCATGAATTGTGTACAGCTCAGTGAGTATTTAAGGATACATGAGAAACTAGGCAGTGGTGATCACTCTTAATCTCTCTCTACTTATTACTCTATTATTCTGTAGGTTTCCTTCAAGTAATCAGAATCTGTCTTCAACATGCACACCTGGCTATAATGGATGTTTCAATGGGAGCAGACAGAAATAAGGATGATTGCTGATATAGGTTCTTGAACTTATCTTGAGATCTGAGAGTAACAATATAGTTCCAAGGTCAAGCATATTTAACCTTTCTTTATCAAGAAGAAATAAAAATAATCCTCTAGGTTTAAGGTGAATCTAGAGGAGTTTATTTATTCTGTTTCACATTTTGTTGTACAATTTCAGGATTTCTGCTAGCCATATAGTTTTTTAACCAAAGACTTATCAATCAAATTGTGAATATATAGTTGAGCCTGTCAGGTTCTCTTTTGAAGAACTTGATACATCACTACAACAATAAGCTTAAAATACTCTACTCCCAATAAAATATTTCCCAAGAGGTTTTCTTTTAATCCATGAAATCCTTCCATAAAGTATAATCCAAATATTACATGTGTTTCTCCATGCTTAGCAAACCTGCAAAAGAGCAATATTTCACTAGAAGTTTGGTTGCAGGTAAGAGCATAGAATATGACAGACTTAGGTCTGAATCTTACCTCTGTTGTTCACTGGAAGAGTCAATGAACAGAAGTCATTTCATCTGAGCATTTTTTATTGTGTATAAAATAAAAATAACCACATAAAATTTACATTTCAATATTATATAAACATTAAAAGAGATAAACCCTTTGAAATTGGGTCTGCAACACTTGTTTATGCATCAAGTATCACATGTTATTACTGTTATTTAACTGTACATGATCATGATATAAATAATACAACTTTATGTACATACAACTGAATAATTTATAACTTTTGTAATTTATGTATTAAAATTTACAATAGCATTTGTATGTTTCTAAATGTTTGTAATTATTATATCTTTAATTTATTCATGTATTATATCCCAAATGCTGCTGCTCTCCTCCAGCTCTCTGCTCACAGAGTCCCTCATCTCTCCTATTTTTCACCATGGAGAGAGTGCATCCCCCCTGGGGCAGCTCCCACCCTGTTGCATCAAATCTCTGCATAATTAGGCACTCCTTTCCCACTGAGGCCAGACAATGCAGCCCTCTTCTGCATATATGCTGGGGATCTTGGACGAACCCAGATATGCTCATTGGTTGGTAGTCCAGTCTCTGAGAGTTCCCAGAGGTTCAGATTAGTTAACACTCTTGATCTTCCTGTAGGACTGCCAGTGCCTTCAGGGCATTCAACCCTTCTCTTAACTTTTTCATAAGGTTGTCTGACCTCTATTGAATTTTTGGCTGAGTTATCTACATCTGTCTCAGTCAGATGTTGTGTCCTCTTAGAGGACAGATATGCTAGGCTCCTATCTGAAATCACAGCATAGTATTACAAATAGTATCAGATATTGGGTTTCAAGTTGGATCAGTCACTGGTCTGTCCTTCTTTCAGTCACTGCTCCGTTTTTGTCCCTGCATTTCTTTTAGACAGGGCAAGTTTTGTAGGTGAGTTGGTGTCCCCAGCTCTCCAGTGGGGATCCTGTCTGACTACTGGAGGTGGTTTCATCAGCTTCCATATCCCCACTGATGGGCATTTTACCTAAGGCCAGCTGCATTGACTCCTGTGAGCCTCCCCCATCCAAGAGTTCCTAGACATCCCCCCCTACCCCCAGCAGCTGCATATGTCCATTCTTTCTCATGGATTTCTGGGCTTCTTTCCTATCTCTCCCTATAACAGATCCTGCCCTCTACACCACTCCCCCATCCCATCTCCTATCCAGATTTCTTTTTACTTTTGCCTCACATGACTATTTTGTTCTCCATCCTAAGTGGGATTCAAGCATCTTCACTTGGGCCTTCCTTCTTATTTACTGTCTTTGGGTCCGTGGAATTTATCATGCATATTCTGTACTTTTTGGCTGATATCCACTTACTGGTGACTACATACCATGCATGTCCTTTTGTATCTGTGTTACTTCATTCAGGATGATATTGTCTAAATCACATCATATGCCTGCACAATTCATAATGTCCTTGTTTATAATAGCTAAATAGTATTTCATTGTGTAAATGAACCACATTTTCTTTATTCATTCTTTCATTGATGTACACCTGGGTTGCTTCCAGTTTCTGACTATTATGAATAAAACAGCTATAAACAAAGTGGAGCACATGTCCAGGGATTATGGTAGAGCGTCTTTAGGGTATTTGCTCAGGAGCAGTATAGCTGGGTCTTCAGGTAGAACTATTTCCAATTTTCTGAGAAACTGCTGTAGTGATGTCCAGAAAGATTGTACAAATTTGTAACCCCACCAATAAGAGCAGAGTGTTCCCCTTGCTCCACATCTTTGCCAACATGTGCTATCACTCCAGCTTTTTAAATTTGCCATTCTGATTGGTATATGGTGAAATCTTAGGGTTGTTTTGATTTGCAGTTCGCAGATGACTAAGGATGGTGAACATTTCTTTAAGTGCTTCTTGGCCTTTGGAGATTCCTCTGTTGAGAATTCTCTGTCTAGCTCTGTATCCCATATTATTTGTGGCTATTATGATAGGTGTTGTATTCCTAGAATCTTTCCCAGCCAGTTTATGCTTTATATAAGGAGTGGCACTGATTTCTTTGAGTTATATTGTATCCTGGCACTTTGCTGAAGGGGTTTATCAACTGTAAAAATTCTCTGGTAGAATTTATGGAGTATGTTGTTTATACAGTCATATCTTCTGCAAATAGTGATACCTTGACTTCTTCCTTTCTAATTTGTATCACCTTGATCTCCTTTTGTTCTCTGTTGCTATAATTAGAACTTCAAGTACTATATTAAAATTATAGAAAAAGAGTGGTCAGTTTTGTCTTGTCCCTAATTTTAATAGGATTGTTTTAAGTTTCTCTCCATTTAATTTGATGTTGGCTATTGGTTTGTTGTATATTGCTTTAGTCATGTTACATATGTCCTTTGAATCCCTGATCTCTCCAACTCCTTTAACAAGAAGGGGTGTTAGCGTTTTTTCAAAACCATTTTCAACATCTAATGAGATGGTTATGTGATTTTTTTCTTTGTGTTTATTTATGTAGTAGATTACATTAATGGAGTTTCATATATTGATCCATTCATGTACGCTTGGCAAGAAGTCTACTTGATTGTGGTACTTGATGCTTTTGGTGTGCTCTTGGATTTGGTTTGTGAGAATTTCATTGAGTAATTTTGCTTTGATATTCATAAGCAACAATGGTCTGAAGTTGTCTTTCTTTGTTGTGTGTTTATGTGATTTAGGTATCATGGTAACTATGACCTAATAGAATGAATTAGGTAGTGTGCCTTCTTTTTCTACCTTGTGAAATAGTTTCCAAAGTATTGGTATTAGCTCTTCCTTGAAATTCTGGAGTAAAACCATCTGTCTCTGGGCTGTTTTGTTTTTGTTTTGTTTTGTTTTGTTTTGTTTTTTTTTTTGGTTGTGAGGTTTTTAATGATTGCTATTTCCTTAAAGGATATAAGATTGTTTAGATGGTTTGCCTGATCTTGGATTAACTTTTGTATGTGGTATCTGTCTAGAATCTCATCCATTTTCTTTAGATTTTCCAGTTGTGTCAAGTATAGGATTTTGATGTAAGACATGGTTCTTTTTTGAACTTCCACAGTTTCTGTTGTTATATTTGATTTTCATTTCTGATTTTGTTAATTTGGATACTGTTTCTGTGCCTTTTAGTTAGTTTTGCTAAGGGTTTGTTGATCTTGTAACTTTCTCAAAGAACCAGATCTTGGATCTTAGTTTTCTTGATTCTTTGCATTGTTCTTTTGTTCTAATTGATTGTTTTCCTCCCTGAGTTTGACTATTTCCTGCCATCTACTCCCCTTGGATATTTTTGCTTCTTTTTGTTCTAGAGCTTTCAGGTGTGCTGTTAAGGTGCTAGTATGAGATGTCTCCAATTTCATTATGAAGGCACTTAGTATTCTTACCACTGCTTTCATTTTGTCCCATGAGTTCCAGGATGTTGTGCTTTCGTTTTCATTGAATTCTAGAAAGTATTTAACTTCTTTCTTCATTTCTTGATCGTTGAGTGTAGATTTCTTCAGTTTCCATGAATATGTGGGCTTTCTCTGTGGTCGAAGTCCAGCTTTAATCTGTGGTGATCTGATAGAATGCATAGGATTGTTTCAATATTCTTGTATCTATTGAGGCTTGTTTTGTGTCCAATAATATGATCAATTATGGAGACCATTCCTTGAGGTGCTGTGAAGAAGGTACATTCTTTTCTTTTGGGGTGGAAGGTTCTATAGATATCCCTTAAATCAATTTAGTTCATTGTGAAGGGCCATGCAGTAGGAATGACAAATGGCTTTAGAATTCATGAAATGAGGCCCATGGGATACTACAGCCACATGGGTGAGCCTCAGTGTAGTACTGTTCCAAGGACTATGTGTCCTGAGGCCTTTATGCTGTTATGGAGTTCTGCTCTGCTTGCTGCCCTCAAATTCCCTCTTAATCTAAGTATTATATGAAAACTTTAAGGGGGCTTCCAGTCCCTCACTGAGCATTATTTCTGGCATTCACAGTACTGGTACTTGATCTCTTTCAGGCATTGCTTCTGGAACAGATTAATGATACAATCACTATCCTAGAGTAGAAAATAGAGATACAGATTGTCAGTAATGACCACCCCCCTCAGAAAATGTTTGGAAACATAAACTTGTTAGTGAAGCTAGATTGAGATGTTTTTGCTACTGAGCTTGATGTAAAAAATCTTAGGAAACAATATGAAGTTCAGAAAGGCACACTCTTATTAGGCTAAGAATCTTTTATGATCATGGAATAAGAACAATGGCAACATTGGTTGACATGACTGTCATTGAGTATGGACTGCTAATGATTGATTTTTTTATAGCCATCTTTTGCCTTCAGTTTCCTTAATGATTTATTAAGAATTGCTGATGAGTAGCTATGCATTCTGAGAATATAAAGGTAGATTTGACTGATTTTTATATAAAAGTTTAGATTTGTGATTCTTTTAAGATTCTTACAAGATTACCTTTAAAGATAAGTAATAAAATAATTTCTTTCTTTGCAAGTGCAAATTGCTACCTGTCAGTAGGAGAAATTGGCTGAGAAAACTACCTTGCTTGCTTACACTTCATTAATCTATAACAAGTTGCTTAGTTACAAATGTACAAGGGTTTGGGTAAATAATTTGTTTTCTTTATATGTACTATGTATTGTTATTTTTTGTAAAGGTATTGGGCAACACACGGCTTTTTCCATAATCATTTACTAGAAGAAACAAAACAATCACATTGTAATTTTATACTACTTGAAAGATTTTGCTGTGATATATAAGCTATGGAAAAAAAAGACTGAAGAATGGAGGGTTGGAAGTTTGTTTCTTCTATCCATCAACCATGTGTATATGTGAAAGATATGTGCGAGTGGAGAGTTGGAACACTCATCCTTCCATTCATCAACTATGTGTTTATGTGTAAGGTTTGTGTGTATGGTGGCAGAAACATTGTTTCCTCTATCCATCAGCTATCTTTATATGTGTAAGTTTTTTGTGAAAGTGTGTTGGAACATTCTTGTATCCATCAACTATGTGTATATGTGTATATGTGCAAAGTTTTTGTGAGTAGGGATCAGAACACTGTTCCTTTCATCCATCAACTATGTGTATGTACATATATGTGTAAGGTTTGAGTGAGAGTGTGCTGGAACATTCTTCTGTCCATCAGCTATGTGTATGTATATAGGTGAGTTTTGTGTAAATGATAACTAGAACATTGTTCCTTCCATCCACCAACTATGCATATATATGTATATATATATATATAAAGCTTGACTGGGTGTGTGTTAGAGCTTTCTCCATCTACCAATTGTATGTATTTATGTGTGTATGTGTGAAATGTTTGAAGTCTGATAGCTTAAGCTTTGCTCTAATCATTCTATGTGTGAATGTGTATATGTCTATCTGTAGATATGTATATATATATATGCATGTATGTATGTATTATGTATGTGTATGTATTCCTGTATGTTTGTGTGTATGAAATTACTAAATACTACATTTTGTTTCATCCAATCAGAGCATGTGTGTGTGTGTGTGTGTGTGTGTGTGTGTGTGTGCACGTGTACATGTGTGAAATTTCTCTCTTTCCTTCTTTTTCAATATGGCCCCTAAGAGTTACAAGGATTCACAGTTGTTTCTGCTGGACACAGGGAGTGCCAACCCCAGTAAATTAAGCTTTGTTCCCTTAGAAAAAGTCTATTAAACAACTTCTCTAATCACTGGCTACATTGGACAACAGCCCCTGATGTCATCCGGATCCATCTCTGTCAGCGGATCCATCTGTCAGCAGATCCAATGGCTGCCTGCCTAAGTTTACCCACTACATAGATGGGAAAACTGGTCATTGGCAGCTCACAAAATCTATTAATTTCATTGTGTCTCTGCTTAGTTTCTATTTGGAAAACCTGTTTAATAGTGAGAATTGGATGTTGAAGTCTGCCACTAATATTATGTGGAATTCACTATGTCTTTTGAGCGTCAGTAAATTTTCTTTTGTGAATATGGGTTCACTTCCATTTGGGCATAGATGATCAGAATTGAGACTTACTCTTGGTGGATTTTTTTCTTTGATAAGTATGAATTATTCTTCTCCATCTCTTTTGATAACTTTTATTTGAAAGTCTGTTTTATTCGATATTAGAATGACTAATGCAGCTTGTTTCTTGGGTCTGTTTGTTGGGAAAACCTTTTTTCAGCCCTTTACTCTGAGATAGTATCTATCATTGTTGCTACAATGTATGTCCTGTATGCAGAAAAATGAGGGATCTGTTTGTGTGTCCAGTTTCTTAACCTGTGCCATTTTAGTCATGAACTAATTCCATTGATGTTGAGAGAGATTAATGACCAATGACTGTTACTTTGTTGATCGAGATAGTATTGTGTGTGTGTGTGTGTGTGTGTGTGTGTGTGTGTGTGTGTGTGTGTGTGTATGTGTATGTAATTTTCTTCTTTTGGGTTTGCTGTGAGATGATTAATTTCTTGTGTTTCTTTGGTGTAGTTACTCTCCTTGTATTTGAGTTTTCCTTCTAGTACCCTCTGTAGGACTGGATTACTTGAAAGATAGTCTAAATTTTGATTTGTCATGGAATATCTTGGTTTCTCCATCAGTGATGATTGAGAGTTTTGCTGGGCATAGTAGTTTAGGATCTTCTGGCTCTTAGAGTCTCTGCTGAGAAGTCAGGTGTAATTCTGATAGGTTTGCCTTTATGTGTTACTTGACATTTTTCCATTGCAGCTTTTAATATTCTCTATTTGTCCTGTTTTGATTATTATGCACCAGGGGATTTTCTTTTCTAGTCAAATCAATTTAGTGTTCTGTAAGCTTCTTATATGTTTATGGTTGTCTCTTTCTTTAGGTTAGGGAAGTTTTCTTCTATGATTTTGTTAAAGATGTTTTCTGGCCTTTGAACTGGCAACCTTCACTCTATTCTATTCCTACTATTCTTAGATTTGGTCTTTTCATAGTTTTCCAAATTTCCTGGATGTTTTGAGTTAAGAATACTTTACATTTGATATTTTCTTTGAGTTATGTATCAGTTTCTTCTATTGTATCTTCTGTGCCTGAGATTCTCTCTCTCTATCTCCTCTATTGTGTTGGTGATGCTTGCATCAATTGTTCCTGTTCTCTTCCCTAAGTTTGCTATCTCCAGGATTTCCTCAGTTTGTGTTTTCTTTCTTGCTTCTATTTCTACTTTCAGGTCTTTTGCTGTTTTATTTATTTCCTTCACCTGTTTAATAGTATTTTCCTGTATGTCTTTAGGGGGTTCTATCTCTTTGACATTTTTTACTACATTTCCTTAAGAGAATTATTTATATACTCTTTAAAGGTCCTTTATCATCTTCATGAGATGGGATTTAAGGTCACAATCATGCTCTTCATGTGTGTTAAGATATCCAGGGCTTCCTGTAGAAGGAGAGATGAATTCTGAAGGTTCCAGGTTGCATTTGTCTTCTGTTGATTATACTCTTGCACTTGCTTTTAGCCACCTTTGTGTCTATGGTCTTGGCTGACCTGGGTGTCACAATTTGGAACATGCCTCTAAGAAGGCAGGTAGGAATGTTTGTCCCGAATTAAAGCATGTCTCTTGGGAGGCAGGTGGAGTTGTTTTGTGGGTTTGAGACTTGTTGATCACAAAGTGCAGGTGCATGTTCAGACTGGAAGGGAGATGGAGCTCTGACAGGGTGGGGCAGTGTCCATGTTTTCTGGGCTCTATGGAGGGTCTCTCATGTGTCCATGGTTAGAGCAGACCTTTTGGGAGACTGGGCAGACCAGAATGATGTGGACTTTCAACACTTATCAAACAAAATAAAGCATATAGATGGCAGCACTCTAATAGTGTTTAAGCTTGTAACCTAAGTAAAATAAAATGTAGAAAAGTTAGGAATATACAAGCCTCTAATTTTAGTACTCATCAGACTGAGGCAGAAGAATCTCTAATTTAAATCCAGGCAGAGTCTTAATTGTCTCTGTCTCTGGGCCTCAGCCACACCACATACTCATTAAAGATCAGTTGTTGCTCTGTCCTATATTGAGGCACCAGAAATAAGAAGGCACAGGGAACAGCACATTCACTTTTAAAATTTGTGTAAAAAAAAATGACAGAATCTTTTGGCCAAAGAAAATCACATGACCAAACCTAACGCTAGTAGAGCACAATATATAGACCCATTTTAGGATTATTCAATAATCAAATCTACTGTACAGGCCCATAGCTTTCACAACTTTAACCCAGGATCTGAACTTCATTTTTTCCTGGTAAAGTATATCCAGTATATATCAGTAACTCTGTTTGTATAGTCAAAATATATGAGGGTATTCACTGCATGTGTCTCCCTTAAAACGTCCTTCAGTAAGGTGTTATTGGAGTTCTATCATTTGTTTGCCTTATCACTGCAATACTGTAACAAATACATTCTAAGAATATTATGATATTTACATAAAATTCTTTAATCATTCATGTGGTTCTTGTTGGCTTCTTTTCTCTTTGTAGTAGATATCAGCCAAACAAGGTCATAGTTGTATGGTTTATTATCAAGTATCTTATTGACATTTTATTCTCTTTCTAAAATCATACTGTGGTGTATTGGCTTATGGGTTTTATTGTCAAATTTTAAAGCAGAATCTACTTGTTGTAGTTCTCCAACAATCAGCCATTGACAAAGGAAATCCAAAAAAGATTACTTTTTAAAAATGTATCTATTTATTCACTTTACACTCCAATATAAGCCTCCTCTCTATTCCCAATATGCCCTCACACAGATGTTTCCCCCATTCTTCCCACCTATTTTCCTCTGAAAAGGGGGAACTCCCTATGTGTTTCACCCTCTTAGTACCCGACTACTGAACCATCCTCTCCACCTTCTACCTTGGCACATCAAGTCTCTGTATGACTAGGTGCATCATCTCCCACTGAGGCCAGACAGGGCAGCCCAGTGAGGGGGGATGGAATCAAAGGGTAGGCAACAAATTCATGGAAAGCCCCAACTCCAGTTGTTGGAGGAGCCACATGAAGACTAAGATGCATATCTGCTACATATGTGCAGGAAGTCTAAGTCCAGCCCATGCTTGCTCTTCAGTTCATGGTTCATTGTGGGCTCTGGGAGCTTATAATGTCCATTGTAGTTTACAATATAGGTCCTCATGTGGAGGTCCTGTCCTCTTTGGGTACCTCAATCCATCCCCCAACATTTCCATAAGACTCCATGAGCTCCATTTAATGTTTGGCTGTGGGTCTCTGCATCTGTTGGCTTCTGGATGGAGTCTCTCAGAGGACAGTTATGCTAGGTTCCTGTCTGCACGCATAACAGGATTATAATTAATAGTGTCAGGAATTGGATATTATCCTTGTCAGATATATGGTTAGTGAAGGTCTTTTCCCAATCTGTAGGCTGCCATTTTGTCCTGTTGACAGTGTCTGTTGACATACAGATTTTCAGTTTCATCAGGTTCCATTTATCAATTGTTGATCTTATGGCCTGAGCCCATTGGTATATTGTTCAGGAAATTTTCTCCTGTACCAATGTATATAAGGCTCTTTCCCACTTTGTCCTCTGTTAGATTTGTTTAGTTTTATGTTGAGGTCCTTGATTCACTTAGACTTCAGTTTTGTATAGGATGATAAATATGGAATTTGAAGTGGTCACCATCTGTAGCCACTAAGATCCCCAATGAAAGGACAGGGACATCAACTCACCCATAAAACTTTTTACTCAAAGTTTTTTCTGTCTAAAAGAAATGCAGGGGTGTCACAGAGGCTGAGGGAAAGGCCAACCAATAACCAACCCAACTCGAAACACATCCTATGGGCAAACACCAACCCCTGACATTATTAATGATACCCTGTTATGCTTGCAGACAGACACCTAACATATCTGTCCTCTGAGAGACTATAGCCTGCTGTGGACAAAAACAGAAGCAGATACCCAGAGATAAATATATGGAGGTCAGGGACACCTGGCAGCTCTTAGAATCTGAGCCACCAACCAAAGAACATGCATTGGCTTGAATGAGGCCTCCAGCATACATATAGCAGACAGGTCAGTAGTCTTGATGCTGCCCTGTAAGGCCTCAATGGGAGAGGAAGTGCCTAATATGGCAGAAACTTGATGTGACAGGTTGGGAGATACACAGGGAAGGTTCCACCCACTCTGAGGATAAGGGGAGGGTGATGGGGGAAAGGACTTGGTGAGGGAGGGACCAAGATGGAGAGTAACATTTTAGATGTAAAGAAACTAATTAATTAATAAACAACAAATATACAACAATAGCATACAACAAAAACAATAAAAAAGGAAACCTACTTTGGACATAGAGTATGCTGTAACTCATGGAATTTCAGTGCTATTTCATTTGTCTAAAATGTTTCTCCTTATATATTACCTATGTATTAGTCATGGTTCTCTAGAGTCAGACAACTTATAAAATGGCTCTATCTTTGTATTAAGGGAATTTATTGTAATGACTTAAAGTCTGTGGTCCAACTATGAATGGGAAGTCCAAAAATCTAGTAGTTGCAGGCTCGTTGTTTCACCTGGTTTTCTGTATAAGCTGGAATCCTGAAGAAGTGGGTTCCAACAGATGTGCTGGCAAGTTAAGTATAAACAGGCAAAGAAGAGTGAGTCTTCCTTCTTTCAATGACCTTATGTAAGCATCTAGCAGAAGGTGCAGCCCAGATTAAAGATATGTACCACCAAGACTGAATCTGTAACTTGCTTTGTCCCAGGCTAGCCTAGAACTCAGAGATATACTTGTCTCAACATCCTGGGATTAAAGGAATGTACTACCTTGCCTGGCCTAAGCTTTTCAGGGCTACTATACCTCAAGATGTGGATCAAAAGCATGCCCTCCATTTCTGTATTATAGTACATTCCAGATGTAGTCATGTTCACAACCAGGAATAGCCAGTACAATCTATCTATCATTTATCTTTTATCTGTCTATCTCTCACTCACAAAACCATTGGATTTTGAAATGTTTCATGTACCAATTTATCTCATGGTCTTTTCTTTGCCAATCAATCCTCAGCCTCCCAAGGAAAGCCATGCTGATTAGTCACTGGATTAACTTTTTCATCTTTGTGGTTTTAATGGAAGGAAGGAATAACACACCTGTAAAGCAGTAAGATTTGAGGTAGACAGTATGGAAACTGCTTTTTCCTAATGAATAGCAACTTGAATAACAACAACAACAACAACAACAACAGCAACAACAATAAACTAGAAATGTTTTAACTAAAGATCTTTTTTCTTTTCCTGTTCTTTCGACAGACCAGTAGTCATTTAACCTGGGCTTGTATGTCTAAAGTGTAAATATCAAAAGAATCAAGACTCTAAACTTGTACCTGTGAGGCAGTTTGGAAGTGAACATGAATTCTAGGCTGTTTACTCAGTACTCACATTACTTCCCAGAATCTGGAGGGACTGGGGCTCCCAGAACTTATTTGGGGATGTGGGCTTTCTTATTTTATATTTGTTATTCTCAAGGAGATTTAGAACTGGTGGTCATTTTGTCTTGATAACAGCCTTTTTGTAAATGGGTTACAAGAACCAGTATCACTCATAATTTCATATTTCCTTTTTGTTTTCATTTATTCAAGTTTTTAAATTTTGTCTGGTGTTTTTTAAGATGACAACTATATTTATTATATTTACTCACTTAGTGATTTCCATTAAAACATGTTTTAAATATGTATTTAATATAAAAATATCACATTTCAGATAATTATAGTTATATTCCAGTACAGTTGAGATTGATTACAAATTTGTAGTATTTGATTTATTTGAATTTTGTTATAGTATAAGGATTGAAGGTAGGATCTTACCTTAGTTTGTTTGTTTTATTACTTTTATTTTTTTAACAGTCCAGTCGTTACACTCACTCCCAATCTGTCCTTTCTCAGTTCCTCATCCCATTACTCCTCTACCCTGTCTCCATGAGGTTGTCTCCTTCCCCCACCCCACCCCTGCCAGGCCTGCCCACTCACTGGGGACTCAAGTCACTTCAGATTTAGGGTTTTTTTCCTCTCAATGAAGACAGACCAGGCAGTACTCTGCTATATATGTGTCATGGGCCTCATATCAGCTGGTGTATGCTGCCTGGTTGGTGGCTCAGTGTCTGAGAGATCTACAGGGTCCCGGGTTAATTGAGACTGCTGATCTTCCTATGGGGTCACCCTCCTCAGCTTCTTCCAGCCTTTCCCTAATTGAACCAAAGGGGTCGCCAGCTTCAGACCATTTGTTGGGTATAAGTATCTGTCTTAGTCACCTGCTTGTTGGATCTCTCAAAGGACAGCCATGCTAGGCTCCTGTCTGTAAGCACGCAACATCAGTAATAGTGTCAGTCCTGGAGCCTCCCCTTGAGATGGGTCCCAAGTTGGGCCGATCACTGGACCTCCTTTCTCTCAGTCTCCCCTCCATTTTTTTCTCTGAAATTTTTTTAGACAGAAACAATTCTGGGTCACATTTTTTGACTATGGGTTGACAACTCCATCCCTTGGCTTGATGTCCTGTCATTTTACTGGAGGTGGATGCTACAAGTTGCCTCTCCTCACTGTTGGGTATTTCATGTAAGGTCCCTCCCTTTTGTGGCCTGAGAGTCTCTCACCTCCAAAGTTTCTGATACATTCTAGAGTGTCCTCTCACATTCCATCTCCACCCCAGAGGTTGCATCTTTCCATTCATTCTGCTGGCCCTCAGGGCTTCTCTCCTGTTCCCCATCTGCAATACATGATAATGTTCCCCTTGTCACCTTCCCCTGTCCTCTCCCACACAGGTCCTTCCCTCCCTCTTTCATATCATTGTCTTCTTCTCCCTCCCAAGTGGGATTGAAGCATCCTTACTTGGGCCCTTCAGCTTGTTAACCTTCTTGAGTTCTGCAGATTGTATCTTGGTTATTCTGTACACTTTTGTGCTAATATCCACTTATCAATGAGTACATAACATGCATGTTCTTTTGGGTATGAGTTACCTCACTCAGGATGATATTTTCTAGTTCCATCTATTTTCCTGCAAAACTTATGATGTTCTCATTCTTAATAGATGAGTAGTAAAGTATTCCATTGTGTAAATGAACCACATTTTCCGTATCCATTCTTCCATTGTGGGATATCTGGGTTGTTTCCAGATTCTGGCTATCAAAAATAAGGCTAATATAAACCTAATGGAACATGTGCCCCTGTGGCATGGTGGGGTATATTTTGGGTATATGCCCGAGAGTGGTATAGCTGGATTTTCAGGTAGATCTATTTCCAATTTTCTGAGGAATCTCCAGATTGATTTTCAGAGTAGTTGGTACCAGTTTGCAATCTGACCACCAGTGGAGAAGTTTCCTCTTTCTCCACATCCTTGCCAACATGTGCTGTCACCTGAGGTTTTGATCTAAGCCATTCTGATTGATGTAAGGTAGAATCTCAGGGTAGTTTTGATTTGCATTTCCCTGATGACTAAGGACTTTGAACATTTGTTTAAGTGCTTCTTAGCCATTCGAGATTCCTCTGTTGTGAATTCATATTTTAGCCCAGTAGCCCATTTTTGATTGGGTTGCTTGTTTTTTTGGAGGTGAGGTTCTTGAGTTTTTAATGTACTTTGTATATTAGCTCTCTATTCCATGTGGGATCACTGAAGATTTTTTCTCAATCTGTAGGTTGCTGGTTTGTCCTATTAATTATGTCCTTTCCTTACATTAGCTTTTCAGTTTCATGAGGTGCCATTTATCAATTCTTGATCTTAGAGCCAGAGGCATTGGAGTTCCTTTTACCTTCACCCTACCACTACCCCTTGTGACAATGAGTTTGAGGCTCTTTCCAACTTTCTCTTCTATTATGTTCAGTATATCTGGTTTTGTGTTGAGGTCCTTGATCCACTTGGATTTAAGGTTTGTGAAATATGAAAAATATGGATCTATTTTCAATTTTTACATGCCAAATGCTAGTTAGACCAACACCATTTATTTAAGATGCTTTCTTTTTCCATTGTATATTTTTTACTTCTTTGTCAGAGATCAAGTGTTCATAATTGTATGGTTTAATTTTTGGGTCTTCTATTCCACTGATTAAGGTGTCTGTCTCTATACCAGCATCATGCAGTTTTTATTAAAATTGCTCAGTAAGAAACTCATAAAAACTCAGGACATCCAAAACAATCATGAATAATATAATAACTTCTGGCAGAATCACCATCCTGACTTTAATCTATAAATACATCTCTTCATGAGTCTAAATTTTTGGTCAAGTCTGGCAAGGAATTATTTCTACAAAGAATCATGTAGGCTTTTATGTCCCTTATGTTTATGTTGTCTAGATCTTTACCCGTGTCCCTTAAGGTCAAGCAGGAGGCCTGTTCCTCGTACAGGCTCCACAGTCTCATGACCACCTCTATTCCTCATTCCTGAGAACTGCTTCTGTTTCATTTATTATGTCATGATTAGCTCTGAGTAATAGGGGAAGTATATTCCATAGGGAAAAAAAAGATTGAAAGAGACATAGAAGAGAAAGGAGATCAGCTTCAGGACAAAAGCAACCATCAGTACACATGAGAATCAATGGCCTGGTGATGCTATGAGGCAGGAAGTTTGTCAGCCTTACATTTTGCATCCATGCCAGACCTAGCAACCTCCTGTAGCCAGACATGAAACTCAGTGGAGTGATAGAGACACCAAGCCATCCACAAAACTTTCAACCCAAAATTGATTCTGTCTACAAGAAAGGGAGGCAAGGGGGATGGATCAGAGACTGAGGGGATAGCCAACCAATAACTGGCCCAACTTGATACCCATCCCATGGGCAAGCACCAATCCCCAACACTACTAGTGATACTATGTAATGCTTGTACACAGGAGCAAGTTGTCCTCTAAGAGGCTCTACCCAGCAGCTGACTAAGACAGATATAGATACACACAGCCAAACAGTGGATGGAGCTTGGCGACACTTACTGAAGAATAGGAATAAAAATTTGTAGCCCTGAAGGGAATAGGAACTCCATAAGAAGACCAACAGAGTCAACTATCATGGACCCTCCAGGCTCTCTGTGTCAGAACCAATGACCAAAGAACATATGTGAACTGGACCTAGTTTTCTCTGCACACATGTAACAGATATGCAGGTTGGTATTCATGTGGGTCTTGAACAACTGGAACAGGGGCTATTCCAAAAGCTGTTTCCTTTATGTGGGATAGTTCTTCTAGCTTGTCTGCCTTGTCTGGCCTCAGTGGGAGAGGAAGCACCTAGCCTTGCAGTGACTTGAAGTGCCAGTGGGGGTAAAACCCAGGAGGGGCCTCCCCTGCTCAGAAGTGAAGGGGAGATGGGTATTGGGAGAAGGATTGTGTGAGAGGTTGGACCAAAGAAGAGCAGTAAGCAGGATGTAAAGTAAATAATGAAAATAAAAATAAATTATTTAAAAAAATATATTATAGAACCACAGACACAAGTTAACCCTATAAAAGATATGGTAGAGATACACAAATAAGGCAGATTTCAGTATCTTTCTTATTTTGCTGAATTAATCCTAAAGACCAAACACATAAGTCTACAATAAAATATTTTCTGGAATTGTAAGAATACTGAAATAATAGGTGTCTGTCTTCATTGAAGACTTTTTGTTTGTTTATTTGTTCATTTTTATTTGTTTGTTTGTTTTGGATGTGAAGAACCAAGAGGTAACCTGTCCCAGTCTCTGTGAAGAACCAAGAGGTAACCTGTCCCAGTCTCTGTGCATTGAATCCTGCACTCTCTTGTCCCTGTGCCAAGCCAAAATGGCCAGCATTCCATTCCCCCAGACCCAGTGCAGGTACCTCTGGCCTTTGAAAAGGGGCAGACAAAGGACAGCCCATCCTAGCCTCCACATCTCAGCATCTATCTATGATGCTGAAAATTGCACTCCCTTTTAGCGATAATTCCAATTGCAGATAATTCCCCAGTGCAGATGGTTCTTGTCTTTGAAAGAGGCAGTAGTTAGTATCCTTGACATGATAAGGCCCACTCTTGAGCTATGGGAAAGAGGCAATTAAGTGTTCCCAGACAGCTGTGACCGGTTTGTAAGATCACACTGGCCTCCAGTAACAGAATGAGTTACTTCTTCCCAGGTCAAAAAGGTCCTTTTCCTGCTGAGCAATTCCACCTTGCTGTCTGAACAAATGTTACAGGGTTTGAAGGACTGCACTCCTTTACTCCCAATCACGTAATACCAGGGCTGGAGATCCCCAGCTTATGCATTTTCCTATATATATCTCAAACCCCTAGACTACAGACAGCATTGCATTCCTAACCTGTGGAGCAGGAAGGGCTGCACCGAGTACAGACTTGTACAATAAAAAACAAAACAAAACAAAACAAAAAACCCAAAAAACCTCTCTTTGTTTTTTACATTGGTGTCACAATTTCAGGCAGTCTCCTGGGGTTCCTGCAAACTGGGCATAACACATGCAGCCAAAATCACTGATATAGATGTCTTTCATGCTGATTTTGTAATCGCAAATAAAGTCCAGAAAGTACTACTAAAACTCAAATCATGTATTTGTCATTGTGGATAAAAATGGCTCACATTCAAGTAATCATAGGTTAGGCAATCAAGTCTATATTTAAATGAAATAAAATACTTATACTTATTTAAGGCTATGCAAGCACCATGTTTTGTTCATATTCCTACTACTGTATATAACATATACTGAAAAAGGAAATAAATTAAATCTACTACTGATTGAATTCATATTATATTCCAGTCATGTTGGTTATATTTGAAATATCACTTAACACAATGTTGCTTTTTTAATGGTAAAAAATTTTGAATAAAAAATTTATAAATTATTCAACTATTTATGATTTAAAATTTCTCCATTGCAATATACTATGGAAGAGTCACATGATAACTTCATTCAGTGGTTTCCTACTTTAACTTACATGTGCCCATGACCATCCCTGGATATACAGATATTGTTTATTGTTTTTTTTTAAAGTTGATGTCCAGGTATTATTAACAACTCTCCATGTGATTATATAGAGAGAGCTAGGACTAAGTAACCATTTTGTGATCTTACTCAGTGAATATAACTTTAATCTCAGGATGTAGTTTGTTTCTTTAACATTTCCTGTCAGCATTCTGGTCCAGGAATAATCAACCAGCTGCATTTATTCCATTTTAATTTAGTGTGTGGAAATGACAATCTGCACTTAAAGTCTGTCAAGAACTAATGCTAAACTATCAATTCTTTTGTTCCTTTTCTTATTTTTTGTGTTTATCTTTCTTAGAAATTCACAAACGACCAATGTGGCTGGTGGCTTTTCTAGATTATAGTCATCAGTGCTTAAAAACCATCATTTTATTTTCTCAGATGGGTTGAAGTGCCACAGTAAGAAAACAATTGACAGGTTGCAGAATGGACTTGGGTTTTAATTTAAGTAATTTTCCTCTCTATGTCTGTGAAATAAGAATGATTGGATAATTGTTTTTTTCCTGTATTTTCTTATAAACTTTGAATATGCTAAGTATTTCTAATCAAAATCAGGTAAATTAAATTCACTGAAACTGCTGGTGTTCATTCTCAAATACATTACCCCAGAAAGTCTCTTTCAAATGTGCCATCTGTGTTTCACTAAGAGAGAAGGTCAGAGAACCATAACTGTTTATAGCTTGAATCATTGCCATGTTGTTTGTTATTGTCTCTCTAACATTGTCTCACATGCTTCCCCAAATTGCAAGAATATCTAAGAGTAGAATAAACTTCAAACTCCTAAGTATTAGATACCATCACAATATGGAAAAAAATCGAAGTCTTCAAAAACATTGTTTCTAAAGTTTGTAAGGTTCAATTGAGGTCTTCTGTATATTTTGGTAACGGGATAGCCTCTCATTTTCTTGTGATCTGAAGCATGCACAATAGTACCAGCTGTTTCTATTTTCTTACTCTAAACATTGTGTTCTCCATACTATGATTGTGCAGAGTAAAGTCATTTGTAAATTGTTGAAGACAACCTTGACAGTTGGGTGTACATTTACCACAATGTATAGGAGTTCTGCTTATTAAATTACTTCCTGTTACTTAAATGGAATTCTAGAGTCTTCTATGGGTATTATGAAAGCATACCAAAATATTAACCCATACTCTTCCTGACTCCTTCAATAATTGAGTGTGTGTGTGTGTGTGTGTGCGTGTGTGTGTGTGTGTGTGTGTGTGTGTGTGTGTGTGTGTGTGTGAGGTAGGGAAGTCACATACACCTGTTTTAAATATTTAAGAAAAAATTGTTAAAAGTAAATAAAAAAGAGATGGCTACAGAGTCAATATCTAGTACTGTGGTTCTCAAACTGTGGGTCAAGGTCCTTTCAGCCACATATCAGCTATCTTGAATATCAGGTATTTACATCACAATTCATAACAGTAGCAAAATTACAGTTTAATGTACCAATGAATTTGTTGGGGGTTATCACAACTTGGGGGACTGTGCTAAAGGGTTGCAGCATTAGGAAAGTTGAGAATCACTAGTCTAGAATATCTAAGTTTGTTTAATTCTTGATAAGATCTCACATCTCATCTTTATAGATACAAAATACTGTCAGATTCAAATTAGAAATCTTTATTTTATGTAATCAATGCAGTCATCCTACCTAGGTGGAAATAAAAAAGCAAACACCATTTCCTTGTAATTTTTACCTCTGAAAACTGTTATCTTATTTGAACAAAGAAGCATGTATTGAAGAAAGAATGTACAGAAAAAAAAATTATACTTGAAATCTAAGTTCAAATGAACCAAGTGTCTAAAATGCCACCTAACAGTGAGAACTCACATTTTCTCTTCAGCATTCAACTTTAATGCACTTTGCAGGAATGAAAACAATAAACAAACAGAAAAGTAAGGAAAACATTACTTAAAACCAGAAGTTTCATTCCATTATCATGTAACGAGAGGAGGAATATGTCAATTTCACTCAATTAACAAAAAGGAAAATGATAAGCAACATTTATAGATTTAGATTGTTTCCCCCAATGGAGAAGGCTGATAATGTGATTATACCGCTGAAAGTTATCATTGTCTTTAAAACATGCTTACAATTTTTTCAATATTCAGATTAAATATTACACAAAAGTATCTTTCATTAATAAACAACATCAGGGACACCTTTGGCATAGCACTGAACTAAAGATTTACAAGAGACACTTTTTGACAAAAATTTACATGGTTCTCAACCTAATGCTGCAACCCTTTAAAACAGTTCCTCATTCTCTGGTGACTCCCCAAAACTAAATTATTTTCATTGCTAATTAACAACTCTAATTGTGCTGATGTTATGAATCATAATGCAAATATCTCATATGCAGGATATTTGATATGTAAACCTCAAAGGAATTAGGACATAGATTGAGAATCACTGGTTTAAAAGATGCTCTATACTGGCCTGCAGCTATTTATGTTACTGAATGCATAGGGAAAGGTACATACAATACAGTTTGTTTTAATTTCAAAAATATATTGCCAGTGTTTTAAACGACTAATGCATCATGTGTATTTAGTAGCAGTGGGACCATGAAATTCTGAAATAAGCTAGATAAATAACTCTCACTATACACACAATAAATTAAAATAAAAATTGTAAATAACTATCAAAAAGGGTACAGCAACTCTGAAACTAATAAAAATAAGAACATTGGTCTCTCTAACGAATAGTATTTTTCTCCAGTACACCACACCTCATCGGGAAGAATCTAAAATTCCCACATTATTTCATTACCAAAAATAAAATACATATTGAATAATACATTAACTAATTTTAAACATAAATACTTCTTTTAAAACTAGGGTATACAAAGAATACACATCGAGGGACCCATGGTTCGAACCACATATGTGGCAGAGGATGGCCTCGTTGGCCATCAGGGAGAGGAGAGTCCCTTGGGCCTGAGGGTGTTAGAGGCCCCAGTAAAGGGGAATGTCAAGGCGGGAATAGGGGGATGGGTGGGCAGGTGGGTGGGAGGTGGAATTCCCTCATAGAGGCAGGGAGGGGGAGGGGATAAGGGGTTTCCAAAGAGGAGACCTAGAAAAGGGGAAACATTGGAAATATAAATAAGGTATCCAAAAAAAAAAAAAAAAAAAACCAACAAACTAAGGTATCTCAGAGAATATATCAAGTTATCATGTAAGAGATATTATAAAAATGACAAAAGGATTCAGCTCAAAATTCAGGAGATATTTTAATTTGTAATGACACAGGATTTTATGGTAAGTGAAATATATGATACAAGATAAAGCAAATACTGCACAATATCACTTATATGTGCCCTGTATAAAAAGCAAGCTCATAGGAGCAGAGAGTAGAATGCAAGTTAGCAGGTATTAAAAACAGAGAATCATGCTCAACAACATAAAATTTATTCAAAATAATTTTATATAAATGTGCCACACATTTTGTTAAATATGCACATTCATGTACCATCAGCTATTCAAGATATAAAACATATTTATTACCTCAAAGGAGTTTATTTTCATATATTTATAGCCAGCACCACCACTACTTATATCCCAGGACACATTCACCTGCTCCTTATCTCCTCCACAAACTACTATTTGTGCTATAATTTCATGTAAATGGGAAGAGAACATGTGATATTTTATGTCTAGCTCTTTCCCTAGAAAAATGCTTTTGGGATTTATCCAAGTTTGTGTGGTTGGGTAGCATGCCAGTATATGGCTATAATACTATTTACTGTTCATGAATGTTATAGAATACTTATGAATAAATTGTTATGAACCTCAGTACATGTCCATCATTTATATAATCTGTTCTTTATGTTGGGTTTATCTATAATTTCCTCAAAACTAAATTCTAGTTTTCAGGCTTTGCAAAATCTTAATATCTTATAACACACTATTTACATATGTTTTGATAGTTGGTGTAAACTTTTTTCCAATGTGTTACTACTATTTTCTTCTCCCTTGAAACTAATAAGGCAATCTATGGAAGACATTTCAAAACCATAACAATGTCCTTCAATGATGATTACAAACTCATCAAATATTGATCATTGTAGTTGCAAAATAATTATTTTCCAACTCCAGTATTGCCTTTTATTAATCATTTACCATTTTATTATAAACAAAGTTGCTCACACTCCACCATTTATGTATTTATGTATGTATATATGCATGTATGTATAAATTTAGCCACCTATTATTTGCTCTAATTGTGGATGTGTGGGTTCTTATTTCACTAGTAGTTTTTTATGTTTCTCAATTATGTTGATGCTCAAATGACTCTAAATTTTCCAAGTAGAATTCTAGGAAAATACTTAGTTATGTGTCTATTAGTTATCTCATTGATCATAATTATATTTTATTGATTTGTGTGATTCTTGATGGTATTACCATTCTTTTCTTGCCTAGTTATGTATCCCAAGTTGGCCTAGAAATTGAATCAGCCCTGTTGTTAGCCTACTGAATGATGTGATTAGAGATGCACATCACAGCGCCTAGCAACATCAGATATTTTGTACTTCTTCCTTATGGTATCATAGGATGTTGAATTTTCATGTTGCACCTCTCTCTGTCCTAGAACTATTTCTCTGAGATACTCTAACTTCTTCATTAGAAGTGGTATCATATGCCTTGACTTTAGTGCTACAAATTTATATTTCTTCAACAGTGGTTTGGCTTCTTGTTTCATTTACTGTGTAGTACCTGGGGAAAGTACCTGGGGAAGGAGCCAAAAGTTCTACATCTGAATCATTAGGCAGCACTAACAGAAAATACACTGGAACTGGCTTGAGTAGTTGAAACCTCAAAGCCCAAAACCTGTCACACACTTCCTCCAACAAAGCCATACCTATGCCAATGAAGCCATACCTCCTAATAGTGCCACTCCATATGAGCCAGTGGGGGCCATTTTTATTCAAATCACCACATTCCACTCCCTAACTCCCAGAGTCTTCTAGCCATGCCTAAACACAGAAATTCATTCAGTCCAACGTGAAAAGTCCCCATAGTCTGTAACAGTCTTCTTTAAATGTCCAAAATCTCCTCTGAGACCCAAGGCAAGCTCTTAATTTTATGCCCCTCTAAGATAAAAAAAAAAAAAAAATCAGATCACATACTTCCAACATATAATGGCACAGGAGATACATTACCATTGCAAAAGGGAGGAAAGGGATCAAAATTAGGAATTACTAGAACAAAAAAAGAACAAAAAGCAGCTGAACAAACTTCAAACTCTGCATCTTCATGTCTAATATCAAAACACTCTTTGTAATTCCAACTCATTTCAGTTTTGCTGTCCCTCTCCCTCTCCCTCTCCCTCTCCCTCTCCCTCTCCCTCTCCCTCTCCCTCTCCCTGTGCCTCTCCCTCTGGCTGGTTCCACATCAGCTTTCCAAGGCAGGTATCCCATGACTCTGGCATTGCTAATGTCTAGGAGTCTCCAAGGCAATGCAGGCTTCACCTTCATAGTTTTACACAGTGGCCTCTCTGGGAAAAGCCTGGACTGAGATTCCACAATCCTTTTCTTGGATTCATGATTCTAAAGCCAGCATCACATAGCTGATGTTGGCAAGTTCTGCTGCTTGCTGGGACTAAGACATGACCTCCTCATACAAATATATTTTCACAAGCTTTCTCTTTTCAATGATTTCCTTTCAATGACTAAGCCTGGCTGTCCTGGAACTAGCTCTGCCTTCCAATTGGTGGGATTAAAGGAGAACATTAATGTGCCCAGCCAGCCCTAAGCTTTTCTTTATTCCCTTTGCATTTTTTAAAAATTCCTTTTCACAAATTAGAAGCTTAGCTGGGTGGAATTTTGCTCTGAGGAGACCACTTCTTTTATTCTACTTAGCATGAGGCTTTTCTTTAATCTGTTTACACTTCTTGGTGTTCCTTTTCTCTTCAAACTGTACATTCTTTTTTTTTTTTTTCCAATTCAGCTTGCTCCTTTTCATTATAGATCTGGTCCCTAATAACCATACAGGATATAGTCCATACTAGGCTCTTTTGAATTCTCCTCTGCAAGCAAAATTAATCCAAAACTCTTCAATTTATTGTAAGGCAGATTTTTGTGGCAAGAGCATAAAGTATCCATAATCTTCACAAAATATCGAGACACTGTTCTTGTGATTCCAGTTGTTTTTCTAGTCCAAAGTGCCAAAGTGTTCTATATCTCTCCAAACTAAAGCATGGTCCAGCCTATCACAGCAATGTCTCAGTCTCTGATAACAACTCTCCCTTGGTTAGGGTTTTTATTGTTATGAAGAAATACCATGACCACGGCAACTCTTAATAAATAAAATATTTAATTGGGCTGTCATGATGGCTATTGCTGATTGTCAATTTGACTACATCTGTAATGAACTACAATCTAGAAATGGAGAGCACACTTGTGATTCAGATCTTGAGGCTGGAAGACAGGCTTCTGACTAGATCTTGACATAGAGATCTTGAGGCATAGTGGCCATGAAAATCTTAGGCCCAGGCAAAGTAGTACACGCTCTTAATCCCAGGAGACTGAAGCAAGGAGATCTCTGAGTTCAAGGTCAGCCAGGGACAAAGCAAGTGCCAGATCCAGGCATGGTGGTACTCACCATAAATCTGGGCCATACCTTCTGCTGGACTCCTACACAAGGACACTCTAAGAAAGAAGACTCACTCTTCACCTGATTGCATTTACTTGCCAGCATATCTGTTGGAACCTACTTCTTCAGGATACCAGCTTACATAGAAGACCAGGTGAAATAACTAGCCTCGTGAAACTGAGCAATTACTGGATTTTTGGACTTCCCATACACAGCTGCCAATTGTTACTTTAGTTGGACTGTGGACTGTAAGTCATCACAATAAATTTTCTTAATATATAGAGACATTCCATAAGTTCTATGACTCTAGAGAACCCTGACTAATACAGCTTGCTTATAGTCACTGTGAGAGGCATGACAGCTACATGCAGACAAGGTTCTGTAGAATGATTCAAGGGTTCTACAGAAGAGAGAGCAATGGCTTGAGCATTTCAAATCTCAAAGCACACCCTCAGTAACACTTCCTCCAACCAGACCACATCTCATAATAGTGTCACTCTCTATGAGCCTATGAAGGTCATTTTTATTCAAGCCACCAAACTTACATTACAAATATAGCCAAAGACCTCATTGTTGAATTAACTAGATTAGTTATTCCCTCTTGTTGAGGAAAGTAAAGCATGTGTCTTAAATAAATTTATTTCCATTTTTGTTCACATTGTTTTTTCACACTTGTGCCTATTGAAGTGATGTGGGGGTTTTGACAATGTATAACATGCATATGTATGCAAAAGTCAAAGGTATTTTGGAAAATCCACTCTGAAAAGGATCATTCCATCAATATCCTTTACTCCCATGCTTCCATTTTGTATGGTCAATTAATTCTTTTCTTTTGTTTAATTTTTACTTCTCCATTGTTCAAACACAAAAACTCTTTTGCACTATTAACTTTAAACCTAGTATCATTCTGCTGGAATTAACACCATATATTACACATTTTACGTATGCATATTATATATATTACATATATACATATGCTATGAAAATAAACTTTTTGTCTATATTTTATATTGTTAGGAGGAATACTGCTAATTGGAAATGTAAAGGATATGTAGTTTTGTTGGCTGTTATGAAATTTACAACTTTAGTTTCTATGGACATTTTTCATTGTCAACATCAATGTCTAACAGCATATTTCTTTTAGTCTCTGCATGAAATGTATTCAATAGTTAAAATGATTCTGATATTTCCCAATCATACAGTCAATTCACATGCCATTAAATCCCTTTATTAATTTGACTGGATAATTTCATTGTACTCTATTAAACCATCTATGTAACCTATTTTTTTAGCTTTCACCTGTTAGAGTGCATATATTATTAGTAAGACTATGCCATCGGATAGTTTTTCATTTATTTTACTTAATGTCCTCATGTTACCTTTGATGGGCACCAAAGGTTAGCAAATACTAAGTAGCCTTGCTGACATGTCTATGTCCATGCCATTTGTAAAACAACTTTGTCAAAAGATTTTGAAAATCCACAAGTATGTAGGCAGTGCAGCCTGTGTTGAGACAGGCATTGATACAGTGGAAAGAGAGAAAGAAATCAACTGAAGCAATCTCTCCAACTTCTACATTCAATTTGAAATGTCGCTGTCCCTCTTCTGAGAGTTATGAGTTTTGTGAGCTTCATAAAGTACTTCAAAATGATTGCCAAGTACTTCAAGTGCTCTCTCAGTTAATTTAGTGTTTTTATGGATTTTCATTTCAAAAGTTACTTTTGTGTAATAATTTGAGAAAATGAGTGTTTTCCTTTAAGCACCCAAAGTTACACTATTTTTGTATTAAAATATTTGCCTTTATATTTCCTTCCTATTTTAGCATTTTATCACTCTTCTGAGAAGCAAGTTGAATCTATTGTAGATTTATCTCTTTTTTTTTTTTTTAAGAAAAAGTAGGCTCAAAGACTAGAATGCCTGTTTCCAATAAAACTACAAAATAGCTGTAGGTATTGGAAACATTCACTGTGGATACAATCACTTCATAAGCTACAAAACTACTGGCATTTATACTGACAATATTGTATCAATCATCTTCAACAACATGGCTCTCCTTCCTTTTGCAGCTGACACATCATTCCTTTAGTGTCACACTCAGTAAGTCACTCATCATTTTATATCCTGTTGATATTTTTGCCTCAGACATATCCTTGCTGCCTTAGCTACCACATTTTCCTTGAATTGATATGGTCTTAAGTCCAGTTGTACTTGACAAGGTCCCTGCCACCTTCAGCTTAGACTGGTTCACCAATCTCATGTCACATTTTATGTTCCCTTATAAATGGTGCCATGTGTGCCTTGTCACTGGCCTGTTTCATACCTGACCACATCTGAACCTAGTTCAGGCAATTTCAATCAATCCCTGGCTTCCATGAGAGGAGAAATTCACATGTCAAATTTCTGAATTCACTCAGATGTAAAGAGATCCATTGCCTATGACTCCAGAATGTTAGAACAATTGTCCTGATCAATGTTATAGACTAAAAAGTTGACCATAAGAGATTTTGTAAATGCTTTATGCTGCATTTCCAGTTTTTTCCTGAATTTGAATGAGTTTGGCTTCCTTATAAGTTGTTTTAAATCAAAACACTAGTCACATCATTATATACAGATACCTCTCCAACACACACACACACACACACACACACACACACACACACACACACACATACACACAGTGCACCACAAACTAACTACAATCGCTTCTGTGGTTTATGTTTTTCTCCCAAGCAACTGTATACTTCTCATGAATGAAAAATGAAATGTATGAGAATTATGTGTGTTTGGGCCTTGTCCCTTTTTATTTTTATTTTTATTTTTATTTTTATTTTTATTTTTTATTAGATATTTTCTTTATTTACATTTCAAATGTTATCTCCTTTCCTGGTTTCACCCCTTCCACGAAACCCCCTATCCCATCACTCTCCCCCTGCTTCTATGAGGGTGCTCCCTCACACACCCACCCAATTCCACCTCTCCACCCTGGCATTCCTCTACACTGACATCAGGCCTTCACAGGACCAAGGGCCTCTTCCCATTGATGCCCAACAATGCCATCTGCTACATATGCTGCTGGAGCCACCGGTCCCTTCATGTGTACTCTTCGGTTGGTAGTTCCCCAGAGCTCTTGGGGGTCTGGTTGTTTGATATTGTTGTTCTTCCTATGGGATTGCAAGCCCCTTCAGCTCCTTCAGCCCTTTCTCTAACTCCTCCATTGAGGACCCTGTGCTCAGTCCAGTGGTTGGCTGCGAGCATCCGCATCTGTATTGGTCAGACTTCGGCAGAGCCTCTCAGGAGAAAGCTATATCAGGCTCAGCAAGCACTTCTTAGCTTCCACAATAGTGTCTTGGTTTGGTGACTGTATATGGGATGGATCCCCAGGGAGGCAGTCTCTGAATGGTCTTTCCTTTAGTCTCTACTCCACACTTTGTCTCCCTATTTGCTTCCGTAAGGATTTTGTTCCCCCTTCTAAGAAGGACTGAAGCATCCACACTTTGGTCTTCCTTCTTCTTGAGCTTCATGTGGTCTGTGAATTGCATTTTGGGTATTATGAGCTGTTGGACTAATATCCACTTATCAGTGAGTACATACCATGTGTGTTTTTTTGTGACTGGGTTACCTACTCTGAATATTTTCTAGTTCCATCCATTTGCCTAAGAATTTCATGAAGTCATTGTTTTTAACAGATGAGTAGTCTCCAAATACATGTGATGCTCTTTTGAATTCATTGTAACTATGTTAAAATGGGTGATCAAAATGAAAGCAAGAGAAAGATGTGCCATAAATAATCCTCATGCTCCTGTTAGCATGACTTCAACAATATGTAAAACAAACATTTTCTTATTGTTTAAAGTTATAACATGAATAATGTACACACACACACACACACACACGCACACACACACTTATGGAGGGGTTCATTCATAGTGACAAGAGGATTTCTATCAATGAGATTCATACCCTTAACTGTGCCACATGAGTTTTAAAAAAAACAAAACACAATTATCACTGTGGGAAAAGAATAAGAATCTCAATTGGGGATAATAGAAGGTAAAGAAAACCAGCAACAAGATTTGAAATTATTCATGACTATGGAAATCTTAATATCTTTGAAATACAAAACCCTGAAAAAATTTTTGGATATACCTATACTTCTATTTTTCTTTTAAAATAAATCCATACTGTTATAAATTTATTAGGAGTTATGAAGTGATATTAAATAATAATTATGTCCTCATCAAAGATATCTAAAATACATTCTTGATTACATTTTCTGGAACTCGATTAACTTAAAGTGAAAACTCAATCTACACTAGAATATTTCATATACCCCTGATGGAGTAATGAACAGCAGACTTAACCCTGTTATCATGAAATGCTGTAATTTTGAACAGAATATTTGAGGCAACTGTTTCCAATCACTAAGCATAATTCAGAACTCAAAATTTGAACTCACAAATATCCATCTGCCTCTACTTTCTAGAAGTTTACCTTCTCCTAAGTACTAAAGTTTTGAGTTCTGAATTGTTCTACATAGTAAGTTCCCAACCAGCAGCCTGGGCTATATAGTGAGACCCTCTCTCAGACACCTCCCCAAACACATACACACATACATACACAGAGAGAGAGAGATACACTAATAGAAGGGAAAATCATATGCAAGTCATTTTTAACCTAATTATGTGGCCTGTGACACTGCAGGATTAAATATGGGATGGTAAAGTCTGCATGAAGTAGGAGTAAATAAAACAAATGGCGACATACATCTTACCAAAAACAAAGGCCCTCAGAATATTACAGAACACTATCTTTTAAATGCAAGAAGGAAAATATATAAACCTCTTTAATTCAGAATTCCTTTGTGAAATAACTTTCAGAAAAGGGTAACTGAAGAAAACATGTTTTGCTGTTTTGTTATTATTGTCTGGCTGTGCTGGCTTATGACCCTGGCTTAGTAAAGATTTCATAGAAATAATTTCAAAGTAAAGTAGATAAAAATTTTGAAATTAATCTTTATCAAAATCTGGGAAGTCTAATATCTAAAAGATGCTGCAAAAACACTCAAAAAGGCAAAATCAACACCAGAAAAAACATACTTTCAAAGCATATACCTAAGGAAAGATATACAAACAGAATAATAAAACTCAATACAAAACAAAGTAGGCATTTATTTTTAAAAATAATTTTGTGATAATTGTTAAAATAAGGTGCAGCAGACTTTTTATTTCAGATTTACCCACAAAATACAAAGTGTTTAAAAGAGCCATTTGCTGTAAAACCAGAAGAGGGTGAGCTCAACTCTTAAACCAAGTGAGCAACTGTAGCCACAGGATTGAAGTTTTTCAAGCCAACTGATTTTTTGTAGCCAAAGTATTGAAGGATTTGAAAACAAAAGTTTGAAGTAGTCAAAGGATTGTAGGAGGAATGGTGGATTGAAATTTTCTAGAATTATGCAGTAAGTTCTGGTTTTACTGACCAAGATTCTCACTGAAAGCAGGCCAGTACAAACAAGTATCATCTGGAAATAATTTAGGAACATATCAAAGATGGTTATCTAAAATGGCTGGAGGATTCTGGCTGAACTTACGTGGTAGGCTTCATGTAAAAATTGGATGTAGTGAAGATGCACACAAAAATCCAAAACAGTTGGCTTCATGATGATTCAGAGTAGCTTGCTCAATGTTTAATCAACAGGCATTTTTTTGTCACACATCAGTAAAATATATAAGGATCATAACAGAGTATAAGAGTGAGTGTTATTGGTCATTAAGAAAATTAAAATGTTATTCATCTATTAAATTCACAAAAGTGCCTCTGAACAATACCTAGATAATGAAAACACAGTTTTTGAATGACTGTTAAACATAACAGACACATTACAAAATACATAAATATTTGCTATGGTAAAGTGGCCTATTGATTTGCTTGAAAAGGAATGAGTAGCACTATGCAAATGTGGTAGGTTGGAGGCATTGCTAATCAATCCCTGAAAATACCTGATAATCAATGAATAAGAATTTGGGGCCTACCTAGGCTAAAACGAAACACTATCTCACAACTACCCATCCTCAGAAAAGAAACAGTAAAAGAAATACAAGAGAACACAGTTAAACAGTTAGAAGCCCTTAAAGAGGAAATACAGGAAAACACAATGAAACAGTCAAAGGAAATGAACAAAACTATCCAAGATCTAAAAATGGAAATAGAAACAATATAGAAATCACAAAGGGAGACAACCCTGGAGACAGAAACTCTAGGAAAGAGATCAGGAGTCATAGATGCAAGCATCACTCACCATCAGAATACAAGAGACAGAAGAGAGAATCTCAGGTGCAGAAGATACCACAGAAAACATTGACACACCAGTCAAAGAAAATGCAAAATGCAAAAAGCTCCTAACCCAAAACATTGAGGATATCTAGGATACAATGAGAAGACAGAACATAAGGAAAATAGGTATAGAAGAGAGTGAAGATTCCCAACTTAGAGGACCAGTAAATATCTTCAACAAAATTATAGAAGAAAACTTCCCTGACCTAAAGAAAGAGATGAACATAAACATTCAAGAAGCCTACAGAACTCCAAATAGATTGGACCAGAAAACAAATTCTTCCTGTCACATTATAGTCAAAAAACCAAATACACAAAATAAGGAAAGAATATTAAAAAGGAGTTAGGGGAAAAAGTCAAGTAACATATAAAGGCAGACCTATTAGAATTACACCAGACTTCTCACCAGAGATTATGAAAGCTAGAAGATCTTGGACAGAACTCATACAGACCATGAGAGAACACAAATGCCGGCCCAGGCTGCAATAACCAGCAAAACTCTCTATTATCATACATGGTGAAATCAAAATACTCTATGACAAAACGAAATTTACACAATAAGTTTACATAAACCCAGCCTGACAAAGGATAATAGATGGAAAACACCAATTCAAGGAGGAAACTAAACCCTAGACAAAGAAAGAAAGTAATCTTTCAACAAACTCAAAAGAAGATAACCACACAAACATAAAAATAACATCAAAGCTAATAGGAAGCAACAATCACTATTCCTTAATATCTCTTAACATCAATGGACTCAATTCCCCAATAAAAAGACATAGACTGACAGACTGGATCCATTAACAGGACCCAGCATTTTGCTGCATCCAGGAAAAGCACCTCAGGGTTAAAGACAAACAGTACCTCAGAGTAAAAGGCTGGAAAAAAATTTTCCAGGCAAATGATCTCAAGAAACAGGCTGGAATAGACATTCTAATATCAGATAAAATTGGCTTTCACTCAAAAGTCATCAAAAAAGATAAGGAAGGACACTTAATACTCATCAAAGGACAAATCTCCAAGAAGAACTCTCAATTTTGAACATCTATGTTCCAAATGCAAGAGTACCCACATTCATAAAAGAAACCTTATTAAAGCTCAAAGCACACATCGCACCTCACACAATAATAATAGGAGACTTCAACACCCCATTATCATCAATGGACAGATCTTGGAATCACAAACTAAACAGAGACACAGTGAAACTAACAGAGGTTATGGACCAAATGGATTTAACAGATATCTATAGAACATTTCATCCTAAATCAAGAGAATATACCTTCTTCTCAGCACCTCATGGTACCTTCTCCAAAATTGACCACATAATCATTCACAAAACAAACCTCAACAGATACAAGAAGACTGAAATAATCCCATGTCTCCTATCAGATCACAACTGATTATGGCTGGTCTTCAATGGCAACAACAACAACAACAGAAAACCCACATACACATGGAAGCTGAACAACGCACTAGTCAATGATAACTTGGTCAAGGAAGAAATAATGAAAGAAATTAAAGACTTCCTAGAATTTAATGAAATTGAAAGTACAACATACCCAAAACTATGGGACACAATGAAAGCAATATTAAGAGGAAAACTCATAGCTTTGAGTGCCTCCAAAAAGAAACTGGAGAGAACATACACTAGCAGCTTAACACTACACCTGAAAGCTCTAGAACAAAAAGAAAGTAATACACCCAAGAGGAGTAGAAGGCAGGAAATAATCAAACTCAGGGCTGAAATCAACCAAGTAGAAACAAAAAGAACTATACAAAGAATCAACAAAACCAGGAGCTGGTTCTTTAAGAAAATCAACAAGATAGATAAACCCTTAACCAGACTAACCAGAGAGCACAGAGACAGTATCCAAATTAACAAAATTAGAACTGAAAATGGAGATATAACAACAGATTCTGAGGAAATTAAAAACATCATTAGATCCTTCTCCAAAAGCTATACTCAAAAAAATTGGAAAATCTGGATGAAATGGACAATTTTCTAGACAGATACCAAATAACAAAGTTAAGTCAGGATCAGATAAACCATCTTAACAGTCCCATAATGCCTAAAGAAATAGAAGCAGTCATTAAAAGTCTCCCAACCAAAAAAGCCTAGGACCAGGTGGGTTCAGTGCAGAATTCTATCAGACCTTCAAAGAAGACATAATACCAATACTCTTCAATCTATTCCACAAAATAGAAATAGAAGGAACACTACCCAATTCCTTCTATGAGGCCACAATCACACTGATACCAAAACCTCACAATGACCCAACAAAGAAAGAAAACTTCAGACATATTTCCCTTATGAATATTGACACAAAAATACTCAATACAATTCTTGCAAGCAGAATCCAATAACACACCAAAATGATCATTCACCACGATCAAGTCGGCTTCATCCCAGGGATGCAGGAATGGTTCAATACCCAGTAATCCATCAGTATAATCCACTACATAAACAAGCTCAAAGAAAAAAAACACATGGTCATTTCATTATATGCTGAAAAAGCATTTGACAAAATTCAACATCCCTTCATGATAAAAGTCTTAGAAAGATCAGGAATTCAAGGACCATACCTACAGATAGTAAAAGTAATATACAGCAAATCAGTGGCCACCATCAAACTAAATGGAGGGAAACTTGAAGCAATTCCACTAAAATCAGCACTAGACAAGGCTGTCCACTGTCTCCCTATCTATTTAATATAGTACTTGAAGTTCTAGCTAGAGCCGTTAAACAACCAAAGGATGTCAAAGGGATACAAATTGGAAAGGAAGAACCAAAATATAACTATTTGCAGAAGACATGATGGTATACTTAAGTGACCCAAAAATTCCACCAAAGAACTGCTACAGCTGATAATCAAATTCAACAAAGTGGCTGGATATAAAATTAACTCAAACAAATCACTAGCCTTCCTATACTTGAAGGATATACAGGCTGAGAAAAAAAATAGGGAAATGACACCCTTCACAATTGTCACAAACAATATAAGTATCTTGATGTGACTCTAACTAAACAAGTGAAAGATCTGTATGACAAGAACTTCAAGTCTATGAAGCAAGAAATTGAAGAAGACTTCAGAAGATGGAAATTCTTCCCATGCTCATGGATTGGCAGAATTAATATAGTAAAAATTGCCATCCTGAAGAAAGCAATCTACAGATTCAATGCAGTCCCCATCAAAATTCCAACTCAATTCTTCATAGACTTAGAAATAGCTATTCTTAAATTCATATGGAATAACAAAAAACTCAGGATAGCAAAAACTATTCTCAACAATAAAAGAACTTCTTGGGGAATCAGCATCCCTGACCTCAAGCTGTACTACAGAGTAGTAGTGATAAAAACTGCATGATATTGGTACAGTGACAAGTTGGTAGATCAATGGAATAGAATTAAAGTCCCAGAAATGAATGCACATACTTAAGGTCACTTGATCTTTGACAAAGTAGCTAAAACCATCCAGTAGAAAAAAGACAGCATTTTCAACAAATGATGCTGGTTCAACTGGCAGTCTACATGCAGAAGAATGCAAATTAATCCATTCCAATCTCCCTGTACAAAGCTCAAGTCCAAGTTAATCAAGGACCTTCACATAAAACCAGATACACTAAATCTAATAGAAGAGAAAGTGGGGAAAGGCTTGAACACATGGGCACAGGGGAAAAGTTCCTGAACAGAACAGCAATGGCTTATGCTCTAAGATCAAGAATGAACAAATGGGACCTCGTAGGGCTGAGAAGCACCTAAAGAAATCTTCAGCATCCTTACTATTCAGGGAAATGCAAATCAAAACAACCCTGAGATTCCACCTCACACCAATCAGAATGGATAAGATCAAAAACTCAGGTGACAGCAGATGCTGGCGAGGATGTGGAGAAAGAGGAACACTCCTCCATTGCTGGTGGGATTGCTAGCTGGTACAACCACTCTGGAAATCAGTATGGCAGACTATCAGAAAAATGGACATAATACTACCTGAGGACCCAGCTATACCTCTCCTGGGCATATACCCAGAAGATGCTCCAACATGTAATAAAGACACATGCTCCACTATGTTCATAGCAGACATATTTATAATAGCCAGAAGCTGGAAATAACCCAGATGTCCCTCAACAGAGGAATAGATACAGAAAATTTGGTACATTTATACAGTGGAATACTACTCAGCTATTAAAAACAATGACTTCATGAAATTCACAGGCAAATGGATGGAATTTGAAGATATCATCCTGAGCGAGGTAACTCAGTCACAAAAGAATGATCATGGTATGTACTCACTGATAAGTGGATATTAGCCCAAATTTTCAGAATACCCAAGGTTTACTTCACAGCAACTGTTGGACTGTGAGGTCCCAGATGGAGGAGTTGGAGAAGGAACTGAAGGAGCTGAGAGAGTTTGCAACCCCATGGAGGGAGCAAGAGTGTCAATTGGCCTGACCCCCAGATGCTCCTAGAGACTGGATCACCAACAAGAGAATAGACATGGACGGACCCATGCTGGTGGCCACATATGTGGGCAGAGGTGGGCCTTGTTAGCCATCAGTGGGAGGAGTGGCCCTTGGGACTGAGAGTGTTAGATGCCCCAGTATAGGGGAATGCCAAGGAGGGAAGAGGAGAGTGGGTGGGTGGGTGGGGAATACCCTCATAGAGACAGGGAGAGAAGGAGGGGATGGGGGTTTCCAAGGGGAGACCTGGAAAGTGAAAAACATTTGAAATATAAATAAAGCATCAAAAAAAGAAACAGTAAAATAATAATAATAATAATAATAATAATAATAATAATAAACTCCAAGATATTTAGAAAATGCCCTAAACCTTGAAAATTACTCAAAATTCTGCTAAAATAACCTATGTCCCAAAATCTATATCAATAGAAAATACATAAAATGAACGCTTATAAGACCATACTATACTAAAATGTGTTGGGATTCTATTAAAGTAAAAATTAGAAGAAATATGGCTTTCTAATGCTTATTTTAGCAAGCAAATAGGATTTTTAATCAATTTCTATAGCAATATCTACATATCAAAAGACTATTTATTTATTTATTTATTTACACTCCAGATTTTATTCCCCTCCTAGTCCACCCTCTGACTGTTGGATATTCCATACTTCCTCCCCACACCCCTGTCTCTACAAGGATGTACCCACCACCCATTACCCACCCCACCAGACCTCTAAATTCACTGGGGCCTCCAGTCCCTTGAGGGTTAGGTGCATCTTCTCTGACTAAACCCAGACCCGGCAGTCCTCTGAGGTATATGCATTGGGGGCCTCATATCAGCTGGTATAGGCTGCCTGGTTGGTGGTCCAGTGTTTGAGAGATCTCAGGGTTCCAGGTTAATTGAGACTGCTGGTCCTCCTACAGGGTCTCCCTTCTCCTCAGCTTCTTCCAGCTTTTCCCCAATTCAACCACAGGGATCAAAAACTTCTGTCCATTGATTGGGTGCAAATATCTGCATCTGACTCTTTCGGCTGCTTGTTGGGTCTTCCAGAGTGTGGTCATGCTAGGTCTCTTTGTGTGAGCACTCCATAGCCTCAGTAATAGTGTCAGGCCTTGGGACCTCCCCTTGAGCTGGATCCTACTTTGGGCCTGTCGCTGGAACTTCTTTTCTTCAGGCTCCTCTCGATTTCCATGCCTGCAGTTCTTTCAGACAGGAACAATTATGGGTCAGAGTTTTGACTTTGGGATGGTAACCCTACCCCTCACTTGTTTCCCTGACTGTCTACTGTAATTGGACTCGATCAGTTCCCTCTCCCCACTCTAGGACATTTTGTCTAAGATTTCTCCCTTTGACCACTGAGAATCTCTTACCTTCCAGGTCTCTGGTACTTTCTGTAGGTTCCCTCCAACCCCGTACCTCCTGAAATTTCCTGTTTCCATTCTTTCTGCTGGCCCTCAGGGCTTCAGTCCTTTTCCCCCACCCAGTAACACATGATGTTCCCCTCTCCTGTGTCCACTTTCCCTACCAGGTCCCTCTCTCCCCCCTTGTGGTTGCTTTCTTCTCCCACCCAAGTGGGACTGAGGCATCCTCCCTTGGACCCTTCAGATTGTTCAACTTTTTCAGTTCTGTGGACTTTATCTTAGGTATTCTGTACTACTTTTTGGCTAATATCCACTTATTAGTGAGTACATACCATGCATGTCCTTTTGGGTCTGAGTTACCTTAGGATGATATTTTCAAATTCCATCCATTTGCTTGCAAAACTCAGGATGTCCTCATTCTTAATAGCTGAGTAGTATTCCATTGAGTAAATGAACCACATTTTCTGTATCCATTCTTCTGTCCTGGTACACCTGGGTTGTTTCCAGCTTCTGGCTGACATAAACAAGGCTGCTATGAACACAGTGGAACATGTGTCATGTTAGGGCATCTTTTAGGTATATTCCTAAGAGTGGTATTGCTGGGTCTTCAGGTAGATCTATTTCCAATTTTCTGAGGAACCTGTAGATTGATTTCCAGAGAGGTTGTACCAGTTTGAAATCCCACCAGCAATGGAGGAGTGTTCCTCTTTCTCCACATCCTAGCCAGCATCTGCTGTCACCTGCGGTTTTGATCTTAGCCATTCTGATTGGAATAAGATGGAATCTCACGGTCTTCTGATTCACATTTCTCTGATCACTAAGAACTTTGAAAATTTAGGTGTTTCTCACTCACTCAAGATTTCTCTGTTGCAAATTCTCTGTTTAGTTCTATACACCCTTTTTTGATTGGCTTGTTATAATTTTTGGTGTTTAGCTTTCTGAGTTCTTTATATATTTTGGATATTAGCCCTCTATTGCATGTGGAGATAGTGAAGTTTTTTCCCCATCTGTGGGTTGCAATTTGTCCTATTGACTATGTCCTTTGTCTTACAGAAGCTTTCCAGTTTCATGAGGTTCCATTTATCAATTCTTGATATTAGAGCTTGAGCCATTGGAGATCTGTTTAGGAAATTTCCCCCTGTGCCAATGAGTTCAAGGTTCTTTCCCATTTTCTCTTATAATAGATTCAGTGTACCTGGTTTTTTGTTGGGGTCCTTGATCCACTTGGACTTGAACTTTTTGAAAGGTAACAAATATGGATCTACTTTCATGTTTCTTATTTTTGGTGGTGAGCCTAGCCTTTAACAGCTTAGCCATCTCTCCAGACCTATTTTCATTTTTCTACATACCAACAGTCAGTTAGACCAACACCATTTGTTGAAGATGTTTTGATTTTTCCATTGTATATATTTGGTTTCTTTGTCAAAGATCTAGTGCCCATAAGTGTGTGGTTTTATTTCTTGGTCTTCAATTCTATTCCATTGATCACTGTGTATGTCTCTGTACCAATATCATGCAGTTTATATCACTATTGTTCTGTAGTAAAGCTTGAGTTCAGGAATGGTGATTTCCCCCAGCAGTTCTTTTATTGTTATGAATTGTATTTGCTATTCTGGTGTTGGGTTTTTTTTCTTTTGCCTTTCCTGATGAATTTGAGAATTGCTTTTTCCATGTCTTTGAAGAATTGTGTTGGGATTTTGATGGGGGTTTCATTCAATCTTCAGATTGCCTTTGGTTGGTAGCATGGCCATTTTTACTATGTTAATTCTGCCAATCCATGAGCTTGGGAGATCTCTCCATTTTCTGAGATCTTCTTCGATTTCTTTCTTGAGAGACTTGAAGTTATTATCATACAGATCTTTCACTTGTTTGGTTAGAGTTACCCCAAGATATGTTATATTATTTGTAGCTATTGTGAAGTGAGTTGTTGTCCTAATTTCTCTCTCAGCCTGTTCATTATTTGTATAAAAGAAGGCTACTGATTTATTTGAGTTAATTTTATATCAGGTCACTTTCCTGAAGTTGTTCATCAGCTTGAGAGCTTTTCTGGTAGAGTATTTGGTGTCGCCTCTATATACTATCAAATCATCTGTAAATAGTGATACTTTTATTTCTTTTTTGCCAACCTCTAACTCCTTGATCTCTTTTTGTTGTCTTATTGTTCTAGGTAGCACCTCAAGTAGTATATTTAATACATATTGGGAGAGTGTGCATCCTTGTCTTGTTCTGGATTTTAGTGGGATTGCTTCAAGTATTTCTCCATTTAATTTGCTATTGCCTGTTGGTTTGCGGTAAATTGCTTTTATTATGTTTAGATATGGGCCTTGAACTCCCGATTTCTCAAATTCTTTTAACATGAAGGGGTGTTGTATTTTGTCAAATGCTTTTTCTGGATCCAAGGAATGACCATGTGATTTTTTTTCAGTTTGTTTATATAGTGGATTATTTTAATGGATTTTTGTATATTAAACCAACCTTACATCAGTGTGATGAAGCCTATTTGGTCGTGGTGAATGATTGTTCTGATGTGTTCTTGGATTCAGTTTGCAAGAATTTTATTGAGTATTTGTGCATCAATATTCATAAGCAACATTGTTCTGAAGCTCTCTTCTTTGGTTGATTCCTTGTGTGGTTTAAGTATTACAGTAATTGTGGCTTCATATATTTTATTAGGTAGTGTTCCTTCAGTTTCTCTTTTATGGAATAGCTTGAGAAATATTGGAATTAGGTCTTCTTTGAAGGTCTGGTAGAATTTGGCCCTTGGTTTTTTTTTTTTTTTTTTGGTTGGGAGCTTTTTAATGACTTCTTCTATTTCCTTATGGGATCTTGGCTTGTTTAGATAGTTTATTTGCTCTTGATTTAACTTTGTTATGTGGTATCTGTTTAGAAAACCATCCATTTCATCTAGATTTTTCAGTTTTGTTGGGTAAAGACTTTTGTAATAGGATCTGATGATTTTTTTAATTCCTTCCATTTCTGCTTTATCTCCCTTTTCATTTCTGATTTTGTTAATTTGGATACTGCCTCTGGACCCTTTAGCTAGTTTGACTAGGGGTTTATCTATCTTGTTGATTCTCTCAAAGAACCAGCTTTTGGTTATGTTGATTCCTTGTATTGTTCTGTTTTTATTTGGTTGATTTCAGAGTTTGACTATTTCTTACAGTCTATTCCTCTTGGATTTGTTTGCTTCTTTTTGTTCTAGAGCTATCAGGTGTGCTCTTAAGTTGCTGGTATAAGATATCTCCAGTTTCTTTACCCAGGCATTTAATGATATGAATTTTCCTTTTATTTGTCCTATAAGTTTGGATATGATGTGTCAACATTTTCATTAAATTCCAGGAAGTCTTTAATTTCTTTCTTTATTTCTTCCATGACCAAGTTATCATTGAGTAAAGAGTTGTTCAGTTTCCACGTGTATGTGGGCTTTCTGTTGTTTTTGCTGTTATTGAAGACCAGCCTTAGGCCATGGTGATCTGATAGGATACATGAGATTATTTCAATCTTCTTGTATCATTTGAGTGTTGGTTAATTTTGGAGAAGGTACCATGAGGTGCTGAGAAGAAGGTGTATTCTTTTGTTTTAGGGTGAAATGTTCTGTAGATATCTGTTAAATTCATTTGGTTCATAACCTCTATTAGTTTCATTGTGTCTCTGTTTAATTTCTGTATCAATGACCTGTCCATTGGTGAGAGTGGGGTGTTGAAGTCTTCTGGCATTATTGTGTGGGTTTCAATGTGTGTTTTGAACATTACCGGAGTGTCTTTTATGAATGTGGGCACCCTTGCATTTGGGGAATAGATGTTCAGAATTGAGACTTTCAGTGGATTTTCCTTTTGATGAATATGAAGTTTCCTTCCTCATCTCACTTGATACCTTTTGGTTGAAATTCTATTTTGTTGGATATTAGGATGGCAACTCCACCATGTTTCCTGGGAACATTTGCTTGGAAGACCTTTTTCCATACTTTTACTCTGAGGTAGTGTCTATCTTTTTTGCTGAGGTGTGTTTCTTGTTTGCAGCAAAAGACTGGATCTTGCTTGCATATCCTATATGTTAGCTTATATCTTTTTATAGGTGAGTTGAGTCCATTAATATTGAGAGATATTAAAGATGTATAACTGTTGGTTCCTGTTATATTATTTTTGTATCTGGCTTTATGTGTGGTTCTCTCCTTTTGGCTTTGTTGTGAGATATTTAATATCTTGTCTTTTCTTTGGTGTGGTAGCTTCTTTGTGTTGGAATTTTCCTTTTAGTATCCTCTGTAGAGTTGGATTGGTAGATAAATACTGTTTGAATTTGGTTTTGTGCTGGAATATTTTGATTTCTCCATCTATGTTGATTGAGAGTTTTACTGAGTCTAGTAGCCTAGGCTGGCATTTGTGTTCTGCATGACTGCTGGCATGGCTTTCATACTCTTTATTGAGAAGTCTGGTGTAATTCTGATAGGTCTAATTTTGTATGTTACTTGGTCCTTTTCCCTTGAAGCTTTTAATATTCTTTCTTTGTTCTGTGTGTTTAAGGTTTGATTATTATGTCACAAGAGGATTTTCTTTTCTGGTTCCACTTATTTGGTGCTCTATAGACTTCTTTTACCTTTATGGCCATCTTTTTCTTTAGGTTGGGGACATTTTCTCCTATGATTTTGTTGAACACATTTTCAGGTTCTTTGAGCTGGGGATCTTTATGTTCCTCTATTCTAATTATTCTTAGATTTGGTCTTCTTATTGTGTCCTGAATTTCTTGGATACTTTGGGTTTGGAGTTTTTTATGTTTTGAATTTTCTTTGACAGTTGTGCCAACCTCATCTATAGTATCTTCTACACCTGAGATTCTTTCTTCTATATCTTGTACTCTGTTGGTGATACTTACATCTGTAATTCCTGTCCTCTTTCCTAGGTTTTCCATTTCAGTGGTTACCTCCATCTGTGTCTTCTTTATTGTTTCTACTTCTACTTTTAGGTTTTGGACCACTTGTTCAATTTCTTTACCTGTTTGATTATGTTTTCCTGTATTTTTTTAAGGGATGTATTTGTTTCTTCTTTAAGGGCTTCTACCTGGTTACCTGTGTTTTCCTGTATTTCTTTCAGTGAGTTATTAATATCCTCCATAAAAGACTCTATTGTCATCATGAGATAGGATTTTAGGTCTGCTTCCTGATTTTCAGATGTGTTGGTGTATTCAGGGCTTGCAATGGTGGGGAAACTAGGTTCTGATGATGCCCACATATATTGGCTTCTGTTGTTTGTGGTCTTGTGCTTGCTTCTTGTCATCTGCTTATCCCTTGTGCTTGCTGGTCTGGGTGACTCTGTCTGGAGTCTGCCTCTTTTGTCCCTTGGTTGCTTCAGATCTCCCCGTAGACCTGTGACCCTTGCTGTAGCAGACCACCTGTGAGGCCTTCCAGCTGGAGGTTCTTCAGAGGTGCAGAGAAGATACTGACCTGTTGCCCTGGCTGCAGTAGATCACCTGGGAGGTCTTCAAACTGTTGGGTCTTCAGAGGAGCAGTGAAGCTGTTGTTCTCTGTGAAGATGCTCTCCAGGGGGTGGGGGGTGGGACTGTGGTTTCTGTTTTCCTGTGTGCATCAGCACTCCTGGGAGGCTTTCAGTCTGTTGAATCAGTTGCCCTGTATCCCACAGAATCCCCAGGAGTTCTTCAATCTGTGGTATCTGTTTCTGAATTGTCCTGTGTACAGAAGAGCTCCTGGGATGCCTTCAAGCTGTGGTGTCCTCAGGGGAGCAGACAAGCTGGTGACCACTTGCTCAGTTTCCCTATGTATAGTGGATCTCTTGGGATGCCTTCAAGCTGTGATATCAGTTGCCTTGTGTGTAGTGGATCTCCTGGGATGCCAGTTGCCCTATGTGCAGCAGATCTCCTGGGATTCTTCAGGCTGTGCTTTTAGTTGCCCTATGGGCAGTGGATCTCCTGGGATGTCTCAGGCTATGGTGTCAGTTACCCTGAGTGCAGTGAATCTTCTGGAATGGCTCAGGATATGGTGTCTTCAAGGGAGCAGACTAGCTAGCAGTCTCAGGTTATGGTGTCAGTTACCCTGAGTGCAGTGAATCTTCTGGAATGGCTCAGGATATGGTGTCTTCAAGGGAGCAGGCTAGCTAGCAGTTTGCCCAGAAGAAAGAACCAGGTGGAAGGGGAGTGGTATTTGGCAGGGATAGGGTGAGGTGTTGGGAGGGGATGGGTCTGGAGTCCACTGGGCTCCCGTGACAGCTGTGGGACTTAGGGAGGGTTCTTACCAGCTGCTCTGAGTGAAGTGGATCTTCTGGGATGGCTCATGATATGGTGTCTTCAGGGGAGCAGAGTAGCTAGCAGTCTGACCTAGCAGACGGGCAGAAGGTTATCAAAAGATTTATATTACCTATGATAGAAGCCTCTTAATATATACAAATACATATACAAGTTCAAAATGTTTAAATTGAATGATTTGAATAAAATAAAAGAAAATATCTCAATATGTTCATATATTTGAATACTTGGTTCCCAGATGGAGGCTGTTTGAATAGTATTAAGAGGCATAGTCATCTTGGATGAGGTATGTCACTGGAGGCAGGCTTGGAATTTTAAAACTTGTCATCATTTCCAGTGTGCTACCTTCTGCTAGTAAATTGAGATATAAGCTTGTAGCTTGCTATGTCTTTGCCCTGCCATCACGGACTCTAGTTCTCTGAAATTGTAAGCATAATTAAATGTTTTCTTATAAAAGTTGCCTTTGACATGCTGTTTTACCACAGCAATGAAAAAGCTACTAATATACTCTATAACTGTGGAGAACAATACTCCAAATAGACTCTACATGACAGCAAATGAAAAACTGCAGAAGCAGGAATGTTTATCTCTTTCTGAGTTGTTGCCCAGTGGGGTTCCATAGACTCTCAAACATTACAGGCTTTTGCCATTGTTCTTGATTACTATCTAGAACTTTACAGTAGGATCTTATTGCTGAGAGTATACCATAAGTGAGTCATAACATCTGGAGAAATGAAGCTGGTACTGACTTGGAGCTTCAATCCTAATGGCTAGCTAGAAGTGATAAGCATGATGCCAGAGTCTTACTCAAGTGTTAATCCTATAAGCTATAATGAATGTCCTGGCAAGATATACCTACTAGTACAGTAGTGGCACAAATGATTGGACCATAACTAATAACTTTTTGATTAGAATTAAGTCTGCAACATTAAACAGAAGCCATACATGCTACTGTACTTTGATGTAAAACCTGTGGCTAGAGAGGTCATACACCCAAGGGAAGAATCTATTACAACTATTCTACTAAAAGAACATAGTATTAAAAAGCATGCTAGTGATTTGTTATTGTATCAATGCATCTTTTAAGCCTCACCAGGGAAGCTTCCTTTTGTCCTAAATTGTAGTTAAAACAGAGACCTATAGCTTGTCATCATTCAGAAAATATGAGAGTAGAGAGCTTAGTCCTAAATTGGACATCTATATTGCACCTTTCCCCTCAAAGCTCAGAAATCACTGTGGAAAAGGGATGTAGAAAGATTTTAAGAGCGTGAGGTGGTATATGACTATGAGGAAACTATACTCTGACAAAAAGCCAGTTACATTTATAAGTTCACAGTGATTGTGACAGCATGAAGAAGGCCTGCCCAAGCTCAAACCAGACAAAAATTATAATAGATGGGTTTGAGGAGTTATTGGCAATTGGTAGCTCCTAGGAGAGGGAGAGTAATTTTCTTGAAAGGTATGATCCCTGGTAAATCAACCACACTCTAAAACAGTCCCCATATTCAACAGTGTTTAGGTAGCACAAATTGGACTCCATGGATTTAAAAAACAGACATAAAAGTTAGTGGGTTGGAAATGGGGATGCAATCTAGGAGGAGTTGGGGAAGTGGAATGAATATGATCGAAATAGATTGTAAAATATTATCAAATGATGAATACAAATATTATTAAAAAGAATAAACATGAACAGCAATTGCGTGAGTACAAAGATGCTTAGTGTCATTTTAAATCAGAAAGATGAAAATTAAAACAGTGATAATTCTAGTATTAACTTTTTTGAGGAATCTCCATATTATAACTCTGATTCTACCAGTTTAAATATCCATGAGCAGTGAACAGAATTATTCTTTTCCCCACATCCTTGTAAGTATCTGTTGTAATTTGATTTCTTGATAACAGTTTTTATTGAGGTGAGATGAAATCTCAAAATATCTTTATTTTTTTTGAGTATGCTTGTTTCATTGATACTTCAGCAAGAATATTTGTAATGATAATATTAATATTGATTATTTCACATGCAAAATAAATTCAGTGAATTTTTAATTAAATAAAATAAACCTTGAAGAATGAGGAAAAATAAATGAGTATGTGAGAGGAATGTTACATATTTCATTTGAACCTCTGAATATGTACTTCACATAATTAACACGGGTAATGTCTTGGTATTCCATTTTTTTCTCTTGAAAGGCTGACCATTAGTTTGGCCAAATTCATCCATCTTTCAAGTACCCACTATGATTTATCATACAGTGTGTATTATTCTTTTGTGCTTAAATTACAAGTTGACCAAAAATTTCAATTTTATAAATACTTTTGTGATTATTTTACAAATCTGGCTATTCTTGAAGTATGTTTTAATTTTTGAAAACTAAAACTTCATTCTATTTAGGCATATCGAAAGCCTTATATTCCATAGAACTCCAAAAAGAAACACTAGGAGGATATGAATAGAGTTAGAGTCATTAAAAACTATAGATCTTCAAATTCAAAGTATTGCCATAATAACACTTGATGCTTAGATACACTATACACATAGACTAGACAGGCAGACAAATGAGGCCATAGATAGTTAACATGCACAACAAGTAGAATGAAAATTCCAATATTTCCACTAGAACTTTAAATATTGAGGAGATGAGTATGATAGTCTACAATAATGAAACATCATAAAAGGCAATACCATATCCCAGAAAACAAAACCAAATCCATTAAGGGTTGTCCCATAGCTGTGGGTGGAGCCTAAGATATAGGCACTATTTCAAATGATTGTAAAAACAATATCCATGAAGACTCAAAATGCAAGACTTAAACGATAATTAACTTAATGTTGAATACATCATTACTTTGCACAATAAAATCTTTAAAGTATAAAATGTGTGCTGTGTTTTGTATTGGGCTGGGTACATTCACATGTGCATGCAACTGCATACATGTAGAAAGGAGAAGAGGTCGTTGAGTATCTTCCTCTATCACTCTCTCCCTTGTTCCTTTGAGACAGGATCTCTCATTGAAGCAGAAGCACCATTTTGGATAGGCTGGCTGGCTAGCAAGCTCCTGGGACCTGCAGGACTGTGCTCCACAGTGAGTCTTTAGGTTACATGCCCATGTGGATTTTTACAAGATTGCTGGAAATTTGAACTCAGGTACTCAGATTTGTACAGTGAGTAAGAAACCACCCCTGTCCCTGACTTTTGTAGTATAAAAATTGACAAATGAATGGGATACTCCAGCTTTTAAAAATTATGCTGAGTGAAGTGGTATGAGAATAAATTAATTCAAAATAATCTTTGAAGAAGAGATTATGGGCAGTGATTGTAGATGGCATGTGGGGAATTGTGCTACTCCAATGATGATGGATTAGACTGGAGAAAGACCAGTTCATGCAGCAGAACTAAGTTGTCCTGAAAGACACACAAACTATGTAAAAGATGGGGTTTTTAAGTGACTTTTCTTCTTGTGTCTTCTGTCTTGAAACCAAGAAACAATAATGAACTAGTCAGATACAGTTAATGCTCCAATGAGAAACTTAAAACTGAATATATACTTCAAAAGCATTTTTGAGAAATGCCACTTGAATAAGATGAAGCATTTAGGGAAATCATTTTGGCTATGATAAACAGCAGGGAATGAAATAGTCTTGAGACCCAGGCTGGAATCCTCCAGAGTGACAGACATGGGCACAGTGCAGAGTATCTCTGGAGTGATGAGCACTGCACAGCTCAGAGCCTGTTTACAGGAACTGGCCCAGCCAGGGCACAAGATTTACCTGAGTTGACTGGCACAGCCCTGAAACAGCGTCTTGCAGAGTCTACTAGATAATGGGATAGAAACAAGCCTAGCCCAGAATGTCCCTGGAATGACTACCAAGAGATTATCTAGAATAACTGGCACAGTCAAAGCCAAAATTTAGGACTCTCCTGGAGTTACTCATTACCAAATAGCCTGAGGCTGCTCCATAGTGACTGTCACAGAGGAAAGCTTCTCCAAAATTTACATTAACAGATGTCACTCAGAGGAGGTGAGTAAAGGGCAAGGAGTTGGTGACATAGTCTTACAAGCTTTTGTAAATAGAATGGATCATCACCAAAAACGTGTCTTCTTTGACAAATTTCTAAGAGATGGGAAGACAGATCAGAATCTCAGGCGAAGCATGTGGGATTTTATAGAACTTGACAAAGTATGAATTCTGAGAAATAGTGTGAAACATTAGTGACATGTGCTTTAAAATATTCCATGTATATTTGCATAGAGATCATCTTAGTTGGTCCTTCACCATCACCATGCCAGGTAGGCAGGGCTTTTAGTCTTACGTATCAGAAAAAAATAGCATCAGTTATGTCAGTGTCCAATTTAGGATGGTTCAAAAAGTTATCTCACCTTCAGAACTCTGACCTTCACTGACAACAGAGTCCTTGCCAATAAATCTGTGTGGACTGAAATCATCACTTATGTGGCAATTTTGTTAAGCACTCTTTAGTATTTACCTAGTTCTTCTTTTTTTAACAAAACACAGACTCTCCAAGGTGTTAGTCCTGAAAGGAGACACTATGAACTGAGAAATGTCACTGCCCAAGCCACCAACCTCAACTAAGTTTCTCCATTACTTTTACTTCCTGGTATAGCACACTCTGTGTTTATGTCACAACCACAATCAATGAAAGCTCTGTATTCACTATTCAATAGCAAAAGGAAATTTATAATATCCTCACAAACAGATCAGAACAGGAAGGCCATTTTCAATATCTACCCAGTGACTTCTCTGTTGTCCTTTCTCTGCATAGTGGGGAGAAAAACCTAAAAGAGAAGTGGAATATGATGGGTATGAATGAAAAGAGAGGAAATAGCTCAAAAGGAGAAAATATTACATAGAAGATTGGTAAGGGATGAAGACAAGTGAAGGAAAGTACATAATCACAACTGCAGGAAAGGAGGTGGATGAGAAGCTCTAATTTGTTTGTTTGTTTTTTTCTGTGTCTCTTGCAACCCCAAATCCTCAGGAAGATGCACCAGGAGGCATTTAAGCAAACAGTAGGCAAGCAAAGCTGAATAGTGATAGCTCTAAGACCTTATCTTTCATTACATCCAAATTCTCAATAACTTAAGCATTGCCATTCGCTGGCATTACTTGAAGAGAAGTTTACCCTGCTTGAAAGCTAGAGAGCTATAACTAGTCAGGTGTGAAGTCCTTCTTTTTTTTTAATTAATTAATTAATTTATTTATTTTTGATACTTTATTTACATTTCCAATGTTTCCCCTTTTCTAGGTCTCCTCTTTGGAAACCCCCTATTCCCTCCCCCTCCCCGCCTCTATGAGGGAATTCCACCTCCCACCCACCCACCCACCCATTCCCAAATTCCCACCTTGACATTCCCCTTTGCTGGGGCCTCTAACACCCACAGGCCCAAGGGCCTCTCCTTTCCCTGATGGCCAACAAGGCCATCCTCTGCGACTTACGTGGTCCGAACCATGGGTCCCTCGATGTGTATTCTTTGGTTGGTAGTCCAAACTCCAGGACGACCTGGGGGGAGGGGGGGTGGTCAGGTCCATTGACGCTGTTGCTCCCTCCATGGGGCTACAAACTCCCTCAGCTCCTTCAGTCCTTTCTCCAACTCCTCCATCTTCAAAATATCTTTAATTTCCACTTTTTTGATGGTTAATGATATTGAGCACTTTTTCAAACATCATTGGCCATATCTCTTCTCTTGAGAATTCTCTGCTCATATCTACAGCCCATTCTTTGAAGTTGGTTCCTCATTTAATTTTTTTGTTTCTTTTGAGTTCTTTGTATATTCTAGAATTTACATTTTGTTCAAAGGTATTAAATCTATTTGTAGTTTATTTTTGTGCACAGTGAGAGAGATGGATATTTACAAAGGCATCCCTTTTCCCTAACATCATTTGTTCAAATTTTGTTCTTTCTTCCAATGTGTCTTTCCTAAAACTATAGTGGCTATAGTGAAAGGCCACACACATCTAAGAATGTACAGGAAGCACAGATTTGACTTGACTGTGTTTTTTAAAAGATGACCTAAAGTTGAGTATATAGGAAAGAGATTTAGTATGGTAGGTGTTAGAGGAGGGGAGTGAATATAATCAAAGAACATTGTACAAAATTCTCCAAGAACTAATAAAATGGCAAGAAAGCAGGTGGTTCTGATTGCCTAGGCTTAAGCCTGAATTTTCAATTCTATTCCACTGATATAAGTGTCAATTTTTGTACTGGTACTAATCAATTTTATTATGTATAATAGTATAACCTGAGACTGGCTATGGAAATTTCCCCAGCATTGTTCTTTTTATTGACAGTTCCATTAGCTATTTGTAGTCTTTTGAGTTTCCATATGACTTTTAGAATTGTCTTCCAATTTTTGTGAAAAAAAAATGGTATGGAGATTTTGACTGAGATTCCAAAGAAATTGTAAATTGCTTTTGATAGGACTAGCATTTGCCAAGCATTCATTCTGCTGATCTATTCTATATGAGAGGTCTTTCCATTTTCTAGTTTTCCTTGATTTCTTTCTTCAGGGTTTTAAAATTTCCATTGTAGATGTTCTTGATTAGCTTTACTCCAATTAAGTTTTAGCCTATCATAAATAGTGAGTCTTTGGCACTAAACAGTGTTTATACTCCACTGCTCTGGAAATATGGGATGGAAGAAGAAACCACATAATAACCAGAAGACAGTGAAAGGGGACGTCAATTTTTGGGAAATGCAGAGTCATGACAATCATGAACTTGCAACAACTGTGGCTGATTCCCTTGAGGATGCACAAAGATGGGCTCGCCAACACCTGGGTAAGGTTAGAGGAGGGTCTGAGAGAGTCCTTCCCTTTACTGCAGAACTATTTTCTACTAATAGATGCAACCCATCAGAAAGATTTTATTAGTGTATTAGTTCATTCAGAAAGGAGAATCTGCATCAGATTCACTGAGTCCCAATGGATAGCCACAATCCAATGATCACACAGATGGCCCTCAGTAAACTAAGTGGGTCCTACAACAGAACCAAATGTGATTGTGGTGGTTTGAATATGCCTAGCCCACAGGAAGTGTGACTATTAGGAAATGTGGCCTCATTGGAGTAGGTGTGACCTTGTTAGAGGAAACTGGGGATGGGCTTTGAGATCCTATGCTCAAGTTCCACCCAGTATGGAAGAGATCCTCCTCTTGGCTACCTGCAGAAGAGAGTCTCCATCTGGCTGCACTCAGATCAGATCAAGAACTCTCAGTTCCTTCTCTAGCACTATGTCTGCATGGATGATACCATGCTTCCTACCATGATGATAGTGGACTGAATGTCTGAAAATGTAAGCCTTTATAATATTTGCCTTGGTCATGGTGTCTCTTCACATCACTGCAACCCTAAGTAAGACAGTCATGCATCAGACAAAAGGATAGGTGAAGCAGATTTTAAGGGAAAGAGGAATATAAGAGAAGATAGGGGACAGAGGAAGTAAAATGAATTATGTTTGTTTAGGAAATTGTTAAGTTATTAACTTAATTTAAAAGCATAGTGGTACAACTACTCTGTAAAACTGAAAATCACTTTTAAAATTTAATTCACATAAAATCAGAAATACTTTTGGAGTACAGTATTAAGTTCAGTTAAGCATATACTAGCTTTTTAAAAATTTATTTATTTATTTATTTTCACTCCAGATTTTATCACACACACCCTCTTGTCCACCCTCTGACTGTTCCACATCCCATACCTCCTCCCCACCCCCTGTCTCCACAAGGATATCCCCACCCCCCACCACCAACTCACCTGACATCTAAACGCCCTGGTGTCTCCAGCCTCTTGAGGGTTAGGTGCATCTTCTCTGACTGAACACAGACCCAGCAGTCTTCTGCTGTGTATGTGTTGGGGGCCTCATGCCAGCTGGTGCATGCTGCCTGGGTGGTGGTCCAATGTTTGAGAGATCTCGGGGATCCAGATTAATTGAGACTGCTGGTCCTCCTACAGGGTCGCCCTCCTCTTCAGCTTCTTTCAGCCTTTCCCTAATTCAGCCACAGGGGTCAGCAGCTTCTGTCCATTGGATGGGTGCAAATATCTGCATCTGACTCTTTCAGCTGCTTGTTGGGTCTTCCAGAGTGTGGTCATGCTAGGTCCCTTTTTGTGAGCGTTCCATAGCCTCAGTAATGGTGTCAGGCCTTGGGGCCTCCCCTTGAGCTGGATCCCACTTTGGGCCTGTTGCTGGACCTTCCTTTCCACAGGCTCCTCTTCATTTCCATCCCTGTAATTCTTTCAGACAGGAATAATTATGGGTCAGAGTTTGGACTGTGGGATGGCAACCCCTCCCTCACTTGATGCCCTGTCTTCCTGCTGGATGCCCCACCATGCCACAGGGGTACGTGTTCTACTATGTTCATAGTGGCTTTATTTGTGATAGCCACAAGCTGGAAACAACCTAGATGTCCCAAGATAGAAGAATGGACACAGAAAAGGTGGTTCATTTACACAATGGAATCAGCTATTAAGAATGTGGACATCCTGAGTTTTGTGGGCAAATGGATAGAACTGGAAAATATCATCCTGAGTGAGGTAACTCAGACCCAAAAGGACATGCATGGTATGTACTCACTAATAAGTGGATATTAGACAAAAAAAAAAGTACAGAATACCCAAGATACAGTCCACAGAACTCAAAAAGTTCAACAAGCTGAAGGGCCCAAGTGAAGATGCCTCAGTCCCACTTGGGAGGGAGATGAAAGCAATAACAAGTGGAGAGGGAGGGAGGGACCTGGGAGGGAAAGTGGATAGGGGTTGGTGGGGAGGGGAACCTGATTTGGTATTGGATGAGAGAAAAAGACTGAAGCCCTGAGGGCCATCAGAGAGAATGGAAACAGGCAACCTTGGGAGGTAGAAGGTTGGGGGACCCTCCAAAATGCACCAGAGACCTAAAAGGTGAAAGACTCTCAGAACACAAAGGGAGGAGCCGTAGATGAAATGCTTGACAGTAGGGAGAGGGAACTTAATAGAGCCCATATACAAGCTTTTTAAATTAATATTTCTACTCCTTGATCTTTATCTAATTAAAAAATTAAATGTTGGCTTACTAGACTAGTATGACAATAATTATCGTAGTTTTACTCAAAACAATAAAACGTTAGAAGTAGTAAATAATTTTGAGCTATGTAATACATAAACTGTGGTATATTTGTGTAAATGAGCAATATTTAGAAAGGAAACTAATGATCTATTTATACAGGCACATATACATTTCTCAAACATAATTGATGAAAAATTGGCAGACACCAATCACTGCATATTTTATAATTCTTCCATAATATAAAAAGAGACGTAATATATATGTATAAATGTTTCACGAGTAGGATATAGAGGTCATAGGGTATATCCCCAAGATTGCTATAGCTGGGTTGTATTGTAGTTTTACATTTAGGTTTTGCTTGTTTGTTTGTTTGTTTGGTTGGTTGGTTGGTTGGTTGGTTGGTTGGTTGGTTTATTGAGATGTGGTCTCACCATGTAATACTTGCTGTCCTGGAACTTACTACAAGAACAGGCTGGCCTCAACCTCACCGGGGTTCACTTGCCTCTACATTCCTAGTGCTGGAATTAAATGGCATGTGCCCTCACACCCAACATTACTTTTGGTGTTTTGAGAAACCATCACACTGATTTTGGGGGAGGCTACACTATGGTGGACTATCACTGCTCTTTACACACACACTCACTGGCACTTCTTAAATTATTTTGTATTTGGCTGTTTTCATATAGTGGCCATTCTGGCTGGGGTGAGATAAAATCTAAAGATAGTTTTAATTTGCTTTTCCCAGATGGTTGAACCCATAAAAATTTTAGATCATTGACTCATTTATTAACTGTCAGCTTTAGAGTTTATTTTTTTCTTTTATGTATGTTTTTGTTTTGCAGGTATTTATATATTTTAGATATTGTGAGTGACTTGGTCCTTTCTTTTTTTGCAAGCAAGTGTAATGGCCATAAGTCAGCAACCCCTCATGTCTCCTTATCCTCTTGAATCCCTTTTGTTATTTCCTTGTTATATAAGCTTATTTGGCCAGGTATCAACTACTTCCTTGAACTCCTGAAATGCTTAAATATCTAAATATTGCTAATTTTGCATGCTTCCTCTGCCCCCCCCTTATTTGAGTTTCTTCCTAATTTGGTCAATTGGGAGTTGACTGTAGGCTGAACCCCAGCCAATGAGGAGCATTCAAGCACCTGCTGTAAGGATAATGACAGCCACGATCTAACCCATGTGTACTGCTAATCATTAACTTGACAGAAAATTTTTTCTCATAAGAAATGCTGTGTCAGGTTACTTTAGTTTTGTTCATGTGTGTTTTGTGCAACACCGAGATTAGTATTTCCTGAGAATATTCACCCCTTTTCTGAAATACAGTTGGTAAAATTTGTCTTCAATTCTGCAGACTGTTTTCTCTGCTAATAGTTTCTTTTTCGGTGCAGAGGCCCATTAATTTAATGTAATCCTATTTGTCAATTCTTGAGGCTATTTCCTGTACTATTAAAGGTCGGTTCAGAAATATGCTGCCTACACTCATGTCATAAAGTGCTTTTCACATGTTTTTCTGTAATAACTTTTCAATTATAAAACAATTTTTGATAAAAGGTATTTAAGTCTACTCATGCAAAGGGAAAGTCATCCAATACACAAGACGTTTAAATCTACTTTGCACTACAAAATTTTATAGCCTACATTTTTGAAACCTTAATTCAAACAGCCTGTTCTTTGGCGCTCTTAATAAAAGTCATTCAAGGTTACCAAAGTAAAGGTATTAATTCTGCAGTCAAGACAATCTTTTAATTAAAATGTGCAAAAAACCAATATGCTACTATTATTATAATATGTTATAATTTATTTAAGAAAGTTATTTAATTTATTTTACCCAGAGATATTGGGAAATAGAGCAGTAAAATTATTGGATAAATATTCTTTAAGTTACCTCATGATTTGCAGTATTGATAATTATCAGAGAAAAATCTTTGAAATGCATTAGTTGTTTAAGTGTAATTAATTAAAGCTTACTTTTAAATTACTTAGAGTTATCCTATTCTTCTGAATTTGACATCTCTTAAAAGATATTTGATAATTTGCCAGTATGGCTGTATCTGGAGCTAAAATTAACTACACACAAATATCTGTAGCACTTTAGAACCTGAGACTTCAGGTCTCTTAACGTCATGTGTTCAGGAATGACATCACTAATTTAGCTTGGCATGTTGCTGAAAATTTAAGGGTGGATATTCTGTTCTTTTAGGTTTTTAGAGGTGTTCCAATTTTAATTTTAATTAAATTTTAAAGCTATCTTCATTATAACAAATCATAACAAGTTAAAAGTATGGAGAAACTTATATGTCTGCAGATTTCAGAAATTGGTTAATCTGTTTTTAGGCCAATTGAATTTTTTTATCAGTGACTCAACATATCTCTAGTGTTTAAGGCATATTCCACAAATTAAAATGGGGTTTTATTTATTTTTATTTATTTTTATTTATTTTGTGATACTTTATTTACATTTCCAATGTTTCCCCTTTTCTAGGTCTCCTCTTTGGAAACCCCCTATCTCCTCCCCCTCCCCCATCTCTATGAGGGTATTCCACCTCCCACCTCCCTGCCCACCCATTCCCATATTCCCACCTTGACATTCCCCTCTACTGGGGCCTCTAACACCCTCAGGCCCAAGGACCTCTCCTCTCTCCCTGATGACCAACGAGGCCATCCTCTGCCACATATGTGGTCCGAACCATGGGTCCATAGATGTGTATTCTTTGGTTGGTGGTCCAAACTCCAGGACGACCGGGGGGGAGGTGGTGTCAGGCCCATTGACGCTGTTGCTCCTTCCATGGGGCTGCAAATTCCCTCAGCTCCTTCAGACCTTTCTCCAACTCCTCCATCTGGGACCTCACTCTCAGTCCAGCGGTTACTGTAAAGTGAAACTTGGGCATTCTGAACTTTTGAGCTAATATCCACTTAGCAGTGAGTACATACCATGTTCGTTCTTTTGTGACTGAGTTATCTCGCTCAGGATGATATTTTCAAGTTCCATCCATTTGCCTGCAAATTTCATTAAGTCATTGTTTCTATAGCTGAGTAGTG
>CM052722.1:32433150-32523653 GCA_028551405.1 Uromys caudimaculatus | reverse complement strand
ATGTACCACATTTTCTGTATCCATTCCTCTGATGAGGGACATCTGGGTTGTTTCCAGCTTCTGGCTATTATAAATATGGCTGCTATGAACATAGTGGAGCATGTATCTTTGTTACATGTTGGGGCATCTTCTGGGTATATACCCAGGAGAGGTATAGCTGGGTCCTCAGGTAGTATTATGTCCATTTTTCTGAGGATCCGCCAAACTAATTTCCAGAGGGGTTGTACTAGCTTGCAATCCCACCAACAGTGGAGGAGTGTTCCTCTTTCTCCACATCCTCGCCAGCATCTGCTGTTTTGAGCAAGGAAAAAACACAATTTAAAAATTTTTATTTCTGAACATTGTGTGTAGTGTCTTCAATATAAATATTGAGTTTCTGCATTTTACAAACGACTTTGTATGTAGGCTCCAATATATTTTCACTTATTCTCTTTTCATAAATGCCATGAACTGGTATTAAACGCTCATGTATAGTAAATAAAATCCAATAAGTAATATGAGAATAAATTTAAAAATTAGAAAAAAAAAAGCTGAATGTAGATTTTTCCATTATAGGTATCTATTCCATCTCTAGTGCCACAGAGTGTTCTGGTTCATTGATGGAACTGAACTGTAGATTTTAGCGTATTTATTCTCATCCAGAAGAAAAAATGTTATCTAAATTAAGATATGGAGAATGAATTATATTTCATATTTTGGCAAGAAATTTCTTTGATTCAGAGCAATAAATTACTCTAAATAGGGCATTTCAGAAATTGGTGAAGGTTCTCTATTAATCTCAAGGCAAACATCATTTAATATGTTTATGAAACTGTAGTCAGCAGTTCAAACAGTAATTTTAATCATTAAAATTCTATAAGAGTATAATGCAATAACATATTTTAACTGTTACAAGCCAAGAAATAATAGGAAATAATATTATAAAGTTTTTGCTTTCAGGAATTAAATTATTTGTCAATTTCTCAGAAAATTAGAAATCTATCTTCTTCAATACTCAGCTATATGACTCCTGAGCATATACTCAAAAGATACTCCTTTCTATCATAAGAATATTTGATCAACCATATTCATAACAGCCTCACTCATATTCGCCAGAAACTAAAAACAATCTAGATGTCCCTCAACCAAATAATGGATATAGAAAATACAGTTCATTTATACAATGGGATACTACTGAGCTATTAAAAACATCAGGAAATTTACAGGCAAATGGACGGAACTAGAAAAAAAAAAACCATCCTGAGTGAGGTAACCCAGACCCAGAAAGACAAACATGATATGTACTCACTCATAAGTGGATATTAGCTATAAAGTGAAAGAGAAACATGCTACAATCCACAGATCCAAAGAGGCCAAATAACAAGGAGGGTCTAAGAAGGGGGTGCAAGGATCTACTTGGAAAGGAAAAATAGGATATAAGAGGTGAACTGGGGGTAGGTGGGGTTGAGAACAGGAGAAATCCGGTGGGGGGAGAGCCAGAGAAAATACTGGGAGAAACAACTGGAATTCAGAGACATTTAGTGAGCATATAAAAACCCAGTGCAATGGAAAGTCCACGGAATCTACAAGAGTGACTTTCACAACGACTTCTAGCAATGGAAGATACGGGGCTGGAATTGCCAATATTCGGTAACCTGGAAAGGCCTCAAGTGGAGAGATTTGGACATCAACCCAGCCATAAAGCATTTTACCTACAATTGATCCTGACTTCAGAGTGTCCTAGAATCATAGCCTTGCAGAACTGTCATTAAAGAGACCAGAGAGACTTCATCCAAAATCGGATGGAAACAGATGTTGAATACCACAGCCAATCATTTGGCTGAGCTTGAGAGGTCCTGCTGAGGAGGAGAGAGGAAGGATTAGCCAACCAGAGAGGTCAGAGACATAACGTGAAAACAAACCCCACAGAATAAACTGACCTGGACTGATGGTAATTTAGGAGACCAGGGAGCCTGTAGGGATCTGATCTAGCTCCTCTACATATGAGTAGCTTGGTGTTTTTGTGGAAATCCTAACAGTGGGTGTAGGGTCTGTCCCTTACTCTATGCCTACTTGAGGGACTCCTTTCCCCCTAGTGGGTTACCTTGTCCAGCCTTGAAGTGATAGTAGGTGCCTGATATTATTGCTATGCTGTGCTTGTTTGATGTCCCTAGGAGGCCGGATTTTTTTTCAAAGGGGAGGCAGGGGCGAGGGAGGAGGAAATCTGGAGGAGAGTGGAGGTAGAAGGGTGGAGAGGCTGGAAGAAGGGGAGGGAGATAAAACTGTTGTGAAGAAACTGCTGTCAGGATGTAATAGATGAGAGAATAATTAAAAAGACTATAAATCTTTCTATATACAATAAAATCACTGCAATTCATGACATAGAGAAGTGATGAATGTGAGTTGAAGTGTTTCAGGAAGCATTTGTTGGCACTTACTGGATTGATGGCATACACAGCTCAAAGTATGTGTACTGTGTTATAAAAACTGTTGCATGTGTGAAGTCACATGGAATAGCATAGGCTCATGCTGGTAGGTATGTCTCAGATTTATCACACATTTGAATTTATATTAATTGTTGGCCATTGCATTTTCAGAAGCCTTTACTTTTACCAAATTATTCATGAGTCTTTCAGTCAATTAGTTACACATATGGTATGTGAACCACAGTTTAAGAGGTATACTCTAAATTATACTAAAGACTTCCAGGCACCATTAGTATTCACACATAAAAAGTTCATATTGAAAAGACAAAGTACAAAGAAAGAAAAGTAATAAAGATTGAATTATGAAATCATTAGGTTTCCCTGTTTGGATATTGCCCAGGTTTGAATCTTATTATTATAAATGAAAATGTATTTTCCCAGTGTTTATAGAATTTGGATTAAGTCTTTTTTTAGATTTGTATTCATTCCAAGTTTTATACATATATGCATGTGTAATTACCTATCATTCTGTATGTGTACTATGTGTGTAGTGATTGATTCTTTCTTTTCAAAAATATTCTACTAAGCAGCATGGAAACACATCATTATATAAATTCAGTTTTTGATTTATAACATTTTATTGGGCTGAGTTTTAAAGTAAAATGTGATAATCATTATGTATGATCATTGAATACATTCCAAACAACATGAAAGAAGTGGGGAAAATGACTTAAAACTTTTAATAATGACTTTAAGTATTATTAATACAGAAATAATTTTTACCATGTCATCTTTCCTTTTACAAGGTAGGAAAATGAAAATCAATCATTGTTAAATAGTGAAGGCTTTAGATTACTGTGAAATGATCAGAAGTACAAAAGATAGAAATAGAAATGAAATGCTGAGAATCCTGACAATCTATGTACAAGAAAATCAAGATTATCATAAAAGCCTAAGAGCCATCTTGGAATGCTGTTGAAAGTACGATAAAACCCTGCTTAATCTGTAAAGCCTCAAATATAGATCTGCAAGTTACATTTGGGTCAGAATTACAAAAATATTTTAAACTAGATCTATATTATTGCATTCAAGGGTTTAAATGAGATTAAGAATATGTCCCCTGGTAGATTTTCTGAAGAAAATAATTTTGATAATCATATGAAGCTGATTTTTAGCTAACACATCTGTTTACTGAAAATGTATAAAGTACTTGAATGAACATGAAAACAGATCTCAAGGTGAAGTATATTATCATGTAAATATGTCTGTATTTGGAATCTGGTTTCTATGAAGATATGGTATATTGAAAGTATGTGTTTCACTTGCCTGGTAACTGCTTGGGAAATAGTTCCCCTTAATCTCAGCCTTTCTGGAACAAGTGTGAAAAATATCAATCCTTTAATCCTTGTCTGCATGTTCTTTCCAACTGAAATGAAGTATCTTGTGGTATTAGCCACAGTGAGTGGTTAAGCAAGTGATTCAATTCCAGTCAAGAAGCTCATCCTCAGGGTAGTGACTGAAGCTATGCAGAAATTAGAAGCTATCTTGCTTAAGGAAATTACATGCCTTTAGAATGACACAGATATGGAACTGTTTAAAATATCCTTGCCACAATGCTAAAATGATCCTTTGACACGTATTTGTGCCAAAAGACAACTCTGTACCAGTATATGTCAATTATATTAACCACATACCAAGGCACTTTTGAAAATGTGTAATTTTTAGTTGTGCTTCTTTTGTTTTCCCATACACAAAGCCCTGATGAATATACTTGAATAACAATCTTCTACATAAATATTCATGCCAGGAAGATTTACTTAAATGCAACCAGACAAAAATATTATTCTAAATAAAGAAAACAATACTTTAATATCAAACCATATCTAATCATAGAAAATACTCCTGGCTAAATGAATTTTTCAGTGAAATCATAAAGAAAAGAAAACCAAGTCAGTTTAAAAATTTATAGGAGTAATTTTTTTTAAATCCATGTGATTATTGACTAGAAGACTAACACTTTGTATATGTTGAAGTTTACAGTACAACAGCATTCAGTCTCCAGCTAATTTAATACTTCATACATAGTCCTGCTGAAAAGACTGTTTGCTACATTTTCATATGATCATCAGCTCTGTCTCTGATTTTTCTGAGCCATGCCAAGATTGTTCCTAAATACAAAAATTACCTTAAATTCTGACATTAAAAAATACTGTTTACAAAGAACAGTGATTTTCAGTTTGTTCTAGTGTCTTCATCAGTTTATTTTTTCTAGAAAATGATATTCCTAAGTGTGAATACTAGTTAATAATGACTCAATGATGGTCCATTAGTTGTGACAAATTTGTACTACTATATTAATAAGAGAAACTCAATATGAAATGTACTAAAACTCTGCACTATTTGAAACGTTCTATAATCTAACATTATTATAAAATCAAAGGCTTATTTCAGAACAGATGGTAACAGGATGAATAAAGAAAAACACAAAATAAAATATAAAGAAATAAATGAAAGAAATAGGACAGAGGAGGCATACATACACTGAAATGTCACATCGATGTGACATAATCAGAAGTAAAAGTGAGGTAAATCATCCTAGATTCCACAGATAATTGGAGAAAGATGTATTATGTCACCAAACTGACGTCACTTATGCTTATCTCTGCCAGTGTCCGGAAAAGATTAGTAAAGAATCCTAGAGATTCAGTCTCTAGTCCATACTGCCAAAGCACAGCCACCACATAGGGCAGAACTGTAAGGAATTCTTGGACCCTCGGTATCCAGTGCACACTTCCAATTTTCCCATCACCATCATCCACCACAGAGAAGTGTGGATGGAATCTCTGAATCCTCTGCCTCTGGAAACACTTCTCTTACCTGCTATCATCTTGCCCAGTCACATAAGAAGTCCTCAACTTCACATCTTCAATATATACTTTTTTACAGCCCTACAAGGCAAAAAATTCCTTCAGACCTCTACCCCTACGGATAATTCCACTGTCATCTAAGTACTAGGTCTAGAAAGGTAAGAAGTCTCTGTCCCTGTGCCTCTAGGGTATACTTTTACATTTCTAGTGTTCATCCCAGCCAGGCATTTATAATCGGAACTTCTGCAGTAGCATCTTTCTTCTCTTGGGTTCCAAGGCAATACCTTTTCCAACTCCTGGTATCCAATCTGCCACAGAGAACAAGAGGGAGAAATCTACCTTCACCTGACACAAACACACAATGCTGTGATGTTTCAAGTCATGAGTTTGCCAACTTTGACACACATCCACACACCTTATGAACTTCATCTCTGAAGATAAAGAGACAAAACAAACTCTGATGCTGGCTTATGAGGTCAGAGTGTATGCCAGATACCACAGGGCTGAGATCACTTTCAACTATCCATTCCAATAATCAACAACACTTCTTTCCACAACTAACATTGAACCCAGCCAAAATTTACAAAGTAGGAAAATAACAAGAACCCCCCCCAAAAAAATGCTCACTGAATTCAGCTATGCAAGAACCTCTTACCAAATTAATTTCAGATGGAAAATAATACTATGTGAAAAGTTAAACAAGATATTTTCTCCAAAATTTAATAACCATAGCAATGTCCACCAGTGTCTGTGACTTAGATAAAATTGCAGACAAAGCAGTCCAAAGAATGATTATAAACAAGTTCAAAGATCTCAAAGAGGACACAAATACACATATGAATAAATTCAAGGAGGATATGAATGAATTTTAAAAATAGAAAAACAGTTGAGTGAAATAAGGATGTCAATGTAGGACATGAAAATAGACTTCAATGCAGAGAAAGAAATATGAAAGAAAAACTAAACTGAAAAAGTACTCTATATGAAAACTTCAATAAGCCAAGCAAAAACTAAAGTGGAAAGCTTCAACAAAAGAATGGATCATACAGAGAACAGAATAGCAGAACTTGCAGATAGAGTATGCGAAATAAATTATTCAGTTAAATTAATAATACTTATTTTTAAATGTGTTAGTTGAAAATATAAGATCTGCGCAATACTATGAAAAAATTAAATTTAGAAATTATGGGCATAGAAGAAGAAAAAAATCTCATGCCAAAGGCATAGATAATATTTTCAACAAAACAAAAGAAGAAAAATTCTTAAATCTAAGTTAAGGATACCCAAAGCATACGGAACAGTAGACAGAATCAAAAAATGCACAAACCTTTGCCATATTACAGTTAAAACACTAAACATACAGACAGATATTACTTGAGTACTGCAAGGAAGAAGACACAAGATATATATATATCTTTCAAAATAAAAGATAATGTCAAAATGAAAACTTTAAAAGCCAGAAGAACATGATGTACTGTACTTCAGGTACCATAAGACCACAGATAACAGCTCAGGCTATTATACCTAGCAAAAATTCCTATCATAGTGGAAAGAGAAAATAAAAACTTTCCATGATAAAACAATTTATGTTTACTGAGCCACAACTATAAAGAATATTAGAGGTAATACTTTGAATGGAGAAGAATGATAAATACACCCAAGACGATAGACGAAATAAAACATGTTAAGACATTTGTCAAGAAAATGAAAACTTTAGGCTGTGTGCACTGGTGCATGCCTTTAATCCCAGCACTTGGGAGGCAGAGACAAGCAAATCTCTGTGAATTAGAGGCCAGTCTGGTCTACAGAGTGAGTTCCAGGACAGCCAGAGCTACATGATAAGACCCTGTCTCTCAAAAGAAAAAAAAAAAGCAAACAAAATAAAAAGCAAAAACAAAACAAAAAATGTAAAGAAAATGAAGACTAAGCCTTGAGAAATAGATAAACAGTTAAGAGCATGCATTGCTCTTGCAGAGGACAGGAGTTCTATTCCCAACATCATGTCATGCAACTCATAACCAATTCCAGATCCAGGGAGATTCTATATGTTTCTGGCTACCTCAGGCAGTATCTCTCTAGTAGTCTCTTGCTTAGCAACAGATGTCAACTTGAGACAGCCCATTGTCATGTGAGGGTGTCTTGGTTGTGGAAATAACTTGACCATATTCATGAAATATATAAGAAAGATACCAGAGCAGATAGTATAGAAAGCAATCCAGTAAGTGGCAATCTTCATTGGATTCTGAATCAGCTCTTGCTTGAGCTCTTGCCCCACATTCCCTCAATTATAAGCCATTACCTGGAAGTACAAATAAATTATTTTCTCTCCAAGTTACTTTTGGTCACAGCAACAGAAAAGATAACTAGAGCACACAGACATGGACATGAACACACACTTACGTGTGCGCACACACACACACAGAGACACAGACACACACATACCTATGTACACACAGTTAAAAATACTTTTAAAAAGTAAGAAAATGAAAGCTAACAAAACATCAAACAATAAAATCATCAACAAAATGACATGAATGAGTACAAATTTTTCAACAGTAGCTTTCAATAGAAATTAATTCAACTTCTCAATCAAAAGATAAAAACTAACAGGTTGGACAAGAAAACACAATCTTTGTTTTTGTTGCCTATAAGAAATTCCACCTGAACATTAAACAGATCATCTTAATGTGAATGTACACAAAAAAGTATTCCATCCAATGAAATCAGGAAGCAATCGGGAGTCACTATTTTGGTATCAGACAAAAACAGAGTTCAGCACAAGTGAAGCTGATTTTATAAAAACAAATACTACTGGATTTAATTTCACTAATTAACCCCAACATGGTGATATTAACTTACTTCTATACCCTACTCCTACTAATAGGTTACCCAGGCAAAGAATAGTAAAGAATTTATGGAGGTATTTTATAACACAGATCAAATGGATTTAACAGACATCTACAGGATAATGGACAAATATAAAATTCAAGTCTTCTCAGTAGTACATAAACTATACCCTCAAGTTGATCATACATTAAGATACAAACAATCTGAACAAATGGAGAAAAATTAAAATAGTAGACAAGTCTACAGAAAATAATACAACTCACAGAAATTTTAAAAAAATGTTATTGAGCAATGACTGAACCATTAAAGAAACCAAGAAATAAAAAAGAAAAAAAGAAAAAAAAGAAAGAAAGAAACCAAGAAATAAACTTAAAATAGATATTTGCATCTAACTAATGGACAAAAGCTGCTGACCCCTGTGGTTGAATTAGGGAAAGGCTGAAAGAAGCTAAGAAAAAGGGCACCCTGTAGGAGAACCAGCAGTCTCAACTAACCTGGACCCCCGAGATCTCTCAAACACTGGACCACCAAACAGGCAGGATACACCAGCTGATATGAGGCCCCCAGCACATATACAGCCAAGGACTGCTGGGTCTGGGTTCAGTCACAGATGATGCACCTAACCCTCAAAAGACTGGAGGTCCCAGGGTGTTAGAGGTCAGGTGGGATGGGGGTGGGGGGAAGAGGACATCCTCATGAAGATAGGGGAGCAGGGAGGAAGTATGGGATGTGGAACAGCCTGGGGATGGAAAGGGGGGAATAAAATCTGTAGTATAAGAAAATAAAAAAGAAAGTTTCTAGAATTAAATGAAAATGGAAACACTGTATCAAAACATATAAAATGCGATGCAGGCAATCCTGAGAGGGAATTATCTAAGTCTAAATGAGAAAATGAGATTTCAAGTAAGTAATTATATATTGAAGGCCCTAGAAAAACAAACACAAATCAAATCAAGTACACATGAAACGCAAAAGATCCTGTATTGTCAAAGCAATTCTGAGCTATAAGAATACTACTGAGCTGGGCAGTGGTGGCACACACCTTTAATCCCAGCACTTGGGAGGCAGAGGCAGGTGGATTTCTGAGTTCGAGGCCAGTCTGGTCTACAGAGTGAGTTCCAGGACAGCCAGGGCTACACAGAGAAACCCTGTCTCGAAGAAAAAAGAAAAAAAAAAAAAAAAAAAAGGAATACTACTGGAGGTGTTACCATACAGAATTTCAAATTATACCAAAGGACCATGATACCAAAGCAGCATGATACTGGCACAGAGTAGACACAGATCAGTAGAATAAATGACAAGCTACTAATACCTACAGCCAAGTAAGTTTTGACAAAGAGGTACAAAAATGCATAGGGGCAAGAAGACAGCCTTTTCAACAGATGACACTGATGAAATGACATGTCCACAGGTAGAATAATAAAATTAGATGGTTCCTTCTCTCAACATGCAAACCACCTCCAAGTGGATCAAAGTCCTCAACATAAAAGCTGAGACTCTGAAATTACTAGAGGAAAAAGCAAAATAGAATGTTAAAAGACATGGGTATAGGTAGAGAGTTTGTATATAGGAATCTAAAACTTCAGAAAATTAAGGCCAAGAACTTACAAAAGGGACTTCAAATTAAAGGTTTCTGTACAGAAAATGAAACTGCTAGTGGGCTAAAAAAAAAAAAAAAAACCTACAGAGAGGGAGAATATATTTGCCACTTGTGCAGTGGACTGAGGATTAACACTTAGAATAGCAAAGAAATGCTTAAAAATATAAGTGATATCATATAAACAGACAACACAATCAAAAATGAGCTTTAGAATTCAATAGAACTCACAAAACAAAGAATATTAATGTCTAATAACCACTTTTAACAGAATTCATCATTCTTAGCTATCAAAAAATAAAATTAAATTAAAACTGCTTTGATATTCCATCTCACCTCATCAAGAATAGCTACTTTCAACAACTCAAATGACAGCACATAATTTAGTTGGGGGAAAATGGAACATTTATTCACAGTTTTGGGAAGTGTCAACTGATACAGGCATTGTGGAGATCAATGTGGATGCTTCTCAAAAAGCTAGAAATATAACTTTCATCTTATGACCCAGTTATTCTACTCCTCAACATTTACTCAAAGCACTGTATCTCCCACTAGAGAGATATGTGCTCAATTATGTTGTTCCTGCTCCATTGACAATAGCTTGGAAATTGAATTAGCCTAGTTCTCCACCAACAAGTGGACATTGAAACTGTAGTTCATATATTCAATGGACTATTACTCAATCATAAAGAAAAATGAAATGATTAAAATTGCAGGTAAATGGGTGGATCTGGAAAAATTATAATGGAATGAGGTAACCTAGCTCCAGAGAGACAAACAGCTCACTGTGGATGGTGACATCACTTGTGTTCCTGGGATTTATAAAAAGCAGGCTCAGGAAGCCAGGAAGAGCATCCCAGCAAGGAGCCGTTTTACACAGCATCTGTTCTTGCCTTGCTTAAGTTGCTGCCTTTTGAGGTTCTTCAGTGATGGGCCTGAAGTATAAGATAAAAAGAAGGAAAAGAAATAAAGAAAAACCCTTCATTTCCAAGGTTGCTTTTGGTCATTGTGTTTTCTCACAGCAATAGAAACTCTAAGAAAACCTTTCTCTTTCTCATAAAGAGATCCAATTCTAAAGTCTATACCATTAAGTCTCTGAGGAAATCTCATTTTGTAATGATCTTTTTCCACAGGTCTTACCAATTAACTACAGAGCATGTAAATGATTTTAATGGGATTTCTTTCTTTTGTAAAGCTATTTCATTCTTAAGACTGTTTGAACACTTAATAGGTCTCAAAATACTTTTAGGGACTCCCTAATGAAATTGTGACTAAAATAGATTATAACTAAATATACTTCATTTTCCATCAGAGGCTAGATAAGAGTATTTCCATTCAGAAGGAAAAGTGTTTATCTGAGATTTACCTGATAAGTGCGATTAACTAGGGAATTTCCCTTAGGAAAATATATTCTTCTCATTTCTATTCAGCAGCATATCCAGTAAAAGAAAACAAGTGACACTGTGATGTGTTGTATGATGGTATTTACAAATGTTGACATCAAAGTAGAGCATTTGGGAACAGAGCTAGATTAAAACAGAACCAGTCAATGTCTTTCATCAGTAAGACACCTGACAAATTTCAGAATAATGATTTCTAGCCATTTGTGCCTTATACAGTAAACTGGATGATGGGGTTTACATATACAATTTGTTTCTCATGGGTATTACCATCCCTAAATTAATTTTGATTTTTCTTTTCATAAAATCAAGAAGGGCTAACTAACTTTAACAACCTGAATTAGAGATATTAGGACATAACTCAGTGGGAGAGTGTCTGCCCATTATATACATGGCCATAGGTTTTATCCTTGGCACTACTTAAAAGAGTTGAGGTTGTTGTTGAATTTTCTGAAGTTGGTAATACCATTGCAACACAAAATAAACTCGGTGGTATATTTTGAACACTTTTTATGTCAGTTCTGCATCATTTAGGCATTTTTGTCTTACTGTTTTATGTATATAATTTGATAACTTTTTTATGTTTCAGTGAGTTCTTTTGGTTTTTGCATTTGTTGTTGATGGTGTTGTTACTGATTTTGTTTGCGGTGTGTGTGTGTGTGTGTGTGTGTGTGTGTGTGTGCATGTGTCTGCTTGCTTGTTTTGCATGCTTTTGTAAGAGACAAAGAACATAAATTTGGATTACTAAGGAGATAGGAAAGGTCTGGGATGAATTAGGGGAATGGAAAAATGTGATCAAACTATGTTGTATGAAAATTCAATAAAAAAGAGAAAAACATATTCAAATATATTTTAAATTTTATATCTAATGAAATTAAAGGTATTGACTTTGGTTTTTGTTATTGGTGGTGGTGGTGGTGGTCATGTGTGTATATGTGTGTGTGTGTGTGTGTGTGTGTGTGTGTGTGTGTGTGTGTGTGTGTGTGTGTGTGAGTGTGTGTATGTTTGTATGTTTGAAGTGTTAAGGATAGGCCTGTTGGTCATGTTCAGGCTAGGGAAAGCACAAATACTACTGAGTTTTGGTTTTGGTTTACTTGAATGGTGATTTCATGGCTTATGTGGCATTGGAGATTGAAAATGTTAGTGATTTGAAAGTCCCTGTATTTGTCAGGATTTTTATTTCCTTGAAGAAATACTAGAAATGAACAAATTAAGAGAGGAAGAATTCACTTTGCATTATGGTTTCAGAGGATGCCATCTATGGTCACTTATATTTTTTGATCCTGGGCCTATAGTAGCAGAAACATGTATCAGAAGCTACCTACCTTATGGTGGCTGTAAATAAGAAAGAAACATATTCCCCAAAGATATACCTGTAGTGCCCTATTTTCACTTGCTAGGTCCAAATTCGTTCCACTTGCTGAGGACTATACAGTCAACTTAGGAGCCTGAGGAAAATACATCATACTCAAACTATAGAAGAAAAATTCATATTCTTTTATTTCATATTAATTGTGTAGCTTCACTTTTGTAATGCTACTAAGAAATAAGATGTATTTTTCTTTTAAGTCCTATGTTATAAATGCTAAATTTGAGATATTTAACTTGTTCACAGTCATCTTGCTAGCAAGCACATTATTCAACATTTAAATTCTGACTTATCTTACTTCACTTATATTAAGCATATACTATTGCATATAGCTGGGGTGTTGATTTAATCTTTTGAAAGACAAACTAAATCACATTAGAGTGATACTGAGTAGAAAACATTAGATAAAAGTGCAGGAAATGAAAGTTCATCAAATGTTCACAATCATAGCATTTATACACTGAATTATAAAATGTATTTTTAGTTATATAAAAAAGTTTGAAGATATTTCAGTCTATACTCATGTCAAAATGATCTATGACAATTATATCATGGAAAAGTGTAAAATAAAATATTATGACAGATTCAATTGGTTACTTCTAAAAATTAAAGTGCTGTGTGCACTGGTTTTTGTTGTTGTTGTTGTTTTGTTGTTTTCACTTTGAGAGGGGTTTGGGGTTTTTTTTGTTTTTTGACCTGCTGTAGATAAAAAATTTGTACAAGTAAATTATATACACCCAAATAATATGCCATCCAACTATGACTTAAGGCTTATACAAACATTAGACTCTTTCCCAGGCCTGTCTCAACACAGGGCCTCCTATTTGGGGTTGGGAGGAGTATCAAGATAAGGTTTTTCTTTATAGTCCTGACAGTCCTAGAACCGAGTCAGTAGACCAGGCTGGTCTTGAACTCAAGAGATCTGCCTGCCTCTGTTTCCAGAGTGTTGGGACTAAATGAATGAGCCACCACTATATAAACATTAGGGATTGTAAAACCTCATCTAATATCACCCAACTAGTAAATGATAAAAATTAGGATCAAATATAAATTCTGTACTATCATGTGACCTCAAATTTCTTTTAGGTAATATTCAGATGATCTTAAAATGCACACAGCTTCCATATTTAAACAGAAGAAAATGATGCATAAGACAGGTGAGTCATGAAAGGGCTAAGCTATGGCTTTTTGCACTTGTAATACATGGTTTGCTTTCTTGTTTTCATTATAGGAACAAAATAAATCAGCATATTTTATTCAACTTGTGCATGTTGCTGATGATCAAAACCAGAAGTTCATGTATGCTAACCAAAGGCTCCATTCCTGAGATATATTCCAGGTCTCATTGAATTTAAAGAACAGTAATTCCCAAAATCCTGCAGTCTCAAATTCAGTTTGTCAGGAAATGAACACTTTGATGCTCCTTATATTAGTAAGAACAGGCAAAGGGTAATGAAAGTTTTATTATTTTGAATGGGATAAATAATAGCCTAGGAAGCTTAATTTTATAATAATGTATGATAATTAGGGACTTTTAATAGCTTATTGTATTTATAAACAAATTCTTCTTTTAGCTGTATGCAATATTATTTATAATTTAAAGAATAATTTTATATAGATGCCCATTTAATTGAATGTTCATATAGAGGAATGGATTGCATTTTAACTACTTGGTTATATACTACTCAACTTAATTCTGTGAGTCATGGTGCAGGCCATCCCAGTGTAAAACAACTAGTGTCATCTTGAGACATTGTTAACTCTTAAAATATTATAGGAACATAAGTAAAATCAGCCCACATAAAGACTCTTGGAACTCAATATGGGTGATCTTAGCCAAAATGCCCAACATTGGGGAGACGGAACTCAGTCTACCTGCAGTAAATAGACTGAGCCTCAAGTGGAAAGACCGGGTCATCAACCCACAGTCAAAATTTCTGACTCAGAATTGTTCCTGTGTAAAAGAACTGCAGGGAGCCAGGCAGTGGTGGCACACACCTTTAATCCCAGCACTCGGGAGGCAGAGGCAGGCAGATTTCTGAGTTTGTGGCCAGCCTGGTCTACAGAGTGAGTTCCAGGATAGCCAGGGCTACACAGAGAAACCCTGTCTTGAAAACAAACAAACAAACAAACAAACAAACAAAAAAGAACTGCATGGAAAAAAATGGAGAAGAAACTGAGGGAAGGGTGATCCAGTGACCAGAATAACTTGGAATCCATCTAACGGGGGTGGGGGGGATTGCACCAAGGCCTGATACTATTACTGTTGTTATGATGTGCTTATAGATGGGAGGCTAGCATGGCTGTCTTCTGTGAGGCCCTACCAGCAACTGACTGGGACAGACATAGAGACTTGCACCCAATCATTAGACTGAAGACAGGAGGTCTATGGTTGAAGGGTTGAAGAAACAGAAGGGGAGAGAGACTCCATGGGAAGACCAGCAGGCTCAACTAACCCAGACCCCATGGAGCTCTCAAAAACTAAGTCACCAACTAGAGGCATACACAGGGCCCCTGGCACATACATAGCAGAGGTGTGACTGGTCTAGTGGGAGAAGATGACCTTAATCCTGGAAAGAGGTGAGGCTCTTAGGGATGGGGGAGGCCTGGGAGGAAGGGAGTAAGATTTCTGAGGCAAGAGGAAGGAGAATTGAGATGAGAAACTATGGGAGGAGGGACTGAGGGGGACAATGACTGGAATGTAAATAAATAAAATAATTTTAAAAAACAGCCCACATGGTGTTTTGTTTTGTTTTTGCAAATAATGTATCTCTCCACATGGTTCAAATGTAATTACATATAAATATTCAATGAATAAGCATGATGTTTTTCATCCATGTTTAGGGAAGTATAAGCAAATTTTAGGAGCTAACTTATGTATTTGGCTTTATTTCACAAGTTCTCATATTTGCTTGAGATGCTTTCTGAGTACTACCATAGCATTTATTTATACCAGCTACATTTCTATTTCTAGGACCTAGTAACCAAGAAATAAACTGCTACAGGATTATTGTGGGCAATAGTCCAGGTTTTTCAACTGTCTACACAGTGCATAAATTTTATGAGGATAAAGTGCTTGGAACTGTATGTGTGCTGAATGTAAAGTTATGCCCCAGAATTATGTATTTGTCACCACATCTTAAAATGCAATTAGAAGATAGATAGGTGAAAATAACTAGATTTAGAGGTAAAAGACTACATTAAAAGTTAAAAAGAACTAAACTTAACTCTCTAAATAACTTAAAATATTAGTTTTCAGTTTCTTCAACCAAAGACTGTAGGCAATAATAATTCCTTATCATATGATGTTATAATAGTAATTTAAGATTAGATCATATAAAATTGCAAATATATATGATCATCTTATTCACAAAAATGATAATTTCATCTAAACAAATGAGGTAGTAATGCCCATTTATAGAATCTTTGTTATAGGGATTTTGTAATACTTTACATGTGGTATATGACAATGATGGCATAAATATTTCATTTATCCCTTTATATGCGCTCTTTTAAGTGTACATCTTCAGTCTCATACTATCAGATTTACCTTTTCCCTTTGGTCTGGGATTGACAATTTGATTTACTTTGTCCAATGGCTTATACAAACAGAGCCTTAGAATGAACATGTGCAACAGGGGCTAGACTACTTCTACCATAAGATAGACAAAGAATGAGATCGATGGAGAAACAGAGTCAAGGACAGTATGTCAACATATTCCAGGTCATGATATATCTTAGATATTCAATAATCCCAGACCTGTTAATAAAACTGCCCATGTCACATGTAGGTATTTTTTCACCAACCCATAGCTGTAAGCTTACAGTTGTACATTGCTCAGAGTTTATCTTGGTGCTCATATTATAGAAGCAATAACTAACCAAAGAAATTATCTCTACCCATACACACAATGAATCTGTAGGCACTATTACAATCTACATTAGACAAAGGAAGGCACAGAGACAAGAGAAAAGTTTAGTGATTTGCTCCGAATTATATAACCAGAGAGTAGATAACAGAGGCCATTGGAAATGAGAAAGCCTAGCTTCACCAGAATTATTATTCTACCCATTACACTTGAGTGAACGACTTTGTTCTTCTGAAGAGGAAATGAAATTATGTTTTAAATTCCTTGTCATTGTTAAAGTACGCAAAAAAATAAATCATTATTATGAGACTGGAAGTCCTTTTCAGAAATGCTATAAAATTCCAGCTAATCATATTCTACATTTCACATAAAAAGTAACCCAAACCAAATGTCAGATGATTCAAAGAAGAGTCTTTTGATATGCCAGTAACATAAGGAGAATTGGTAAATGGTGAAATTCCACATGCCACCTGCCTTCTGAATTTGTAACAGAACATTACTATTTGCTAGCCAGCTACCAAGTAAACAGAAAAATTAAAGCCATGATTTTCTTGGCCAATATCATTAAAAATAGATTATGTTTGTAGTAAATATAATCCACGACACAGGTCATACAGACAAAAAAACCTGAAGATATTAATAAGGATCTTCTTAATTTTATGAAGTTAGACACCTCAGCATGATAAACCAAAATAATCTCTGGGAATCTCAATGAAACAGGACATTTCTTTCCGAGCTTCAGGGGGCATGCATATACAAAAGTTCAAAACAGAAAGCTGATTATGCTTTGATGTTTAGTAAACATATAAAACAAAAGCTCTGGAAATGCTAATAGGCATTATGTTTATATGCTCTATTTACATGGAATAGTATCTGTAGGCATATATTTTTAAGGTTCCATTTGATATTTCATTTTTCAATATATTGAAACTTCCAAAGATGATTATTTTCTTGAAAGAATTAACAGTAGTAGTAGAATGTAAAATGATGTACATGTCTATGCTAAAGAGCATGAGATCAGCTGAGCAGGGCATGTCAGACAAAGGAACTTAACTTGTAGGGCTGCAGGATCTTTTAAGAAAGGATATTAGTTCTTAAAAATAAAACATAAGCCTTATGCTTTTACAAAACCATGCAATTAAAAGAAGAAAAAAAAAGAAGGAAAATAATGCAATTAAAAGCCAGAAATGGAAAACATACCCAAATAACCCAAAATGTGATTGGGCAGAATAGAAAAAAATCTGCTTTAGGTATTATAGCTGAAATTAAAGCAATAAAATTGCTAGATTTTATTTAATGGATTCTTTATTTGCTTATTTATTTGTTTAATAATTGTCACCTAATTGTCTTTTCATATATAATAAAGATTTGAGTAGAAATGAAACACTCTAATATTGTTGTTTGTAGGGTCTGTATATAATCTAGTATTTAGCTTTGAACAAAATAATGTAACTTTAAAATTGACTGTCAATTGGACTGAATATGATCATTTCTTATCTGGGTTTGTCTTATACAAATTTTGTTTTGATAAAACTAACTTTGCTGAATTAGATTTGAATAGCATCCTTTTTTATACATCTTAGTTCTATTTTGCCATATTTTTTTAACATACCAGAAAAGAAAAGTAGTGGATTCTCTTGGAATTTTCATATCTGAATATAATGTATCTTATCACAACCATGCTCTATTACTCTTTCTTATTCTGACCCTTCTTCCTTAATTGTACCTCTTCTACTTTATTTGTTTTGTTGTTGTTGTTGTTGTTTTGTTTTGTTTTATTTTTATTTTATTTGGTTTATTCTTTGAGAATTTCCTACATGGACACAGTACATTTTGGTCATATCCACCACTCTAACTTCTCCCATAACTCCCAATGACCCCCTCCAAATTTAATAAGTTTATTTTTTCAAAGACCACTGAATCCAGTCAATACTACTCAATTGAGGAAAGGTATAGACTCATCCACTTGGGCATGGTAGCTTTCACGAGATCATATCTCTGAGGACACTGTACTACCCTGACTGGGCAGCCATCAATTTTCAGTAGCTCTTAGCCAGGAGTGGGACTTCATGTTTCCCTCTGTTCTTCATGCTGGAATGTTGAGTGGCTTTTTATCTTGTCTTGTCGAAGCAAACACTGTTGCTATGACTTCATCAGTAAAAGGCAACCATATCAAGAAGACATTATTTTCAACAGTCCTCCCAGAACTCTAACATTTTTTTCTTCCTTTGCCATGGTGCTCCCTACACCTTGGAGTGAGGGGATAATATAGATGTTTTATTTCAGCTGAATACTCCATGTCACTTACTCTGTCTGCATGTTTACTAGTTATGAATTTTTCATTAAAAGATATTTACTCCAATAAAAATCTTCTCAAATGTAGAGTGAGTGGCACATCAATTGATAGGTATTTTAAAAAATAAGTATTTAGAAGCCATTTTGGTGATATATTCAATAGCAAAACAGTAATAGTGGGTTTTCCCTAACCTTGTTTGCTTTGTCACATTTAACACAGCAAAAACTTACAAGTTCGCTTCTGTGGAGTGGGCCTTCTATTCAAATAGAAAGCTGTTGGATATAATCATATAACAGACACCACAGTGCTGCATCAATGAGCATACATTATGAGGCTAAATGTTATGGTAGCTCCCAGAGTTAACAACTGCCTAAGGCTGTTGATAATATTTTTTTTTTTATCTCCTGTAAGCATCTTTTAGTATTATGAAATCTAAGTAGAAGAGAAAGAGTTTCCAGGTCAGTACCAGCTTGACTTTTCCATATCCTCTGACCAAAGTATGTAGTGTCTTTAGTAGTGAAATCTTAAGATCGAGTTCTGGTAAGCAACCAACAGCAATTGCAGTAGTCTATATTGTTAGGGTGTTCTCTGGAATGCCCCTGACCAGTAACACAAAGGGAAGTATCCCATGCCTGACACTGGGCATTTTGTTTGGTAATCTACGACTTCTGAGAGAATTATCCCCTTCCATATAGGCTCACTCCAATTAGTTCTTTTTAAGATTTTAGGAATCTTACAAAATGGTAAGTTTCCAAATGTGTTTTTCAAACATGCTTTCCTTGGATACTCCTTCTCATCTCTATCCTCTAATTCCCATTTCACCTCTCCCCAACATTCTGTTTCTCCTTTCTTACCACTTGCGATCTGCTATCCATGTACCAAAAGATATTTCTCTTCCTATCTGCAATGACCTTCTTTTAACTTTCTAGATTCTATAAGTATTCTGAATTAAATAGAAATCTAAAGATCTGAAGCAAGGATCCACATATGAGAGAGAACATGCAGTATTTGTCTTTCTGGCTTGGGTTACCTCACTCGGAACAATTATTTCCAAGTCCTTTATTTCACCTAAAATGTTTATAAATTCATTTTCTTGACAGCTTAATAATATTTCATTGTGTAAATATATAAGATTTTGATTATTCATCTACCAGTTGATGGCTGGGTAAGTCTTTCCATATCTTGGCTTTTATGAATAGAACAGTAGTGAACATGGATGAGTAAGTATCTCTGTAAGCATCATGTCATATGTAGATACTCCTTTGGATATATGATCTGTGTTTCACTGTTTTGTAGGCATTTAGCATCACCCCATCCCTCCATGCCGTTTTAGTAAGGTTTTCTTTCTTATTGGCCCATTACATCTTATAGACATTGGTACCTTAATAATATAGGTTATGGGCAATAGAAATTTACTTCTTGTCTTAAATGAAAACATTTAGTTTAGAATTGGAGATAAAAGTCAGATGGGTTTATGAATGAATTGTTTTTATTAGCTATAAAATTTATTGCACAAAATCTTACTCTATATTTAACATACTATATTATTAGTAACAGTGCAAGGCTATAGTAATATTAACAAATTTACTTTGAAATTTTAATTCATTCCACAATATAAGGCAGAGTTATAACTATGTTCTCATCCAATATTAGAAGAACTGTGAAGTCTGAGCTTACATCTTTATCAACATTTAATACCACAGATACAGACACAGTTTTATGTTCATGTTTAGAAACAATAAAACTGAATGATGGGGAAATTTTAAAAGTAGGTGAAACACTTATGAAACAGAAATATCTGCAAATCAGTGTGTGTGTGTGTGTGTGTGTGTGTGTGTGTGTGTGTGTGTGTGTGTTCATATGTGTATGAGCATGTGTCTATTTGAATCCAAAGAAAAAGACTAACATCTGGAACACAAGAGCAAGCACAGCTTGAGGGTTATTCATCATCATGAAAATATGTTGGCCTTGCCAGCATTTGGTATTATGGATGAGTATTTGGGAGAAATTGAGTAGTCTATCTACTTGCTTGCTCCAACAGATTGAATTCATGGACTTAACTTGCAATAAAAGAAGTCTCTGGACCATGTAAGGGATAGCACAGACATAGCTATGTGCATGGTTATTTTAAGTATTAATGCCAATCTCAAATAAATCATTTTTCTACTCTGCTTTGGAAGGAATGAGGATATTTCTGTCACAGAGTGAATGGAGGATTACTGACTTGCTGACCTTTCCTCACTGTGATAAAAGATGACTTATTTCCTTTTAACAATACTTCAAAAATTGAAATTGGTCTTTTAAATGTGCAATGTGAGAATGAAGTTAGCAGCCAGCTATTATTCCATAAATAGATGGTAAGAGAGGGCACCCTTTGGAAAAGGGAGAATTGTAGCTTCAGAGTACTCTCAGCATACATGTGTTTGTATTTAAAGAACTAGAGAATGAATTCTTGACCAGATGTATGAGACTCCAATTTTATTCATGCAACATTTAAATATAGCAAATAAAATATAGCACATTTAAATATGCTAAGTTCTAAGTTTGCTTTTTGGAATTATGTATCAATTTCATGATAAAAGTGTTGGGAATGCAAAATTTATGTTGTTCTGCATTAGTAGATTCAAATAAGTATGGAAACTAATAGCACATGTGTTTTCCCTTGATCCAGGAACTAAGACAATTGCCTGGTATTTGAAATAAAAATGTATTTGCTGCTCAGCCACAGTAAAGGAATATATAAGAGGATAGGACTTTAAATGTGTCGAAGAATCTCCTGAAGCCTGAGGATTTTAAATAAATGAGAAATTGCACTATTTAGTATTATCAAATACAAAAAGGGGGTGGTGATATTCCATTGTATCATTAAAATATTTCATAATAAATCCAGGAGGAACCCTTCTTGCACACACACCAGTTATTAGAATCATTCTCTTTACATAAAATAAATAAATACATCATTTTTATATTTCAAATAATTGTATCTTCTATATAACACAAAAGATACTCACTGTACACAAAAATGTAAGGATTGTGTGTTATACTAGCAAATGCTTCTAATAGCTAACATTATGTTAAGGCCATTTTCTGTCCACATTAAAAAAATACTGATTATAATCCATATTATTCTATGTAACTTTAAATAGTTAGAAGGGAGAAAAAAACTCTCAAAACATATGGATGCCTTGTTCCCTGAATGAAAGCTATGAAGACAACATATAATTTGGCTGTCTATTATTTTGTGACAGAGTAAACTGTCATAGCACATCAATTGAACACTTTTAAGAATGAACTGTCACTTTCCTTAAAAAGTGTTTATTTCATACTTACACTTGAGATTGAAACACGTATTGTACATGCAAATATTAAAAAATAATTTACCTTTAGAAAAGTCCAACACTAAGCAAATATGAGTAATACATACGTTATATAACCTCAGAATGAGTTATATGACAAATATGCCAAAACTTGGGTCCTTGCAATGTGTTAAGTGTCCTGGTGTTTTATATATTTTTTTATGTGTCTAGAAGGACAATTCAACTACTGGTGGGTTAAATTTTTAGATCAACCATGTAGTTCCACCTCCAAGGTGGGAGGATAAATAGAATCTTTCATAATAGACAATAGCGTAACTGGTACCACATGTTTGATTCTATGTGTGTTCAAGTTTACTGAGCCCAAGTAGCATTATTACAATATTACAGTGATGGTAAAGGAAACCTCAGTTGATAGAGATCACTAGAAACCTTAGGATCAGATAAAAAATGTGTTAAGAAAAGTTCATATATTTTGCAAATTTTTTTTGGAATCTTAACATGACCTGAATATCAGCCCTTTCCTTAAAAGTATCATTGTCAAGGATTTCCTATGTCCAACTAGAATTAGTTCACCAAAATTGAAAATTATTGGAAAGACTTGAGTTTTTCATGAAACATAAGATAGCATTATTACTAGGTATGGAGACTTTTTCTGGGTTCTACTAGTTCACTACTCTTTTCTCTGTATTTATTTCATTCCTTTTTTTTTTCTTAGTTTGTTTTACTTGAATCTCTGAACACACCCCAGAGCCTATATTCTTTGCCTTTTATTACTAGCTACATGCAGAGATCAATTCCAAATTAATGGGCAAGAGAAACAGAAGGGAATAGCTTAAGGCAGGAAGCATCTCAGTTTCAATCATCTCTGACCAGGTGCAGCATCATTTGATGAAAATATGGTTGCCTGCCATGTCCTCTATTGTTCATAGAGAAATTATTATGGATGGACTATAAATTTGTAAATCAATCAATTACATCAAGTGTTTGGATTTAAACTATTTCTCATACCTACACAGCCTTATAGCATACAATTATGATCAAATGACAACCCCTGGGAGGACCTTTCCTGTAGGTTATTTTCCACAGCCCTTACCTTTGACTTCAACATTGTGTTTTCAGATTGCAAACCATTTACACAGTACTCCAATTTCAAAATGGATATTGTGAAACAATTCTAAGTGTATGTTTCGAATGCATACTTATTTATTCTCATGAATCAAAACTTGGCTAACTTTAGTCAGTGTTTATTAGATTTGTTTTCTCCATCCATACAAACATTATAAAAGTCACTCAACACTAAGTGAAGCTACACAGTGTTTTAGGTTTGATGAAATAGATAGATGGTTTACCTGTTGCCTCCATCTTAACTGATACATTTCTGGTTTGAGGACAGCATACACTAACTGGCAGTAGCATACTCTACTTTGAATCATACTGGAATTTCCTAAAACTGAAATGTCTGGCTATATATCTTCTGATATTCATTGACTTCCAGAGATGGTTACAAAAATGTTCCATGAAAGCCTGACAAGTAGAGGAATGCAATTTAAAGAATTCATATTGGGAAAGTTTACTATAAAGATATGTGCAAACGACTGAGACTTATTCAGTAACATCTAAGTGATAGATTTTTTAAAAATTCTTCATTATAATGGAGCATTTAAGTGTTTGCTGACAGGAGCCTGGTATGGCTGTTCCCTGAGAGAATCTGCCAGCACCTGACTGAGACAGATGCAGATAATCACAGTCAACCATCAGACTGAGTCAAGGGACTCCAATGGAAGAGCTAGGGGAAAGAACTGAAGGAGCTGAAGGGGTTTGCAACCCCATAGGAAAAACAGTATCAACTAACTAGACCACCCAGAGCTCCCAGAGACTAAACCACAAACCAGAGTGTATATGGAGGGATCCAGATACATATGTAGCAGAGGATGGCCTTATCTGACACTAGTGGGAATGGAGGTACTTGGTTCTGTGGAGACTTGATGCCCCATCATAGAAGAATGTTAGAGCAGTGAGGCAGGAGTGAGTGAGTTGGTGGAGGAGCACCCTCATAGAAGCAAAGGGGAGGGGGGTAGAGGAAGATGGGAGGGGGGCTGTGTGCAGGTGAAACCAGGAAGCAGGATAACCTTATAAATGTAATGAATAAAATGATTAATAAAAAATAAATAAAGCAAAATGAAAAATGACAAATAAGCATTATGATTAAATATAAAAAAATTACCAAGTCTTCATTCAGAGAATATCACTAGAAACTGCATATGTAAATTTATTTCTCCATAAAGATTTCTACAGCTTGTAATATTTATGCCAATTTTGTTCCAGTGGTCAAAAGAATTCATGGAGTCATGCAGTCAGACAGAAACATATTATTTCAAGACCATGCAACAAAAAATTTATTTCAACTTTTTTGTTTGATATTCTACATGCCTACAATCAACACAATAATAGTAGCTAAATATTTAAGAGGAAGAACCATCTTAGGGTTGATAACTAGAAAGTATATGCTTTATAGAAGTTGTCCCATTACCACAGACTATAAGCAAAAAAGGAGCTTACTCTGCAAAAAGTTGTGCAGACGCCTATGCAGGAAATTTACTGGCATTATAGCATTGTCTGCTTTTGTAGTTAACATGTAGTTATCAAAACCAGCAATACAGTACTTCTACTCCATTAAACCCTAACAATTTAGCTTCCCGTTCCTAATAAACATGTTCAGGTTCAAACAGCTTTACTCTTTTGTTTGTTTTGTTTGACTTAGGAGCTTATATTATTTAAAATTCAAATACATTCGATGAGTTATTGATATTTCTTGTGAGGTTAAATTCAAAGCAAACTGAGGGAGCACCATCTTACACATGAAATGTTTTACTTTACTGTCATGTCTGCTTATAGGGCAATATTCCCTTAGGTCACCAACAGATGAATCCTCATTCATGTACAAATTCACTCACTCACACACCCACACACAGCCCCTTACACACTTCGTAAATGCTAGACATATGCAGGTTGAAGTATTCCCGGTTTCCTGTGGTTTGATGACATGGTTTTCCAGTATTTGTTCCAAACTTCTTTTATAATCATTCTATGAAGTCAGTTCAACTTAGAAATAATTGCCTGCCAAAACTGAGTGTCTCTGGAGAACTATTCAACACAGTCTTAGGTTGACAAAAACTATTCTTTGTGTGTTGTTAATCTTGGCTTAGTAATACCACATTTTATCCTTTCTACTTGAACAGTTCTGCTGCTGTTCTCTTAACTAAACTTTGGAGCTCTGGCACCTACTTCTGGAAAAGTGTGAGTCACTTACCTGGTGAAGATGAAAATAGCTTTTTCCAAGTGTGTTTACTTATTCAAATTTCCACAGGAATGAGGGTTCATCTTACACTCTAGATGAAACAACACCTTTGCCCAGGATAAAATTTACTCATAGTTAAACAGTGCCTAACTTGTATATATTAGAAAAATCCTACCATTTAATTACAAAGAATTTAATTATTCAGTCTGGCTTTAGAGGTAATGTTGCTATAATAGTGTTCCAAAACTTGTTATGACTTAAATCATTCAAATAAATTAGGATTTCTGTGAAAATATTGTTAAGTCGACAATTCTAATTTTCATTTACACTTTCCATCATACTCATTTGAAATTGTACTTCTGAAACCCCATTAACAGTAAGGCCTAACATGAAAATTTGATGACCTCTTAAGGGACTTTGTCTGCAGGATGCACAATTTTTTCATCAATTTATTTTCTTAACAAAACTACTGATACTATGGAAATAGAACACTGTTGATAGTACAGCCTTGACATAAGTAAGCTGACTGCTCATATTGCATAGCCATTATGAAAAATTAAATGGAAATTGCTCTCCTGTTTTATGTTCAAAATGGAACCTCTGAATAGTTAAAGTATTTTTCCTTGTTACATCCCATGAAGCTATGTTTGAATGTTTGCAAATTCAGAGAAACTAGGTCATGAGTAATTACCAAGCAAGATGTGTTTATAAAGGTGATCTTTCTCATGTGAATTTTCAATGAAATCAGTAAGCATTTATATTGAAAATATAATGCAGTAAGTGGATGATACCAGGTCTCTGAAAAGGAAAACCATTCAAATGGAAAGACTAAGAAAAATGTGAGAATTTATTAAATACATGTATTTGAATTTGTGATGTGAAATACATTAGTTTTCTTAGCAGAAAAACTATAAAAACTTCAAATTTGAGGATTCATGCAATTTGACAAAAACATCTTTGTGACAAATACATTTATATTCAAATTTATGTTTTGAAAAAAGTTTGCTCAATTGGATGGTTCTACTTATATCTTCAGACAAATTTTCTGGTAAACATAAAAGTGAATTCTACTGAATCTTTCATTGAAATTGTTTTCAACATATACTATTTTATATACACAAAAAGCTAATGGTCAATTTCTATTTTAATTTTATGATTTTTTCCTAAAAGTATCTGTAAGTACATTTACATTTCCCCACTGCATATAGGGAGCAGCTCTTTAATAGAGAGCATCAAAGGAGTCTGCTTTAACAAAATGTGCAAACACTGAAATTTACACAAAAATATACCTCCATAGGGTAGGAAAAGGCGATGCTCTACATTGCATCTCCTGTCTGTAGGTTTTAATGCAAATACCTTCCAAACAAGAAGACAGTATTCCCTGATGTTATCAGACTCTCCATTTGACTCATTTGCAGAAGACAAGAGTGATCATAGATGAGAATTAAAGAAAAATATTTTTTAAATTATTATTATTCTTTAATCTTTTTTCCCGTCCAGTTGTTATTCCCCTTCTAGTCCACCCTCTGACAATTCCTCATCCAATTCCTCCTCCCCATCTCCAAGAGGATGTTCCCACACCCACCCCAAGCAAGAAAATTTTAAACTGTATTTTTTGGGGCAGAGGGTGAAAGTTGGTGGGAGAATGCTTGCTTAGCTTATGTAGGATCAATTGATAGCATAGCAAAAATGAAAAAAAAAGAAAAATAGATTTGGAAGAGGTTGGGAGAACTAATGAGAAAGAAACATGGAGATACAGTTAAAGTGGTGTACTTGAACAAAAGTCTCACTATGAAGTCATTTGCTTTGTACAATAAACACTAATGATTATGCAGAGTTTTAAATATATTTTAAAATAGAAAATGAACTGATGACATGCAATTTAGAAATTTTTCCCTAATAGATTTACACAAACAAAGAAGACACAAAATGAGAGCATTATCAGTGAAACCACTTTTATTTTTTTTATTTTTTCCACATAGATAACTTTAGGTCAACTACAAAAATCATGAAATGAAGAACAGATCTTGGGACTGCACACTCAAGCATTACTGGAGTGACTAACAGGTTTCCCCAGATGACTGCTAAGAGAAAAGAAAAGGAACCAGGATACCAAAATCTCATATTCAAGTAGTAAACATGTCAGATATTTTAAAATAATAAATAGAGAATAGCAGAATAGAGAAACTAATATCATAAGACAGCATGGAGTATATTTTATTTTCTTTAAGACAGATGAATTTTCTAGGCACAGTTTTAGGCATTAAGGAGGACACAGAGGCATAGGTTAGTGTGCGCTGCTCTGTACAAAAATACAGTCTGAATAAATTACATTGCTAGCCATACAATTAGACAATCACTTACCAGTCAGTTCACTGCATGTTTAATAATATACAGGTACATGCTAATCCATATATATCATTTATATTTCAAACACATAAGTCTCTCTATATTTGTCTTTAAAATTTACATGTTGACCTTACAAAAAGCTAAATACTTGTGCAAGAAATCTGAATAGCTAGCCCTGCTGAGTACTGTTATGGTTTCTGTGTGTGTATATTATCGCTCTAAGATCAACCATGGATGGGTTTATGACTAACAACTCTGTTTAAGAAAACACCAATCCAACCTAAAGCTACAAAGACATAATGCTACTATAGCTGAAATTATCACTTGTGTTTTTTCAGATAGACATAATACTACTTTGGATGAGAAACAATGATTTTCCCGCTGTACTAAGCTTTCTTAGTAATGCAAAATTTCCAAATATTAGTGATGGTAAAAAAAAATGTAGCTTAGGGCTCGTTAACTGGGAAGGGAGAAAACTACAGAAGGAATCTACTTTTCAGTAGATTACCGATATGTGTGCTTCAACCTGTAACATAGCCTATCACTTTTTGGCTTGCCATGTGGACAGAGAATGAAACCTAGATAATACTCCTGATAAGATATTGGTCTAATTCCACACTGTATCCTCCAACAAGCCTCACTGATGCCAACAGCAAAGTTTTGATCTTCCACTATTCAATAATAAAGAGATCCTCTCACAAGAGGCTGTGGTCCATCGCTGAAATCCCTATCCAAATATCACATTCCTCATTCTGTTCTCACAATATGCAATGAACTTTATAAGAGAGTCTGTCCCAGATTTTATGATTTTAAGAAAGCTGTTTCAAAATATTCTATAATATTAATACCTTTCTGGAAATTTTCCATTCAGTTCCTTATGATTCTTGATAGAATCACACATTTTCATAAAGTTTGATCTCTAAGATGCATTTAATAATATTTGTCTATCACTACTAAAATAAGAATGAATAAGGTATTCATATTTACTTTGATTCCATAGAAAATTCACAATTGATTTTGACATTTGAATAAAATATTTTAGGGTCCGGGAAAGGCAGTTGTTTTGGCAACCATTCTTAAGATAAGCTGAAGGCAGATGTCTGCTCTGGGAGGTAAAGCAAATTATTAAATACTATTGACACAGTCCTTCTCTTAATGGATTGTAAATATATTAGTAAATAGATACATTTTAAAGTTTTCTTCCCCAATGTTTCTGTCTTCAAGAGGGTCAAAGGAGAACAAACTTGCTTTAATGTCATTGTTAACAAAAATAATTATTTATAACTTTCCTATCAGAATTGTATATTTTATATAAAAATAGGTTCATAGTTAAACTATCCAGATTTGTATAATAAACAGAATTAACACAAGTTTGCAGTAGAGATCCATTGCAAACTTATTCCTTATTGTTGATATTTTCTTCCCTTGGAACAGTTAGTGAATGATTTCCCTAACATAAATTCATCAGACTTGTGTGCACAAATCAGTTAGCCTATCATTTACCTTCAGAGGACCAGGTGACAACGGAATACTACTCGTCTACTGAGACATTTAGACATTTGTAGAAATCTATCACTATTCCTTTATTTTAAAATGAAGACATTTAAAATACTTGCAAAAATAGCAGCCTTGTATTTTAATGAATTTTACACAAAGTGATCATCCTAATTCCTACTCTCTTTTGAACTACAATGCTTATAAAAGAATCATTAAATTTCAGATTAACAGTATTTCAATTGTTTCTTCTTAGGCAAGTCTATTAACACTTTCCAGTGAATCAGTAGAGAACACAGAGCAAAAGCTTTAAGGTATATGAACTTCTGTATGGTAAATTACTGTGAATACCAGTCTAAGTCTGTTGATGCATACAAGGTTAGTGCTCAAATTGCTTCACTAAAGCCAGTATTGATTATATGAATGATAGGTACACGTATGTGGACTATTAATGAACAACTTATCACCAGTATAGTAATGGCTCATGGTGTGGAAGCATAAGCTTCTTACACATGGACAATAATTGTTTGCTGCAAACTTTTGTAAAGGATTTGAAAGGGTACAAAAGCAACTCCTGCACATTTCTTTCTGATTGCCCCAGGGGAAAGCAGACACCCTTAATTTTCTAACTGCATAATGAAAAACACTTGTCTCCAAACCTTGACTTTCTTCCCAAAAGATGATAATTGGCAAACTATAACTTGCTATTAAAAAGAATAGCCTTAAAGGTAGAATTAAAAGGCTCTACCTATGATTCTCACTAGATGACCAAAGGGCAGTTTTGCTTTCCAAAGCAACGTAACCAATAACCAATATAGCCACTGTGTGGTATAAACAGGTGATAAGGGCTCCAACAGTAGAAATGTTGTCAGAGCAAAGGAACTTTTACATGTTGCTTAGGCCAGCTGTTCCCCTGCAGGCAATAAGAGACTCCGGCAATTCTCATTCCAACTAGCTTCTCAAAATGGTTGCTGTCATACAGACCCTTCATATGTCAAGAAAAATGGCATGAGCATATTGGAAGTTTGCAGCATATGCCTATATCTAATCAGCGCTCTTAGTTTGTGTAGGTCCCTAAGATGGATATAAAAGCTGGTTATGATGTTGACAGCCAAAAGGCAAAGGATATTAAATCAACTGAGCAAACTGCTTCAGGCGCCACAAGTGTTTTAGAAAATAGTGTTAGAAAAGATGCCAACATAAATCTTTTGTTGGATGGTTGGTTTCTCTTTTTTGTGTGGTGTGTGTATCTGTGTGTATGTGTCTGTGTGTGTGTGTGTGTGTGTGTGTGTGTGTGTGTGTGTGTTTATTTTCAGACATAGTTTTAGTAGTAGTCTTCATAGTTCTTAGGGTTCAGGCAATAAAGAATGGCACCCCCAAATGAAAATATAGTTGCACCCCAGGCCAGGCCATAACCCCAATTGAACTCGTGGTAAATTTTCAAGCTCACAGTTTCAATGAACTTGATTGGATAAAGGACCAGGCTGCAGACCTGCAAAACAACTGAAAAAAAAAAAGCAAACAAAATTATGATGTTATTTATAGCAAATAAAACAGCATACACATATAAATATAAATCTGTGAGTTAATTTTAAATAAAATAAGTATATAAGCCAAAAATTTAAAGAACTTCTAATTCTAAATGTTTCCCTTTAAAATATTAACAGCTTTCTTTACTTAGGTACTGTTACAATACTGTAATCACTGCCCTGTTAATAACTGGTGAGTTGCTATTAGCAATTAATGAAATAAGTAAAACAATAATTCATGATTATACAAAGAAGTGATTCTTGCTTTGAAAACACATGTACAATTATCACTAATGACAGCACTATTTAGGCTAAAGAGTTACATATAAAATTTATAGAGTTAACAATAGTGGCCTCAATACAGACTTAAATCCTCATTAATTTATTTTTAAACTTAAGGATCTGAAGAATTCAACATTTTTAGTGACAAATCTGGGCAGCCTATAACTTAAGATGTTCACAAACATCTGACTCAGGCCAATATTCTAGAAAGACTAATCTTGGTGTCTTTTTTTTTATTACTCTAATTAGAAACCACTTTCACTATTTCCCTCTCACACAGTCCACACTCTTTAAAAGAGACTCAAAAGTCATCTTTGCCACAAAGCCACAACTAATTATTATATCCTTTTATTCGATCTCACACATAAGGAATATGGATCCAAAAAAAAAAAAAAAAAAGCTAGGCCAAGACTACTATAGCAGAGACAAAGCTTAGATCTTAATTCCTAATTGGCTCTTAGTTTATAGTTCTAACTCAGGAATGAAGAGGAACTATGATGAGACATATTTAATAAAATAAAACAAACCCATTAATCAGGAAGGGAAGGAAGGGGAAGGATTCTTTTAACCACCTAAAACTAAAGTGTCATATATCCTGCGGGTATTTTTATATGAGAGATACCATACTGTATTACACAGGAGATGAAGTCACCTATTTAAAAATTCCTAACTTCCTATTGAATCAACTATTATATTATTTCCATTTCATTTTAATTGATTTAATTAGAATGTATGGGCTAAATTTGCAATATTTGCCTACTATGTTAGCTTTAACACTCAAGAAAGGTGATATTTTTTTCATTTAAAATCTAGGTCAAGATATACATAAAAGGGCCTGAAAATGACTCAGCCATGCTCATTAGTTATACATTGTTCACATTACAATGGCATAGCTATAGTTGAAAAAGAAACCCAATATCTCTAAAGCCTAATGTATTTGTTTTCTGTGCCTTTGAAAAAAATTAAAGATAGCCATGACATAAACAAATTTTTTTTAAAAAATGATTACTGTTTAGTTCTTATTAAAATATTATAAATTCCAGAAGTTCAAGGACAAAAATATAAACTAAATACAATAAACTTTCGTCCAGTGTATGTATATATATGTATGTGCAGGCACACACACCTAAGTTTCTTAAACTTAAAAAGAACAAAAGGATTTCAGATTTTAAGATCTATCCTCACTTGTTCTCAGCATGTGTTAAGAGTCACATTAGCTATATGATTAACTCTCCTAGCAAGACTACATTGCAATTATCTACCTTTGGCATAAAACTGATGGGGTTTTGATGGTTATGATGAACATGGTTCCTCAAAATCAACACTTTCTGTAAGAATGACAAAGAGAGCAAAGACTCTGTCTGGATCCAGATAGATTCCAAATGGAGTTGCCTGGTAGCACAACCCCACTGGGCTTACATCTACGTGCTCTTCTTCCGCATTACTACTGAGAGCCGATAAACAGGAAAAAGGAGAATCTCTGGGCACCAAAAATAGAAACCACACCTTCTTTTTTGTTTAAAGTCTTAGATCACTTAAGCTTCTGCCTACAGCACAATTATATAACCTCACTTCATCTATTTCTAACCACTAAGTGGTACAATGTGCATTAATTAAAAAAAAATGGTTAGCGCTCTACCTTGGTGAAGGAAAGGGAATGCTTATGCTTTAAATGCCATAAAGCTAATGAATCAATTACAAAAAAAAAAAAAAAACAAAAACAAAAGAAACAAAACATTAGATACTGGCCATGTTTTTCCCCCCCGTTGTAAAGGCTTGTCTTATTACTCTTACTACTAAATCATAGTGAAAGTACTCAGAATACAATTAAAATAGAGATGTGAATTACATGTATTTTTTAATGTATCTAATAAATTCATCCATTCAATGAATACTTGCATGTTTCTGAGTTATACAGTTTAAAATATTATTGATAACAAGGGAATCAAAGCTACTATTCTCATTTATAGACGATTCAACAGTAAATGAGTACAAACTAGACAGTTGGCCACTGTGGTTCATGCCCATGATCCCAGCTAGCAACTGAGGAGGCTGAGGAAGGAGAATACCACTACCATACTGTGCCATACCGGAGCATTCTGTATCAAAAAAACCCCAAAGAAAACACAAACAAACCACCAAGTCCACAGTCTACTCTGACTATAACAGCAAGTACTACTAAGATCCAAGAATGACCAGAAAACGAGTTGAGAGATGCTTTTTTAGATTCACAAAGGAATTTTTTTTCTTTTTTCTGGGAAGTTGATAATAGCATACACATGAATTCTGAGTGGAGATGCAGGTTAACACAGCAGGGAGAGTAGCCAAGGAACAGGCAAGGTTAAATTCCTGATGGAGAAGTGCGCCTCTCAAATAAGGAAGATGCCAATGCTCTGGGCCTGGTTCAGATAACAAGGTAGGTTAAAAAAAAAATGAATCAAATAAACCAAACAAAACCCAAAACAAACCCATCAGGCATCAGTTCCTTGTTAGTTTTTAACCTGAAAATCAGAGTTAGGGCCTTGGACTCCAGTCTAAATTACAGGTAGCTGCTAGAGAAATTTGAACGGAGAAGTAATAACTAACTTGAATTTATTTAAAAAGCAAGCAACCAGTCCCTTGGGTAAAGTGCTCACCTAAGCTGCATTAAAGCTTCATTTCAGTGTGTTTCATTTAGCAAATTTGAGACCCTATAGTAAAATGTAATAACATAATTTCCTGGTAGAGGAGAAGTGGAAATACAATCCCATTAAAGCTTCAATGGGAAACTCAGTAGAACAGGTTGCTTAGACCTTTCTTGTGTTGTAACAAGATGAAAGATTACCTTAAAATGAATTAGCCTTCTGAATTGTGTTATTCTTTCTGGACTCACAGAGAAAAATACATGCAATAGAAAAGCTGAAGAAAACTATAAACCTGTAATGGCAAACAATTTTTTTCTTCATTTTATAAAATATACAGTAAATGAAAAATGTCTCCTTGCTTTTCAGAAGTATCTGCAAGAGGGAAGAGGGACCAACATTTACAGCACAAAACAGTGACATCATGCTGTATTTGTATCTTACCACCAATCAATGAAATATAATATAAAACTAGTGGGCATTGTCTGTGGTATTCTGTACCCTTCATCAGATACAGCATTGGGAAAGTTACAGAGCATTTCAAAATTTTAGATGCTGAAATTTACTTTCCTGTGGGTTTTTTTTTTTGAAGATTCAATGAAAATTATGATTATGAAATTAAATGGCTAGAAATATGAGAGGAGCTTAAAGCTACTAATTTCTGTGTGCATTTTAGTTTTGTTTTATCTGCTTTCCTGGATTTAAGATAAAGTGAATGTGATGTGTATGCGAAATTGGTCTTGAAGTTATATCAATCTTCTGGTCTCAGCAGAGGATGATTGTGAACTTCTGAGTCTCATACCTCGGCTTCCCAAGTGCTGCCATTACAAACATGAAACCCATTATTTCGATTTTAGTTTTAATCAGACATTTGTCAACTAAAACATTCAAAACATTCAACATTTCTTCTAAGGGAATGTTTTTAACATTTTAAGAAACATTTCTTGGGTACTTCCGGTGGTCTGATTGAGGTATTTGTTTCTGTTCCAGAAACTGCTAATGCCTTATCCAGAAACTTTTATCCTTGGCACTCTATCACATATCAAATAGTTTTCCAGTTGCTAACTCTTTTTTTTTTTTTTAAAGACTGGACTGTGGACCAGCCTGTGGAACATTTCCTTTCTTTTCTTTTCTTTTTTTTTTTTTTTTTATTTTATGTACACGAGTACACTGTAGATGTCCTCAGACACACCAGTAGAAGGCAATGGTTCCCATTACAGATGGTTGTTAGCCACCATGTGATTGCTGGGAATTGAACTCAGTACCTCTGGAAGAGCAGTCAGTGCTCTTAACCACTGAGCCATCTCTCCAGCCTCCAGTTGCTAACTCTTGCCTCTAGTAACTCAAGTTATTTTGCCCGCCTGCAAAATGATGACAAATTCTGGAAAATTAATGCTGAAATCTATTAAGCACAACCAACAGCCAATATCAGTTCCTCCTAAAAACTGATGTTTAAATACCCTAGAGCTTTCCATTCTTTCCAATGAGAGAAGTCTTGAAGTATGTGCTTTGTGCCAGTTTCTAAAGTTGTTCTAATTAGGAATAAAATCTAGCTGCTTCTGGCTCAAAAACAATGGGTTTGAAAACCCTCTCTCTTCTGGCTATGCTTTGAAGCTGTTTTTACTTTCTAGGTTTCTTACTGTAGTCCTTCTTTTACCTCTGCAATAGGATTGTTTCCCTCAGGGATTACTTCTGTGGGAACCAAATCAGCAAGAGAAAAGAATGCATTCTTACTTCAGAAGTGGAATATTTATGCTTGTATGCAAGAACAATTAAATAGACAAGAGGACAGAGCCCAATAGGTCAGTACTTGTCCAGGTATCATCATAGACAGTGGGGAATAAGGGGGAAAAGATACAGGTGGAAAATAAAGGTTGGAACGGTAAAGAAACTACTAAGAAAAGAATGTCATCTTGATTCTAGGAAAAGGGAAAGGAAAGAATCACATAATTAAGTAAGAAATTACTAATTAAAAAGAAAACAGAAGACCACATTTAGGCACTGAAATGTGTCATTTGATAAACAACTGTGGCCTCAACTAGGGCAATACTCATGTTGTAAACAAACAAGGGGCAGACTCTGGAGATAACTGAAAGGCAGCAGGTCTTCCAGCTGGGTTCCCAAATATAGAATATAAAGCAAATTGAATTTGGATAATAAAAATATTTTTCCTCCAAAGGGAATGCTGGGCTAACAATTAATTACATTTATAACTCAGAAAGTAGTACTAGTATGAAATTAATTAGTGTAAAACACACTAACCAAAGTATAGTAGGATACTGGAACATGGAAAGTAACATAGTAGCTAAACACCTGTGAGTAGAACATCCTTTTAGTTTGTAATCTAAGCTAGACTAATTTTCAGCCAAATAGAAATTTAAAATGGCTACTCATATTCACAATATCTTTTAAGATGATGACAAGGGGTAGAAAACACTCGCTTCTAATCAGGGACGAGAGAAAACTCAGAAATGAAAATTAGCTGCAAGATCATGAGGGAAAGAACCATCATTCCATATAATCACTTACAGGCAGCTTCTTCCAGATATGATAAAAAGGGAGCACTTTTAGTAATAATGAATTAGGACAATATCATCTAAAATCTAACTTACAACATTGAATATTTTCTATAATTTCTACTCAAAATCCATGAAGGACAAAAGAAAACACTCATCTAATTATCAGTGTAGTAATAAAGCAGACACTGAAGAGCAAAGAAGGAGACAATCTTTTTTATTTCACTAAGTCATTAGTGAGGGAAGTTGAATGGCAGGTATCAGAATCTCAATACATCTATCATTGTCAGCTATACAAAAAGGATAAGAAGCTTCTATTGTCAGCCATAGTTCAGTCGGGTCAATGGCTTAGTACAAGTCAGTTTGTGGTCTTTATGACATTTTAAGCTTCTGACTTCCTAAAGGAGTATTATTGTTCCTGTGAGATAGAACAACTGGATTTTCAGGATAGACTCTATTGTAGAGATAAAAAAAGACTTCAGTAAAGAATTTAGAAAGTAAAAAGGGGTTTGTAGGACAGGCAGAAGAGAGAAAACTTAATTTGAAAACTAAATGCAAAGCTGATTCTTCTCTGCTTTTTTGGGGGGGTGTGTGTGACAGGTACTCTATAAAGTGATTCAGGAATCTTTGTCTTTCATGTAACATAGATACCCTGAATAGAAACCCTCGTTGGGCTGCCTTGTCTGGCATCAGTGGGAGAGACTGTGCCTTACCATGCAGAGACTTGATGTGCCAGAAAGGGGTGATACACTGTGAGGGAGATGTTTCCCTTTCTCAGGGAAGAAGTGGTAAGAGGTAAGAAGCTGTGTGAAGAAAGGGGGAAGAGCTGTGATAGGAATATAAAGTGAGTAAATAAATTAATGGAAAAAGAAAAAAAAACTCTGGCTCTCCTACATAGTAGGTGGATAACTGGGGATAGGAGGAGCTTAATTAATCTTGCTAAACGTAGTTCTTTGACAATAAAGGCTGTTGTATCAGAAATAGAATATGCTTAAGTGTAGCAAATGGCAGGTGTTCAGTTAATTATTACTATCAACACTATTATTAGAGATAATACCTGGATCTAAATCTAGACTTCTAGGAAGGATAAGAAAGTTTTGGGAAATGGAGCAATGGTTTAAATGAGCTGTTATGATGGCTACCTTTAGTAGCTCTGTTAGCAGCTGCTCACGTTAATTACAAGCCCACCATGAAGTAAAGACTTCCAGGAAGAAAGATGATAAAAATCTTCAATCTCTTTGGCTCTTTTTAGAACATTTCAAAACAGACAAACAAAAACCAACTCCTTTAGGGTCAGGTGAAACCTGTTTCTTTCTGAGCCTCAATGAGAAAAAGAAGACTTTATATTACATGAATCACATACATTGGTTTCCATGCTTGATTTCCTTCACAAGACTATAAACTAAGTGTAGTTGTCTATTACCAGTCATTCAAAGACTATTTCTTGAGTATCCATGAGTATCAACCAGCACAGAAGGCTGTTTCTGGGTGGAATGTTTTCAAAGTGGAAGTGGTATGTCTGTTTTGAATAGAGGTATTGTTCATCTCAGCAGAAGCAATGAAATATTTCTTTTGATAGATCTCATTCTCTATATGAATAGAGACAAATACAGCTTGATGGTACAAGGCTTGTTGATATTTAGAGAAGAAAACATTTTGTTAAGAAAAGTAATTACACTTTTCACAAATGCCAATATAAATAAAAACGAAATGCTCTCAGATATGCATTTAAAGAATGACTGAAAAGAATTACAAGCGAGGTAAGCCAACTACTTCAGCACATTTAGTTTCAATTACATAGATTTTCCAAGCATTTCAATCTTAAATCCAGATTAATAATTGATTACTATGTACAATGAACATGCTTTCCAAAAAAAATCAACCAAATATAATGATTTATTGGCTTTTCGTGCAATTTACAAATAACAAGTATGTTTAATCTTGCTTATATGAAAAACTAACATTAAACTAATTGGTTTTTTTGTTGTTGTTGAATCTTTTTTTCCCTTTTTTTTATTGGATATTTCTTTATTTATTTCCAGGCACCCCCCCACCCCGGAAACACTCTAGCCCATCCCCCCTTCCCCTACTTCTATGAGGGTGTTTCCCTATCCAACAGGTTTTCTATAATCAGTGCCAAAAGAAAGAGAACACAATTAAATCTGAGGACATATATATTTTTAAAGTGTAGCGGTCAGTATAATGCCCATTTTAAGCCTCAGTGCATGGAGTGACACTATATGCAACTTGCTACAGGGTTTCCTCTCATTATTTTAGCATTTACTAATATCTAATAGCTCAAACTAAATCAAAAACTTTATTCTGGCCAAACCCCTTAACTTTATGTTGTTAAATTCTATTATATTTTGTAATAACCAGGACTCATTTTCACCACTGTTTCTATACTTGGCAAAATGTATATATTTTTTAAGGATAAAAAAGGAAACAAACTCCTAGTTAGTTTTCTACAAATTTCTAGATGGTGCCGGCAATGGGCATCTTTACAGTTTTTACTAGCCACAAGGCAGTGAGTAAACTACTAAATGGAATAGTAATTAGGTTTTCACAGTAACATTGACTATTTAAAAAAATAAATACAATAAAAAATTTCTACTATTCTAAAAATGGCTGATAATCATTCCACTTTTAAATCCACATAACGTAATGTATTATGGGGTACAGTTTATCAAAAAGAGTTCAAATTATTATCTCAGTGTTTTATTTTTAAGTTCTATCCTCAAGGACAAACTTACACCTAATTAAAACACCTACATTGTTCCATTCTAAAACCGGCAAAGACCCAATAGTGATGCATCACAAGGGGTTTTTTATTTGTTACTGTATCATTTATTCCCAATTGAGGCTCTCATTATATGTGGCAAAAATAACACTGTAGTATTAGAAACATTTCAAAACATATTATGTGGTCATGCTTTGGCTGTCTGCTAAAAGAAGTTTTGCAGTTATACTTCGACCAGTTTTAGAGCTGTCCTAATAAAATGTTTAGTCCATAATAGACATCCCAGAAATAGTTGAATGGATTAACGAGGAAGTCAGTAGTGAATGAACTACTTGTTTAAGATTCATTGTCCTCTATTCTAGTCTCAGGTCTGCCAGTTACTACTTGATTTTGAGCAGATCATTTAAGTAAGTGAATCAGACATATTTCTAAATTGTTGTTCAGCCCTTTGTATTTTCTCTTTCATGATGTCTGCATTCTGATCAGTCTTCTTTGTTATAAAACGAACACAAGCAGCAGGGGGCAGTAGAACACTTTGGTTTTGTGGTTTTAGCTCATCCTATCCTTTAAATCCTGAGAAATTTGATCTATTCCAATTTTAAACAGCCTTTAAAACTCCAGCCTAGATGGTTCTGTCATTGTCTTCATTATTGACAGTCACAGAGGCTTATTTTGCAGACTTCATATCAGATATGACTGACAGGGAAAACTGAAGATACCACAAGAATATTTTAGTTAAGAGTCAAAATGAATAATATATTCATGGATATTCTTATAAATGAAAATTACAACTCACATCAGATAATGAACTGGACTTGTAACAGTCCACAAGCTCCTCCCCCGTTTCAACACAGCTGTTGGTCTTTTGTTTACATTGTTTGATATTTCGATTTAAAATATGCTTCACAGAATAATGGCTATTAAATTAATAGACATCCAGCTGCCCTCATACAATTAACTTCTTTGGTGGTTCACATTAACTGTCATGATTTTTCCATACAAGAGTGCTTATTTTCCAAAACACATATGCCTTTAAGAGTATATATTTAAGAAAAAATTTCTTTTCAAGTTTCATGTCAGAATTAAAAAAGGGGGGGTTACTGCTAGATACTGCCCTAAGACCACAAAGGAGGCTAGGGGTTGAGATTGGGGAAAACTGATGCTTAAAAAATAAAAAGACTTGATAAACACATCTGCTACAATTTCTAAAGCAATAGCCCAGCAGCCTGTGAAGGGTTGTTTTGTTTTTGCTTTTATTTTTGTTTTTTTGAATTTGGTGTCTTTATTTTTGCAATACTGCGAATTGAACCTAGACTCCATGCTCTGTCCTAGAGTTTCAAGTCATGTAAGCACTATGTAAGCACTCTACTACTGAGCTGTATTTGCAGCCCAAAAAGTTTTATTTATTCATGCTTTAGTAAGAAGTTTAGAAATTGACAGTGCTCTGTGAAATGCTTAACATGCTGAAAACTGGTACTCGGATAAACCTTCAGCCAAATTACCTTAAAATATAACAAATGCCTTTCAATTTTTGTGTAAGGAGCAACTACATACTGATGCATGAGGAGGGAGAATGGTAAAAAGGTTCATGAATCTTTAATGCTGGCTTGAATGTAATGAATATATTTACCTGCTGCAAAAAGCATGACAGCAACAGGTCTGTAGAAGCGCCTTCGAGATCCCACACAGATTGAAATCAAACCCACCAGGAATGCAATGAGAATGATGGCAGCGCCGCCCAGGAGTAAAGCCAGAGTAGCGATCTGCCAATCTGAAAAGAAAAAAAAAGAAAAGCATGTTTTTTAAGCAATAAGCCTCCAAAGAATCAACAGAACTCGGCTCAGCACCTTTCACCTTGAAACACCTCTGGATGTGATTTGTCTGCATGTTAAGCATCCTCTGGGGTTTTTAATGTTTTGCGACAAAAATTAATATTAATGTCCTTGTTAAGAAATGGTTCCTTTGCTAAGCTCAGCACAGTTTTTAGGACAGAGTTTTGCCACAATTCTTACATGGGATTTCAAATGTTAAATTGAGTACCCGTCTCTATGACCTATTATTTTTCAATATTGAGATTAAAAATTTTATTTAACTATAAAATTAACAAATTTTAAGTATAAAAAATAAGGATAAGGATGAATTGTATATAACCACCATTCAGATATAGATGTTAGATATTTTCATCACCAAGAAACTCCCCTTTTGCCTTTTCTTAGTCAATAACTTTCTTACTACATGAGCTAGTGACAAGATCCAGTGTCATGACTAATTTAGTTTGATCTGTTTATAAATGATATGAACTATTTCATGTCTTTTTTTTAAGTCTCTGAAAATCATCACATTATTATATGTTTCAAGAAAACACAGATTTTTAAATTCCTTTCCTTCTTGGAACGCCTTTTTTCACCTCATAAAAACTCCAAGATTTAATGTTCCTTCCCGCACTGCTAAAACAATTTCCCAGTCAACTCCCATCAGGAAGGTTTGTTGGTGGTTTATTTCATTTCATGTGTCTGTAGTCACCATCACCAAAATGGTTTCTGAAGTAGGGTATTTCAGAGAGTCAGACAAACTCTCAATGATTGCTTAGCTCCTTTCTTTAATCATGAACAAGTAAAGCTGTATTGATCACCTAACATGTCTGATTGAGTGAAAAAAAAACCTCACTGATGACAGTTTATCATTTCTTATAGAGATGTAGTCAGGGTATAACAGAAAAGCAATGCAATTTTCAGTAAATAAAATGAAAGATGAATTTATAAAGTATCTATAGGTCAGGAACCATCACATAAAGGATATTATAGGCATTGACACACTACAGCACAGTAATTTGAATGAAAATCCCAGGATGCCTCTTCTGCTCCTCAGTTTAATGTATGCACAGGAAATGCAAAGAGATTTTAATCAATCACTAAACTGCAACGGCAATGCATTCTACTCAAAGTCCTAACCCATGACACTTTGATGCTTCCCCCTGAAATTATCCTACAAAGCTTCTCAAGTGCAGAAGTATGAGAAAGGTTTAACAGAGAAACCCTAAAGTCATTCTTTTTCTATTTGTTCTTGAACACCCTGTTACACATCCTTGCCGCCAAAAATTTCTGGATGTTTCACTAGCTTTCAACTAGAACCTGAACAGCCATCAGAAAAGAAATACATAAAACAGATCCACAGATCTCAAAATATAAGCGTCAATTACAAGAAAGTAGAAAGCATTTTTAATGCATCTATTTGTAACAAAGCCATATAACTTCAAACAAAAGTGTATCTGGCTTTCAACTAGAAGTTAAAAGGATAGCTATATTATGGCATTTTTATTCCCTAACAGCATGTAGCTTTAAATTTAAAAGCAGAAAGAATAATCCTTGTACTTGGAAGCCTCTAAATTACTTTGGAAAAGTCTATGCATTGTACATTATTTGACATAATAGAAGCTTGTAAGTTGAAACTTCTGAACTAAAAAAAAAAACAAATCAGTATAATTATACCAAAGAAATAAATAGGAAACAAAGAAAAGAGTAAAATCCATCGATGCATTCACAGATCAGTGAAACACCTGGCATTTCAGCGGTTACACCATGGATAATTTTTGTTGGATTATTACTGTTATTAAATGATTATCACTTTAAGAGAAATTTTAGTTCTTTGAATAAAGATAAAACTAAATAGCCACCTCCTTAAAAGTATCAATACAAACTTACAATAGACTGTTTCTTTTTCCTGCTAAGTTCTTCCATTTACCTAAAACATGTATTAAATGGCACAGTTTGTATTATTTTTACTTTAACTCAAAACAGACAAGAAATAGTCTCAACCAGTATCGTCTACCTTTTTAATAGCTTCAAAGACCCAAGTCACACATTTATTTGCATTTTATAAAGACAGACTAAGAAAACCACTCAGCAAATTTTCTGAAGAAAAAATCAAATCAATATTTTCAGCCTTGTGGTTGATGGTCTCTGTTGTACCTGCTTAACTATGACATAGTGCCAAAGTGGCCACACATAACAAGTAAATGAACAAATGCTAATAAAAACATATTACGGAAATGAATCGTAGGCCAACTAGATGGCTCTGCAAGTAAAGGCACATGTTGCCAGGCCTGAGGATCACAGTTCAATCTCTGAAACACATCTGGTTGAAAATACAAGTACACCATAAGCACACTGACTACAAAACTGTGCACACAGACACACAGACACACGCAGACACACACACACACCAAATAAATATAAAAACATTAAAGCCAAAAACAAAAACAAAAAAAAGTAGGCTAGTTGGCTGGTCCTAGACTGTGGTCTATTTCATTTTCAAATGTTATGTTTTTTTTCTCCTAAGCAAATCCTAATCAAACAACTGAAATCACATAACACTATCAATGGAATAAATGTGTATTACCACTTGATACTCATACAAATCTAAAGAAAAAAAAAACAATAAAAATTTTAAATTTCCTAATTTCACATAAGGTTAAATTTCCTCAAACAATGGTATTTCCTTTCATATAGAAAAAATGCAAAAATGCAGTAGTAGACAGGAAAAATAAGTGATTAAGAGAAACTAGAAACTAGGAAAGGAACATCTTGCAGGCCAGGAAATACATTAAAAGCAAATGAACAGAGGCACTTTGGGGTTTTCTACTAGATTGCCTGTATTAATTTTTAGTGCTGGCTTTATGGCTAATGCAGAACATTTCTCTAGACTCAAAGTCAACAAGGAAAGACAATACCATCATTGCTGTGATATTGCTGCCCTTCCCTTTGGTCTGCAACCAGAGTTACAGCTCAAACAGAAAAGCTATTTAATTTTCCAAGAGAGACTAGAAATGGGCTATGACTAGCACTGTCCTGGCCAGAAGCCATGTTTTGTTTGTTTGTTTGTTTTTGGTTTTTCGAGACAGGGTTTCTCTGTGTAGTCCTAACTGTCCTGGAACTCACTCTGTAGACCAGGCTGTCCTCGAGCTCAAAAATCCACCTTGCCTCTGCCTCCCATGCGCCACCACCATGGTTTTGAACTAGAATATCAAGACCATATTTCTGGTGGAGAGTGCCAAGATTTTAAGTATTGTCAGAATGTCCACTGGGAAGGATTCATTCAGGCTGGTTGGTTGCCTAGGACTTAAACTTCTCATTTCTGGCCACATAATACTCAATTCACCAGCATAAACAATGGTTATGAAGGCCTACTATAATCAAAGAGATCCAGTATGCTTTTTAAGAGTCTGTTTGGGACTTTGGAGCTAAGAACAGAGCTTCTGCTTTGTGTACCAATAGAAGTCTTGAATCCAAAGGACAAGGTTAAGAGGGAATGAATTTTAAAGTCATGGATAGTTAACATTTCCCTTTTCTCTTTCTGAACAACACTATGATATCGAGAATTAAAAACAAAAGTAAAAAGGATTTATGTATACTTAGGTCATTAAAGTACCAGGCTGGGGTTTATAATATTTATTTCTCAACCAATGTCTAAAAATTGGATTTAGCACAAATGCATGCAAAATCTGAGCAATTTTAGAGGAATGTACTAAAAAGTGACCAAAATACTCATTTTTACCTTAGTATTTTAGTCAAAGTTTCTTTGTCACACACACACAAAAAAGTGCTACCTTACAGTAGTGTCTGTAAGGCAAACTAAAATATCATAACATTTGTAATTTTCAGGTCTACTTCTTACAAAAAGAAAGTCATATGTTTTTTTTAAGTTTTTACTATCAGTTAATCTCTATATTGAGCTTCATTTTGCTTTCCAGTTAAATGCCTCACAGAACTGAGTCAGATCAAGTGTAAAAACCTGAGAGCCATTATGGTTCGGCGTTCGCTTTACACATTTCTGTAAATTACAGTGTGATACTGTAGTGCAGCAGTAAATACAAAAAGCAGATCTACAGAGCATCAATGGCCTACGGCACTGATTTAAACACTGTAGTTCTTTCTCTCTTTAACATTAGGGCAGCTGAATGCAAATCTGAACTTCTTTTCTTAAGATCTGAGAGAACCGGTGATGATCACTCTTGAAACAATTCTTAATGTTCTTAGTGTATAAAATGGGTGAGGGTTCAGATGGCCAGATAACATACAAAGTGAAATAAGGCTGCCATACACATGTCACATTCACTCAAGAGTATATGGGCAAAAATGACATAGATACACTGGAGACTTTGGAACTGAACTTAGGGAAGCAACAACCTAGGACATCTGTGTACTTTTCCTAACAGAAACAAAAGCAAAAGTAAACAAACAAAAATGCATACACACTGAGTATTTCCTTCCACAGTAACAGGATAAAAATCAGGAAGCCCCTTGTATTATTCTATTAAGTTCAATATTAACATGCAGCTCAGGAACTAAATTTGAGTCTTCTTTCAAGGTATTTTTTACTCACTAGCATCAGACTCTCCATTGTCTATAAATACATTAGTATTCTACAGAATTGTGCTGACTTATTTTTAGCAGTGTAATCCGTGAGGTTGGTCAGAAGTTGCCAGTATTTTGTGAAAATTCTATAGCCTATGTTACAACTGCTCAGCTGGAGAACTGTCTTCTCACAGGGGAATTCATAGTCAAAATTCATAATTATTTCCAGGAAAGAAAAATCTTACTGAGGTTACATGTTTATTTTGTTTGCTAAGATAAGTTCTATTATATATATAAGTCTATGAACCCAAAATTGTTCCTTTTTTAAAAAATTAGATTCAATAAAAAGGAAGAAATGTACTTTTATTTTAAAATCAAGTTCTATTATTTGAGTGAACATATTTCTCTAATTATAATATATGATTTAAATTAATGTATTAATATAATGTTTTGATGTAATAATAGTTTACTCACTAATTTCTACAACTCTCATTAGAAATTAAAATATGGATTTTTACAAACTTGTAAAATCACAATAAAATTTGTCTAGCACCCACCTGTACTTTTATCTTTAAATCCCCCAGGAGAAAATTATATTATTTAAAATGAAATCCATAACTTTAGTGAAAGTCACCCATTAGATCAGATAATAAAAGTGATTTTTACTTCGCTCCTCATAAATTTTACCAAATTCTTCATAATCTACCTAAATAAATTTGAGCACTTTCACCCACTCTTATAAACAAATGTTTCTGACTAATTTTATTTAATTGTAAGATATATTTATAACAAAATATCTCAATTAAATTATGTTGATGAAAACTTAGAAAGATAACTCATTATTGTAAATTCCTTTCTACCATTAGGAACTAAAAACACCAAGGTAATATATTTAAGAAGAAAATGTTCTCATTAGCAGGTGGATTCCTTGTGTTCAATCATAACAATTTTATTCAAATCCTTGAAGCTGTTATTTGCTAGTTTTAAAAGAATAAACACCACTGTTCTTTAACAAAGGGACCTCTTAGCTAGTTCACATAGTTGTATATTAGAAATCACAGTGGAAATATAATTTAAAATCTGAGTACTGTAACATATGGTGTTTCCTCTCAAATAAAACTGTTATATACAGTGCTTAGCAAAGAGCCTTGGTATTAAAGCATGTTTTAGCACTTACACAGAAAGAAAGCCAACATCGTGCCAAATGACTGCTGTATCTTCATGTGCTATATGAGGAAACTTTCTTTGTCATTCGATGATGCTATTAACTAACAAGCACTGCTACTTCTCAGTAGTAACTACTAAGGAGTATTTGTTCAAAGATTTATTAGGTCTGGAAAACTGAAGGCTGGTTCCTTTCAATTCTTAAAAAAGAAACTAAAGAAAAGAAGAACAGAAAAGAAGAAAGGAAGGAGGTAAGGAAGGGAGGGAGAGAGGGAGGGAGGGAAGAAAGGAAGGAGGAGGAGAGGGAAGGGCGGGAGGGAAGGGGAAAGGAGAGGAGAGGAGGGGAGGGGAGCAGAGGGAAGGGGAGAGGAGAGGACCCCTGTGGTGGGACAAGCCTTTAATTCCAGCACTCAGGGAAGCAGGCAGATCTCTGTGTTCCAAACCAGACTAGGCTACAAAGCAAGTTCCAATATAGTCATAGCAACAAAGAGAATCCCTTTCTTGAAAAACAAGCACAGAAAATGAAAAAGGCAAATTGCAACTTAAATACCTGGGTTTATTTGGGAAAAGCTGAAAGCTAAAAACCCACAGATGGGAACAGGAATGGATAACCTTCTAGCCACTATAAGCTTTGAAAAGAACGTATAAGACAGTTAATAACATTCAAAAAGAAGGAAGATCTTCAAATAGTCATACACATTAAATAATGCAGTAGTAAATACTGGAGAATAAAACAGGTGAGCTAATCCCTCAGACAGCTCTTTCTTTCACACTCCCCTAAGGAAGAACTTCTACTGCTTCATTTTCAGCAAGTTGTGAACTTATTTCATTAGCTTAAATCATATCATTTGTTTCATGAACCCCTTAGTCTCCCTATATAGCACAGAAGACTTACTGGCTAAGTTCAGATCCAGCATCTACCTCTTGCTATTCAATGAATTAATGAGGATAACTTTCTGAGACAGTGAGAAAATGAAGATGGTGCTAGGAATAGTCTCCCAGTTTCATTTCCAATAGACTATGGCAATGTTTTGGTGAATATTGGTTTAGAAGTCTTAAACATGGCATCAGTAAATTCTCTTGTAAAAATTTGAATTTTAGATTTAGTGCCTGTTTTGATATAAATAATATGGAATTGAAAAAATTCCATCTGCTATTTTTCTTACATATTTTTTTCTAATAAACGTACAGTTAAAGAGACTGTATATAAGCAAAGTTTGTGGCACTATACTGAAATGACTCCTTAAATTATCAGTTTAAACTTCACAACAGTTAATAATCATCCTGACAAACTAAAATGGTTCACATATGTTTTTCTGATTCTTTGGAAGACCACAAATATCTTTCATTCTTGTATATATTTGCACTTCATAAGTGAGGTTCTTTGTTGTTTATGTGGCAAAGATTCCAATAGAAAAGAAAATCGAGGATTTACTAGTTTCCCCCAATCCAATATAAACCTAACAGCAAAAGAGTTAAAATGCCCTTCTCCAATTTTCAAGAGAGATAATCTAATAATTTGAAGAGTGGTAGATTAATCTGTCAGTGCGCTTGACATGAAATATTTAAACCAATTTCTAATGAGCCTGATCTTTGGTTCTATGAACTCAAAGAGCAAAGATGGCTGTACCAGTATGTACCTATCTAGCTACACACCCATATTTGCATTTATGTTCTTATGCTCATTTCACCCTACAAAAATAAATTCTAAATTCTTATAAGTGAACAATCATTGAAGCCATGTATTGCCTAAGGGTAGTATTTATCATAGCCAAGGATTATTTATATATGGATTGGAAAAATCAAGTCCAAAAGCTACATATGTAGTTTTCTTTGTTCTTCAGGAGCAATAAAGGTTTTGGAGATATATAGCTAGACTGTGTCAGATGGTGTGCTTCATTGAGAGATGGAGTCCAACTCTCCCTTTTAATCTGAGCTAGCCATGTGGCTAAGTGTAACCAATAGAATGTAATAGGAGAGCTAGAAGACTTCCCAGCTGCTTCCCAGAGACGATAGCTCAATTCAAATTCTCACTCAGTAGGTAACCATCTAATTATCCTGAGATCCCCATGCTAAAAGTCTGCCTGCAAGTGCTCTGGAGGCAAGACAAGCCTTTCAACCATTTCCACCAAAGTGCCAAGTCCTTGAGCAAGAAGATTTAGAACAGGACCCTACAGAATCAATATTCCAGTCCCTGACTGAAAAAGCCATGCTCAGCTATGAACACAGTTATCTGGATCAGGGACAAGTTAGGCTCATTATGTTCTATGCGCATTCCTGACCTACAGTGTTCCAAAGTATGGCTATTTTATACAACTAAATGTTGATAGAGTTAGGTTTTGGGAATTAGTGAAATAAGTAAATGCTCATCTCTTATCACAAACTGAGAGCCTGGTGAATTTATGGAAGTCCATAGTATTCTCTGAAACACTGCACAGACATTAATGTGACACTGGGAGTAAGTGAGATATCTGGTCTTTAATAGTATTGAATAAAATGTAGATACTAAGATAATAGTTCTCTGGCCATGATCTACCAGGGGCTTTATTAAATGCTATGTAACTCATACCAATATTTAAGTCTCATATGAAAACCATTACTTCACTATCCAATGCAAAAGGAAAAATTACTTGCATTGAAAAATAACATTTTGAGTTTGTTTTTCTAAAGATATAATATGAAAGAAAAACAATGTTTCATGTATTTAAACTTCATGACATACCATCTGAAGAAGTTAAGTACACTTTACATACTGACATGATTGGTGAGTGGCCAAGTTCTGGCCAGAAGGAATCTGAAGTCTCATATATTCTTCATAATAGTACTTTGTCCTACCATTAGGTTATGCTATAACTTAGCATAGTTCATCGAGAAGCTTATTGTGGAGACTTATTTTGAAATACCTCCAAGTATTTTCATTAATAGAAACTAGAAATATTGGCTATACCTTAGGTCTCTCTAAACTAAATGAACAAAACCTTGAAATTCATTTCTTTTCAACAGGAAAGATCTTTTGCTTTAGAAAAGTTTTTGTTTGCTTGTTGTGTTTTTGTCGTTTTTGTGATGCCAGCATTTGTTTTAAATGGCAGTTTTCACACTCCTATCAAAACCTCTTTTGTTGCCAATAAACTCCGCCTAAAGACTCCCTAGAGACTAGAATCTTTCTATGAGTCTGAGCAAATGAAGGATTCTACTTGACCACAAATTAAAATATCCTTTTGTGGATTTGAAATTCAAGAAGACCTTAAAGGAAAAAAATCATCATGAACATCTTGATTTAATTCATCCTGGTTTTTTTTGTTTTTGTTTTTGTTTTTGGTTTATTATTTAAGGTGCTAGCTAGTGCTGATACTTTTCCACCCACTAGTTCATTTGTCCTGGTGGTGTTCTCTTGGAAGAAATTGGAAAGCGGTATACTTGTAGCGAGTAGACAGCTTGCTATTTGTAAACACATTTATCAGTGTCAACTCATCTCTGGGAGCACCTAAACCCTCCTGGACCAAATCATATTGGGAGGTTTTCTGATGAAATTCCATTTCCAAATTAGGGTCTAGTTTCAAAATATGCAAAGATGCCATGAATCTGAATTTGGAATCACTGTATCTTAGATTCTCTAGGAATTGCAGGTGTTCAGGCAGTTCCATTTATCTTAAATTACACCTCAGCTTTAGTCATAGATTCCTTTTAAAGGGAATTTTTATACTAAAGTTAAAAACATGAACTACATGTAAGCACTCTTAAAAGAGCTTTCTGTCAACTGAAAATTATAATATTCACCTGTTTTAGCATAGAGTGCCCTGTCATTTCAAAACTATCAATGACTCATGCTACAAATGCAGTTTATTCTTAGGGCAGTGCACCAATGATGCTATTAATATTCCTTGAAAAGGGTACTATTTGATCAAGTGTTTTGTTGATAGAAAAATGGTTAAACACATCCTTGTTACAGTCCCAAATCACTCTCAGTTAAACCTGTTTATTGAGCCCCCTATATGTTTTCTATTTTGTTAAGTCAAAAAACAGACAGCAAAAAGCCATCTGCTTCATAGGAAGTAGCTACATATTAATTGTTTTGAACAGAAACATAAAACCATCCTAGGAATTACACAACTTCTTAATGTAGACTTTAAGGAACCATTCTGTATTCTCTTGTAATTGCTATTGCTGTGAAACCCTAACTATTATATTCTAGGAAAAAAGTTATCAAACTAAATAGGAAGCAGTGGTTAAAACATGGTAAAAACCTTTGAATAGGACTGAAGGCATATTAAAAAGCTGTACAAATACACTGAGGAAAATCATCACTAGAAAAGAATTCTATAGCAGGCAGTCTTGTGATTGCTGCATATTCCAAACTTCCCCCACCCACTACCCGTGACAGCCAATTCACGCTTTTCTCATTTGTCTTCCTAGAAAACATACAAGCAAAGATAAATGGTAGTGCTATCCTCCACATCATGAATTGAGACTCTAGTGAAAAGCATTCTGGCTGACTGACAACCAGATTACTGCTTTATACTAGAAACGCTGACGCCACCTTCAATATAACAGGACACAAGAGGCATGGCTCTGCTCTAGCTTAAAACCACAAAAACAGTTATCAACAGCAAACAAGGCATATTTCGTACCAAAATTCAAATGCAAGTTTAAAATAATGGCTTAGGGGAAAGTTTCAGTAGAAACTGAGCCTAAGTAGGGAATGTTGTTCTCAGAAGAAAAGCATTCCAGAAATTTTCCTTGAAATAAAACCTTGCCTCCCCAAGGCAGTTCTAATTCTAATTAAGACAAAGGCTTTTAATTAAGTCCTGAAGATCCTGGAAAAGGATCTTCTGTAAAACTGTCCTTGGTGGGTTTTCCCAAAGTAATTGATTTTCCAGAGAGAATTAAGTCGATCTTTAAAAATATTCAGAAAGCCATTTTGCTCCTATCCCTCTGCTATTCTGCACAGTGAACAGACTAAATAAGCTGCCCACCATTGGAACAGGCAAGGACAGCATTCCTGGGCTGATCCTAGTGTCCCTCTTTGTCTTAAAACACTGGTTGATAGAAGCTTCAAATCTATAGAACATCTTTAGGAGCACATTTTCTAAGTGGGACCAGCAATTGTCTGTAATGTTGGGCCTTCCCTTCCCAACTTTTCAGCTACAACAGAAAGTTAAGAACTTCCACATAACTTATAACAAAATCACCTCTACTTGTAACACATCTTGTTATCTTTTGACTAGACAGAAACCTAAATTTTTTTCAAGCAAAATGAAGCCAATGCTGATTTAAGGAACCCAATTGAAGTACATGAAGCCAGAAAATGGGGCGGTGGCTGGGGGGGTGGCAGAAAGTGTGTCTGCCTTTGATTTTCCCTTTACACAGCCCTAAGGACACCATATTTGCATTAAGCTTATTCCTCTTTATTTGTCCAGCTGAAATCTTTGGGGTTTTTTGGGTTTTGTTTTGTTTTCTGTTTTTTTGGGTTTTTTTTTTTTTTTTTTTTGGTCCAGTTACAAATTTCTTTGTAGCTAAAATCAATGGGTATGGAGGCAATTACGGAAAGATTAGCAAACAAACTGGAGCTGCCTTCCCTCCATTCCCCACATTCCAGGCCAAGAGAAAGGATAATAGCCTAAAGAGCAAATGGGAGCTGAAGCCCGGTTATCCAACCTAGCTGAAAAGTCTTTATGCAATCAGAGGGCTATTATTTCTGGAGACAGAGTGAAGGGGGCAAAAGATTCACGTTGCTAAGGAGATCTGCTGAAGCTGGCATTCCTACATAAATTTCCATTTCTATTGAATGGAGAAAGAAAAGATATTTTTTCCAAAGTTTATTTGGATCCCCTGGTTACTGAAGAAAGGCATTTTGTGGGTTTATTTTATCTTCAGTTGTAAACAACTAATCCTGAAAGAAATAAAAGGCCTGAGTGTTGACCTCCTGCTGCCAACCAGACCCCTTCACTATGAATCAATCAACAAAGAAAGCCTTCAATAGGTATTCTGAGGTAACAGCAAAGAAAAATCCTTTGTAAGCACAAAATTAAATTTCTGGAAGGAATTTAACCAAGTGAACAAATTTCTCCTATAAGGAAAAAAAAAAACAAAACAAAACACGTAAGACAAAGAAAAGTCCGATTTGTTTTGTGTGTGTGTGTGTGTGTGTGTGTGTGTGTGTGTGTGTGTGGCCTTTGTGCTATTTCAACTTTATTAGAACTTGAAATGTTTCCAGCAAAGCTTTAAAAAAATTGTCTCAGAGAAGACATGAAACTATCAAGAAGGGATTTAATGAGTTTCTCTGGTCAATGTGTGAGTGTGAGCGTGAGCTTGTGCGTGTGTGTGTGTGTGTGTGTGTGTGTGTGTGTGTGTGTGTGTGTGTGTGTGTGTGTGTGTTAGCGCGCGCCAGCATAAAAAAAGCACCAGCAGAGCCCTTCCTTTTACATTCCTTAATCTGTGCACACACCAGCAGCAGAAGAAAGAGAATTCGAGTGGGAATAGTTTTCAGCAAGAAATTGGAACTTGGCAGATTCCCACGAAGAATAAATGGAACTCTGGGAATGGAGAAAACAAAACAAAACAAAAAACTGGAGGGTCAGGAAGGGAATAAAGCCACAAAGTCCCTTTGAGCTAGTAGTTGCCACAATGGCTACCGCCTACTCTACCCCGTTTCCCATCCATATACAATTTTCATTGCTTGCTGAATAAAGCACAACTTTCCAGGCAACTGCGAGTAACTAGCTCACAGAGAAACGGACTGGAAGAAAGGGGAGTTTCTTACTGTGGGAGTGAAAGAAAGGCAACTCAGAAGCAACAACGGTGTCGCCAAAAAAGGAAAGGAAATTCATCAGTCTCTCCTGACTCTCGGTATCCCTCCCCAAAATTTAAAGGGGACACACACACACACACACACACACACACACACACACACACACACACACAAATTCATTCGGGAAAAGCCAGGTAGAGTGAAATAGTACAAGGGGAAATGTGGGCCTAGCGGAAAACTTGGGCAAATTGCTCTTAGAAGGTTGGAACAGAGAACCCACACAGATTTGGAGCGTTTTGCCCATTTCTTTTTTAACGGGGGTGTGGAAAGCATTGCCTCTTTTACACAGCCACATGGTTCTCGCCCTCAATGATAACAACTGCCCAAAATAGCATACGTGTTACTCCAAAGCGGGAGGGACCGGCAAAGGAGGAGTAGAGGGCGTAAGGAGGTCTCTGGAGTCTTGCCTACCCTGACCCCTTCAGGAGAGGGGCATATGTGAGAGGGTCCTGGGGCCCAAGGGTTAGAGAAGGGCCGAAAAGGTAGGGCAAGAAGGAAGGGAGGGGAGAAGAGGAAAGTGGGGGAGGTGGCTCCCAGCGAGGCGGTGGCAGCAGAGGAGCCCTGGATAGCCAGGCGGGAGCAAGGGGCGCGGCACCGGGGGTGGGGTGGGGGGCTCACCGCTGCCAAGCGTGGACTCGCAATGCCAGATATCCAGGTTGGCGGGTTTCCGGCAGGACTCCCACAGGGACAGGTAGTACTGGTGGTCCGCGGTGACCCAGGCAGGGCTCAAAACAGCTCCCAGATCCAGACACAGCGCCAAGAAGATGCACACCAGCCCGACCAGCTTGAGCGGAGTCAGCACCGACACGCGCACCTCTTCCATGCCGCTGCCAGCCGAAGCCATGCCCGGGTGCCGCTGCCGCCCTCCCGGACGCAGGCGAGGACGCCAGGAGGGTCCGAAGAGCCCCGAGTCGGACCTCCCAAACAGAAGAGCGGCGGCACACCGCGCCAAGAACTCGTACCTCGGAGCTCTGTTTAGCAAAAGGAGCGCTCAATACGGGATTCGCCTAGCTGGGACGTCTGGCCCTAAGAAGGTCGTCCGCAGCTGCAGCGACAGCAAATGCACCGAGAATCTTCAGCAAGCGATCTGCCCGCGCCCGCGCCCGCGCCCGCTCCTCCCTGGCGCGGCCAACCTGGCTCCGCCCCAGCCCCGCCCCAGGCTGCGTGAGGCGGTGCCTTAGGAGAGAGATCTAGGGTCTGCACCCAGGCGGCGGAAGGCTCTGGCTCCAGGAGTTCTGGCTCCCGCCGGTCTCGCCACTAATCCCGTGGTCACTGCGCGCAGCAATTCTTCTCTGAGGCCAGCCCTACCACAGTTGCTCCCGGGTCGCTCTCTCGCGCTGTCTCCGGGTCACATAGCTTTTCCTTTCCTGGGGAGCAGGGGATTGACCATTTTTCTAGATCACGGATAGATGTGGCTTCCTAGGCTGTAAGCGATAGGTTCCACACTCGGCGATGCTCTACCCTCTTGCCAGCTCATTCACGTCCGGAATGAGGTTGTGGAAGGAGGGGAAAAGTAACACTTCCCACTCTCCGAACCCAGGACAAACCTAGGGGCCACCCTTCCAGCTCCATATTAAGTCAGTTCTCCTCAATCTGACAACAGCCTTTGCTCTCCCTCTGAAGGGCAAGTGGGAGATAAAATGAAATGAGAGATTTCACAAACTGTAAACGTAAAGTTAGCCCTATTGGCAACTCTGCTGTTCTGTTCTTTGTACTTTGGCTAAAATCCCTAAATTTTTCTTCACTGTGTTCAGCTGCATCTTAATCCCTGCCATCAGTGCTGAGCTTTCCCTGTTCTTCCATAGCTCTACTCCAGGGCCTAAGATAGGAAACTGTGATATAAGGTTCCTGATTGGGACTAATGCATCTACATAAATTTTTCATTAAATTGACTTACATAAGAACTCTTCAAAGGACATTGTCTTGGTTCTTAAGGAGGGGCTTCATGCTTTTAGCCAATATATGAGACTGCACACTTGAAATTGAATTTGTGGTTTTGTAATTGTCGAATTCAATGTGATTGAGGGTGGGTTTTTTTTTATGTCTGTTTTTTTTTTTTCAACTACTCTCCATCTTTCCTAAAGGAAAAAGAAAAAAAAAAAAAGCAATTTAATGACCACATCATTGTCTAAGAACATTTCCAGATCATTTACCTTTGCTATAACTTAGTGTGAAAGTAAAAAATGAGGACATCGATCTGAAGAATGCCCCCTGGTGTGCTTCCCACCTCTCATATAATACCATCCTCAACCTTAATGACTCTCATACTTTTTGTGCAGGGATGATAACGGGGTCCTTAACAGTTATTCTCTTCTAACCTCCTCTTTGCAAAGGCATAGCACATTTTGACAAGAACACTTGGAGTGGAAGAAGCAATCAAAGTAGTATCGGGTGATCTGAGACAAACAAGAAGCTCCAAGTGAAATGAAACCCAAAGTTTTCTTACAACTATAAATAGGAGAATAGGCTATCTTTTCTACCCTTCAACCGTTATCATGTTAATTACTTCAGGAGGCACCAAGGAAGGAACACAAGCAAAAGAGCTCCTTCCTTCAGACAGTGGGAGGAGAGGCCCTTGGGCCTGAGGGTGTTAGATGCCCCAGTATAGGGGAATGCCAGGAAGGGAAGCCAAGTGGGGGAGGGGGGAGTAGCCTCATAGAGGCAGGGGGAGGGGGGATGGGATAGGGGGTTTCCAAAGAGGAGACCTGGAAAGGGAGAAAACATTTGAAATGTAAATAAAGTATCAAAAAAATATATCAAAAAAAAGGAAAAAAAAAAAAGAGCTCCTTCCTTTACCTAGATCTTCCAAATGCTTCTTTGATGCAGGGTTAGAGTACTAAGTGCCCCATACCTTACTAAAACAGATCCTTATGAAACATTGAAAATTTCCAAACCTGAAGGATGAACTCTGGTGACTGGGGCTGTGATAATTCCTTTTGCCCAAATTTACACTTGCAGATTTGTAATCCAAAAATAATCTTTGAGAAAATTTCCTGAGCATGTTCCAGGTTATAATGACATTGTTTTAGCCTCCAAATTCTAACATCTTACTTTTCTGAGTCAACTAACATTTTCCTTATTCATCATGCTTATTATTCATTCTACACCACCCCTACACCAACCTCCAGACTTACTGTATTTGTTCTGTATTGTTTTCAACTGCTTGTTGGAGTTACTTTGTACTATTTCCAAAAAAAATCTGTTATCTCCAAAAAATAGAAAAGTAAACTACCTCTAAAAACAAAAAGCCAAATTCTGCTAAAATATTCTGATTCTTCTACCTGTCATTTTCTACCTGTCATTAATAAAGTTTGCAGGGAATAGAGAAGATCAACAATCCTCAGTATTCACCTTTAAAATATATAAAGGCTTCAAACAAAAAAAAGTATTTATTTTAAATAATATCTTAGTAAACTCATTTGGTTGAACGTTCTATTTGAAACTATTTTGTGGTGAATTATAGATTTGATTTATCTCATTGTGAATAATCAGAGAATCTGTAGAGTCTTGTGTAACTTATGGAACAAACAAAATACTGTCTTTCATGCATCTGAAAACTTTTGATTTTATCATCTCAATTGGCTCCCAAAACTTCATTGAAGGAATGGTAGACCAAAATTTACCATAAAAATGACAAATTAAGGATATCCAAAAAAGATACCTGACTGGAAATGAAGGGAAGACATGACAATTGAATTACACACACATACACACACACACACACACACACACACATACACAAGTGTGTGTATATGTATGTATATGTATTTCTATATCTCCAAAAAATACATGCATATACACTTATATGTTTTATGGGTTATCATATATGTATATATTATATGTTATATGCACAGTGTCTGTTGCACAAAGTAGGATAGAAATTGATAGTGATTGATCACAGTGAACTGTGAAGAAAGAACTCCTAGCTCATGAAAACTGACTTGCAATTGAATGAAAAATGAGGACCAGGTATGGCTGAGGAGAAGGTTTGTTGTAGCTATAAGGGAGAGAACAGTCAGAGGTATCTCAAAGAGCACAGGCTGAACGTAGCCAATAGAATTAAACTTGGTTATGAGAGAAATCAGGGGAAAGCATGATAGTGAAGAAGGGGACAAGCAGGCCAAGAGAGTTCCAGGAGCACTGTCAGCCAGGAGTCAAGAGAGTGCATGAACCAAGAGAAAGGAAATGACTGATCTTCTACAGGAATCAGAAGCTGAGAGAAGCTTAGCCTTTGAGCTTGATAGGTTTAGGGTAGGGGGTAAGGTGAGGCCTTCTGCGAGTAACTACAGGTACTCAGTGACACTTGTTTCGAGTTTTCTTGAGACCAAAGAATAATCTGTTAGAATGGATGGCTTTATTAGTCTAGTACTAGCATATCATAGAAAGTCCAGATGTTTTGTTCACTAAGTACAGCCTAAGATGTTGTATTACCTAATCACTCTTGTTTCTGGACCACAGGGGGGGAAATTTTTATCAGCTAGAGTTAGTAACTCTGTTTCATTCGTATAAGGGCTCAAGGCAAATGAAGTGTGTGTACTGGATAGCAAAGTAAAGGTAGAAAGCGATCTCTCTGTAGACTCTGAAGACGATTACAAGGTCCAGTCCCATGCTGGCTAGTTTTCTGTCAACTTTAAACAAGCTACATTCATTTGACAAGAAGGAACTTCCATTGAGAAAAATGTCCACACTAAATGGCTGTAGTCAAGCCTGTGTGACAATTTTTGATTGATGGACTGAAATAAGAGGGCCTCGCCCATTGTAGATGATGTTTTCCCTAGGCAGGTGATTCTAAATGGTATAAGGAAACAGACTGAGCAAGCCATGAGCAGCAAGCCAGTAAGCAGCTCTCTTCCATGGCTTCTGTTTCAGTACATGTTTCCACATTCCTGTCCTGACTTCCTTCATTGAAGTATAAACTGAGATAAATCCTTTTCTCATCAAATTGTTTTAGGTCAGTCTTTTATTACAGCAATAGAAACTCTGAGATAGACCAAACTCTTTAATTAGTGAAGCAAGAGAAACAAAAAGGGTCAGCAATATGAGAACTCATGTTGCAGAAGATATTAGAGAGTTTAGAAGACGTGGAATATGTCACAGCTGCAACACAGAGAGAATAAGGGATAGGGACAGAATGTGCTATGCTATTTAAGTATGTCTTAAAATTAAAAAGCAGTGAATATCATGCTTTTAAGCATAATCTATAAGCAAGGGCACCATGTCTATGTTTACTTGTTGGTTGAACTATATGTGTGACTAAGTTCAATGGAAGAGTTAACAGGGAAAGAGTTATTGTTTTCAGAAATTAGCACAAGTATAGTGTGTAAGTCCTCAATTTCTTACTGTCATGGAAGCTGCTAGTTGCCATTAATCCTAAATTCTTCTGTATTTCAGCCATGTAATACATGTGTCCTTCCTCTTTTCTAAACTCAATCTACCATCACCTTGTAATGTTCTCTGTTTATAGAGTACAGGAATACTTTCTGACAGGTTTTCTCCTTCAAGACCCTAAAAATGATGGTCTGTGTTGAGATCATTGCAGACATGCATGAGTAGGATACTATTTGTTCCAAGAGAGGATACGAATGACAGGGAGAAACAAATTTACTGGAGGGAAAACCATGAGAGACTAGAAATACCTACAAAGTCTTTTTCTAGTATGGCTGGCAAGAAAGTTGGCAAATTTCTTCTATGTAATTCTCCAGATCACTCCACTGGGGTATGACATGAATTGCGCCATAATATAATGAGGACGTCCTGCTACTTATGAAAATTAATGAGGTCAAGTGACTTTCAGGTTATGTGCTTTATTTATTACATTTCTGGAGTTTCTTCTGTTATGTAACATTTTGCACTTAGGATTATCAAAAATAACTATGATTGATTATTGTTAATCCTGCTTTTTAAAGAACAACAATTATAAAAATTAAGAATTCCACATCTAAAAGACGAATTCCATCATTTTAAATTATATTTTTAGTATATTCTCTGATTTTAAAATTGTATTACACTGTGGATTCAGTTCAGTCAATAATAGTACATTCATTATTCACATTGTATTGATGTTTTGATTTCATGTTAATTGATGTTTCATATTAAAAACCCTTGACCATAATAATTCTCTAGTCCACAAAGGAAGGAAATAAATTAGGAATGTGAAGGCATTAGAGGACAGTAGAGGGAAAGGATGATTAGTTATAAAATAAATATGTCTATTGTAATGAAAAAGTCTGAGTCAGAAGCCCAGGAGGCAGGAATATGAGGAAATTAGATTATTATCAGTAGGAATGAAAACATTTAAAAATTAGTAAAGCTTGTCATCCCTGAATCTCAGTGTTTTAGTTCTGGGTTTCTATCACTGTCGGTCAATGGAGTTTGTGGTACTCTACCAACATAAACTTGACCCTGACTGATTTGGAGTCTAAATGAACACCATCACAGGGAGCTATCATTTTAGTATCTGGTCCAGAGTAACTTCTGCTTGACTCAGAAATGCTTACTCTGAGAGTTGAAATTTAGGTGGGATGAGAAACTATAGCTTCTGCTAGGTAGAAGAGGCTGGAAGGGACATGCTGTTCAACCATGTCCTAGCTATGAACTTGCACACATACTAATGAAGTTAGAAGCAGAAGGTAGAAGAGATCATCTGAAGTCATCCTGAAGAAGTGGACACACCCCCTCACCGCTTTCATTGGAACTCATTAGCTAAGAATCCACTGTTACTCTAAATTCACTCTAATGCTATCATTGCATATTTCAAGTGAATGCTCTTAAAAATTGTTTTAAGGGCCTATTTTTATTTAAGCATTCAAATGGAGGTGATTTTAGCAGGCAATATCTAAGAAATACCTGCTTAAATACATTGTCAATTTGTACAATCAAATAAAGAATCAATTTCCCAACTTAAGAAGTTAGGGCTGGAGATAAAGCTCTGTTGGTAGAGTGTTTGTCTCGAATGCACAAGACACTGAGTTTCATATTCAGAACCATACAAACTAGGTATGATAGGTATGATTATATATGCTCCCAACCACAGTGCTCCAGATGTGGAGGCAGGGCGCTCAGGAGTTCAAGGTTATTATCAACTACAAAAGGAGTTTGAGGTAAGTCAGGGATACATGATACTCTATATCAAAACTAACTCACTGACTGACTGAAACTACTTTATCTATGTTATGTTAAGTAGTGTTGTATTCTTTCTCATAGATTAACTTTTGTGATGTAAATAAACATCATTGTATCTGGGAATGTTTTTCTTGCCTTTTGGCTTCAGTGGGATCAGAAAATTCCTTACTAAAAGTTGTGCATGTGTGTACATGCGTGCCTGTGTGCTTGTGTGTGTCAGTGTGTGTGTGTGTGTGTGTGTGTGTGTGTGTAGGGAAGTAGGCATCCTCTCCTTCCTTTGTGGTCTGAAGGAGTCACATATTTAAAGGGGAAATCTGAGACCAGCAGTTTACATCTCAAGTACTTTGCTGTAATTGAAGGAAAGGTTGAAGGTAAAGAAGCTTACAATGAAAGGATACCTAGAGCACTTTATACTCACAATTCCAAATAGAAGAATGTAACTAAGCAATTACTCTCTGGGATTTTCAAAAGGGGGTCTTAAATGCCAAGCTAAGGGCTTGAGACTAGTTGGAAAAGAAATTCTTCTTAGAAATTTTATTTTAGTGTAGCTCTTACCTCTAGTTTCAACTTTTCAAATTAGTCTGTAGAGTGAGTAAATAGGATATATCTGCCATCTATCATAATTCAAAATGTCATCTCATCTGGTTCCAAGCAGACATAGCTGGAAATATACCAGAATAATATAAAATTTACTCTCTTATTCTATTCTCTCAATAAGTTTTCTGCCTTTCTTATGCTTATCTCTTTTGTATTTCCCTCCTTTTCTTTAAAGTTGTCTAAGTTTTGTAAACAACAGTGGAAAATTCATTTGAGTGAACAAGCTCAAGGTTAAAGCACTCAGTATGGAAACTAATGACTATGTAACTTTGGTCATGCCATTAATCTCAGTTTCCTTCTTTATAAAAAGGAATGGTATACCATTGTTGTAAGAATTAATAAAGTAATTTCCATAAGGTGTAATATCAGACATATGGTAGGAACTGATCATAATCATTACATTATTAAAATCCAGATGTCAGCTAAGGCCTCCAAGTCCCTGGGAGAGTTAACAATTTTACTCAAATCTCTAATTTCAGGATCCTTCTCAATCCAACATCATTTTCCAAATCTTTGCCTCTTCAGATCTTCCTGTTATTTACTTCTGTATCTATTCAAATACTTTACTCATAAAAAATTGGATGCAAAATCTGTCCCTTCATAAATTTCTGGAGAAAGCATATTAAATATCATGATATAGTAATGAATTTCTGAAACATCTGTGACCATTTGAGAATTTGTTTAGAGGTTCTATTAGGGATGCACAGGTGCTCCTAAAACTTTGTCTGTAAAAATAATTAAACAAACAACAAAAGAACTTCCTGTATCTGGTAAGCCAGTTCTTTTTCAGCAAGTGCACACCTTTGGAAGGGAAACCCGTGGTGTCATGAGGGAAGGAAGAAGGTAACATTCACCTAGCCAACTGAGCCAACACTAGCAATCTGTGAAGTGATAGATTTGGCATCCAGATCTAATATCCTCTCCCCTCCCAAAAGACACATTTCATTCCAAGGTTTCTATTTCTAGGACTCTTACTCCTTGCTCCCTTAATTTCAGAAGTAAGCAGCATTGACATTACTGGGAAGCTCACTACAAATATTTAGTTCTTATTTACCCTCAAACTGTAGCATAATGAGACCGCTAAGTTATTAACATTTATGAATCAGTAATTTGTCATATTCTCAGGTTCTGTGTGCTCAACCTCTACTCAGAAGCATCCATATAAAAGCAGCTGTGAAGCAAATAAAGAGTATGTTCTCAAATTTTAACATATCATATGTTAAGTAGACCAGTGAAATTTCTTTTATACAGATGTCTTGGTATGCTCTCATTGTCAGTGATTTTGGTCTCATTGATAATTTAGTCAACTAGTTTAACTAGCATTAGTATATTCTTGAATCAATAGTCTTAAACACTTAGTTATTATTTTTAAGCCATGATTCTGATGGTATATTAATATACTAATGATAAATGATGATACTCCTAAAACTGGATCTTAAAGATCAATTTTATGATTTAGGAATACAAGAAATGACAGCTAGTTTCATGTGAATTCATTTTGGAGAATTCGTGAGCTTTCATAGTATATAATAAACTACATGGAAGTAGTTCAGTCTAAGTGATCCGAAAGAGCATCATGAACAAAGAAACTAAAAGAAAAAAAAAAAGAAAAAGAAAAAGTAAAAGAAAAAGAAAAAGGAAAAGGAAAAGAAAAAGAAAAAGAAAAAGGAAAAGGAAAAGAAAAAGAAAAAGAAAAAGAAAAAGAAAAAGAAAAAGAAAAAGAAAAAGAAAAAGAAAAAGAAAAAGAAAAAGAAAAAGAAAAAGAAAAAGAAAAAGAAAAAGGACCAGTCTTCATTGATTAGGATCTTTAAGCATGGAGTATCACCTGCCTGGAAATGATAGCTAGAGGTAAGGTAAGAAACTGAAACTACAATTTGATCCAGTGACTCCTTTTAAATTCTTTACCTTTGCCAGCTAAATCACCAGATTTGAAATATTTTCTATGGGATGGATCCTCAGGTGGGGAAATCTCTGGATGACCTTTCCTTCAGTCTCTGCTTCATTATGTGTCCCTGTATTTCTGTTAGACAGGAACAATTCTGGGTTAAACTTTTGAGAAGGGTGGGTGGCCACATCCCTCAACCAGGGGCCCGTGTATAACCTGATATGGTCTCTCAAGGTTCTCTCTCCCCTTTGTTGTGTATTTCAGCTAATCATCCTTGTTGGGTCCAGGGAGCTTCTTGCGTTCAAGGCATCTGGGACTTTCTGTTGGCTATACTGGTTCCTCATCCCCCATTGCTACACACCTCTACTCAAATTCCTGACCCTCTGTATATTAAATGAGTCTCCTCCCACACCTGATCCTGCTCCCTTTTCCCCCTCCCCCTTCTCTCTCCCTCCAAGTCCCTCCCATTCTCTACCTCCAGTGAGTAATTCATTCCCCTTTCTCAGGACTGAAGCATCCAAATTTTGGTCTTCCTTCTGCTTGAGCTTCATATGGTCTGTATATTATATCATGGGTATTCCGAGCTTTTCTCTTAATATCCACTTATCAGTGAGTACATATCATATGTGTTCTTTTGTGACTGTGTTACCTCACTCAGGATGATATTTTCTAGTTCCCTTCATTTGCCTGTGAATTTCATGGAAGTCATTGTTTTTAATGGCTGAGTAGTACTCCACTGTATAAATGCAACACATTTTCTGTATCTTTGTTAAGGGACATCTGGGTTGTTTCCCGCTTCTGGCTATTATAAATAAGGCTGCTATGAACATAGTGGATCATATATCCTTGTTATATGTTGGAGCAACTTTTGGGTATCCCATATGCAGACACCAAACCCTGTCATTTATTGCTGATGCCAAGAAGTACTTGCTGCTAGGAGCCTGATATGGATGTCTCCTGAAAGGCTCTGCCAGAGTCTTATGGATACAGATGCAGATGCTTACAGCTTACCACCAGACTGAGCACAGGGACCCCAATCGAGGAGTTAGGAAAGGACTGAAGGAGCTGAAGGGGTTTGCAACCCCATAGGAAGAAGAATTATGTTAACCAACCAGAACTGCCCCTCCCCCAGAGTTCCCAGGGACTAAATCACCAACCAAAGAATACACATGGATGGACCCATGGCTCCAGCTGCATATGTAGCAGATGATTGCCTTATCTGGCATCAATGGGAGGAGAGGCTCTTGTTTCTGTGAAGGCTTGATGCCCCAGTGCAGGAGAATCTAGGGCGCTGAGGCAGGAGTGGGTGCTTTGGTGGGGGAGCACCCTCATAGAAGCAGGGGGAGGGGTGGAATAGGGCATTTTCGGAGAGGAAACCAGGAATAGGGATAACATTTGAAATGTAAATTAATAAAATAACCAATATAAAAAGAAATATTTTCTATAGACTAATTGACAAATAAATACTACTGTGAAAATGAACATTGCTGAGAAGAAAAGCTGTCTATGGATACAAAAGGAAGTTAGAGATATCATTTAGAAAATGCACAAGAGAGCATCATGAGAATAAACAAGTAGTTATGCATTTTCCAGAATGATGGGAGGCATGTAAATTTATCTTTAAATAGAACCAGAAATTAAATATTGTATTTAAACTTGGAATATGATTGCAGTTCAAACCACATCTTTTGGTAGAGACTTTATCCTCCCCTTCCCACACTTTCAGCTAATCTACCCACCACTGAGCCTCAAGATCACATAGATCCATTACCAGAATCTTAGGTAAAGACCCTCAGAGCCAGTCCCATCCTCTCTGGATCCCTTATCGAACACTCATCCTACCTAGCTGATCTAGGACTCCATGGAGTGTGAACCCAGAGTTTCATTTAGCCCTCATCAGAGAAGCTTCTTCTTGCAGTAAACTTCAGTTAACAGAGAAACCCACATCTAGTCAATATGCAGAGAATAAGAAACTTGAGAATGTTCAGCCCCAAGTGGAACATTTTTATCTCACCCCTCCTCTCCAGGCTCAGAGATTTGTAAGGAAGAGGAGGTGGCAAGATTGCAAGATATATTCAAAAAGCATTTTTTTCCAGATGTATAAGGGCAGAGGTGCACAGGAACTTGCAGGAACTGTAACATCATGCATAAGACTTGTACAAATTCTACCTAGAGCTTAGTATGGAGTAGGGGAAGTAGGTATGATGTCTATGCCCTAGCCAAGAAGACACAGGCATTTTTGATTTTTGTCGGGTAAGGAAAACTTAGTTTTCTTCAATGGAGTGATACCGGGTATATCATGCATGTTGTGTTTATAAAAATATATAGAGAGAGATATGTTATATGGGGTTATGGGGAGGTAGGTGTGGGGGAAGGGTGTGTCTCAGTAGGCCCGAGCCCAGGCATCCCTTCCCCCTGAGGAACCAGCCACACACAAAGGTATAGTATAGAAATAGTTTATTTAGGGCATGAGAAGGGGAGTTAAGAGGGTAGTAGAGGCAGAGAAAGGCAGAGAGAGGGAGAGAGTAGAGAAGTAGAGGAGTGGAGGCCAGCCATGACCATGTGGAGGGGTGGGAAGGGAATGGGGAGAGGTAAGAGAAGTAAGAGAGAGGCAAGAGAAAGAGATAAGAAAGAGAAGAGGGGGCAAGCAGCCCTTTTTATCGTAGGCCAGGCCCACTGGGGAGGAACATACCTGTCTGTTGCCAGGTAACTGTGGGGTGGAGTTTAGAGAGAATGCCAACAATGCATTCCAAGGCAGAACTCCTTGAAAGAAACAAACAACAGACAATCATGGAGCCAATGCAAACTGGACTCCGTGGTTGTTCACTATTTGTTTGTTTGTTCGTTTTTGAGAAAAAGAGAGGCAGAGACAATGAGAGAGACAAAGAGACAGAAAGTCAGAGAGATGGAAAGAGAGAGGAAGAAAAATCATGAAGTTGATTGGGTAAGGAGGTGGGGGAAGTTCCAGGAGGAGTTGAGGGAAGGGAATGAATATAATCAAAACATATTAAATGAAATTCTCAAAGAAGAAAGAAAACTATTAAATTAATTGTATTTCATTGGTTTGTAGCTAAAATGAAACAAAGGTCATCGATTATTAGAGTTGATGATTAAGAATGTAGGACAGGCTAGTAGGCCTTCTACTGACCAATATTTGCATGGATAACATTGAAACTGAGAGACTGACATGATCATTCTATGTTTTGAAACCAAGATCCTGAAGTAAGCTAAGTGAAGCTGTGATTTCTTATAACTGTTTATTATTTTGTGATAAGATAACACTGATTTTGATTAAACCAGGCCTATAAAGCAGATTTCTAAACATTGAGAGACAAACATTGTTTTCCTACATAGTCTACTAATGACTATGGTAGTTTTTCTTATGGCATTTAAGGATGGCCTTAGCAATTCATTGTTACTTTCATTTTAATATCTAGACATTTAGACATTCCTTTGGATATATATTTTAATACTTCATTTTGCCCAGGGAAGGAAATAGATCTTGCGTATGTTCATGTATGTGCAGTTTCTCATATGCTTTTTTTTTTTTTCATTACAGGATCTAGTTTTTTTTTTTCTTATTTTTGTTTTGCTTTTTTAATTTTTTTATTTTTTATTTGATACCTCATTTACATTTCCAATGTTTCCCCCTTTCTAGATCTACTCTTTGGAAACCACCTATCCCTTCCCCCTCCCCCACCTCTATGAGGGAATTCCACCTCCTACCCACCAGCCCACCCACTCCAGTATTCCCACCTTGACATTCCCCTTTACTGGGGCCTCTCCTCCCCCTGATGGCCAACAAGATGCTCCTCTGCCACATATGTGGTCCGAACCATGGGTCCCTCCATGTGTATTTTTTGGTTTGTGGTCCAGCCTCCATGAGGATGGGGGTGGGGGGGGCAGGCCAGTTGACACTGTTGCTCCCTCCATGGGGCTGCAAACTCCCTCAGCTCCTTCAGTCCCTTCTCCAATTTCTCCATGTGGGACCTCACTCTCAGTCCAGCACTTACTATAAAGTGAAATTTGGGTATGCCAAACGTATCAGCTAATATCCACTTATCAGTGAGTACATACCATGTTCATTCATTTGTGACTGAATTACCTCACTCAGGATGATATTTTCAAGTTCCATCCATTAGACTGCAAATTTCATTAAATCATTGTGTTTAATAGCTGAGTAGTACTCCATTGTGTAATGTACCACATTTTCTGTATCCATTCCTCTAATGAGGGACATCTGGGTTGTTTACAGCTTCTGGCTTTTATAAATATGGCTGCTATGAACATAGTGGAGCATGTGTCTTTATTACATGTTGGAGTATCTTCTGGGTATATGCCCAGGAGTGGTATAGCTGGGTCCTCAGGTAGTATTATGTCCATTTTTCTGAGGGTCCGCCAAACTGATTTCTAGCGTGGTTGTACCAGCTTGCAATCCCACCAACAATGGAGGAGTGTTCCTCTTTCTCCACATCCTCACCAGCATCTGCTGTCACCTGAGTTTTTGATCTTAGCCATTCTGACTGGTGTGAGATGGAATCTCAGGCTTGTTTTGATTTGCATTTCCATGATGACTAAGGATGTTGAGCATTTCTTTAGGTGCTGCTCAGCCCTGTGAATTTCCTCAGTTGAGAATTCTCTGTTTAGCTCTGTTCCCCATTTTTTGATGGGGTTATTGGGTTTTCTGGAGTCTAACTTCTTGAGTTCTTTGTATATTTGGATATTAGCCCTCTATCAGACGTAAGAATGGTAAAGATCTTTTCCCAATCTGTTGGTTGCCATTTTGTCTTATTGACAGTTTCCTTTGCCTTACAGAAGCTTTGCAATTTCATGAGGTCCTATTTGTTGATTCTTGATCTTAGAACATAAGCCATTGCTGTTCTGTTCAGGAACTTTTCCCCTGTACCCATGTGTTGGAGGCTTTTCCCAACTTTCTCTTCTATTAGATTCAGTGTATCTGGATTTATGTGGAGGTCCTCGATCCACTTGGACTCGAACTTTGTACAGGGAGATTGGAATGGATCAATTCGCATTCATCTGCATGTAGATCGCCAGTTGAACCAGAACCAATTGTTGAAAATGCTGTCTTTTTTCCACTGGATGGTTTTAGCTCCTTTGTTGAAAATCAAATGACCACATGTGTGTGGGTTCATTTCTGGGTATTCAATTCTATTCCATTGATCTACCTGCCTGTTACTCTACCAATACCATGCAGTTTTTAGCACTACTGCTCTGTAGTACAGCTTGAGGTCAAGAATGCTGATTCCCCCAGAAGTTCTTTTGTTGTTGAGAATAGCTTTTGTTATCCTGGGTTTTTTGTTTTTCCAACTGAATTTGAGATTTGCTCTTTCTAAGTCTATGAAGAATTGAGTTGGAATTTTGATGGGGATTGCATTGAATCTGTAGATTACTTTTGGCAGGATGGCCATTTTTACTATATTAATCCTGCCAATCCATGAGCATGGGAGAGCTTTCCATCTTCTGAGGTATTTTTTGATTTATTTATTCAGAGACTTGAAGTTCTTGTCATACAGATCTTTCACTTGCTTGGTTAGAGTCACACCAAGATACTTTATATTGTTTGTGACAATTGTGAAAGGTGTGATTTCCCTAATTTCTTTCTCAGACTGTTTATCCTTCGAGTATAGGAAGGCTACTGATTTGTTTGAGTTAATTTTATATCTGGCCACTTTGCTGAAGTTGTTTATCAGCTGTAGAATTTCTCTGGTGGAGTTGTTTGGGTCAATTAAGTACACGATCATATCATCTGCAAAGAGTGATATTTTGATTTCTTCCTTTTCAATTTGTATCACTTTGACATCCTTTTATCTAATTGTTCTAGCTAGAACTTCAATTACTATATTAAATAGATAGGGAGAGAGAGGGCAGCCTTGCCTAGTCTCTAATTTTAGTGGGATTGCTTCGAGTTTCTCTCCATTTAGTTTGATGTTGGCTACTGGTTTGCTGTATATTGCTTTTACTATGTTTAGGTATGGGCCTTGAGTCTTGATCTTTCCAAGACTTTTATCATGAAGGGATGCTGAATTTTGTCAAATGCTTTTTCAGCATCTAATGAAATGACCATGTGGTTTTTTCTTTGAGTTTGTTTATATAGTGGATTACATTGATGGATTTCCCGGTATTGAACCATCCCTGCATCCCTGGGATGAAGCCTACTTGATCATGATGAATGATCATTTTTATGTGTTCTTGGATTTGGTTTGCGAGAATTTTATTGAGTATTTTTGCATCGATATTCATAAGGGAAATTGGTCTGAAGTTTTCTTTCTTTGTTGGGTCTTTGTGAGGTTTTGGTATCAGTTTAACTGTAGCCTAATAGAAGGAATTGGGTAGTGTTCCTTCTGTTTCTACTTTGTGGAATAGATTGAAGAGTATTGGTATTAGTTTTTTTTTTGAAGGTCTGAGAGAATTACGCAGTGAACCCATCTGGTCGTGGGCTTTTTTTGGTTGGGAGACTTTTAATGACTGCTTCTATTTCCTTAGGCATTATGGGACTATTTAGATGGTTTATCTGATCCTAACTTAACTTTGGTATTTGGTATCTGAATAGAAAATTGTCCATGTCATCAAGATTTTGCAGTTTTGTTGAGTATAGGTCTTTGTAGTAGGATTTGGTGATTTTGAATGCCTCAGAATCTGTTGTGATGTCTCCCTTTTCATTTCTAATTTTGTTAATTTGGATCCTGTCTCTGTGCCCTCTGGTTAGACTGGCTAAGGGTTTTTCTATCTTGTTGATTTTCTCAAAGAACCAACACTTGGTTTTGTTGATTCTTTGTATAGTTCTTTTTGTTTCTATTTGGTTGATTTCAGCCCTGAGTTGGATTATTTCCTGCCTTCTACTTCTCTTGGGTGCATTAGCTTCTTTTTGTTTTAGAGCATTCAGGTGTACTGTTAAGATGCTAGTATATGCTCTCTCCAGTTTCTTTTTGGAGGCACTCAAAGCTATGAGTTTTCCTCTTAACACTGCTTTCATTGTGTCCCAAAAGTTGGGGTATATTGTACTTTCATTTTCATTAAATTCTAGGAAGTCTTTAATTTTCTTTCTTTATTTCTTCCTTGACCAAGTTATCATAGAGTAGAGCATTGTTCAGCTTCCATGTGTATGTGGGCTTTCTGTTGTTATTGTTGCCATTGAAGACCAGCCTTAATCCGTAGTGATCTGATATGAGGCATGGGATTATTTCAGTCTTCTTGTATCTGTTGAGGTTTATTTTGTGACCGATTATATGGTCAATTTTGGAGAAGGTACCATGAGGTGCTGAGAAGAAGGTATATCCTTTTGATTTAGGATGAAATGTTCTACAGATATCTGTTAAATCCATTTGGTCCATAACCTCTGACAGTTTCACTGTGTCTCTGTTTAGTTTGTGTTTCTAGATCTGTCCATTGATGATAACGGGGTGTTGAAGTTGCCTACTTTTATTGTGTGAGGTGCAATGTGTTCTTTGTCCTTTAGTAAAGTTTCTTTTATGAATGTGGGTGCCCTTGCATTTGGAGCATAGATGTTCAGAATTGAGAGTTCTTCTTGGTAGAATTTTCCTTTGATGAGCATGAAGTGTCCTTTTTTATCTTTTTTTGATGACTTTTGGGTGAAAGTCGATTTTATCCGATATTAGAATGGCTACTCCAGCTTGTTTCTTGGGACCATTTGCATGGAAATTGTTTTCCAGCCCTTTACTCTGAGGTAGTGTTTGTCTTTATCACGGAAATGTGTTTCATGAATGCAGCAAAGTGCTGAGTTTTCTTTATGGATCCAGTCTGTCAGTCTATGTCTTTTTATTGGGGAATTGAGTCCATTGATGTTAAGAGACATTAAGGAATAGTGATTGTTGGTTCCTGTTATTTTTGATGATATTTTTACTTTTATGTGGCCGTCTTCTTTTGAGTTTGTTGAAAGATTACTTTCTTGTTTTTTCTAAGGTATAGTTTCCCTCTTTGAGTTGACATTTACCATCCATTATCCTTTGTAGGGCTGGGTTTGTGCAAACATATTGTGTAAATTTGGTTTTGTCATGGAATATTTTGGTTTCACCATCTATGATGAGAGTTTTGCTGGCTATAGCAGCCTGGGTTGGCAGTTGCGTTCTCTTAGGGTCTGTATGAGTTCTGCCCAGGATCTTCTAGCTTTCATAGTCTCTGGTGAGAAGCCAGGTGTAATTCTGATAGGTTTGCCTTTATATGTTACTTGACTTTTTTCCCTTACTGCTTTTAATATTCTTTCTTTGTTTTGTGTATTCAGTGTTCTCACTATAATGTGATGGGAAAAATATCTTTTCTGGTCCAATCTGTTTGGAGTTCTGTAAGCTTCTTGTATATTTATGTTCATCTCTTTCTTTTGGTTAGGGAAGTTTTCCTCTATAATTCTGTTGAAGATATTACTGGTCCTTTAAGTTGGGAATCTTCACTCTCTTCTATACCTATTATCCTTAGGTTCTGTCTTCTCTTTGTTTCCTGGATTTCTTGGATGTTTTGGGTTAGAAGCTTTTTGCATTTTGTATTTTCTTTTACTGTTGTGTAGATGTTATCTACGGTATCTTCTGCTCCTGAGATTCTCTCTTCTATCTCTTGTATTCTGTTGGTGGTGCTTACATCAATAACTCCTGATCTCTTAGGTTTTCTAACTCCAGGGTTGTCTCTCTTTGTGATTTCTTTATTGTTTCTATTTCTGTTTTTAGCTCCTGGATAGTTTTGTGCATTTCCTTTGTCTGTTTGATTGTATTTTCTTAAAATTCTGCCTGTTTGATTGTGTTTTCCTGTAATTCTTTAATGGATTTTTGTGTTTCCTCTTTAAAGGCTTCTAGTTGTTTATCTCTGTTCTCTTGTGTTCCTTTAAGGGTGTTATTCATTTCTTTCTTAAAGTCTTCTATCATCATCATGAGAAATGATTTTAAATCTGAGTCTTGCTTTTCTGGTGTGTTGGGGTATTCAGGGCTTGCTGTGGTGGGAGAGCTGGGTTCTGATGATGCCAAGTAGCCTTGGTTTCTGTTCCTTATGTTCTTGCCCTTGCCTTTTGCCATCTTGTTAACTCTGATGTTAGCTGATCTTACTCTGTCTGGTTGTGGCTTGCCCCTCCTGCAGGCCTCTGTGTCAATACATTTTGAAGACCAGCTCTCTCTGAGAGGTGTTTGGGTTTGGAGTGCTATGGCACACGGTCACCTCTGGCGTGTAGACAGAAATCAGAAGGATCTTGGCCCCAGCTGTCCCTTGGTTCCTATGTCCTAATGGGTCTGCAAGGGTCCCTCTTGATCCAATTAGTTTGAACAGAAGTGGTGGTTTTGCCTGTGCTCAAAGGTGTGTCAGCACTCCTGAGCTACCTGCTCTGTCCTAGAGCCCTGTGGTTCAGGTTGATGCCCCCAGGCACAGACCACTGGTGACCCATGCAGAGATCTCCACCCACAGATGGAACCGGAAGGTTCAGGGTTTTCCTGCCCCCCCCCCCGAGTTCTCAGGCCCTATATCCTGCCTGTTCTGGGCAGGTCTCCGTGAGCAGTGTTGCTCCCCTTAACCCCACTCACGGCTTTTCCACGCTCCTGGGAGGATAGCTTTCTCCTGGCGCTCATTGGCTATGCTCTCATATGCTTTTTAAGTATACAAAAGATCTATTTTTTTTTACATTGAGTTAGATATGGTCTTTGAAATTCTTATTATGTTTTATTATTAATTTTAATGTATTTTAAATAAATACGTAATTATATCCTTCCTTTTTCTCTCTTTATTGTCTCTCATATCTTAACCCTCCAGTTGATGGCTCCTTAAATAATATGGAGTCTCATGTGCCTCCCACCTTTCCATGTTAGTATGTTGACTGGCTTGATCTTGTGTGGGTCTTGCACAAGACATCACAGCAGAAGAGATTCATTATTGTAACAGCTTCATCATGTTCAAAATATACTGTTTCACAATAGTTCTCCAAAAGCTACATCTTATAAATTATTCCTCCTCTTACTTGAGGAAGTTTCATGAGCCTTGGGGAAAAAGAATTTGATATAAATATACCATTTATGACTTGGTACTCTCCATATAGTTATTTTTCTCACTTTAATAAGTTGTGAGCCTCTGTATTAACTGGCGTCCACTGGAAACAATAGTGCCCTATTATTGAAGACATTATGCTCTTTTGTTGAAAGATAAAAGAAAACAAAGCTAGAAGTGAGATGAGGCTTCATTCTGTAGTGATGAGCTTCCATAGTGTACCATAATATAGTATGCAGACTACTGGAAGAAAAAAAAAGCACTAATTGTCTTCTTATATATAAACTCTATGAACTAAAGTAGCAACCTGCCAAATAAAATATGCTTACTTATTCCAATTTGGTACAACTTTTATGGATGTAGCAAATCACTCTTTGCTAGAACCTGAGGTGTTCTCCACAAGAGTGAGTCCATTTCTGACACTGAATTTCTATCAAAAGTCCATGCCTAATAAAAAGGGTCATAGAAACGAGCCAATTATTATTCAAGTAAGTAGACATTAAAATTAGCTTTTGCTTATTTATACCCATAGACAAATGCTACTCTCAGCTATAGCATGAGAAGTCTTTCTTTGCAGTGAAAGGTGGCAAAAGGTGGTAACACACAACTGGTTAAAATACTGAGAATAAATGAAAGCTGAATTCTCAGCTACCAACAAGACATACCATCTGCTCTGAGACTTGGGAAACATTGCAGAAAAAAGGGCAGAAAATCGTAAGATCTGGAAAACAAGAAGAAGAGCTATTTAATACCATTATATAGATATGATATTCTCATTCTATTCATGAACTCTGTGCAAAAACACTTGCTTAAGATGTGCCTTTGCAAGAATGGTCCTGAGACCATTTGAGAAAGAGGATCAAGAGGCTCTGTCATACTTCTACTGAACTAGTGGCCAATGGTAGATTCTGAGAATTAGTCACTGCTTTCAGTAGATTAAACACTTACGAGCACTCAAAGCTCCAGATAGATTTTCCAATACACAGTCATAGAAATGGTACAGGTTAAACACATAATTAAAACAAAAACTATGGAAAAAGAACTCATGAGGAGAAGTGGGAGGTTGATAGGGATGGAAGGGAAACAGGAGAAGATAGAAATGAGAGTAGTAGGAATTCACTGTATATATTATGCAGCATGTATGAAAAAAATGTTAAAGAACACATTTATTTTAAAAAAGAAAATTCTATGGGTTTAACAATTCATAGACTTGTTACAAAAATTCCAATTGTGTAATATATCTTAATACTACACCCTTGTTACTTGAATTTAATTTTTCTTATTAATTTACCATCATAAATTAAAGACACTATTATCTTTTGGGGGAGATATTATAATATAATTGCAACATTTCCATCTTTCCTTTCCTCCTTCCAAACTCTTACATATAAACACCCACCCCACTGACCCTTGCCGGTTTCCCCCAACTCACACAGTCCCTCTGTAATTTCTTCTTCTCTGAGAGGACAGAGACACCCCTCCTGGGTATCTCCTGATCCTGGCACATTAAATCTCTGCAGGACTAAGCACATCCTCACAAACTGAGGCCAGACAAGGCAACCCAGTTAGGGGAACATATTCCACAGACATGCATCAGTTTTAGGGATAACCCAGCTCCAATTGTTGATGAACGCACATGAAGTCCAAGCTGTACATCTGTTAGATATGTACAGGGGACCTAGTTCAAGCCTGAGTATGGTTCTTGGTTGGTGCTTCAGACTCTGAGAGCCCCAAGTGTCTAGACTAGTTGATTCTGTTGGTCTTCCTGTGTGGTCCCTGATTTTAGTGAGATTGCTTTAAGATTCTCAGTTGATTTTGAAGTTAGCTATTGTTTTGCTGAATATTGCTTTTTATTATGTCTAGGTATATGTATTATGCCCCTGATCTCTCTGAGACTTTTAATATGCAGGGGTATTAGATTTTGTCACAGGTTTTTTCAGCATCTAATGAGATGATCCTGTGACTTTTTTTTTTTGTTCAGTTTGCTTATATGGTGGATTATAGTGATGGATTTTCATGTGTTTAGTAATGCCATCATCCTTAGGATGAAGCCTAATTGATCATGGTAGATGGTGTTTTTGATGTATTCCTGGATTTGGTTTGTGAGTGTCTTACTGAGTATTTTTACATCAATGTTCATAAGAGAAATTGGTCTGAAATTCTTTTTTTATGTTGAGTCTTTGTGTGGATTAGATATCAGGGTGAATGTGCACTTCTGTTTGGAGCATAGATGTTGAGAATTGAGATATTATCTTGGTAGATTTTTCCATTGAGGAGTATGAAGCATCTTTCTCTGTCTCTTGATCAATTTTGGTTGGATTCTATTTTTATTAGATATTAGAATAGCTATTCCAGCTTGCTTCTTGGGTCATTTTGCTTGGGAAACTTTATTTTCAGCCCTTTACTCTGTGGTAATATCTATCTTTAATTCTGAGGTGTGTTTCTTGTATACAGCAGAATGATGGATCCTGTTTTTACATCCATTAGGCTAGCCTGTGTCATTATCTATTGGTTAATATTTTCCACTGATGTTGAGAGATATAAATGACCAGTGATTGAATTGATATTCCCTATTATTTTGATGTTAGTGGTATTAGTGTGTGCCTGTGAATCCTCCCCTCTCTCTCTTTGTGTGTGTGTGTGTGTGTGTGTGTGTGTGTGTGTGTGTGTGTATGTGTTTATGTGTGCCTCCCTTGTTTTACTGATATGTCATTACTTATTTCCTGTGTTTACTTGTTATCTTCCTTTGGTTGGAGTTTTCCTTCTAGTATTTTCTATAGGGCTAGATTTGTGGATATTGTTTGAATTTGGATTTTTCTTGAAATGTCTTGTTTTCTTCATCTATGGTGATTGAGAGTTTTGCTAGGTATACTGTAGATTTATATCTGTGTATTTTTAAAGATTGCATGATATCTGTCCAGGCTCTTCTAGCTTTTGGAGTCTCTGTTGAGAACTCAGATATAATTCTCATTAGTTTGCTTTTGCATGTTATCTGGTATTTTTCCATTTTTGCTTTTTATATTCTTTCTTTGTTCTGTAGATTTTTATTTTGAATACTATGTGGTGGGAGGATATTCTTTTCTGGTCCAGTCTAATTGGTGTTCTGTAAGCCTCTTGTATTTTTATAGGTATCTCTTTATGTTGGACAAGTTTTCTTCTATGATTTCTTTTAAAAAATTTTTCCTGGTCATTGGAGCTGGAGCTCTTCTCCTTCTATTCCTGTTATTTTTATGTTAGGTCTTTTCATGGTATCTGAGATTTCCTGTATGCTTTGTGTGGGGAATTTTACAGGTTTAACATTGTCTTTGATTGATGTCTCAGGTTCTTTTATTATATCGTCTATGCCTGAGATTCTCTCTTCCATCTCCTGTATTCTGTTGCTGATGCTTATGTCTATTGTTCCTCTTCTCTCCCTAGGTTTTCCGGCTTCAAGATTCCCTTAGTTTGTTGTTTTCTTTATTGCTTTTATTTCTGTTTTCAGGTCTTAAAAGTCTCTATTTATTTCCTTCACCTGTATAATTTTATTTTCCTGTATTTTTCAGGGATTTATTTGTTTCCTCTTTAAAGGCCTCTACTGGTTTGATTTTAATGTTCCTGTATTTCTTTAAGGGATTCATTCTTTTCTTCTTTAAAGACCCCTATCATCTATATAAGATTGTATTTAAGGTCATTTTCTCATGTTTCAGTTGTGTTAGGATATCCAGGGTTTTCTGTAGTAGGATATCTGTGTTTTAATGATGTTATAGTCCTGGCTATGGTGTTGGTTTTTCTTTGAGAGCCTTTAGCCACCTAGAAGGCTTTAGTTTCTGGATGTTTCTATTGTTGTACTTATTACGAGAGGTCTAACTCCTATGATCCTGGTGTGACAGGCTTCTGCTGTGCATCCTTGTGTGGTATGGTCCCAGGACAGCAGGTCTGCTGATGATGGAAAGATAGGTAGCAGGACAATGGAGGTCTGGCAAGGATGACAGACTGTTCTTGGCAGCTGGGAGTGTCCCAGAGGACTCAGTGTGCAAGTAAGATGGGTGCATGTAGTGAATCTCACTTTTATGTAGACACTATTATCTTAATGTATAATTTGCATTCAAAATTATAAAGCCTTCATTTAACATTTTTATTTCTAAATTTAACCAATAATTCCATATATATGAGCATTACCTATAAATACTCAGTATAATTTTAACATTATTTTGTCTTCTTAACAGCTGGAGTGGTACTATTGTTTATACTGAGCTCTATATATACTTGTGTTGATATCATAAATATCTATGAATATTCAATTAAATGACTAAACTTTATGTAGGTACATGATTTTCCTCTACTCATAAAAATACACAATGAATGGTTTTAACATAATATATAAAAAAGCATTATTTTGTATGGATGAAGAAGCAAATGCAGGTGAAGGAAAAACTGCTATGGCATGCTCCCTGTGGAGAAACCAGGCAAAACATTGGGTAAAATCTTTCTGACTAAGGTGTCAAATCAAAGTAAAATTTTGATAACATGAGAAGCAGATGTGACTGAAAAGAAAAAGTGAAATAGTCAAGTACATTCACAGTGAATAGAGGATGGGTAAAATTAAGAAAATGTCTCTGAGATTATGGTGCCAAAACTCTTTACAATTTTTATGTGTTTTCTCTCTTGTTTAGGAAGAAACTTCCATGAATCTTCCATGGCTTAGACAGTGGTGGATAATTTTTCTATGAAACAGTATATATTAAAAAAAATAAGTTTCCATTGGGTTTGTGCACAGGCTTGTGATTTTAGAAAAATCAAGCTAGTTATGTGGTATTAGATTACTACATTATAAGGAGTCACTTAGAGGCTATTATATCTAAGCTATTGTTGATATTGCAAATGAGTTCATTCATTCCTGAGAAGCTAATCTCCATGTGAAAGCTTTAAGGTCTGAGCAAAGTTTCAGTCCCTGAATGACTATGATTTCAGGTTTTATTAGAAAATGCAGTTTATTCACAAAGGGAACAAATATATATAATGGATATCATGTAACTAAGCCTCCAATTATACATCCCCCAATTTAGAACAAAATACTATTAGTACCTTAGAGCCCTTTGTATCATTTACTAATCTTTCCTCCCTCTCTTTATATATGTATTGTCTAAAAATGTGTATTGATTATTTTCTTCACTTTACTTCATATCTTTAAGAACATATGTTATAGTTTTGTCGCACTTAATGCTATGTGAATGAACTCCTACAACATGTATCTTCTTGTGACTCTCTTATGAACTTTATTCATGCTGACATAACAGCAACTATTCACAATTTTTGTAACAGCAACTATTCACAGTTTTTGTTGTATTATGTTCAAGAACACTTGTCCATATATCTCAGTTACTTTTCCTGTTGCTGTAATAAAATACTCTGCAAAAGCAATTTAAGGAAGAATGTGTTTATTTTGGGTTACAGCCCCAGGATAAAGTTTATCATGGTGGACAAGTCCTGGTGGCAGGAGCTTTAGACAGATGATAAATTTCACATTGTATCCTTTTTAGGAAGCAAAGAATAATGGATATATTTGTTGAGCTCAGATTATTCTTTTTATACAGTCCAGGATTTCAGACAATGGAACAGTGCCACCCATAGTAGCCAGGTCTTCCCACTTCCACTGATTTAATGAAGAAAACCCTTCATAGTCATGTTCAGAGGCCCATCTTCCAAGTGACTCCAGATCTCATCTAGTTGAAATTTGACACTTAACACCATACAATTAATGTTTATTTGTCTTCTTTGTAGTTGAATGCCAATTAGGCTGCTTCTAATTTTTACCTTTTTTAGGACAATGATGCTAAGAACTTACTTCTATGTATTATTTCTGGCATATGTGAATGGCTTATATACTGGAGTAGAATTGTGAGTCATAAAGTATGTATATTGCTGTGGTAAAATGCCATAAACAAAATCAAGTTTTGAAGGAAAGGGTTTATTTAATCTTATAGTTTGTAGTCCATCATCTAGAGAAATTAAGAATTCAAAGAAGAGACCTGAAGGCAGGAGTGATGCAGAGGCCATGGAGCAATATTGTTTATTAGCTTGCTCCTCGTGACTGGCTCATACTGATTTCTTATAGCACTCAAAACCACCAGACCAGGGGTGGCATCACCCACAATGGGCTATGCCCATCTATATTAATCACTAAATAAGAAAATCCAGTGGGAGTATTTTCGCAATTGAAGCTCCTTCTTCCAAAAATGACTTTAAACTTCAAATTGACATAAAACTAGCCAGTACAGTATGTTCTTGGTTATTTTTATTGGACAGCATTAAAATGTTTTCTAATTTGTGTTCCACAAGAACTGCCGGAGGTAGAGGTTGTTGTTCCTCTCTTCTTGTTTTCTTTCTTTTGGCTCTTTTATGATTATTTACATTGTATGAAGACTTGAGGAAATATAACTCAGAATGCATTTTCTTCTCATCATAGGGAAGAAGAGAGGAAACACTGATTGATTGATTGGCTCATTTACTACACATACATAATAGACACAGAGATGCTTTACTACCCTGTACTCCTATGTTTCACACCTGTGAGTGCGGGTTTTTTTTGTTTTTTTTTTGTAAGTAACACTTGATAGCTTACCTTCTGGAATATGAGATAGAAAATACAGATCCAGAAGAGGGAGCTCTCAAATGAAGCATAAAATACAACATTAAAGTAATGGGTGCAGTAAGGTATGAAATAGATGACACATAAAAGAACATTCAATACCTTTTATAAATCTTATAGGTTTTTATTGTGTAAGTATTATTTATTGAGCTTAAAAGTTCCTTATTGGGTGCACAGAAGTTCTTGTACTCACAGAGAAGCACTAAGACAACCGGGAATGTAAACTTCTCAATGGAGGAAATAAAAGTCAAATACATGTATTCCATTCAGAAAGATAAGAGTGGATTTTGTCAACAACCTGATGAACTTCTTGCTCTCTATTTATAACTAATAAATTATTTATTTTATTTTTATTTTGGTTTGTGAGTCAGGGCCTCACTTGTATGGATGGTCCTGGTTAGCTTCAAAATCATGATCTTTCTGCTTAAGCAGCCAGTACTACAATTACAGGTATACGATGGTGGTTTTAAAGCTTAAAGTTCATTTCTTTTTCATTTTTGAATCAGTATTTATTGCATAGGAAAAAAGTATCAGAAATTGTTCATAGCAAGTTATAACTATAAAGAAAACTGAATAAAAACTGTAGTTATAGTAGTTTATATTTTATAAAGGAGAAATAGTTGATAAAAAGCTTTTACAAGTGATGAAATTATTTTGAGAAGAATAAGTAGGGAATATGGACAGATATTGAATTACAAAGGTCCATAGTGAAAGTTTCAACAAAAAGCAAATATTTGTGAGAAATATTTATAGGAGAGGACGAAGGGTCGTGGATGAAGAAACAGCTAGTGAAAGGCTCAGGAGAAGAAGGTTCTGTAAATTATTAGAGCAACATGGGCCATTGTGCTGGAAAAGAAGCTGTAAGGGAAAGAGAAAATGATAAAGTCAAAGAAACACATTCAGAAGTCTGAGGTGAAATCTTAAGGTGACTTGAGGTGACTGATTTAACTCACAGAATGACTCTGGCTGCAGAGTTGGGAATAGACTGAATGGGAAAAAAAAAAGAAAGTACACTACATTGTCATTTGTTTTTAGTCTAGAGAGGTTAAATTTCAGTATTCTTCAGGTTCTTACAGAAAACATATCCTTCCATAACATGCCTCTAGAATTTAGGAGTCTCCCACACCTTAGCACAGCCTACTCCATGATAGAAGTACCATTCTGGCTATAAAATGCAGCATGTAGACATTACCATTTGCCAAAATAAAAACAAAGACCTTTTACTGTTGAGAAGAGTTTAAGCTATCTTGGGTTTTCGGTTATTCCAAATGAATTTGCAAATTGCTCTAACCCAATGAAGAATTGAGTAGGAATTTTGTTGGGGATTGCATTCAATCTGTAGATTGCTTTAGGCAAGATGGCCATTTTTACTATACTAATCCTGCCAATCTATGAGCATGGGAGATTTTTTCCTATCTTCTGATTTCTTTCTTCAGAGCCTTGAAGTTTTTGTCATATAGATTTTTTACTTGTTTGGTTAGAGTCACACCAAGGTATCTTATATTATTTGTGACTATCATGAAGGGTGTCATTTCCCTAACTTCTTTTTCAGCCTATTTATCCTTTGAGTAGAGGAAGGCTGCTGATTTGTTTGAGTTAATATTCTATCCAGCCACTTTGCTGAAGTTGTTTGTCAGGTTTAGTTCTCTGGTGGAATTTTTGGGGTCACTTCACTACACTATCATATCATCTGCGAATAGTGATATTTTGAATTGTTCTGTTCCACTTTATATCCATTTGACCTCTTTTTGTTGTCCAATTGCTCTGGCTAGAACTTTGAGTATTGTATTGAATAGATAGGGGGAGAGAGGGCAGCCTTGTTTAGTCCCTGATCTTAGTGGGATTGCTTCAAGTTTCTCTCCATTTAGTTTGGTGCTGGCTACTGGTTTGCTGTATATTGCTTTCACTAAGTTTAGGTATGGGCCTTGAATTCCTGATCTTTCCAAGACTTTTACCATGAAGGGGTCTTGAATTTTGTCAAACACTTTCTCACCATCTAATGAGATGTTTGTTCATGTGGATTTTTTTCAGTTTGTCTGTATAGTGGTTTACATTGATGGATTTCTGTATATTGAACCATCCCTGCCTCCCTTGGATTAAGCCTACTTGTTAATGTTGACATTAGAACAACTATACATGCCAGTTGAACACAACAGAGAGCTCAGGAATAAAGCAAATCATACTTGGTCAACTAATTTTGGGAAGCTCCCAAAAAGATACAAAGGGATAAAACTTTCTTCAATAAATTATGCTGAATTAACCTATCACTCTGCAAAAGAAAAGATATCAACCTTTCTTTGTTTACTATTTATGTAGCCCACATTGTCCTGAAACTAATAATCCTCTAGAGCCTCAGCCTGTCAAGTATTAAGAGGGTTTTTTCTTTGTGGTTGCTTCTTATTTTTTACTGAAGTTTATAAATAAGCATCCAAGACTGCTGTTTTCTTTGTACAAGTATTTCTCATCAATTCTTTATACAATATATTTTGATAATATTTATCTCTCTCCCCAGCTCATTTCAGATCCACCTCTACCTCTCTACCCACACAACTTCTTGTCCTCTTTTATTTCATTGCTGTTGTTTATTTTCAGCCTGTTGAATCCAACATATGGTGTCCAAATATACATCAGTGTGGAGCCTACACTGGAATGGGATCACACACTTAAAGAAAACACTGATTCTTTATAGCCAGTCTTCTCATGCCTCTTATTCTTACAGTCTTTCTATATCCTCTTCCATGATGATCCTTGGGCATTGGAGAAATAGGTGTGATATAGTTGTTCTATTTAGGGCTGTGCACTCTGTAGTCTTTAATTGTCTGTACCTTAAACTCCGGGGAGGGGTGTGTCTTTATTACTGCCATCTACTGCAAGAAGCTTCTCTAATGAGGGATGGGAGATACACTAATCTATGGTTATATAGGTAAGTCATTAGGAGTCAGTTGAATACTATGTCAATTCAGTAGAATAATAGTAGGTTCACTCTTCGGCACTATGGCCTACCACTCTCTTAGGGCCTATGGCTTTTCTAAGCAGAGTTTTTGTCCCTAATAATAGTGCCAGGTATGGGCTTCACTTTGTGCACTAGGCCTTTAATTCAATTAGAATATGGCATTTCCATAACATTCATGGCACTATTGCCCTACTGGACATATGTAGTCAGGCGTGTGTCACTGTTATAGCTCACTGGATTCACAGTTAGGTAACATTGCTGATTACTTTTCTCTTCTGGTAAAGTGTATATAACACCTTCCAGCACTATGAAAGCTACCCATTAGGATGAAGTTATGATCCTTGTCAGTACCAGCTTGATTTCTGTATGGTCTATGACTTAAATGTGTGGTGTCATCAAGAAGAAAATCTTACTGTCAAGTACTAGAGGATGATCAAGTTGAATGATAACAGTCTGTATGTTTTGGACATTTGTGGGGCACCACTAGACAATACCTCAAAAGAAATAACCTGTTATGTGTTAGTTCTCTAGTTGGTGCATTGCTCCAGTTATAAAGCAACTCTATTGTTACAAAAAATAAAACTGAAATTTTCAGGTATATGAATGAAACTAGAAATATGTATCTTGAGTGATCTAATCCAGTCTCAGAAGGACAGAAATCACATATTTTCTCTCACATTTGGATATTTTCTTTGAATTGATAGGTATCTGATGTTCATTTAGAGCATCCATAGAGGTCAGGAAACTAATAAAGACTTATGGAGGTTGTCTTTCCAGGGATAGGAAATAGAATTCAAAGATATAATGGATAAAAAGTAAATAATAGAATATGAAAGACCAAATGGGCTAGGGGATGAGAGGGCATGATATAGGAGAGATCATGGAGAGTGACAAATAATAATAAAGATCATTTGAAAAAAACATATGTAAATCTACTACTGTAGAGGCAAATAAGAATTTCATATATCCATTTTGATGCCATGCCCTTGCATGATCTGTATCACAAAATTTTGCCTATGGATGGATAGTGAATAAAGGCTACCTGGTTTGGGTTCTTGGATGGAGAAGCCATTGCACCCAGGAAGCACAGTATGTCTATTATATGGAGTTGGAGAGGGAGTTGAGGTTATTGCATAGAGCCAAAGAGGGAAGTTGCGTTATTACATACCAATACAAAGGATGTACGGTTATTATACACAGCTTAAGAAGGAAGTAGGTTTAACTAATCTCAGTAGGAACAGTCCCTGTAGGGGAATAGACTTCAGGAGTAAATATCGGTGGTAAGAATGCTACAGTGGACATATTTTTGCACACACAGTCAGCATTTACATTCAGACCAGAGGAAAGCTATGCTACCCCATAAACCCCACACAGGAAAAGCTTTACCAATTACATGGGGCTGAAGCATTAATCCTTGAAATAGTCACGACCTTGTTAAACAGTGCACATTCACTCAGCACTTCACTTGCTCCCCATATTTTGTACAGCATATTTTGTAATTATATGCATTACAGTGTGGCTAAATAAATCTAATAAGCATAATCATTAGCTGAGATGGTCATCATTTTTTGTGACAAGAAAATGTTTTTATGTTTGAGGTTGTAAGGCCATGTGCACAGCAGACACAGGCTCCTGATAGTGCTATGCACCTAACTCAGAAGCTTTTAACATCTACATTCTCAGCAATTTTACATCAAAACTATAAACACCTGTAAGAAAACAGTAAGATATTTTTGACAATTGCTTTTGTAATGAGCTATCATCATAAAAATGTCGAAAACAACAGAAATAAAATTAAATTACTCTAATTTTATCAAGCCATATATGAAACATGATAATATATGAAAAGATTAATGTTAATTAGCATGTCTCTATAATCAGTTCATTTTTTGTATTCATCTCAAAACAACATTCTATATGCCTTTCCATTGTTAACAAAATAAAACGGAAATGGAAAAGCATGTTGGAATCAAACAAGAAGGGTGATTCTATTTTAGTAGTTAAGAAGTTTACCAGGCAAAATTTTATCCCAACAAAAAGCATGTTATATTTCTATAATGAACAAAAGACTATAAATATAATATAGAATCAATAATGAAACCCACTGACTTAATATAATGGGCTAAATTTTGAGCCATATTAATTTGGTCAGAAAAAATAGGCCAATACGTTAAAAACAGTTGGTACTGATCAATTATCCTGTCTGTATTTTATAGCCTACTCTGTAGTTAGATTTGTACACATGGTGAATCTGGCCAATGAGCAATGAGTTAAAACAGTGGCAATTCAATTTTAAACCAAGGCAACTAAGAAGATTTGTCCTAGGATATTCTGCTATACCCATGGATCAGTATCTTACTCATCCATCATCATATGCTCCCTCTTAAAGTATATGGGGAATAACACAGAGACAATGTGTAGAGGCTAAGAGATTTTGGAACAATCATTCCTGATGGGGATGTCTTCACCAATCTCTTCCACTCAGGGTCAGGGATCTGTGAAGAGGAGGAAGAAAGATTATAAGAGCCAAAGGGGATGAATGACTCCAAAAAACTGTCTTTGATAAACAAGACTAATGAACATAAAATCTATCAAGACTATGGCAACATGAAAAAGAGCTGCACAGGTTAAAACAAGATGAGGACTCAGTGCTAAAAATAGGAAGGATACAAGATCTCCCACCATTAGCCAAGAAGCTATTGTCAGTTGACAATAGTTTTTAAAGGAAAAATTAGTTCTCTCCAATGGAGTCTCACTGGGTATACAAATGACCCTTAAGAAAGGCCCCATGCTCCAGTAGATATTCAACACAAAACAAACTCAGTTGTACTTTGTGCACTTTTTGTCTCGTATTGTTTTGTTTGACCACTTTGTGTCTTGCTGCTTTTTGCATTGCACATTTTCAGATTTTGTGTTTTTATGTTTTTTTGTTTGTGAGTGTATGTGTGCATTTCCTCTATTTTTTATTAATTCTGATTATTTTGTTTGTATTTAATGCCTGTTTTCTTTTTTGTTTTTCATTTTTTCTTTTTCTTTTTCCTTTCTAAAAAGAGGGGGAAAAAGCATGGACTTGGGTTCATAGGTAAGGATCAGAGAGGAGTTAGAGGAGGTAAAACCATGACCAGAATATATTGTGTAAAAATATTTTCATAAAAATGTATGGACAGAAAGAAAAAATACTTTTATTGGAGACATAGGAAGAGAATATAAGATACAGTATCAATACATGGTTTATTTTCAAGTAATCATTGTGAGTAAATTTAAATTAACACTGCAGGGAATTTCTGATGACACTGAAGAATATACACCCCAAAGTTATTTCTATGAGGTGGGAGCTGTAATTTTTTGCATATTACCTATTATTAGTCAGTAATTATGTATTTCTCCTGGAAGCTATTGATTCCCTAGAACGTTTGCTTACATACAGGTCAGAAAATTGTTCCTTTCCCCCCTCCCATAGTATAGTTTCACCTGAATAAAAGAATATATAACATAATTTACCAGGAGTACTATAACTGTTGACTCTCATAAAATATAATGTAAAAGTATGTGTGACATCAGAGAAATAAAAATATCTAGACATGGAAGCTCTTACCTAATTAGTACATATGTCTTTTGTCTTGGGAGTTATAGAAAAATTTTATGTATAGGAGTAGACATTTTTATGTGGAAGTAAGGTAGTTGTATTTTACTGTGTGTTGATTCTTCTGGAGGGTATTTGAAATAGAAATAGAACAGTTCAGAGATGAGACTATAAAACATTAGTTTACAACAATTATAACAGAAACAATATTGATAATAGTTAATATTATTTAGTTGTCAGTATCAAATATATTTAAAATTTTTGAAAAACAGTGTTTTACTCACAAATAGCATTGATTATAATTATTTATTTTACACATTTAAGAAATTGTGGGGAAATTTAAGCACCTTTAAGTTAACAAGAGGTACTTTCGACTGCATAGAGTCCTGAATACCTTGACCAAATAGTAACACCCACTTTTGCCATGACCTATCACCCACTGTTTGAGGATCACATAGAACCCTGTTCATCTCTCCAATATAATGACCCTATCATCTTTGTGCCTTTGGCCAAGAACCTGAAGATCACACAAAATCTTGCACACAGCCCTCAGGTAGCAGCCACCATATCTGCCATAACTACATTCATGGACTTCTAAGCACCATGTAAAGAGCTTGCACCCCCTGCCACAATCTCATACCCACAGTCTGAGAACCACATGGTATCCTGCACACCTTTCCCAGGTAGTAACCATCACCCTGCCACTGTGGCCTTGTGACACCACCCCCAATATCTGAGAACCAAATAGTGAGCTGACAACTTCTCCAGGTAGCCGCATCCATTCTCAATTATACATTAGCAACTACCATCTAAGGACTAAGTGCAGAATCTTATAAGATATCTACAGGAGTCATAAAATTTGTAGTAACACTACATATGATTTGTTCCTGGGCTAAGAAGCTACAAACATCCCTGCATGAGTTCGGAATACTTTTTTTTTTTTTTTGAGAAAGAGGGGGGATGGATCTCCCTTTATAGCTCTGGCTGGTATGGAACTCACAATTTATACTAAGCTGACTTTGAACTCATTGAAATCTGTTTGACTCTGCATCATAAGTCAGGTTAGTACTGTTTCTAATATCCTATTTACATGTCAACACTGAGTAGTAGCTCAAAGACTGAGTCCTATGTATCATTCAATGTATTTAAAACTTGACAAAGTGAGTAAAAGTAAATGGAGATCAAAGTACCCATTTGACAGTGGCACAGATATACACATCAAAATTCACAACTAACAACCTCATTCTAGATGCCTACATTCCAGTGTAAAACCACAAACATGAATATCTGATAAAATTTAATATCCAAAGATTAGTACTCCAATATAGTAATATTTCCTGATCAAAGCAAATTAGGTAACAAACAAAACAACTGCTTTAAAATATCAATTAAAAATATGCTCGAGAAACTCAAAGACTCAAAGAAGAGATGAATAAATGTGTAAACAAGGATCATGAAAACACATACGTGCATATACATAAACACAAATCAAGACAAAATAAAACAATTATCCAAATAAACAAAACAAAAATGAGTGAAATATGGAAAACATTTTAAGATTCTACAGAAAATAGACTATCATTAAGGCATATAAATTATGATGAAAACCCAAAGCAAAATAAAATTTGAAATGAAAAATTCAGTTAAGTAAATTTAAAACAAAACAAAACAAACAAAAAAACCCAAAACACAAAAACTTCAGTAGAAACCTTGGCAAAGGAATGGGTCTAAGTAGAAGAGATCAAGTGGGGCTTGAAGGCACAGGAGAGTATTTGGTTCACTCAGTCAAAATAATACATGGAAAAAGTACATGAGCAAATAATGTAGAATTCTAGGACACTCTAAAAAGAACAAATCTATGTATAATAGAAGAAGAAGGGGAAGGAAAGAAGAAAAAAGAAGAAAGGAGGAGGAAGAGAAAGAGAAAATGATATTTAAGTCAAAGGCACAGGAAATATTTTTAAACAAAAATCATAGAAGTAATTTTCACAAGTCAAATGAAAGAGATACTTGTTGAATAACAAAAGGCATATAGAACACTAAATAAATGACCAGAAAAGAAATTCCATGTCTTCCATAGTTTAAATATTAAATGTACAGAAGAAAGAAAAATATTGAAAACTGCATATATGTATATAATAATATATAATTCTGTGTATGTCTATGTGTGACATGTATACTCAGTACCCATTGTGACCAGAAGTCAGATTTCCTAAGCTGGGCATTAAAAATGGTTGTCAGCTGTCATGTGGGTCCTAGAAGTCTAAACATGACCTTTTGTAAGAACATCAAATGTTTTTAAGTGTCCAGTTACCTCTCTAGCCCCCAAAGCTTAGAGAGTACTCAAAAAAAGACTTTAAATTCAGAACAATTTATGTCAAAGATTTACAGGACATGGAAGACTATAGATGTTACCCCAGAATGCTATACTCAACAAAACTACCAATCATGGTTGAAGAGTAGAGAAAATCTTTTCATGAAAAAGACATGTTAAGTGAATTTATAACCAAAAAGTCAACACTACAGAAGATAGAGCAAAAAATTATTCCAAAGAAAACATTATCCATGTCCAAGACGTAGTAGTGAAAAAATGAGTTTAGTAATTAAAACAAAAGAAGACCAAGAAAACAAACTAAATGACAGAGATAAGTACACACCTTTCAATAGTAATTTTCATCATCAGTTGTCTTAACTCTAAGGTAAAAAGACACAGAGTAGCAGAATGGATTGGAAAACAAAACCAATCATTCTGTTTCCTCCAACACCAAGCTTCAAACACAAAGAAAAAGACCTTTGAGTAGAAGGATGGACAAGGTGATCCAAGCAAATGGAACCAGGAAGCAAATAGGAGTTGCTACTCTAAGATCTGAAAAAATTTAAACTTCAAAACCATTCAGAAGCTGGGCGGTGGTGGCGCACGCCTTTAATACCAGCACTCGGGAGGCAGAGGCAGGCAGATTTCTGAGTTCAAGGCCAGCCTGATCTACAGAGTGCGTTCCAGGACAGCCAGGGCTACACAGAGAAACCCTGTCTAGAAAAAAAAAACAAAAAAAAAGATGGAAAAGAAATTCTCCTGCCAGTTCTCGACCCACCTTCATCTAAAACCAGGGACAAGATTGCCTACTCTCTCCCTACCTATTCAATATAGCACTTGAGCAAAAGACAACCAATGGACACTTAGGGGATACAAATTGGAAAGGAAAAATCAAAGTATCACTATTTGCAGATGATATGATGGCAGATATAATCAACTCACAAAATTCTACCAGAGAACACTTACAGGTGATAACCACCTTCAGCAAAATGACTGGTTATAAAATTAAACTGAAAAAAATCTTAATAGTCTTCCATTATGTAAATTATAAACCACCCCAGAAAGAAATCATGGAAACAACACCATTTAGAATAGCAACAAATAATATAAAATATCTTGGTGTAACTCTATCCCAGCAGGTGAAACAGCTTCATGACAAGAATATCAAATCACTGAAGAAAGAATTTGAGGAAGATATCAGACGATGGAAAGAACTTCAATGCTCATGGATTACTAGGATTAACATAGTAAAAATGGTTTTCTTACCAAAAGCAATCTAGAGATTCAATACAAGCCCAATCAAAATCCCAGGACAATTTGTTATAGAACTTGAAAGAGAAATTCTCATGTTTATATGGAAAACCAAAAACTCCAGGTTGGCTAGAACTATCCAGAACAATAAAACAACTTCTGGAGGTGTATCGCCATCCCTAATTTCAAGTTTTACTACAGAGCAGTAGTAATAAAAACTAGTTGATTAATGGAATTAAATCTAAACCCAGAAATAAATACATAAACCTAGGGACACTTGATTTTTGACAAAGAAGGTAAAACTATATAATGTCAAAAAAGAAAGCATATTCAACAAATGGTGCTGGTTTAACTGAATGTCTAAAGGTTAGATGAATATAAATAGATCAATATATTTCTCCCTGTACAAAACTCATGTCCACGTAGATTCAAGACAACAATGTAAAACAAGATACACTAAATCTAATGGAACAGAAACTGAGGAATAGCATTGAATGCATTGGTACAACAGATAATTTCCTGAACAGAACACCAATGGATCAAGCTCTAAGATCCAAAATTGATAAATGGGTGCAAAGAGCTCGCTGCCCGCCTTGCCTTGGAGGGCCCTTCCAAGAAAGGCTATCGACTAGGTTCGAAGTTCCCGCCAGCGGGAGCTCCGTGCTGTAGAGAGAAACCGTCGGTTGGGGAAAGAAGCAGGAAACAAAGGACGTGTTGGGAGCAAGACGAAATTCTGTTCAAGCTCCGTTTAATCTTTAATGTTACGTATTTTTAAACACTTTTGGGCGGGAAATGGCAGAGGGAGGGGAAATTCCACAATGCGGATCAGACATAATCCCTGAGTTGAAGGCCGGGCGTCCCTACCTGGGGGCAGTAACACTGGGGAGGAAACAAAGGGAGGCCTGCTGGAACACCTTGATTTGCTAATCCAGCCAAGCCTAAAGGTCAAGGCCGTAGATAATCTGATATCAGGCAGAAAGGAATCAAAGGAATGCCTGCTATGAGATAGCTAGCAAGATTAAGTCAAACCTGGGATCAAGCAAAAAATGCCAAGGC
>CM052722.1:32411348-32432650 GCA_028551405.1 Uromys caudimaculatus | reverse complement strand
TTTATTACATGTTGGAGCATCTTCTGGGTATATGCCCAGGAGTGGTATAGCTGGGTCCTCAGGTAGTATTATGTCCATTTTTCTGAGGGTCCGCCAAACTGATTTCCAGAGTGGTTGTACCAGCTTGCAATCCCACCAACAATGGAGGAGTGTTCCTCTTTCTCCACATCCTCGCCAGCATCTGCTGTCACCTGAGTTTCTGATCTTAGCCATTCTGACTGGTGTGAGGTGGAATCTCAGACTTGTTTTGATTTGCATTTCCCTGATGACTAAGGATGTTGAACATTTCTTTAGGTGCTTCTCTGAGCCCCATTATATTGCAGGGTTACTTGCTAAACTATTTTCATAACAGTTTAATTTGTAATACCCAGAAAGTGGAAAGACCTAAATGTTCTTCAACTGCTGAATGGATAATGAAAATGTGGTACGCAATGGTAGACTATTCACTCATTACAAACAATGACATCTGGAATTTTGTAGGCATATTCATATCTCACAAAGCATCAACAGTAACAACATGACAGGAATTAACAGTCATTGGTTATTGATATCTCCCAAAATAAATGATCATAATTGTAATTCTTTATTACTAAAAGAACAAATCAACCAATGATAGAAAGAGAGGAAGAGAAGATTTCCAGATCAAAGGCCAGAAAATATTTCAAATAAAAATAATACAAGAAAATTCTAACCTAAAGAAGGAAATACTTATAAGGGTACAAGAAGCATACAAAATCCAAATTAGATTGGACTAGAAACGTAAGATATCTCAGGACATAATAATCAAAACACTAAATGTTCAAAATAAAGAATATTAAAAATAGAAAGGAGCAATGACCAAGTAACATACAAAGAAAAACCTAATAGAATTACAACATGACTTCTCAAGGGAAGTTGTAAAAGCCAGAAGGATCTGGACAGATGTGCTGCAGATTTTAAGAGACCACAGATGACAGCACAGATTACCCAGCAAAACTTCTAATAACCATATATGTAAAAAATGAGATATTCCCTAATAAAACAAAGTTAAACACGATCTCTCTCCAAATGCCGCCTTACAGAACTTGCTAGAAAGCAAAACTTTAATCTAAAGAGGTTTAGTACAACTAAGAAAACACAGGAAATATATAATCTCACACCAGCAAAGCCAAAAGAAGGAAACACATATATACACAAACACAGACACACAGAGACACAGACACACAGACACACACACAGACACACACACACACACACACACACAACACACACACACACACACACACACACACACGCACACACACACACAGGGGAACAAACCTGGAGCAGTGGAAAGAAACCCCACCTGTCTGTTCCAGGTGCTGCGGCTCTGGGTGGGACAGGAGACATGTGGGAAGTGGCCACATGTCTTCCCACAGAGTCCAATGGGCAGGTGGGGGCTGTTGGAAGATTTTGTGGGCCCTGCCCATGGGTGGGGGAGGGGGCCATTCCCGGGGAATGTGGGTCAGCCATCTCTGTGGGTTCTCTAGCCCGGGGCACTACAATCACCACAGGATTCTGCAGACAGGCTAGCCAGAGCATAGCTGGGGTTCCCGCCGAGACCGGTTTTGGCAGCTTGGGGCACTGGGCTAGCTGCTTAGGCTTGGAGCGCTGGGAAACCCTCTGTGAGAGATTAGATGTGGCTCCTTAATCGAGGGCTGGATCCCTCACTTCCCACAACGGGTCCAAATGAAGAGACAGTCCATAATTTCAAGACATTTATTGTCATCGTGTAGAGAGTGGCATGGATAGAATTGTACCTCCACCTTTTTGTGAGAGGCAAGGCAGATATAGTAACTGAGAAGAGGCGTGGCTAAGCCTCTAGGTGTCTCATTAACATGGGGATGGCTTGGGGCTGTATGGCCATGCCTCTACCTGAGGAGGGGTTGTACAGGACCATGACTGGAGCCAAAAGACTCCCTGAAGCGTTGGCATAAAGTTTTAAGGTCCCTTGCAGCTTGTTCTTCTGGATCACCCAGATTTTATGCCTGTGCTCAACCGAGTACCAGATTGCCTGTCACAGATCACTGCCCCACCCCCCACACAAACACATACTCATACCTCACAAAGAATCAACAGCAACAACATGACAGGAAATAACAGTCGTTTGTTATTGATATCTCCTAAAATAAATGATTATAATTGTCAATAAAAGACACACACTAACACAATGGATGTAAAAACGGGATATATTATTGTCCTGCATCCAAGAAACACACCTCAACCTCAAAAATGGATGTTAGTTCAGGGAAAAGGGTTAGAAAAAGTTATTCCATGGAAATGGACTTAATAAGCAATCTGGTATAGCCATATTAATATCTAAATTAAGACTTCAAATCCAAATCTAATCAAAAGAGATAGGGAAGGACAGAATATTGTAAAGGATACGATAACACAGCTGTGATTGTCACACACTTATAGTAGGAGACTTCAATTCTCAAGCCTCACCAATGTATAGGTCATCCAGAGAAAAACTAAACAGAAAAATTCTGGAACTAACAAAACAATAAAGAACAACATTTAATTGGGGCTGGCTTATAGGTTCAGAGGTTCAGTCCAGTATTGTTAAGGTGGGAACATGGCAGTATACAGGAAGCCATGGTAAAGGAGGAGTTGAGAGTTCCTCCTGTTCATCTGAAGGCTGCTAGCAGAATACTGACTTCCAAGAATCAAGAATCTAGGACAAAGGTATTAAAGTCCACAGAGTGACATACCTACTCCAACAAGGCCACACCTCCCAACAGTACCACTTGCTGGGCCAAGCATATACAAACTACCACAAGATATCTATAGAAAATTTCACCCAAACACAGAATATACTCTCTTCTCTGAAGTTTATGGAACTTTCTCCAAAATTGACCACATGTTCAAACACAAGTCTCAGCACATAAAAAATTGAAATAACTCCCCCAATCCTAGTAGACCATCACGGATTATACTTGGATACTAACAACAATAGAAACACCAGAATGCTTACAAACTTGTGGGAATGGAAGAAGTCTACACAGAATGAAAATGGATCAGTAAAGAATGAAACTAAAGTCTTTATAGAATTCAATAAAAACAGTTACCCAACATGCCCAAAGTAATTGTACACAATTAAAAGTGGTTCTAATAGGCAAGTTCATAGCAATAAGGACCTATATAAGAAAACTGAAAAGATCTCTTATTAGCAAATGAACAGCACATCTGAATACTCTAGAATAACATGAAGTAATCACACCCAAGAGTAATAGAGAATATAATTAATGACAATCAGGTTTGTAATTACCAATTTAGAAACAAAGAGATCAATAAAAAAATCAATGAAACAAAGAGTTGGTTCTTTGAGAAAACCAACAAAATAGGCAAAACTTTATCAAAACAAACTAAAATACAGAGAGAGACTATCCAAACTGACAGCCAGAAACACAAATTAGGGCAAACCAACCAAATACTGTGGAAATCTAGATAATCACAACCTGTACTTCACAGAATTGAAAAATCTAAAAGAAACGGGTAATTTTCTTGACAGACATGACTTACCAAAGGTAAATCAAGATCAGGTAAGCTATGTAAATAGACCTATAACATCTAGTGAAATAAAAACAATCATTAAAAGTCTCCCAATGAAGAAAGTCCTGGCCCCAATTTCTACCAAACTTTCAAAGAAGGTTTAACACCAATTTTCCTCAAATTATCCCACAAAACAGAAAGTAAAAGAACATTGCCTAATTCATTTTATGATACCAATGTTACCCTGATGTACAAACTACATAAAGGCCCAACAAAGAAAGTGAATTACACACCAATTTACCTTATGAATATAGATACAAAAAATATCAATAAAATATTTGCAAACTTAATCCAAGCATAAATAAATAAATCACCCACCATGATCAAATAGGCATCATCCCAGAGATGCAGGGATGATTCAATATATGAAAATCAATAAATGTAATCTACCATATAAACAAACTGAAAGAAAAAACACATTCATCTCATTAGATGCAGAAAATACGTTTAATATAATTGAATCTCCATTCATGAAAAAACTCCTGGAGAAATTAGGATTATAAGGGACATATTAAACCTAATAAGGGCAGTTTATAGGTATCATCTGTTCAAATGGACAGATACTCAAAGCAATTCCATTAAAATCAGGTTGCCCATTCTCTTCATACCTATAGTGTTTAAATTCTTAGAGTAATAAGACAATCGAAGGAGATCATAGAATACAAATTTGAAAAGAAGTCAAACTATCTTTATTTGCAGATTATATGATAATATGTGTGCATGTGTGAAACTAAACATTTTACCCTTAATCTCTTACAGCTGATGAACAATTTCAGCAATGTAGCTGACTACAAAATTAATACATAAAAATCAGTAGCCCACATACGAATGGCATATGGACTGAGAAAGAAATCAGGGAAACAACATGCTTCACAATAGCCTCACTTAATATAAAATATCTTGGAGAACTTTAGTCAATCAAGTGAAAATCACTAACACAAGTGACAGTTCATACTGGTAAGGATTGATGGAGGGAGCTTAAATTTGTACAGCAACTCTGAAAATCACTGTGGTGGTTCCTCAGAAATTTTTGAATCTATAATCTACCTCAAGATCCAATCAACACTCTTCATGAGATATCTAAAGAATATTTTACCATACCATAAGTACACTTGTTCAACCTCATTCATGGCTGCTCTATTCATACTTGCCAGAAACTGAAAACAATCTGGTGTCCCTCAACAGAGGCATGATAAAGAAAATGTGGTACATTTACACAATATAGTATTAGTCAGCCATTAGAAACAATGACGTCATGAAATTTGAAGGCAAATGAATTTAACTAGGAAAAAAAATACTGAACTAGATAACCCAGACCAAGAAAGATAAACATGGTTTTCATTTATTTATATATGGATATTAGCCATTAAATAAATGGTAAGCAACCCACAATCCATAGACCCAGAGAGGTTAGGTAAAGGGACTTGGAGGATATGTGGATCAAGCTGTGAGGGAAAATAGAATAAACTTTACAGGTGGTCTGGGGGTGAGGGGACAGGAATCAGAAGATCATGTGGGCAAGGGGAGGGGAGATGATGTTGAGGAAGGAAATTCCAGGAGAAAGAGTTGGAATGTAAATTCATTTTATGTGTTATTTGAAAACCTAGTGCAATGGAAACTTCATAAAATATATGAAAGTAATCCTTATGATTTGTCTTACGAATGGGAACCTGGAGTCCCAACTGGCCATTTCTTCTTACTAATACAAGCTTCTACTACCATGACTATATTGCATTTCATGGATTTGTTGCCCAAGGGGGTCACGCAGAAATCCCCAGGCAACTCATTAAATTACAAGATAATGAATGGGTTGTTCTCTGTAATCTAACCAAAGGGCCCCATTGCTGAGAACAACACCCACACAATCACTGAACATTAAATAGACCTGGTGCACATCTGTAGCCTTCATCCTTACTTTATAGTGTCATTGTTGAGAGGACATTAATCTGCACATTTCCAAATGAGAAATGTAAGCACCAAAGAAGTCAGAAAACCTTTGGTCTGCAACTAATTTGTCCTGTCTGCAAGATATGCTAGGGCAATATTGAGTACCCAGCCAATGTTTGATTTGACTTCAGTTCTACTACATAAGACACAGCCCCTACCTGATACTGCTAGTATGATCAAGAACCATGATGCCCCAGGAAACTAGAGTAAAACTAACCACTACTGGTTTTTAAAAACTATCAATAAAATGACTTTTAATGATATTCTGTTACGTTCATAGAATAGTGCATTATCCAGTCATCATCAGAATCCTCCTGCAGCATGTGGGAATAGATACTTATACCCACAGTCAGATATTACACAGAAAAAGAGTCTCTGGGACACACTTGTATAAAAGGGCTGTATCCACCAAATAGCTTTCCCTCAGAGTTCAGGGAATCCAACAGAAGAAGAGGCAGAAGAAGTGTAAGAGCAAGACATGGTGGAGGAAACTAGGAGAACAAGGTCCTATGATTAACTGAGCAAGGCTCATATGAAATCAGATACTAAAACAATAAGCACAGGGTTAGCACAGATCTGCACCAGGTCTTCTATTTATGTATGATTTGGAAGGGAAGGGAGGTGATAAAGAACTGGAAGTAGATGGAGGGTGAATTTTAATCAGGATTACATTTTGTACTAGAAAGAAATCTATTTTGATTAAAAGAAAAAATATTTTGAAATCATGAGTAAACCCTTTATCACTTCCTAGATGGCATTCATATACTTCCTCGTGATATCCTTCCAAAAATTCTCCTCATATAGTCCAGAAATGTCTTATTCCTTCCATAGTTTTATCCATATATTTTCATTCTTTCTCATTTGCTATACTGTTCTTGGATATAGAACTTCTCTCATAGCAAATATTAGAAGCCTCTGTAACTACTTGATATATAGATTAGACCAAAGAGATGTTGTTTGGGGGGACAAAATATTACTTTGGTGCTATATAATGATTACAGTAAACGAGAGAGAGTTGGACCATTATGAACCATAAGCAAATCTCGAAAGGCAGATTATTATCCATAATATAATTTTTCAAGAGTATAGTTACAAAGCTTATCCTAGTTTCTTATTGCTTCTGCAATGAGCTGGGATCTTGTCTTTATTTATGTGCTTGAAGGTCCAGGGGCCTTCCTTGTGTCAGATCATAAAGCATTTTAATTTGTATCCCAAAATACCTCCCTGTAGCAGAATTTTTAACCTGCCCTCAAACATATCAGAATATCAAACAGATTTGCCTTCCTTATAGAAGAAAGTCATTGCCCACATCCATTTCTAGAACTGGAAGGTTCCATTTGTATTGGAGAAGTGCTTTGGCACAACAATTTCCTATACTAACAGTTTATCTACACTTTCCAAAAATTCTTCAGATTCCTTCATAACAGTACTTAAAGTCACCACTTATTCTCACATGTTAGTGTGAATATAAACTCTTGAATCATTATAGCCCATTAAGGTCTACCAGTAAATATAATATCATAGGTAAGTCTAGGCATTTTTAATATCACAGACAGACTGCTTTGCCCTGATCATCACAGTGCTGAGAGTCATGATTTTTTGTGTGTGTGTCTGTCATTTCTCTGTCCTCCAACAAATTTCTTTAGAAACTTCTCTGATATACTTCCTTCTGAAACAGTTAAGTCTCATGACTTCTATAAAAGATAACCTTTAACAGCTTCTGTCACTTAATGCTTCATCAAGTTTATAAGTATGATCTTGACAAGCCTGACTGACAAGCAATAACTACATGATTTTCCACCTTCAAAGTCCTTAATCACTTTTAATTTTGTTTGCACACCAATCAGTTGATGTGGTATCTTACTGACACCATTAACAGTCAATTTTTCATCCTTAATGATTATTATGAATCTAGAAATATAAAAATTAAATCAAACTTATAGGAAAATGATGAGCATATGAAGCTGTTCACCACAGTCATATATGTGCTCCATGGTGCTAATTGAAACATTGTATATATGTTGGTGTTTTTATTAATTTTCTTTTGTATAATTTAACAAAAGGTGGTTCATTCAGCACAAAATTTAACAAGATATCCTTTTAAGGCTTAGCATATAACACATCCTGTGTTAATTTACTTTTTGAGGTATGTGCTATCTACATTTTCAAGTGAAAAAACTGGTTAAATGTACTGAAATTGTTTACTAAAATTATAGAGTATTTTTATTAATTCTAGTTTTAAAATGTGTCTTGGTGGTAGTGGCACACACCTTTAATCCTAGAACTCAGGAGTTAAAGGCAGATAAATCTCTGAGTTAGAGCCTAGCCTGGTCTCAGAGTGAGTTCCAGGACAGCTAGAGCTGGACAGAAAAACCCTGTCTTGAAAAAAAATGGTAATGAGCTGAAGAGATGGCTCATTAGTTAAGAGCACATGTTGTTTTTGCAGAGGACTAGGGTTTGTTTTCCAACATTCATATAGGATGGCTCACAACCATATGTAACTCCAGCTCCAGGATATCTAACACCCTCCTCTGGTCGCCAAGGGCATAAGCCATGCATGTGGTGCACATAAATACATTCATGTACATATACATATAAAAAGTAAAATAAGTCTTTAAAAATTTGGTGAGATTTTTTTGTGGGGTTACTTTGCTACAGAATATTCCAAAGGATTCCTAGAGTTTATTCTCAAAGGTGAGGCTATAGATTAAATTAGAAATAGCATTTATGTTTAGTCAGTAAGAACAAATTAAGATAAAATGGCTGTTAGCATTTAAAATAATATTCCTTAAAATTTGCTGCTACACTGAATTTTCAACTAGATTCCCCATAGTCCTTTTACAGGAATACCTGGCATCCATTTACAAGAAAACTCCTATCCTTCACCACAGTTCAAAGTGGAAGAAATTGTCACCAACCTAGGAAACTATTTCTGTGCACTGCCAATCCCACAAGGAAAGAAGTAAGAAGTAGAGATTATTTCCTCCCTTCCCAGTCCATTGATCTACCTACTTGAATATCAGAGAGAAAGTGTAAATAAGTAATGTACAGAAATCATCCTCATGAGACACAGAACCTATAAAGGAAAATGGAAGAATGAATTTTATGGAGCAGAAGAATTATAACCAACACATTAGTTGAGTGGGAAATCCTTGCGAAAATTAAAATTACTCCCAAAGAAAATAAAGAAAAAGAATTTGGGCAAGAGTTGAGCTTATTTACAGATAGTCATAAATACTGTAGAAAACCTAAATTAAGAGCAGGAAAGGACTTTTGATTTTCTTTCATGGACAAGTGGGTTATGCAATGATTTATTCATTTGGTCTAAGACTCTCTACAGCCATTCTTTTGTAGTTTATGTAGATACAAGGTCCTAAATTTATCTATTGTTTACTAACTCTTAAGGGAAAAATACTATTCTTAATTTACATATGCTAATAGTCACATAGTTGAAGTGAGACCATATGCTGAGGAGACAGATTTATGATAATAGTTCCCAGACTATAAAGTGATTGGATTTATAGAACAGTGGGTGTTGAGACATTGGATATTTTTGAGAAAGAAGGTGATATGGAGGTATACTTTACTGTTTCCTCATGTATAAATATTGTGAAATTGCCCTGGTCATTTTTTCTTCAGCTGTAAAAGTATCTTTTATTTGCCTCAGCTTGCTAAGCTAGGCCTGGTCCTGGAATCTTCTAGTGTTAAGATAATATTAAGGCCTAGATGGACTGTTAAAGGTTAGGTAAAATGTTAAGGCCTAAGTAACCGTTACCTGTCTAGCCTGTCATTTCGTGTTGTTACTAATATTATAAGGAAACCTTCTTATATGTTGCTTGTGCTGTTACTAGGAAACTTTCTCATTATCAAGTTGCTTATATATTCTACTATATTCTGTGCCCTTGGAAATCAATCACAATAGAATTCAGTAGAAGTGCTTTGTATATTTACTCACAATAAACTTAGACTCAAACCAACCACCCAGCAGCCCTTTCTGCATCTGTGTATAAACTATTATGGCATTTGCTTCTATAATCTTCCCCTGGTAGAGACTGCAATGTAAGAGAGACACCTGTATCTATTTACAGTAAGACTTCCATTTTGAGTAGTGGTCAAGTAAAGTTCCCAAAACCTCCGTAGGAACTGACATCCTACTTTGCAGAAAGAGACATGTATGTGGGTAATTGCCGTCTTGGTTGGCAAGTTAAGACATAAATGTTAGACTAGTCCCATCCTCCTTAACAAGTTAAGACATGAATGTTAGACAAGGTAAGTCCCCTGCTATAGTTGAATGCCACAACCAATGGGGACAGAATAAGTGTTCAACAAAATAATGATTCTAAGGAAATACCCTATACCTAAATCCTGATTGGTAAAATAGCTTGGCATAGATGTTTGTAGATCTCAGGCCTAAAATTTCCTGTAAGTTCTTGGCTCAACATCACAATTCAGCTCCTGAGCTGGAACATGAACCTGACCAATCAGTCTTGGAGGGTGGCATTCAGTAAACATTCCTGTTTCACTGAGATTGATATTTGAGTGGTTTGTGTAGTGATTCCCAGACCCCAGCATCTAGCTTCCATACAATCTTATTGGCCTCTCAGTCTACCTGCTGAATAAGCTCACTTTCACTTGATTTTGTAGCTCTGGCAGGCTGGTTCAATTCAGCTGTTCTGGTTCAAACTCCTTTCCAAGCTGACTCATTCAATCTAGCCTCTGTTTCTGCCTCTGATTGAATTGTTCTGCTTGGCCTCATACTAACTTTGGCAATGTATTCTAATCTTTTGGATGCTTCTAATTTTTTGTCTCCTTCTGTCATTACCTCTGTCTAAACTGTCTCTGTAAAGCCTCACAGTAAAAATGCCTTATTTCTCCTTTCCTCTCTCTGTGATGCTCTCTCTTAAATAGCTTTTCTCTCTGTCTGTCTGTCTGTCCGTCTCTCTCTGTCTCTCTCTCTCTCTCTCTCTCTCTCTCTCTCTCTCTCACTCTCTCTCTCTCTCTCTCGTTCTTTGTATAAGAGTTGGGCCAATCCTGTTCTGTCAAATACTTCTCTGATTCATCACTTTGTCTGTCTCTCAATTAGACATCACTTTCAAATATGTGTGTTTCCTTACAAAAACTAACTTTACCTTCATTGTTGTACTAAGGGAATGCCTATATTCCAGCCAGTGGGATTAAAGGTGTGTGCTAAAGCTGAGCCAATCCACAACTAGAAAAAGGATTTTTCAATAAACAACACAATCTTGGGATTCACAGTGTAATCAAATATCCTGCAACATTCAGCACCTAAAAGTAGCTACTTCTTGTAAACCATCTTAAATAGAAATACAGACAAAATGTCCACACACATGTATATTGCTGTGTAAAATCCTTTAAATTAATTTCTTTTATGCTTTAAGATATTTTGTATGTTGGTAAAGGGCACATACATTCCACAGCACATGACTGGAAGTCAGAGGACATCAGTTCCCTGCATCTATCATGTGGGTTCCAAGAACAGAACTCAGGTTGATATCTCTGCATGATCTCAGTTGGCATTATTGTTCCATTAACTTATATAGAATTGGCAAATAAGTGGGAAAATTATGTTATTTCTATGTATTAGTTTTATAGAAATGCAGCTACAGAATGCCAAAATATATTTTCTTGCAGACCTAGAACTTGCATTTCCAAGAAAAAAGCCTTTGATTACTCCTGAAGTCACTCTTTTTGGCTTTCAGATACTTGTCTTGCTGTGATTTTTACAAGATTATGCCATATCAATATGTTTTAACGTCCTACTCTCTTTTCTCATATGGAAAAGTCAATATTGTTAGAAGGTCTAAGTTAGTCAGTGTAACCCAATGAACATATTTAAAAGCTCTGTATCAAAATGTAATCATATTCAGTGTTATCTGGTATGGTGATTAATACTGATTGACAAATTGACAAGATCTAGAGCCACCAAATTGATAAGCCAATGGGAATGTCTCTGAGGGTTTGTATATTAACTGAAGTAAGAGAACTCATCTTATGGGTGGCTGTCACAGTTTCCTCCTGGGACAGAGTCCTGGACTCATGAAAAGAAGAAAACAAGCTGAGCACTAGGATTCACCACTCTCTGCTTTCTGACTGTGTATGCTATGTGACTGAGCAGCCACCTCCCACTTCTGCCACTATGACCTACTTCTCTGCAATTATGAAGTACTTCTCTTGAAACTGTTAAGCAAAATATATCCTTCCTGGTAAAGATAGTCCTTGATATCACAGGGTAAACCAAGGATGGCATTGAGTATGAAGCTGGTAATTGGAGCTGGTGCTAATAGCAACGGATGGGGGTCAGCACTAATAGAGCTGATGGGAGTCAGCACAGATAGCAACAAACAGGGACCCCACAGATAGCAACAGGTGATTTTAGGGGTCAGAAATGGCAGTGCTGAAGGGAGCAAAATGTAATTATCTGAGGCTGGTACACTCTGTGACCGATGAGAAACTATGAACTATCTTTGGGGGCCCATGAGAAAAAAATAAAAGAAAGAAAATTCATACATGCAAACAAAAAAAGTTAGTTGATGAAGCAAGGGAGGCTTCAACAAGCAAGCACCAACAAGCAAACTCCAATAACTTCATACACACACAAACACACACACACACACACACACACACACACACACACACACACACACATATACCAACATATAGACAGAAAGACATGCATAGAGTCAGACAGACATACAGACACACAGATACAAATTCACACATTGGGTGGATAAAGCATATCTCTAACCTTCAAGCTCTAACCATTTTACATATATATGTATATACATATACATATTTGATGGATGTAGCAAACAGATTGATAGTTTCAAGTTCCATCCATTTGCCTTCAAATTTCATGAAGTCATTGTTTTTAATAGCTGAGTAGTATTCTATTTTGTAAATGTACCACATTTTCTGTATCCATTCCTCTGTTGAGGAACATCTGGGTGGTTTCCAGCTTCTGCCTATTATAAATATGGCTGCTATGAACACAGTGGAGAATGTGTCCTTATTACATGTTAGAGCATCTTCTGGGTATATGCCCAGGAGTGGTATAGCTGGGTCCTCAGGTAATATTATGTCCAATTTTTCGAGGAGCTGCCAGACTGATTTCAAGGGTGGTTGTAGCAGGTTGCAATCCCACCAGCAATGGAGGAGTGTTCCTTTTTCTCTACATCCTCGCCAGCACCTCCTGTCACCTGAGTTTTTCATCTTAGCCATTCTGAGTCAGGAGTGGAATCTCAGGATTGTTTTGATTTGCATTTCCCTGATGACTTAGGATCTGAACATTTCTTTAGGTGCTTCTCAGGCCTTCCAGGTTCCTCAGTTGAGAATTCTCTGTTTAGCTCTGTTCCCCATTGTTTAATATGGTTATTTGATTTTCTGGAGTCTAAATTGAATTCTTTGTATATATTGGATATTTGCCCTCTATCAGATGTAGGATTGCTAAATATCTTTTCCCAATCTGTTGGTTATGGTTTTGTCCTATTGACAGTGTCCTTTGCCTTACAGAATCTTTCACAATAGTCACAAACAATACAAAGTATCTTGATGTGACTCTAACCAAGCAAGTGAAAGATCAGTATGAGAAGAACTTCAAGTCTCTGAAGAAATAAATAGAAGAAGACCTCAGAAGATGGAAAAATCTCCCATGCTCGTGGATTGGCAGGATTAGTATAGTAAAAATGTCGATCTTTCCAAACACAATCTACAGATTCAGTTCAATCCCCATCAAAAGTTCAACTCAATTCTTCATAGAGTTAGAAAGAACAATTCTCAAATTCATTTGAAATAACAAAAAACTCAGGATAGTGAAAATTATTCTCAACAATAAAAGAACTTCTGGGGGAAATCAGCATCCCTGACCTCAAGCTGTACTACAGAACAATAGTGATAAAAACTGCATGATATTAGTACAGTGACAGGCAGGTAGATCAATGAAATAGAATTGAAAACCCAGCAATGAACCCACACACCTAGGGTCACTTGATCTTTGACAAAGGAGCTAAAACCATCCAGTGGAAAAAAGACAGTCTTCAACAAATGGTGCTGGTTTAACTGGTGGTCGACATGTAGAAGAATGCAAATTGATCCATTCTTATCTTCCTGTACAAAGCTCAAGTCCAAATGGATCAAGAACCTCCACATAAAACCAGATACACTCAATCTAATAGAAGAGAAAGCAGGGAAAAGTGTTGAACACATGGGCACATGGGAAAAGTTCCTGAACAGAACACCAATGGCTTATGCTCTAAGATCAAGAATTGACAAATGGGACCTCATAAAATTACACCAGCTCAATGTAACCCCAAAGCAAAATTCTTCTCTCATAGATTAAGAAGGTTTAAGCAAGCCAAGTGTATAGTAGGAAGTTTTTTTTCCCAATGCTTGACTGGCTACAATACTGAGAAACAGGTCATCTGTCTTAATTATTAATTTTGAAGTCACGATCAGCTAAACTAGCTAATCATCTGTTCTCTGTTCTCATACTCATAATAGAATTATTTACTCTTTGTATTTTTCTTTTTCATGGTGAACACCAAAAACCTGTTACTACATTCTTAGATCACAAGATCAAGGAACAGATGCCCAACCTAGAATCAATGTTTTCTTTGACCATTAACTTGTTCCAAACCTATGTTTGTTGTTACCTCAATTTTATGCTTATAACACATAAATGCTCACTGTACTCCTTTCTCTAACTTATGCAGCTCTTTCCACTCTATAAGAAAAGAGCACATTCTGTTCTTGATTCTAACTTTAAACTTTCTATCAAATACCCTAAATACCTGTAAGTTTAAAAGCAAACTAACTTCCTAAAACTACTTAAATCAAATCAGTAATTCCATAAAACCACTAATTCATATAAAGAGCATTAAGTCAGAGACATACGATGTCTTCATGTTGATTTGCAGGAGAGTTGCCCATCAGAGTTGGATATCATCCAGAAATTAATCAAACCAGGCTATAGTCAATTAGGTTCTCCTGGTGTCCACTCAAACCAAGCCAGATAAATGAAGAATACGGCAATGACAAACATAAGAAGACACATAAGTAGCAACAAGCAATCCTAAAATGAAATGAGTCCATGCCTTTCCAATGTATACCCATCACAGCTGAGCAAGATGGTGGGCCATTTTCAGGAAGCTCACTTACCCACTGCAGCTCTCCATGCATGACCACTTTCCTCTCTTAAATTATATCTTGTCATGTATTTTGTCATAGTGTTGAAAAAAATTTAAGACATTTTTGGTTAGTACTTTAACATATGAATTGGAGAGGGAGACATGATCGTCTATAATATGGAGATAATATACCAATGAAAGTCTCCTTGCTTTCTTAGCTTATAATGTAGTGCATAAGAAACTTAGACATCTTATGTCACAAAACCTCCAGTGACAGGAATGGGTTACATCTTCTTGAGTCATTGACCAGAGGTGTCCAAAGAAACCATTCAAACATCACAGGCTATATTCTAGGCAATCAGTTGCTTTCTAGAACCTGATGGCCATATTATTGAAGGTATCACTTACTTATGGCATCATACGTAAAGAAAACTAATTTGTGACCATTTAGAAGCTTCATCCCATACTGCTACTGGAACATACTCTGCCCACTATCAAAGGTATCTGAGGGGATATAATCATCATCAAATATAATCAGCAATAGTACTTACTCACAAACTCTATCACATAAAACAGTGACCTGCCTAAAAATATACTGGTGTAACAATGGCAAAATTGTTAAGGGAACAATCACCCCTGTTTTTAATGGAATTAGATCTCATTTCATGAAATGGAACTTATACTTGGCACTACTTAAGTGACCAAGGACCCAAGACTAGATAGGTCATAGGACTAAGGGGAACATCTACTTCTATTGTTCAGCTAAAAGAAGATAGCAATAAAATTAGTTCTTGTGACATATTGCTATATCTATAGATCAGTGAATTGTTCAATGTTCATGAGAGATGCTTCTTTTTTTTTTAGTAGATAGGAACAAATAAAGGAACACACAACTGCACAGTGTATATAAAGAGACTTTGAAGCTTTAAGTCTTGAAAGAGACTTCTTCTTCAAAGTCCTCCCATAAAGGCTTAAAAATATATGGAGTAGAGTAGGCAGAGAGATTATCAGAGTCAGAGGTGATGGATGATTCTAAGAAAGATGATTTTCAATATACAATCAATTTGATGCACATAATAATTCACACAATCTCTGTCACCATCTACCAGACTTTCAAGCCAGACAAGGAAACAGTATTTAGACCCTGATCCCACTTATAACTAGGAAACTATTTATAGTTGATTCCTGATGACAAAAGGAGAATAAGTTTTATCTGATGGATTGTCACTGGATATATCAGTAAACAAAAACCAAAATCCAAAAAAACCTGAGAATCTTATTTCATTAACAAGTTTTAAAAATTACAAAAATCATTCACTATTCACAAAATAAATGGATAATTATATGTATTATACAATCTGCACAGTTAAAGAAATATATTTTGTATATTTTTCCACAGTTCATATGTGCCATAATTTTAAATCCACTCATCTCTCAATGGATATTTAGGGTGTTTTATACCTTGACTATTTTGAATAGTGCTACAATGCACACAAGGTTGAGGATATTTTATGTTTCATTTGATATTTGTAATGGCTATTCCTAGTTGTCAACTTGACTATATCTGGAATGAACTATAATCCAGAATTGGAGGGCATACCTGTGATCCAGACCTTGAGGCTGGAAGGCACAAGTTTCTGACCTGGATCTTGACATAGAGATCTTGAGGCATAGTAACCATGAAAAGCACGGGCCCAGGCTAAGGTAGTACACACCTTTAATCCCAGGAGACTGAGGCAAGGAGATATCTGGGTTCAGGGTTAGCCTGGGACAAAGCAAGTCCAAGATGCAGGCATGGTGGTACATACCTTAAATCTGGGCCACATCTTCTGCTGGAGGCCTACAAAAGGACATTTAAAGAAGGAAGATTCACTCTTCTTCAAATGCTTTCTCTTACATGCCAGCACATTTGTTAGAACCTATTTCTCCAGACTAGCTCAAACAACTAACCTCATGGGATTGAGCAACTACTAAATTCTTGGACTTCCCAGCCACAGCTGCCCATTGTTGAGTTAGTTAGAATACAGACTGTAAGTCATCATGATAAATTCCCTCAATATAGAAAGACATTCCATAAGTTCTGTGACTCTTAGAACCCTCACTAATACAATATGTTAATTTCATTTTTTTTGGCTATGTAGCCAATACTAGAATTTCTGGGTTTTATTTATATTTGTCAACTATGCAAAGAAACAAAAAGTCCAATACACATTGTTTCTTACTGTTTTGTTTTGTTTGGAGATAAGGTCCAACTTAAGTTGCTCAGTTTTGCCTTTAATTTGTGGTATTTCTTGGTTTGCCTTCTAAGTAGCTTGGATTACATATGTCCACTACCATGTCTTGCTAATCAGTCTGTGTTGTAAAGATGGAGACCTGGAGTTTTGTTAATCCTATCCAAAATCAAATTAGCTTCATTAAAATAATGATCAGACAAAATAATCTGTTCATTTAATATTTTATGTTAAAAGCACTGTGGAAGGGTAAGGATTCAATGCTTTTTTTTTCTTTTAGCATTTATGACATTTTAGGTTTGTCCTATGCATAGCAAGTAAAAATAAATATATCAACAACAATGAATTTTCCCTTCTGGTATGTTTAATATACTAATATACCTGGGTTTCTACATGTATATGTCTGAATATTTATAGATATTTGCATATGCTTATGAATTTGTTAATCTCTGAATGTGAGTGTCTGTGTTCATGTTCTGTTAATGTGTATTGGATATAAGTGTGTATTAATGAGTATACATAGCTAGAGTGTCAGTCCTGAACCCACTCTAATGCTAGGCTCAAACCTTCATAATCTTTAATAATAAAACTTCCTGTAAAATAGTAACATGGTTATCATGGCAAAGGTGTAACATTGATAAAATTCTTCAAATTCATTATAAACACTATCATTACCCATTTCTGACTTTGAGACTCATGAGGACATTTTGGGCTTGCCAATCTCTTTTTCCAGAGGCAAGTTCCCAAAGTATCTATAAGTCATGATTTGTAAGAAAAACAAATTCTGAATTTACTAATTAAGTATGAGACTAGTCTTTTAATTTCTTCTCAGAAAGAAAGAACAGGACTTATAGACTAAGCCTTATAGAAAAAAAATGTTCTTTGATTATATCAATCAATGTTCATTAGGCAAAGGAAAATAAATGTCAAAAGTAGAGGTTCAAAACTGAGACTGATGATTCAGAAAAAAAATATGAATAGAACAGAATGTTAGATGAACATCCTACTCATGGATAAGTATTAGTCCCAAATTAAATGGGATTTATCTTGACAAATCATTTCTGGCTCTTAGCTGTGCAGTAGGGGCACTTAAAAATGTTGTGTTTTCTACTAAGTATGTTATATTTGTAACACATAGAATATAATTATGTTACCTTTAGTTAAATAGGTACATAAGAAAATAATGTACATAAAATATGCAAATAACAGTATAAGAGTAGAATAGAGGAAATCACCTGGTAGACCATGATTTATCAGGAACTGAATTCCAGAAATCAGTCATTATATCAATTTAAAGAATGAAAGGTTTCTATCGCTAAAGAAAAGAGTGTTTAATCTGAATATTAAAAATAAATATAACTTCAATTAGGAAATTGTATGAGGTTATTAATCAGCATTATATTTGTCTGACAGTTAAAGGAAACCCTTCAATTTTTGGCTTATACCCATAAAAGTCTAAGTATAGACTAAGTATTATGGCAGGTTGTTCCTTTGGTGTTTTTCCTTACTGCATTGGGTATGTGTGTGTGTGTGTGTGTGTGTGTGTGTGTGTGTGTGTGTGTGTGTGTGTGTGTGTGTGTTTCATCATTATGTTCACTAGGGGGTTATTATGTTTCTGTCCACTCCGTTGTTCCATTTATCACATAAAAAGCCAGAACAAAAAAACCAATCAACCAAACAAAAACTCACCACCACCAAACAACACGACTAACAACAACAAAAACAGAAAAAAAGGATGATGACTTGCAATTACTTTGCAGAAGAATTATCTTCTCAAGGACTCGTCACATGCTGTGGTGGTTTGAATGAAATTGGCTTCTACAGGCTCATAGGAAGTGGTACTATTGGGGAATGTGGCATGGTAGGATAGGAGAAGTCTCTTTGGAGGAAATGTGTCTTTGGATATTTGTTTTGGGGTTTCCGAAGCCCAAAACAGGCTCAGTTACACTGTCTCCTCCTGCTGCTTGCTGATCTTTGCTACATCTCCAGCACCATGTTTCCCTAAGCACCACCATGCTTTCCACCATGATGACAATGGACTACACCTCTAAACCTGTAAGCCAGCCACAGTTTTTCATTTTAAGAGTTGTTGTGGTTGTGATGTTTCTTCGCAGCAATAAAACCCTAACTAAGGCACATGACTACTCCTACCTGGAGAACTTAACTCTTTTTAGCTTCATCAAGAAAGAGATAGAATGGGCATAACTACTAAACAAGGCAAACATAGACTATGAAGCAAAACAATGGCTCATTCAGGAACCTAGTTGGTTAGTCTGAATTATAAAAGAGAAAAAGCATAATATATATTGCAGGAGATAGTAATTAAAGCACAGTGGTTAAAATATAAGAAACAAAATATAGTGACACTAAAGACTCTTCAGCCCTGTACTGGAATGAGTAGTGTACACTTCAGTGTTTACCCAGTATCTTAGAATGTGACTTTATTTGCTGATAAAATCAAGTTAAGGAGTGATTTTAGTAGTTCAGAATAGGCTTTAATCTAATAACTTGTACCCTAAGAAACAAAATATAGTGACACTAAAGACTCTTCAGCCCTGTACTGGAATGAGTAGTGTACACTTCAGTGTTTACCCAGTATCTTAGAATGTGACTTTATTTGCTGATAAAATCAAGTTAAGGAGTGATTTTAGTAGTTCAGAATAGGCTTTAATCTAATAACTTGTACCCTAAGAAAAAGAAAAATTGAGACACAGAAAGATGTACCATAAGAAAAAGAAGAATTTAGACACAGGAAGAGAAGCAAAAACATGGAGGAAGCTGAGATAAAGACCCTCCAAGGAAAGGCAGATGTGTAATGATGAGTATGGGGACTGTCATTACAAACGTGAAAGTCAAACAAGGACATACACGTGTACATGCAGATGCAGGTCATGTGTACAAAGAAGATCTGAACCTTCTTTGATTTTTCTTTTACCTTCCTTCTCATTGAAGCAGGACCTCTCACACAAAGGCAGAGCATACTAGTATGTCTAGTCTCAGTCAGTTTCCTCAGGATTCCCTGTATCTGCTTTCCAAGGTTGGGTTAGAAGGTGAGCTGGCATTTTTACTTGAGATTTGGGGAGCCAAACTCTTGTGAAACAACTGAGCCATCCCCATAGACCATGATATTCACTTGTAAATTAAACTTAGTATTAGTAATTTAGTGGGAAATTTGTTTAAACATATGTATCACAAACTCTTTTTTAGAATGTAATTAGAATTAAAATTAGAATAGTCCAGGTTTTGATGACAGGTAATTAGCTCCTAACTTAGTTCTACTACACTAGCCATGTCATCATGTTTATATTGTTGGAATTCTATAGATTTGTTCCATCTTCACTGGAGAGAATCACCTAATAAGATATAGCACTTCATTTGAAATTGATATAATATTAGACTTTGATTAATGAGAACATGGACTTAAGATTTAGCCATTATGAGTCTTGATTTAACCTTTTAAGTGTTTAAAACAATTTCAGAATAACATTCCATCAATAACCGATAAAGCATTTTTTTACAGTTTTTTTGTTTTTTTAACTAATTAATTAATTAATTTTTGATACTTTATTTACATTTCCAAAGTTTCCCCTTTTCTAGGTCTCCTCTTTGGAAACCCCCTATCCCCTCCCCCTCCCTGCCTCTATGAGGGAATTCCACCTCCCACCCACTGGCCCACCCATTCCCTTATTCCCACCTTGACATTCCCCTTTACTGGGGCCACTAACACCCTCAGGCCTAAGGGCCTCTCCTCTCCCTAATGGCCAATGAGGCCATCCTCTGCCACATATGTGGTCCGAACCATGGGACCATAGATGTGTATTCTTTGGTTGGTGGTCCAAACTGCAGGACGACCGGGGGGGGGGGGTGAGGCCCATTGACGCTGTTGCTCCCTCCATGGGGCTGCAGACTCCCTCAGCTCCTTCAGACCTTTCTCCAACTCCTCCATCTGGGACCTCACTCTCAGTCCAGCTGTTACTGTAAAGTGAAACTTGGGCATTCTGAACATTTGGGTTAATATCCACTTATCAGTGAGTACATACCATGTTCGTTCTTTTGTGACTGAGTTACCTTGCTCAGGATGATATTTTCAAGTTCCATCCATTTGCCTGCAAATTTCATTAAGTCATTGTTTTTAATAGCTGAGTAGTACTCCATTGTGTAGATGTACCACATTTTCCATATCCATTCCTCTGATGTGGGACATCTGGGTTGTTTCCAGCTTCTGGCTATTATAAATATGGCTCCTATGAATATAGTGGAGCATGTGTCTTTATTATGTGTTGGAGCATCTTCTGGGTATATGCCCAGGAGAGGTATAGCTGGGTCCTCAGGTAGTATTATGTCCATTTTTCTGAGGGTCTGCCAAACTGATTTCCAGAGTGGTTGTACCAGCTTGCAATCCCACCAA
>CM052722.1:32399220-32410848 GCA_028551405.1 Uromys caudimaculatus | reverse complement strand
CTGGTGAGAAGTCTGGTGTAATTCTGATAGGTCTGCCTTTATATGTTACTTGACCTTTTTCCCTTACTGCTTTTAATATTCTTTCCTTGTTTTGTGTATTTGGTGTTTTCACTATAATGTGACGGGACGAATTTCTTTTCTGGTCCAATCTATTTGGGGTTCTGTAAGCTTCTTGTATATTTATGTTCATCTCTTTCTTCAAGTTAGGGAAGTTTTCTTCTATGATTTTGTTGAAGATACTTACTGGTCCTTTAAGTTGGGAATCTTCACTCTCTTCTATACCTATTATCCTTAGGTTCTGTCTTCTCCTTGTGTCCTGGATTTCATGGATGTTTTGGGTTAGGAGCTTTTTGCATTTTGCATGTTCTTGTACTGTTGTGTCGATGTTGTCAATGGTATATTCTGCTCCTGAGATTCTCTCTTCTATCTCTTGTATTCTGTTGGTTATGCTTGCATCTATGACTCCTGATCTCTTTCCTAGGTTTTCTAACTCCAGGGTTGTCTCTTTTTGTGATTTCTTTATTGTTTCTATTTCTATTTTTAGCTCCTGGATTGTTTTGTTCATTTCCTTTGTCTGTTTGATTGTGTTTTCCTATAATTATTTAATGGATTTTTGTGTTTCCTCTTTAAGGGCTTCTAGTTCTTTACCTTTGTTCTCTTGTGTTTCTTTAAGTGTGTTAATTTCTTTCTTAAAGTCTTCTATCATCATCATGAGAAATGATTTTAAATCTGAGTCTTGCTTTTCTGGCGTTTTGGGGAATCCAGTGCTTGCAGTGGTGGGAGAGCTGGGTTCTGATGATGCCAAGTAGCCTTGGTTTCTGTTCCTTAGGTTCTTGCCCTTGCCTTTTGCCATCTTGTTAACTCTGATGTTAGCTGATCTTACTCTGTCTGGCTATGACTTGTCCCTCCTGCAGGCCTCTCTATCAATACTCCTTGAAGACCAACTCTCTCTGAGAGGTGTTTGGGTTTGGAGTGCTGTAGCACCGGGTCAGATCTGGGGTACAGACAGAAACCAGAAGGGTCTTGTCCCCAGCTATCTCTTGGTTCCTATGTCCTGATGGCCCTGCAAGGGTCCCTCTTGATCCAGTGAGTTTGAGTGGCAGTGGTGGTTTTGCCTATGCTTGAAAGTGTGTCAGCACTCCTGGGATACCAGCTCTTTCCTGGAGCCCTGTGGCCCAGGCTGGGGTCTCCAGGTCCTGTTGAGCAGTGGTGCTTGTCTTATCCCCACTCACGACTTTTCCACCCTCCTGAGAGGGTGACTTTCTCCTAGCACTGCTTGCCTATGTAACCCTGGTTGCCCAGGCACAGGTCTCCTGCCAGAGATACAAACCGGAAGGTTCCTGTCCCTTACTTTTCCTCCTCGGTCTCTGTGTCCTGAGGGCCTGGGAGAGTAATTTTCTTGCAGCACTGCTTGATGTGGGACCCTAGTGGCCCAGGCAGAGGTCTCCTGCCACGGATGGGAACCAGGGAGTTCCTATGCCTGCCTACTTCAGTCCCTGTATACCTCAGGTTCGGGGCGGTTCCTGGTGAGCAATGGAGCTTGTCTTGGCCCCACTCTCAGGTTTTCCAAGCTCCTGGGTGGGTAGCTTTCTCCTGGCGCTAATTGGCTATGGAGCCCTGTAGCCCAAGCTGAGGTTCCCAGTCACAGATCCCGATAAAGCATTTATAAATGGTACTGAATAGGATTGTTTGCATGCCTTTTGAACACGATAAAGCACGTATAGAAAATTATCATGGAAATGTATGCAATTAATCATTCATTAACTGTTAATAAGGTTTATCAGTGTTTACTTTCTTTACAGTGTCAAGAAAAATAGCTACTTTATAATGAAAAATTATCATCTCAAATAAGTATATTATTTTTCTAGTTTTCCAACTAGATTGAAACAGACATAGGTGAAAAGAATATGTCTCATCAACCAGTCTCTTTCTATAGTAAAGAACTATGTGAGGGAAAAAAATGGTAAATTAGAATGTACACTATAATTTTAAAACATTCTTTAAACTTCTTAACTAGGAAAGTGTCTCATTATCATATTAAGTTTTGGAGTATGTATTTGGTTTTCTGGCGGTGGTCAGTTAGCCTATAAGTACTTTAAGGAACTCTGTAAGCACCACTATAACTTGCTATTTATACAAACGAGCACTAGTTGACATTCTTTAACTTAGATATAGTGCAGTAAAATTGGACAGAGGCCGCAATAGTGGCTCTTTTTAGTAAACAGAGGGAGAGTAATTTTACATAATCACCATCTGGCTAGTCTGCTTGCCCCTATGTATCAAAATGAGTGGTAAGTAAAATTAGAACTTAGACATTTGAAGGGATTTCGAATTGTGTGTTATAAAACCACTTCTGATATGATTGGTGGGGATCTGTTGAATGTCATTTTGGAATATGACAAGGTATTCTGATAATATTTTCTTAAGAGTCTTCTCACAGAGGCAGGACCTTGCTTGATTCAGTGATTGAAGAAAAGATGTTCTCAGAATAGAAAGTAGAAAAGAGAAGAAAAGCAAATTTTGGGCTAGAATAAGGATAAAACTCTTCTGATAAGTTTTGGTTGATTACCAGAAATGAAGAATTTTTATATGTTATTTATTAAGGATGATGATTTTGCTTTCTAGAGATGCTCTGAGTTTTATAGAGTGGTATTTTTCTTTAGAAAACAGAAGCAGAGACCATCACCCAATATTGGATGGATCTCAGGGACTCTTATGGAAGAATTAGGGAAAAATTGAGAGCCTGAAAGGAGATAGAAATGCCACAAGAAAATCAACAGAGTTAACTAACCTGGACACATAGGGGCTCTCTGAGACTGAGCCACTAAGGAAAGAGCATACATGGACTGGACAAAGGACCCTGGCACATATGTAGAAGACATGCAGCTTAGTCTTCATGTGTTTCCCCCCAAAATTGGAGTAGGGGCTATGTCTACAGCTGCTGACTTTCTGTGGAATAAGTTTCCCTACCTGGGCTGCCTGACTTTCTCTCTTACTGGGAAAAGATGTGACTAGCTCTGGAGAGACTTGATGTGTCAGCTTGGGGGATACCAAGTGGGGGTCTCCTGCTTCTCAGAGGAGGAGACAGGGGATAAGGGAGGGACTATGTAAGGGGGTTTTAGGAAAAGGAAAGAAAGCAGAATGAGTATGCCATGAGTAGCAAGGCAGTAAGCAGCATACCTTCTTGGCCTCTGCATCAGTTACTTTCTCCAGGTTCCTGACCCCTTTCAATTCCTGCCTTGGCTTAGCTTAGTGAATTGTGACCCATGATTTGCCACCAAATAAATACTTTCCTCTCCAACTTGCTTTTGGTCATAGTGATTATCTAGGTATAGGTTTGTTTGTGTGTTTATATTCCTTCAACTATGCTTTAATTCATGATTTTTCAAATTTCTAGTCAGTTAGTGGGAAAAAATCGAGAGGATTCAAAGATCTTCTCCATAAAGGCAAACTCTAGGACCTCGTTTTTTTTTTTGTTTTTTTTTTTCCCCTTGAAACAGCTTAACGTTAACAATTTTAAAATATGATAAGAAAATGACATCAGTACCATTGCCTTTTTTGTAACTGAAATATTTTCTTTCAAAAACTATTCTTTTTTACAAGGTATTCTAATTATGGTTTCCTCTCCAACATCTTTTCCCAAGATCCCCATGAGCTCCCCTTTCTCTCTCTCATTAGAAAAGAGGCAGGCAAAATAGCTAAAAGACCTAACAAACCAGAATAAAGTAAAACAAATAAAAAGAATAGAGGAAATAAAATGTCCTAATATTTATTAAAATCTACTATACTGTAAGGTATTTAGAAATGAGATTTTTATAACCTTTATTTTAATTTATCCACTTTCTATTTTATGTACCATACCTCATACTTAAATTTGTATTTATAACCTTCTAAATATTGAATTATATTGGTAGCTGCATAAGAACAAGTTTATATTTCAATGAGAGTTACATGAACTGACTTACCATGCTATATGCTCTTAAACATTACTATTGCTGGGGAAGGAAAATAAGAGGAAAAAGCAACTATATGTGTGCTTATATTTGTGTGTGTGTGTGTGTGTATGTGTGTGTGTGTGTGTGTGTGTTTATGTCTGTGAGTGACCTAATGAAACCCATTATTTATATACTAATTGAATAAAATGTACCTTTGTGTGTGTGTGTGTGTGTGTGTGTGTGTGTGTAAAGTTTGCTTGAGGATATAGTCTTTAATGTCTAAAAAATTGTAATATTAACTTTTGCTGTGACTATTTAATAAATTTCTAATATATTGCTTAATTTGCTAAATCTTAATTTGTACAACGTCTTTTGATAAAATTAAATTTTCATCTATACAATGCAAAGTACAGTATAATCCATGTGCTGCTATGAAAGAACAGTGACTGAGTCGTTCCTATAACAATTGTTATAATTCATTTTACTTTAAATGTAAATACAATAGACAGCTTGTATCCTATTAGTTAATATTTTCTTATGATTTAAGCTTATGGATGAAAAATGGAAAGCACTGCCTACTCATCTTAAAATAATTTCAAAACCTGACCCCTTGCATACATGGGTTAACACATACTCTTTCATGACACTTTCTCAAAATGTGGTTCTCAACTCGTGGCTCACAACTCTTTTTGGGGAGTTCAAAAGAGCCTTACACAGATATCCTACATATAAGATCTTTACATTATGATTCATAACAGTACCAAAATTACAGTTATGAAGTACCAATGAAAAACGACTGTTATCCGGTAGTTCTATTCATACCATTTTATAGACTTCCACGCTAATTTTCATAGAGCCTTCTCTGTCTAGTCTCTCACATTTAATGAATAAGGGTTCTTCATTTCCAACATTGTATTTCTTCTTTTAAGAACTAACTCTGGAATTACAAGCTGGTACAACCACTTTGGAAATCAGTCTGGTGGTTCTTCATAAAATTAGAAATAGTTCTACCTGAGGACCAAACTATACCACTCTTGATCAACATATAACAAGGACACATACTCCACTATGTTCACAGCAGTCTTATTTATAGTAGCCAGAAGTTGGAAACAATCCAGATGTCCCTCAACAGAGGAATGAATACAGAAAATGTGGTACATTTACACAATGGAGTACTACTCAGCTATTAAAAACAATGACTTCATGAAATTCAGAGGCAAATGGATGGAACTAGAAAATATCATCCTGAGTGAGGTAACCCAGACACAAAAGAACACACATGGTATGTACTCACTGATAAGTGGATATTATTCTAAAAGTTCACAAGGCCCATAACACAACCCACAGACCAGATGAAACTTAAGAGGAAGGAAGACCAGGGTGTGGATGGTTCAGTCTTACATTGAGGGGGGGGAATGGGATGATCATGGGAGGTGGAGGGAGGGGGGACCTAGGAGGGAGAGAGGAAGGGGAGGAAATAAATGGAGCAGTATTAGGTACTGGACGGGAATGGGACAGAGGTACAGAGGGTCAGGATATTGAATAAAAATATTTAGCAGTAGGGGATGATGAACTGGGGACCGTCATTGGAGGGTCCCAGATGCCAGGGAAACAAGAGGCTTCCAGGATCCAATGGGGATGACTTTAGCGGAAATGCGCAGAGAAGGCGAGATAGAACCTGTAGGTACCACCTCCGGTAGATAGGCATGGCCCCCAGTTGAAGGATGGGGGCACCCATCCTTCTCAAAGTTTTTAACCCAGAAATGTTCCTGACCAAAGGAAGAACAGGGACAAAAATGAGCAGAGACTGAAGGAAGAGTCATCTGTGGACTGTCCCACCTGGGAATCCATCCTGTCTGCAAACACCAAACCTGACACTGTTGCTGTTGCCAAGAGGAGCTTGCTGACAAGAACCTGGTGTGGCTGTTCCTTGAGAGGTTCGGCCAGCAACTGACCAAAGTAGATGTTGATGCTTAGAGCCAACCATCAGACTGAGCTCAGGGACCCCAGAGGGGCAGCTGGAGGAAGGACTGGAGAAGCAGAGGGTAGTTGCAACCCCATAGGAAGAACAACATCTGTTGGCCAGACCACCCAGTTTACCCAGGGACTAGACCACTAACCAAGAAATATACAGGCAGGGACCCATGGCTCCAGAGACATAGGTAGCAGAAAATGGCCTTGTCTGACATCAGTGGGAGGGGAGGCCTTTGGTCCTGTGGAGGTTTGAGGCTTCAGTGTAGGGAAATCCTGGAGTGGTGGGGAGGGAGAGGTTGGGTGGGTGGGAGAGCACCCACATAGAGGCAAAGCAGAGGGGGAGAGGGAGGATGTGGGATGGAGGGTTGTGGAAGGGTAATTGGAAGTGGGATATCATTTGAGATGTAAATAATGGAATTATTAATACAAAAAGAAAAAAGAAAATAATTTATATTTGGTAGTTACCACAACATGAGGAAATGCATTAAGGGGTCACAGCATTAAGAAGGCTGTGAACCACTAGTCTAAATGATGACAATGATATTCAAATATTTTTAAGTCTCATTTTACCACTAAGTGTGTTTTTCACTTCTGGTTTTGGGTCTTCAATATTATTGAGCATTTTATTCTATGAATAGTAAGTATAAAAGTGGTACAACAATAAGATGATGGTATCTTCCATCTGTTATACATTAAGAATCTTAATTTTAATATAGCTAGTAATGCATGACTTAATGTTTTTAAATTAAATTCAGTTACCTGTTTTAGGAAAAACCTTCACTATTTACAGCCAGCTATATATCATTGTCATAAAAAAATGGAAACCATAATTTTCTGCCTCAAAATTCATTCACATGTGCTTTATATGTAATACAGTCTACTTTAAACCATTAAAGAATGACTTAAAAGAGGACTGTTGAAGGAAAATGAGAAAATAAAAACTTGTACGATAGCTTGTAAACAATGACAAACTTATTCCAGGATCTCCTTTTCCATGTCTACTAAACATACAACATCCAAAAATCAGAAACAGTGTATATTATGTAGTACTGGTAGTAGTCAATATAATAGATTATGTAATATTTTATGAACAAAGTCTTATATTGAGTAATAATTTTATCAGCATTTTATTGGTACTTATAATGGCCAAATGAAAAAGAAGAACGATATAATTTAAGTACTTATATATAAAATTCAATAGATTAGGTGACACTGAATTATAGAAATATTTAAAAATTATATGCAGAAATCTAGATAATATAAGACAGAGACATTAAGCATGTGAATATGATAAAAATCAATGCAAATTGTCTTAACTCATCATTTTAAAGGCACTGAAAATGAGACTATCTGTTGTCGTTAAAAAAACCCACATAATTAGCAAAGTCACTCTCAGACTGAGAGATGGTTATCAAAATAGTGAACTACTAGAAATAGAAAGCAAGCTGGCATAGTTATTTTGAGACATTCTAGATTACACTGCAAGCTAAAGATAGTAAGAAGAAATAAAGATGACTAGTTTCTATTAATATGGGAAATACATCATCAAGAACCTATAACAATTGTAAATATTTATGTATCAAATACTGAGGCTGCTTATTTCATAAAAAAAAAAAAACAGTAAAAGGCATGATAGGTAGGGGAGGATACAGTAAATGTGGGAGTCTTCTGTACCTCACTTTCATCTTTAGATACGCATTCCAAAGTTTAACATCAACAAAGAAACTTCAAAGCTTAGCTATACCATAAATCACTTGGACTGAACAGATAACTACAGAGCATTCCATTGAGAGGACACAAAAGATACACCCTTCTCAGTGGCCAATCATTCTTTTTTAAAAACAGTGTCTTAGATCACCAAGCAAGTCTGAACACACATAAAAGAATAGAAATATGTCCTTTTATCTTCTCATATCACTGAATTAGATGAAATGAACAAGTTCTACACATGAGGGAGAGAACTTGCATGACTTGTTCTTGGAGTCTAGCATCCCTCATCTAATATAATTTTCAGATCCATCCACTTGCTGAACTTTCAAAATTTCATTTGTCTTTACCTAGGAAATGGCACCTCACACAATGTACTATCCCTTCTCATAGCAATTAATTTACTTAAGACAACCCTCTACAGACATACCCACAGGCAATCTATAGTATGAAATCACTCATAGACATTGTCTTTCCAAATGATTCTAGGTGGTCTAAGAAGACTATTACCTGGTAGTTCTATTTATAACCTTTTTGTAGACTTCCATGCTAATTTTCATAGAACCTCCTCTGTTTACTCTCTCATGTTTATTGAATAAGGGTTCTTCATTTCCAACACTGTATTTCTTTTTTAAAGAACTAACTCTGGGATTGCAAGCTGATACAACCACTCTGGAAATCTGTCTGGTGGTTCCTCAGAAAATTGGAAATAGTTAAACCTAAGGACCCAGCTATACCATCCCTGGGCATATAACCAAAGTTATTCCAACATATAACAAGGACACATGCTCCACTATGCTCTTAGCAGCCTTATTTATAATAGCCAGAAGCTGGAAACAACCCAGATGTCTCTCAACAGAGGAATGGATGCAGAAAATGTGGTACATTTACACAATGGAGTACAACTAAGCCATTGAAAACAATGACTTCATGCAATTCTCAGGCAAATAGATGGAACTAGAAATTATCATCCTGAGTGAGGTAACTCAGACACAAAAGAACACACACGGTACGTACTCACTGATAAGTAGATACTAGCCCAAAAGCTCTCAATACTCACGGTAAAACTCACAGACCATATGAAGCTCAAGAAAAAGGAAGACCCTTAGAAGGGGGAACATAATAATCATGGGAGGTAGAGGGAGGGAGGGACTTGGGAAGAAGAGAGGACAGGGAGGGAAAGGGGGGCAGGGTCAGATATGGGAGGGGATGAACGAGATGTACAGAGGGTCAGGAAATTGAATTGAGTTTTGTAGCAGTGTTGGAATGGTGAACTGGGGCTAGCCACTAGAAAGCCCCAGATGCCAAGGAAGCAAGAGGTTCCCAGGACCCAACAGGGATGATATTAGCAGAAATATCCAATGAAGTGGAGATAGAAATTGTAGAAACCATATCCAGTGGATAGGCAGGGCTTCCCACCATTAGGGGATGGGGCCATCCACCCATCTCAAATGTTTTAACCAAGTATTGTTTCTGTCTAAAGGAAATGTAGGGACAAAGAGTGGAGCAGAGACTGAAGGAAAGGCCACCCAGAGACTGCCCCACCTAGGGATCCATCCCATATGCAGACACCAAACAGAGACATTATTGCTGGTATCAAGGACTGCTGACAGAAACCTGGTATAGCTGTCCTCTGAGAGGTTCTGCCAGCATCTGACCAATATAGATGTGGATGCTCGCAGTCAACTATCTGACACTGCATGGGGACCCCAAGAAAGAGTTAGGGGAAGGACTGAAGGAGCTGAAGTGGATTGCAACCCCATAGGAAGAACAACAATATCAATTAACAGGACACTCCCAGGGCTCCCAGGGACTAAACCACCAACCAAAGAGTAGACATGGAGGGACCTATGGCTCCAACTGCATATGTAGCAGAGGATGGCCTTATCAGGCATCAATGGGAGGGGAAGCCCTTGGTCCTGTGGAGGTTTGATGCCCAGCATAGGGGGATGCTAGAGTGTGAGGTGTGAGTGGGTGGGTACATGGGGGGAGCACCTTCATAGAGGCAGTGGGGAGGGGATGGAGGGTTTGCAGAGGGGAAATCAGAAAGGGGGAAATATTTGAAATGTAAAAAATAAAATAACCAATAACAAAAGAACTTATTCTTTGGCACACTGACCTACTTATTGTCTGGGTGTTTTTGGTTTTGATGCTTATTTTTTAAGTTTTATTATAGAGAGTAGATATCAACCTCATGTCTGAAATATAAGTGACACACATTTCCTCCCATTCTGCACACAGTCTATCACTTTTTTGGAAGTTACCTTTGCTGTGCAGAAGCTTTTAATTTTACGCAATCCCATTTTTCTTTCCTTGTTTCTTTGTTTCTTTGTTTCTTTGTTTCCTTCTTTTTTTTTTTTTTTTTTTTTTTTTTTTTTTTTTTTTTAGCTAATTCCTGTGAAGTTGGGATCATTTTTGGAAAGCTCTTGCTTATATCTGTATCTTGTGAAGTTATCACTATACTTTCTTTTTCTTAAATGTATTTATTTATTTACATCCCAATGGCTGCCCATCACCTGTCCCCACCTCAAACAGTCCCTCCCCATCCCTGCTTACCTTCTCCTCTGAGAGGTTGCCTCTGAGAGTGTCTGTCCACCCTGAAACATCAAGTCTCTGTAGGGCTAGGCTCATCCTATCTCCCTGAGGTTTGACAAGGCAGCCCTGATTTAGAATAGATTCCACATTTAAGCTACAGCCTCCTCTCTAGTTGTTGCAGTTCTTTTGTAGCACGTTTATCCTTTTGTGTTTTAGATTCAGGCCTTTGCTATATTTTTAGTTGTGTTTTGTAAGCAGAGTATGAAAATGAATAATCAGCTTTCCAGCACATTTGGTGCATTTACTTGTTTTTGGTATGTTGTTGATGTCTTTCTTAAAAATTAGGTGATTTTTAAGGAAGAGTTACACCATTCCACAAAATAAAAATTAAATAAAAACTGCAAATTTGTTCTTTGAAGTTCATATGATCCTCGTACTAAAACCAAAGAAAAATTCAATAGACAGTTATAGATCATTTGCTAGTCAATGTTCTGTTGTTGCAGAAAGACATAATCACTATTTCAACTCTTGTCAAAGGAAGTATTTAATTGGGGCTTTTTTATAGTTTCAGAGGTTTAGCCTATTATCATAATGATAGGGACTATGGTTGCATACTGGTATACATGGTACGAGATAAAGAATTGAGTGCTGTATCCTGATCCACAGGCAGAAGGAGACCCTTGGCTTCACATGGACTTTTGAAACCTCAAAGACCTCTCCTCCAGTGACATACATTCTCCAACAAGACCATACTTCCTAACTCTTCTTTTTTAACCATTTATTTATTTATTTATCTATTTATTTTTTTATTCATTCATTCATTTTACATTGATTGCTGTCCCCTGCCACCAGGGTCCCCCTCAGAGAGTCCCTACTCCTATCCCCCTTCTTGTTCTCCACTGAGAATGTAGGGCCCCTGGGTATTTTCCCACCTTGGCACATCAATTTTGCAGTGTTAGGCACATACTCTCCCATTGACACCAGGCAAGGCAGCCCATTTGGAGAACAGATTCCACAGACAGGCATCAGCTTTAGCGATAGCTGCTTCTCCTTCTTTTTTTTCGAGACAGGGTTTCTCTGTGTAGCTCTGGCTGTCCTGGAACTCACTCTGTAGACCAGGCTGGCCTCGAACTCAGAAATCCGCCTGCCTCTGCCTCCCAAGTGCTGGGATTAAATGCGTGCGCCACCACTACGCGGCTGTGCTTCTCCTATTTTTAAAGGACCCACATGAAGACTGAGCTGCACATCTACTACATATGTGCTGGGGGACTCTGTCCAGCCCAGTGTATGGTTTTTTGGTTGGTGGTTCAGTATCTACGAGCCCCCAAGGGTCCAAGTTAGTTGACTCCATTGGTCTTCTTTGAGAGTCCTATCATTTCAGGGTTTTAATTCCTTTCCCCAACTCTTCCATAAGATTTCCCAACCTCGGTCTACTGTTTGGGTGTGGGTATCTGCATCTATTTCAGTCAGCTGCTCA
>CM052722.1:32384448-32399120 GCA_028551405.1 Uromys caudimaculatus | reverse complement strand
GGAAGTCCCCCAAACCTTGGCGCTCATAGTTAAACTGTATCTGAGCTCTATGTACCCATACATCCTGGAAAATTGTTTTACCCTCCCTTCTGAGAATGTTCCGCTCTGTTCTGCCTGGGTAAGCACATCTGTACATCTGTTTCTGGTCATGCTTCTGGTCACGATGACATGATTGTATATGGTGTTTACTTTGTAGTTTTGTATGATCTTTTGCTTTGAAGTTTCTGCCTTTAAAAACCCTGCCTACCCCTCCATCGTCGTCGCTTCCCCTCGCCTCTGCGTAGGCAGTGGATCGACCCTGGTGCACCAGTTTCTAATACACCTCCCGTTTTACACCGAGACGTTTCCGTGTGTTCCTTGGCCGCCGCAACCCGTAATTGAGTGGGGTCTCCCCTGCCTGGGGGTCCCACAATAGCAAAGTATCATTAATAGCACCAGGGATTGGTGCTTGTTCATGGAATGGGTCTCAAGTTGGGCCAGTTATGGGTTAGCCATTCCCTTAATCTTTGTTCCATATTTGGCCCAACAGGCATTTATTTTGTAAAGAACTAATTTTGGGTCTAAAGTTTTCTGGGTGAGTTCGTGTCCTTATCCCTCTACCTGTGATCTGGCTTGACTACAGGAGGTGGCCTCTTCAATTTCCATATCCTCACTGCTAAGTGTCTCATTTAAAGTCACCTGCATTGACCCTGTGAGCCTCTCCCATCCCAGGTCTCTGGTGCTTCCTAGAGATCCCCCCAGTCCCCTACATGTAGCCACCTGCATATTTCCATTCATTGTCCTGATGCTCTTTCCTTTCACTTCCCCACACCTGACCCTAAGCAACCGATTCCTCTTCCCATCCTCTATGCCACCCAGTTTCCCCCTTCCTCTGCCTCCTATGACTATATTTTTCCCCTTCTAAATGAGATTCAAGTATCTTTGCTTGGGCCTTCCTTCTTGTTTGGCGTCTTTGGATCAGTGGCTATTAGGCATGAAGCACAAGATACCCACATTATACTCCATCTCCTAACTCTTACAAATAGTGCCAATCTCTGGTGACCAAGCATTCAAATATATGACCCTTTGCACACCATTCTTATTCAAACCACCACAACCGTTTTTCCTCATTCTTATAGATATAAAAAATTTCAACAAGATATTTAAACACATTAAAAAGGTCAGTTATTATGACCATGTTGGTATCACCTCAGGTATGGTTTAATATACCCAAATTAATAAAAATGATATAATATATAAACATACATAAGTATATATCATCCTAAGGTACTGAAAAACTTAAGGAAATGCACAATGCCACTTATGTTAAATAAGGGAAAACTGAGAACATGTTCCCGAAATTTGTAGTGAGACAGGTACTAAAGTTCCCTTACTTGGTAAAGTTGCCCAAATTCTTAGGTAGAATGACAATACAAAATATTTTTTTAAATATATAAATAGTAAGAAGTCAAGTTATCTCTATTTTCATATGATACATTCTTAGGCTGCAGGATTCTAGAGACACTGTCAGAAACTTCAAATACACCAAAATGAATGTGCTGAGAAAAAGATTGAAAAATAAGCCATTTGTAATAGCTTAAAAAATTAAAATACCTGCAAATAAACCTAACAAGTGGGCTAAAAGGAATCCCAATGAAATGTTATAAACCACTGAAGAAAGAAGTTGAAGAAGGAACTTTAAGTTGGAAATATCTACAGTGTCCATGGACTTACAGAAAGAATATTGGATTAATGGCTGTATTACTGAAAGCAATTTACAGATTCAATGTAATCCTCATCAACATCCCAATAACATTTTTCAGAGAAAAATAAAACAAAAATCCAAAGTTCATATAAAACAGAAAAGATCTTGAAAAGTCAAAGCAATCCTAAATAGAAACAGCAAAAATATAGATATCATAATATCTAGCTTCCATTTGGGACCCCTGCTCAGTACAATTGTTGGCTGTGAGCATTCTCTTCTGTATTTGTCAAACTCTATCTGAGCCTCTTAGAAGACAGCTGTATCAGGCTCCTGTAAAGAAGTACTTCTTGGCCTCCACAATAGTGTCTGGGTTTGGTGACTGTATATGGGATAGATCCCTAGGTGAAGCAATCTCTGGATGGCCTTTCCTTCAGTCTCTGCTCTACACTTTGTTTCCATATATGCTCCCATGAGTATTTTGTTCCTTTTTCTATGAAAGACCAAAGCACCCACATATTGGTCTTCCTTCTTCTTGAACTTCATGTGGTCTGTGAATTGAATCTTGTGTATTCTGAGCTTTTGGGCTAATATCCACTTATCAGTGAATGCATACCATGTGTGTTATTTTTTGACTGGGTTACCTCACTCAGGATGATATTTACTAATTCCATTCTATTTGCCTAAGAATTTCATGAATTCACTGTTTTTAATAGCTGAGTAGTACTCCATTGTATAAATGTACCACATTTTCTGTATCATTCCTCTGTTGAGGGACATCTGGGTTCTTTCCAACTTCTGGCTATTATAAATATGGCTGCTATGATAGTGAACCATGTGTCCGGATTACATGTTGGAGCATCTTTTCGGTATATTCCAAGGAGTGGTATAGCTGGATCCTCACGTCCAATTTTCTGAGGAACCACTAGATTGATTTCCAGAGTGGTTGTACCAGCTTGGAATCACACCAACAATGGAGGAGTGTCCCTTTCTCCACATCCTCATCAGAATCTGCTGTCACCTACATTTTTGATCTTAGCCATTCTGACTGGTGTGAGGTGAAATCTCAAGGTTGTTTTGATTTGCATTTCCCTGATGACTAAGGATGTTGAACAATTCTTTAGGTTCTTCTTGCCCAATTGATATTCCTCAGTCAAGAATTCTTTGTTTAGCTCTGTACCCCATTTTGTAATAGGGTTATTTGATTCACTGGGGTCTTCTTTAATTTTTTTGTATATATTGGATATTAAGCCTCTATCTGATGTAGGATTGGTAAAGATCTTTTCCCAATCTGTTGGTTTCCCATTTGTCCTATTGACAGTGTCCTTTGCCTTACAGAAGCTTTGAAATTTTATGAGGTCCCACTTGTAGATTGTTGATCTCAGAGCATAAACCAATGGTGTTCTGTTCAGGAAAATTTCCCCTGTGCCCATGTGTCTGAGGCTCTTCCCCAATTTCTCTTCTGTTAGTTTCAGTATATCTGGGTTTTTTATGTGGACATCCTTGATAAACTTGGACTTGACCTTTGTGCAAGGAGATAAGGATGGATTGATGTACATTCTTCTACATGTTGACACTAGTTAAACCAGCACCATTTGTTGAAAATGCTGTTTTTTTTTCCCACCGGATGGTTTTAGCTCCTTTGTCAAAGTTCAAGTCACCATAGGTGTGTGGGTTCATTTCTGGATCCCCAATGGAGAAGTTAGAGAAAGGACTGGAGGAACTGAAGAGGTTTGCAAGCCCATAGGAAGAACATCAATATCAATCAACCAGACCCCCCCAGAGATCCCAGGGACTAATCCACTAACCAAAGAGTACACCCATGGCAGGGACCCATGGCTCCAGCCACATATGTAGCACAGGATGGCCTTGCTGGGAATCAATCATGGAGAGGCCCTTGGTCCTGTGAAGGCTCAAAGAACCAGTGTAGGGGAATTTCAGGGCAGGGAGGCAGGAGTGGGTGGGTAGGAGGGGGAGTCTTCTCATAGAATCAGGGGGAGTGGCATGGGATTGCGGATTCAAGGGGTGGAAGAAACCTGGAATAGGAAAAACATTTGAAATGTAAATAAAGAAAATATCCAATAAAAAAAAAAGTACATCACCACCCACAAGGTATCCCTTCGCCCATGGCGAGGGGCTCAGGGGAATAGAAAATATTCTTTTATTTTTATAGTTTTATGATCATTTACTAAAAGACTAATATAAACATATCATTGAATACATAGCATATATATCTTTCTGGGTCTGAGTTATCTCAATATGATTTGATTTTTCCTTGCTTCATCCACTTGCATACAAATTCTATGATGTATGTTTTTAAACATAATTAAAACTCCACTGAGTAAATATATTACATTTTCTTTCCTTTTTTTTTTTTTTGATATTTACTTTATTTACATTTCAAATATTTTCCCCTTTCCAGGTCTTCTTTTTGGGAATCCCCTACTGCATGCCCCTCCCCCTGCCTCTATGAGGGTGCTCTCCCAGCCACCCACCCACTCCTGTCTTCTCTCCCTAGCATTCCCCTATACTGGGGCATCTAACACCCTCACACCCAAGGGCCTCTCCTCCCTCTGATGTCCAACAAGACTCTCCTCTGCCACATATGTGGCCAGCACCACGAGTCCCTCAACGTGTATAGTTTGGTTGGTGGTCCAGTCCCCTGGAACTCCGGGGAGTCTGGCCAGTTGACACTGCTGCTCCCTCCATGGGGCTGCAAACCGCCTCAGCTCATTCAGTCCCTTCTCCAACTCCTCCATCCAGGATCCCAGAAATTCTTTTATTGTTGAGAATAGGTTTTGCTATACTGGGTTTTTTGTTATTCCAAATGAATTTGAGAATTGCTCTTTCCAACTCTATGAAGAATTGAGTTTGAATTTTGATGTGGATTGCATTGAATCTGGAGATTGCTTTCGAGAAGATGGCCATTTTTACTATATTAATCCTGCCAATCCATGAGAATGGGAGATCTTTCCAATTTCTGAGGTTTTATTCGATTTCTTTCTTCAGAGACTTGAAGTTCTTGTCATACCTATCTTTCACTTGTTTGGTTAGAGTCACACCAAGATACTTAATTTTATTTGTGACTATTGTGAAGGGTGTCATTACCCCAATTTCTTTTGCAGACATTTTATCCTCTGAGTATAGGAAGGCTACTGATTTGTGTGAGTTAATTTTATATCTGGCCACTTTGCTGAAGTTGTTTGTCAGACGTAGGAGTCCTCTGGTGGAGTTTTGTGGGTAACTTAAGTATATGATCATTTCATCTGCAAATAGTGATATTTCGATTTCTTCCTTTCCAATTTGTGTCCCTTTGACCTCCTTTTGTTGTCTAATTGTTCTAGCTAGAACTTCAAGTACTGTACTGAATAGATGGGAGAGATAGGGCAGCCTTGTCTAGTCCCTGATTTTAGTGAGAATGCTTCAAGTTTCTCTCCATTTAGTTTGATGTTGGCTACTGGTTTGCTGTATATTGCTTTTACTATGTTTAGGTATCGGTCTTGAATTCCTGATCTTTCCAAGACTTTTATCATGAAGGGATGTTGAATTTTGTATAATGCTTTTTCAGCATCTAATAAAATGACCATGTGTTTTTTTTTTTTAAGTTTGTTTATATAATGGATTACATTGATGGATTTCCCAGTATTGAAGCATCCCTGCAACCCTGGGATGAAGCCTACTTGATCTTGGTGAATGATCATTTTGATGTGTTCTTGAATTCGCATTGTGAGAATTTTATTGAGTATTTTTGCATCAATATTCATAAGGGAAATTGGTCTGAAGTTCTCTTTCTTTATTGGGTCTTTGTATGGTTTGGGTATAAGCTAAATTGTGGTTTCAAAGAACAAATTAGGAAGTCTTCCTTGTGTTTCTGTTTTGTAGAATTGTTTGAAAAGTATTGGTACTAGGTCTTCTTTGAAAGTCTGACAGAATTCTGCACTGAACCCATCTGGTCCTGGGCTTTTTATAGTTGAAAGAATTTTAATGATAGCTTCTATTTCTTTAGGGGTTATGGGAATGTTTAGATGGTTTATCGAATCCTGACTTAATTTTGATATTTGTATCTGTCTAGAAAATTGTCTATTTCATTCAGATTTTTCAATTTTTTTGAGGATAGGCTTTTATAGTAGAATCTGATGATTTTTTTGAATTTCCTCAGTTTCTTTTGTTATATCTCCCTTTTTATTTCTTATTTTGATAATTTGGATACTGTCATTGTGCCCTCTGTTTACTCTGGCTAAGGGTTTGATCTATCTTGTTGATTTTCTGGAAAGAAACAGCTCTCGGTTTTGTTGATTCTTTGTATAGTTCTTTTTGTTTCTACTTGGTTGATTTCAGCCCTGAGTTTGATTATTTCCTGCCTTCTACTCCTCTTGGGTGTATTAGCTTCCTTTTGTTCTAGAGTTTTCAGGTATGCTGTTAAGCTGCTAGTGTATGCTCTGTCCACTTTCTTTTTGGAGGCGCACAGAGTTATGAGTTTTCTTCTTAACACTGCTTTCATTGTACGTTATAAATTTGGGTATGTTGTGCCTTCACTGTTATTAAATTCTAGAAAGTTCTTAATTTCTTTATTTCTTCCTTGACCTAGATATCATTGAGTAGAGCATTGTTTAGCTTTCATGTGTAAGTGGGCTTTCTGTTGTTTTGGTTGCTATTGAAGACCAGCCTTAATCCGTAGTGATCTGATTGGAATCATGGGATTACTTCAATATTCTTATATCTGTTGAGGTCATTTTGTGACCTTTTATATGGTCAGTTTTAGAGAAGGTACCATGAAGTGCTGAGAAGAAGGTATAATCTTTTCATTAGCATGAAATGTTCTACAGATATCTTTTAAATCCATTTAGTCCATAACTTCTGTTAGTTTCACTCTCTCTCTGTTTAGTTTGTGTTTTCATGATCTGTCCATTTTTGAGAGTGGGATGTTGAAGTGTCCCAGTACTATTGTGTGAGATACGATGTGTGGTTTGAACTTAATAAAGTTTCTTTTATGAATGTGGGTGCCCTTGAATTTGGAACATAGTTTTTCACAATTGAGAGTTCTTCTTGGTACATTTTTCCTTTGATGGGTATGAAGTGCCCTTTCTTATCTTTTTTGATGACTTTGGTTGAAGGTAGATTTTATCTGATATTAGAATGACTACTCCAGTTTGTTTCTTGGGATGATTTGGTTAGAAAAATTATTTTCCAGACCTTTACTCTGAGGTAGTGTTTGTCTTTGACACTGAGGTGTTTTTCTTGTATGCAGCAAAATGCTGGGCCTGTTTATGTATCCAGTCTGTTTATCTATGTCTTTTTATTAAGGAATTGAGTCCATTGATGTTAAGAGATATTAAGGAATACTGATTGCTGCTTCCTGTTAATTTCGATGTTATTTTTATGTTTGTGTGGTTATGTTCATTTGGCTTTGTTGGAAGACTACTTTCTTGCTTTTTTCTAGAATGTAGTTTCCGTCCTTGGGTTGATGATTTCCATCCTTTGTAGGGCTAGATTTGTGGAAAGATATTGTGTGAATTTGTTTTTGTCATAGAATATCTTGGTTTCTCCATCTATGGTAATTGAGAGTTTAGCTGGGTATAGCAGCCTGCGCTGGCAGTTGGGTTCTCTTAGGGTCTGTATTAGATCTTCCCAGGATCTTCTAGCTTTCATAGTCTCTGGTGAGATGTCTGGTGTAATTCTGATAGGTCTGCCTTTATATGTTACTTGACCTTTTTTCCTTGCTGCTTTTAATATTCTTTACTTGTTTTGTGCATTTGGTGTTTTGACTATAATGTGACAGGAGAAATTTCTTTTCTGGTCAAATCTATTTGGAGCTCTGTAGGACTCTTGGATGTTTATGTTCATCTCTTTCTTTAGGTGAGGAAAGGTTTCTTCTATAATTGTGTTGAAGATATTTACTGGCCGTATAAGTTGGGAATCTTCCCTCTCTTCTATACCTATTAGCCTTATGTTTGGTCTTCTCACTGTGTCCTGGATTTCCTGGATGTTTTGGGGTTAGGAGATTTTTGCATTTTGCATTTTCTTTGACTGTTGTGTCAATGTTTTCTATGGTATCTTCTGCACCTGAGATTCTCTCTTCTATCTCTTGAATTCTGTTGGTGATGCTTGCATCTATGACGCCTGATCTTTTGCTAGTTTTCTATCTGCAGAGTTGCCTCCTTTTGTGATTTCTTTATTGTTTCTATTTCTGTTTTTAGATCCTGGATGATTTTGTTCATTTTTTTGCCTGTTTGATTGTATTTTCCTGTAATTATTTAAGAGATTTTTGTGTTTCCTCTTTAAGGGCTTCTATCTTTTTACCTGTGTTCTCTTGTATTTCATTAATGGTGTTATTTATGTCCTTCTTAAAGTCTTCTATCATCATCATGAGATGTGATTTTAAATCTGAGTATTGGTTTTCTGGTGTGTTGGAGTATCCAGTGCTTGCTGTGGTGGGAGAACTGGGTTCTGATGATGCCAAGTAGCCTTGGTTTCTGTTGCTTATGTTCTTGCCCTTGCCTTTCACCATCTGGTTATCTCCGGTGTTAGCTGGTCTTGCTCTCTGACTGTTGCTTATCCCTCCTGCAAGCCTCTGTGTCAGTACTCTTGGGAAACCAGCTCTTTCTGAGAGGAATTTGGGGTTGGAGAGCTGTGGTACACGGTCAGCTCTGGGGTGCAGATTGAAACCAGAAGGATCCTGTCCCCATCTTTTCATTGGTTCCTGTGTCCTGAAGGCTTTGCAAAGGTCCCTCTTGAGCCAGGAATTTGAACAGAAATGGTAGTCTTGCCTGTACTCGAATGTATGTAGGCATCCCTGGGAGACCAGCTCTCTCCTGGCACTGTTTGGGTATGGAGCCCTGTGGTACAGGATCAGCTCCCTGGGCACAGAAGGAAACCAGAAGGCCACTCCTCTGTCCCTGTGTCATAAAGATTCTGGGTGGGTCTCTCTGAGCAGAGGTGCTTGTCTTACCCCTGCTCATAGGCTTTTCCACATTCCTTGGAGGCTAGCTCTCTCCTGGCACTATTTTGGTATGGAGCCTTGTGACACAGGCTCAGGTCCCTGGCCACAGATGGATACTGGAAGGCTTCAGGCCCAAGCAGCTCCTAGGTCCCTATGTCCTGAGGGTTCTGTGGGTGTCCCTCTGAGCAGAGTTGCTGGTCTTATCTCTGCTCACAGGCTTGTCCACACTCCTGAGAGGCTAGCTCTGTCCTGGTGTTATTTGGATATAGAGCCCTGTGGTACAGGATTAGCTCCCTAGCTGCAGAAGGAAACCAGAAGGTTGCTCCTTGGTCCCTGTGTCTTGAAGGATTTGGATGGGTCACTCTGAGCAAAGGTGTTGGTCTCCCCCCCCACATGCTTGTCCACACTCCTGGGGGAGATTAACTTTCTCCTGATGCTAATTGGATATGGAGCCTTGTGGCACAGGCTCAGGTCCCTGGCCACAGATGGAAACCTAGAAAATATTCTTAAAAGGAGTGGATTTCCATTTTTTTTTTTTTTGGATACATGTGCTTGATTTCTTTCATAGTAAACTATCATAATATAAAAAAACCTAATATCTGGCCTCACATTACACTATGGAGCCATTATAATAAAGAACACATGATACTTAAACTAAGCTAAACATACCAATGGGATTGAATTGAGAATGCAGAAATAAATATATTCCCATACAATCAAGTTTTTTTTTTTTTTTTTTTTTTTTTTTTTTTTTTTAAGAAAGGTGTCAAAACACATGTTGGAAAAAAAAAGTCAGCTTTTCAACAAATAGTGCTGGAAAACTGAACAGCAACATGAAGAATGAATTAGGTCTGTATTAGTTATCATGCAAAAAGGAATAAAATCTAAATGGATCAGAGGCTTTATAAAACATTAAAAATAGATGAGAACAGAGAAAAGAGTTTAAGTTATGAACATAGTCAAAAACTTTGTCAAAACATTTCAAGTGCACAGGAAATGATAAGAGAAATTGATGAAAGATTCTGCTCACTAAGTCTGTTAGGGCATGCCAAGCTGCCCTGAGCAGCCTCCTATGCCCTCTGGACTCCCATTCATTCCCCATCTCTCTGCTTACCTTCATCAAATCTGTACATCCTAAAACATACAGGTTAGCTTCCCTTCCCCCACCATCTTCCCTACTCACTGTGTCCTCTGAGGCACTCCAAGCTGCCCTGAGCAGTCTGTTATCAATGCTGTTCCTCCATTCTCACCTCCCCCACCCATCTTCATCAGACCTGCAGATCCTGAACAATACAGGTTAACTTCTCTTCTCACTCCCATCTTTTGTGCCCTTTGACTGATCTGGGACACTTTAAGCTGCACAGAGCAATCTGATAGCCCAGGTAGGCCTCTGTTCTCCTGCCATCTCTCTACCCACCTTCATCAGACCTTCAGATCCTGAACTGTACAGAGTTGCAGATGTAGAACCATACAGCCCAAGAATACTCATCAGAAGCCTGCCACACCAGGATCATGAAAGTTACTTCCCCTCCCAAAACCTACTACAACAGGAATATTCAGGGAACAAAGTCATCCAGATGGCTAAAGGCCCTACAATCAACAAAAGGCAGTGCAGTATAACAATATAACACCTTCAGAGCACAGCTACCATACTACAGCAAGCCCTGGATATCCTAAAACAACAGAAGTACAAGAAAATGATCTTAAATTCAGCCTTATAATGATGATAGAATCCTTTAAAGAGGAAACAAACTAATCCCTTAAAGACATACAGGAAAATATAATTAAACAGGTGAAGGAAATAAATAAAACTGTAAGACCTGCAAGTGGAAATAGAAGCAATAGAAAACAAACAAACAAACAAAAACAAACTGAGAGAATCCTCAAGATGGAAAACCTAGGAAAGAGAACAGCAAGAACAGGCACAAGCATTACCATCAGAATATAGGAGATGGAAGGATATACACCATCCAAAGTAAACATATGAAGTGGAAAGTTAAGGAAGGGGAAAAAAAATATATATATACATACACATATACACATATACATATATACATATATACATACATATATACATACACACACACACACACACACACACACACACATATATATATATATATATATATATATATATATATATATATATATATATATATTACAGATCTCTTGGGATTTATTCAGTCCATTTAAAGGTGAGGTTAGAGAGAATTGATACATTCAGGTAGAAAATTTTAAATATTCTACTGGGCTCTAAAAGACAAAAAATATACTGTTTTGAATGAAATGAAAAACACTAGAATTTGTTTATGGCTTAGTGAAGAAAGATTAACTGTCACACAAATGAATGGAGATAATATATATGATATTACTAAAAAGAGTAACCTGGACAAGTGTTCTTTGTGGTAGGATGGAGTGTCCATTAGGTATCTTGAGGCACGTTAATTCCCAACTTTCTGAGGAACCACCATGTAGATTTCCATAGGCTGTACAAGTTTGCACTCCCACCACCAATGATCGAAATTCCCCTTAATCTACATCCTCACCAGCATGAGTATTACTCATGTTTAAAAAATGACATCATGAAATTTGCAGGGGAATGGATGGAATTAGAGCAATATAATTCTGTAATCCTGAGAGAGTTTTCTCTGACCAAAAAGAAAAATATGGTATGTATTAACTTATAAGTGGATATTAGCTGTTAAATAAATGATAACCAAGCTACCATCGGCAGACTCAGAGGTCAGATAAAGAGGAGGGTTTAGGGTATTGTCTTAGTCAGGGTTTCTATTCCTGCACAAACATCATGACCAAAATGCAAGTTGGGGAGGAAAGGGTTTATTGAGCTTACACTTCCATGCTGCTGTTCATCACAAAAGGAATTCAGAACTGGAACTCATGCAGGTAAGAAATCAGAGCTGATGCAGAGGCCATGGAGGGATATTCTTTACTGGCTTGCTTCTCCTGACTTGCTCAGCTTGCTTTCTTATAGACCCCAAGACTATCAGCCCAGGGATGGTACCACCCACAAGGAGTCCTCTCCCCTTGATCACTAATTGAGAAAATGCCTTAAAACTGAATCCCATGGAGGCATTGTCTCATCTGAAGCTTCTCTGTGATAACTCCAGCTTGTGTCAAGTTAACACACAAAACCAGCCAATACAATTGACCCCTTGTCAATTTGACACACAAACACATCACCATTAAACCTGGACCCTTACTTCCTTATTCATCCCAAAGATCTAAATAAATTTAAAAGTCCCACAGTCTTTGCAAATTCTTACATGTTAACATTTCAGTTCCTTTTAAATATCCAGTCTCTTAAAATTCAAAGTCTCTTAACTGTGGGCTCCACTAAAATACCTTCTTCCTTCAGGAGGGAAAATATATCAGGGCACAGTCACAATCAAAAGCAAAATCAAACTCCAACCATCCAATGTCTGGGATCCACTCACAATCTTCTGCATTCCTCCAAGGGCTTGAGTCACTTCTCCAGCTCTGCCCTTTGTAGCACACACCTTATCTTCTAGGCTCCAGATGCCTGTACTCCACTGCTGCTGCTGTTCTTGGTGGTCATCTCATGGTACTGGTATCTCCAAAACACTGCTGTCTTCCGCTGCAACTAGGCTTTACCATGGTGCCAAGCCTCACCTCCTTTGCATGACCCCTTCAGTTCTGGGTCATCAATTGCAACTGAGGCTGCACCTTCACCAGTGGCCTTCCATGGCCTCTTACAGTGCCCAGGCCTCAGATGCTCTTTATGCCTCCTTCATGCCTTCAAAACCAGTACCACCTGGGTGATTCTTACACATTACCACGTCCAGCCACAGCACAAGGTACAACCCTGGTTATCTCTGAAACATAGCCTCTGTGCTCTCAGAAAACACTTCCCGGAAGATTTTACCTCAATGATGCTGGTCTCTTCCCAATCAATTTCCCTACTCCAGCTAACCAGCATCAATAGTCCTAGTACTGCAATAGTTTTGTTTTAGTAGTTCTGGTATCTTGTTAATCACAGCTGATCCTTCAGCTCCAGATAACCAAAACCACAGAATCTTCACAGTCAAAATAGCAACGGCCCAGATAAGAGTCTTTTAAATCTTCCCTCTGAAATTTCACAAGCCAGGCCTCCATCTTCTGCACTGTTCTGAACATTATCTTCCAAGCTCCTTTTACAACATCCCACAAAGCTCTTAACACTGAATGAATCTTCTAGCCCAAAGTTCCAAAATCCTTCCACAATCCTTCCCAAAACATGGTCAGGTTGTCACAGGAATAGCCCACTATGCTGGTACCAATTTAGCCTTTCCAACCATAATAGTCCTCACTCCAAATGTCAGGGAACCAATGTGAGAATTCTGCCAATTTCTAAGTATATCTATCCCAATTATACATTCTGGAACTGGGGAAATGACCACAGGTTGTGTTCAGGGACCTACTGGACCTACTGTAAGTCAGACATCAGTCAAAACTCCATTAATCACCTATCTTCCATAAGCCCCTACTTTAACTGGAGGGCCACAATGTTTCTTGGGATCTCCTGGGATCAATGTCAATTCAGAGCCAGGATCCAATAGGCCCCTGAAAGTCTGATTATTTCCTTTCCCCCAGTGTACCGTCGTCACCCTTGTAAAAGGCCATAGATCTCTCTGGAGAAGGACTGGAGAAAGGCTAACAGTAAAACTTTTAGGTGTGTTATCAAGATCCTTCCTCGGGGAACCCGGCCACTCCTTCATTCAAGGGGTTCTGGGTCTGCAAACTGGTTCAAGTCTGGAAATTGATTCACTGACTGAGATTGCCTTTTGTCAGTATCCAATGTAGCCTTTCTTTCATTTGTTTGAGAATTTTTCTACTTATACAGATCAAACAGACATGCTTTCTATGTATTTCATACCTGGAAACACCATAACAGATTAGCCAAAACCAAAGGTCTGAACAAGTCATGCATTATAAATTTCACTTCTCCTGTGCTGACCATCACGGTATATGTCATTATAAATGTTGTTTTGTCTACGCTGTCCATTATAATAACTACAACCACCTTGTCTCTGGTGATTCAATGCTGCCACCTGGCCCTTGTTATTTCTGGGTCTTCAATTCTATTCCAATGATCTACCTGCCTGTTGCTGTACCGATACCATGCAGTTTTATCACTACTGCTCTGTAGTACAGCTTGAGGTCAGGAATGCTGATTTCCCCAGAAGTTCTTTTGTTGTTGAGAATAGCTTTTGCTATCCTGGGTTTTTTGTTGTTCCAAATGAATTTGAGAATTGCTCTTTCAAAGTCTATGAAGAATTGAGTCAGAATTTTGATGGGGATTGCATTGAATCTGTAGATTGCTTTTGGCAGGATGGCCATTTTTACTATATTAATCCTGCCAATCCATGAGCAGGGGAGAGCTTTTCACCTTCTGAGGTCTTCTTCGATTTCTTTCTTCAGAGACTTGAAGTTCTTGTCATACAGATCTTTCACTTGCTTGGTTAGAGTCACATCAAGATACTTTATATTGTTTGTGACAATTGTGAAGGGTGTCATATCCCTAATTTCTTTTTCAGCCTGCTTATCCTTCGAGTATAGGAATGCTACTGATTTGTCTGTGTTAATTTTATATTTGGCCACTTTGCTGAAATTGTTTATCAGCTGCAGTAGTTCTCTGGTGGAGTTTTTCAGGTCATTTAAGTATAATAACATATAATCTGCAAAGAGTGATATTTTGACTTCTTCCTTTCCAATTCGTATCCCTTTGACCTCCTTTTGTTGTCTAATTGCTCTAGTTAGAACTTCAATTACTATATTGAATAGATAGAGAGAGAGAGAGAGAGGGCAGCCTTGTTTAGTCCCTGATCTTAGTGGGATTGCTTCAAGTTTCTCTCCATTGAGTTTGATGTTGGCTACTGGTTTGCTGTATATTGCTTTTACTATGTTTAGGTATGGGCCTTGAATTCCTGATCTTTCCAAGACTTTTATCAGGAAGGGATGTTGAATTTTGTCAAATGCTTTTTCAGCATCTAATGAAATGACCATGTGGTTTTTTTCTTTGAGTTTGTTTAT
>CM052722.1:32356572-32383948 GCA_028551405.1 Uromys caudimaculatus | reverse complement strand
CACAAAAGAAGGAACATGGTATGTACTCACTGATAAGCGGATATTAGCCCAAAAGTTCAGAATGTCTAAGTTTCACTTAACAGTAACCGCTGGACTGAGAGTGAGGTCCCAGATGGAGGGGTTGGAGAAAGGTCCGAAGGAGCTGAGGGTATTTGTAGCCCCATGGAGGGAGCAAGAGTGTCAATGGGCCTGACCCCCCCCCCCGGTTGTCCTGGAGTTCTGTCCACCAACCAAAGAATACACATCTATTGACCCATTTTTCGGACTACATACATGGCAGAGGATGACCTTGATCACCATCAGGGAGAAAGGAGAGGTCCTTAGGCCTGAGGGTGCTAGAGACCCCAGTAAAGGGGAATGTCAAGGTGGGAATATGGGGATGGGTGGGCGTGTAGGTGGGAGGAGGAATTCCCTCATAAAGGCGGGGAGGGGGAGGGGATAAGGGGTTTCCAAAGAGGAGACCCAGAAAAGGGGAAACATTGGAAATGTAAGTAAAGCACCAAAAATAAATAAATTAATTAATTAAAAAAAACAAAACAAAATGATGTGACAATATATGGTTTGTTTTTCATTGATTAATTTATTTATTCACTTTACATACCGATCACAGCCCCTTCCCTCTTCTTCTCCCAGTCCCACCCTTACAATCTATTTCTTATTCCATCACAAATTACAATATCCCATCTAATTTTTAGTAAGTAAGGGATAAAGTGATAAGCTTTGATTAATCATTTCATTAACTTTTAAAGCTGTCATCTGTACCTATTACTTATAGTATTGTGAGGACAAAATGCATGACAAAAGGAACTTGAAGAGAGATTTATTGTGGTATCCAGGATACCAATATGGCAGAAGGTACAGGAGTATGAGTGAAAGGCATCTTGTCACACTGTGCCACCAGGAAGCAGAAAGCACAAATGCTTGTGATTAGCTTTCTTGCTTTTCCTTCTCTGCCTCCTCCTCCTCTTTTTCCTCCTCCTCTTCCTCCTCCTCCTCCTTCTCTTCTTCCTTTTCTCAATCCAAGACCTGATAGTCTGAAATGTAATCACCCAGGTTTACAGTGGGTCTTCAGAAATCAATTAACCCAGTGTAAAAATTCCCTTATAGATGTTCCGACTTGTTTCCATGGTTACTCTAAATCCCATAAATACTACAATGAATATTAACATGATGGAATATATAATAATGGGCCTCATTACTGCACTTTTATACATAAATGTGTATAAAATATACTTTATGTATTTTGCTGTATTCTAACTGGTCTCCAGTCTCCAGTCTCTCCCCTGTTATACTGCTTTCTTTTTCCTAGTTGTCTTCTTCCTGTTTCAAACCCCCTTCCAACTTCATATTACATTTTTCTATTATCCTCGTTTTTATGGCCTCCTTAGGACCTCATGACCCCTCTTCTACTTTTGTAAAACCAATCTACAAGTAATATATGTGTGTGTGTGTTTATAATTTAAATTTATATATGATTTTAAATCTATATTCTGCATATGATAGAGAACATGTACCATTTATATTTCTGAATCTAGATTAATGTACTTAAAATGATTATTTCTAATTCCATTTGTTTTCATGAAAAGTTCATGATTTCATTTTTCTTTATATGTGAATAAAACGGCATTTTACGCGTGTACTGGATTTTTATTATCTATTCATTTGTTGATTGACATTTAGGATGTTGAATGTCATATAGCTAGCATGAATAGTGCAGCCATAAACATTAATATGAATATATATATTTCACTGTGGTAGTTTTTACAGTCATTGTGTATATACACAGGAGTAATACAGCCAACTTTTATGTTAGTTCTATTTTCAGTTTTTTAAAGAATCCTTCATACTGATTTTCATAGTGGCTGTACCAGTTGATAACACCACCAGCAATGACTAAGTCTTCTCCCTTTCTACATGTTCATCTGTGTTTGTTGTCATCTGACTACTTGATGACTACACTCTGACTGAGGTTAGATGGAACCTCAAAGTAAGGATTAGCTAAAGATGCTAAACAATATTTATTATATTTATTAGCTATTTGTATTTATTCTGCTTTTATGTCTCACTTTTCATTTCTGATTTTTGTTAATGTGAATACTGGCTCTGTGTCTTTTAGTTAGTTTGGCTAAGGGCCTGTCTTAGTTTGTTGATTTTCTCAAAGAACCATCTTTTGGTTTTGTTGATTCTTTATATTGTTCTCTTTGTTTATAATTGACTGATTTCTGTCCTGAGTTTTACTATTTCCTGGTGTCTACTCCTGTTGGCTGTATTTTCTTCTTTTTGTTATAGAGTTTTCAGGTGTGTTGTTAGGTTGCTAGAATAAGATATCTCCAATTTCTTTATGAAGACACTTAGTGATATGAACTTTCTGCTTAACACTGCTCTCATTGTGTCGCATGAATTTAGGCTTGTTGCGCCTTCATTTTCACTGAATTCTAGAAAGTTTTTAGTTTCTTTATTTCTTCCTTGACTAAGTGATAATTGGATAAAGAATTCTTCAGTTTCCATGAGTATGTTGGCTGTTTCTTATTCAATCACAAATTACAATATCCCATCTTATTTTTAGTAACTAAGGGATAAAATGCTTAGCTTCGATTAATCATTTTATTAATTTTTAAAGTTAGCATATGTGCCTGCTATGTATTGTATTGTGGGGACAAAGGTATATTGTTGTATCTGGGATAACAACATGCAGAAAGTATGGGTGTGTGAGTGAAAGGCAGCTTGTCACACTGTGCCACCACAGCAGTGTTGTTGTTAAGTCCACATTTAGAATGAAAGGTGTTATTTCAGTTGTATTGTCTCTGTTGAGATTTGTTTTCTGTCCAATTACATGGTCAATTTTGGAGAAGGTTCTGTGAGTTGCTAAGAAGGTATAGTCTTTTGTATTTGGGTGAATGATTCTGTAGATGTCAGTTAAGTCCATTTGGTTCATAACATCTGATAAGTTTCATTGTGTCTCTGTTCAGTTTCTGCTTTGGTGATTTGTCCATTGGTAAGAATGAGGTGTTAAAGTCTCCCACTATTATTGTGTGGAAATCAATGTGTGTTTTGAACTTTAGTAAAGTTTCTTTTATGAAATTGGATGCCATTGCATTTCAGGCATAGATATTCAGAATTAAGCCTTCATTTTATTGGGTTTTTCCTTTGATGTGTATGAAGTATCTTTCCTCATCTCTTTTGATTATTTTTGGTTGAACATCTATTTTATTATACATTAGAATGGCTACTACAGCTTGTTTCTTGGGGCCATTTGCTTGGAAGCCCTTTCTCCAGCCCTTTATTCTAATGTGGTGTCTAAATTTGTTGCTGAGGTGTTTCTTGTATGCAGCAGAATGATGGATCCTGTTTACATATCCACTCTGTTAGCCTGTGTCCGTTTATTGGTGAATTGAGTTCATTGATGTTGAGAGATGTTAACGAACAATGATTATTAATTCCTGTTATTTTGATGTTGGAAGCCATAATTTGTGTGTCTAATTCTCTTCTTAGGTATTTCTTGGAAGATGCTTAGTTTTTTGTTTTTTCTTGAGTATAGTTATCCACTTGTGTTAGAGTTTTCCTTCTACTATCCTCTGTAGATGTGGATTATTAGAAAAAAAACTTAAATTTTGTTATGTCATAGAATATCTTGGTTTCACCATGTACAATAGTGTGGACTAATATTGTTTTCTCTTAGGTCCTGCAAAATATCTGGCCAGGATCTTCTGTCTTTTGGAGTCTGTTGGGAAGTCAGGCATAATTCTGGTAGGTCTACCTTTATATGTTATTTGGCCTTTTGCCCTTACAGCTTTTAATATTATTTCTTTGTATTGTACATTTACTGTTTTGAGTATTATGTGGTGGTTGGATTTTCTTTTCTAGTCCAATGTATTTGGTGTTCTATAGGCTACTTGTATCTTTATAGCCGTGTCTTTCCATATGTTCAGGAAGTTTTCTTATATGATTTTGTTTAAGATATTTTCTGGCCTTTTGAAGTAAGAATCTTCACCCTCTTCTATTCTTATTGTTCTTACGCTTGGTCTTTTCATTGTGATCCACATTTCTGTATGTTTTGAGTTTGGGGCCTTTTACATTTGACGTTTTCTTTGACCAATGTATCAAATTTTTTTATGGTATCTTTGATGCCTGAGATTCTCTCTTCCATCTCTTATATTCTGTTGGTGATGTTTGCTTCTGTGGTTCCTGTTCTCTTCCCTAGGTTTTACATCTCCAGAGTTTCCTCAGTTTGTGTTTTTTTTTTTTTTTCTATTTACATTTTTTAGGTCTTGCACAGTTTTTTTTTTTTTTTTTCATTTCCTTCACCTGTTGACTGTATTTTCCTGTATTTCTTTAAGGGAATTATTTATGTCTTCTTTAAAGGTCTCCATCATCTTCATGAGATAGGATTTAAGGTCACACTCTTATTCTCCAGGTGTTTTTGGATATGCAGGGCTTGCTGTAGTAGAAGAGATGGGTTCTGATATTTACATCTTGCATTGGCTTCTGTTGATTATGTCTTTGCACTTACCTTCTGCCATATGGTTCTCTCTTGTTTTGACTTGCCTGGGTGCCCTGGGTTGGAGCAGATCTTTCACGAGGCAAGGGGAGATGCGTGTCCTATGTCTCCTGGGATGCAAGAATAGCTGTAAGTTGTGTGTTGGGGGGAGATGGCAAGTAGCTTTGTAATTGCAGGTGGAGGTACAGACTGAAAGAGATATGCAGTCCAACAAGGTGGTACAGAGTTCATGTCTGCTATGCTCTGTAGGGTCTGGGAAGGGAGGGATATCAGGCCAGGGGTCTAATGTGTGTCCCTGGTTAGAGCAGGCCTCCTTGGAGATAGGTAGGATTGTGAGGTGGGGGCACATGCCTCCAAGAATGCAGGTGAATGTGTAGACTGGAAGGGAGCTAGGTATATTTTTTAGATATCTCTAATCCATGAACTTGGTGAATGTTTTAGGATTATTAAACTTAATATCTTTATAAAGTTGATCCAATGTTATAAGTGTAGCCATATAGAAATAAGCTATAGACATTAATATTGATGATACTTTGTGGTAATCATTCAATGATTCAGTTAAAACTGTGCTATCTCTGCCATAAAATATTCTTTAATGCCATTAAAACAAATTAAATGCCACCCTTGCTCTTTATTATATTATAGTTCTTAGTGCTTCAGGAAGACATGACTCTGTCTATTTTAGTGTTTTGCAAATGTAACCTTCAAATATCACAGTTGTAAATGCCATCCCCATGCTTCAAAGCCCCCACAGCCTTTGTGGTACACATTAGGCAAACCCATGCTTTACCAACATACCTTTCTCTCTGGAACTCAGTCCTGTCACTGTGAGAAGGAAAACACCACACAAACTTAGTTCAGAAACAATGGTAACTAAATCTCTGGGCGCAGCAACTAGAATCCTAATCTTGTAAGCCATATTAAAACTAATTCCCCTGGTTGTAAATCCTGGAGGATCTGTCATGAAACTGGGAGAAACTAGCAGCTACATCTGGCCATTTCACTATCCCCTTTCAAAAGCCTTTAACTGTCTCCTGCTACCTCTCTTCCTCTGTCCAACCTGGAAGTTCTGCCTACTCACCCAGTGATTGGTCCCTTTATTCATTTGGGGAGGTTCACAAGAAGTCACCTGAGTATATGACTCATTCCTCATTCCAGATAGCCCCTCCTGAGAGAGCAGAATTAACATCAAAATAAAAATAGCACAGAGCCATCCACAGCATATTGGACAGCATAAAGTGAAAGAATAAAGCCTGAATCTACCTCCTAAGGAGTAAAGAGACTATCATTATTTTTTGGAAACTTAGAAAGACAGGGGAAGAAACAACTTCAAATTATCAAGCACACATTGAAAGTAGAAAACCACAACAGGACACAATGCAGAAAACAAGATATCTTCCAGGGTTGAGACACTTATTGGTTGTCCAATAGTGAGTGGTCAGCTATGGGAACCATAAATACACAAACAACAAAATGGACTCATTAGAAGATATACATGTATATTATTAAGCATATTAATATGAGACATTTAAATTTTTGTTAACAATAATCATTATTTCTACTACTATGTAATAATAAGTTACTACTTCGTATAACTAGTACTCAGGAGTTCCAATTATATTCTAACTATCCTAGTAAGGGAGGCCACCAAGAAAATTTAATTTTATTTTCAGTCTTTAGTCTTAGGAGTGGAAAAACAGTTTGTTTTATGAGTGGAGTAATAGTTTTACTTTATGTATGGACTGTTCTTAGAATTCATCTGTGTGACAGGAATTACAATATCCTTTCTGTTATTCACAGATAATGCTATTTCAACTGTGAAAAGCTGCTGCTGCACCAACAGATACCACAACAGTTAAATGGACCAGTCTTCAGATCATGAATTTGAGAAGGCATAGACAGGCTTCTGTTGCTGTTGTTTAATGAATACCAGCTGCTATCACGCAGATACGCTTCTTCCAAAAGAATATGATTAGGTTATAAATGAACTTGATTATTTTTAAATGTATTGAACAAAATTTGACATGTAATTGAGACATATTGCTTTCCATTGCTTACTTATCAACTGTATCTGTGAAAGACTGAATGCCTTAGACATCAAAACTGAGATTATCTTACTGTTTTACATTTTTAAAACATTAACATCATGATCTATAATATATTAGATTCTTATTATTCTCTTTTTTAACAGTGCTAAGCACATTCATTGACCACAAAATAACTATTTTCCTACTTTTTTAAGTACCATGTTTATTACATGCCTCCTGGAGGAATTGTTGGACATAACCCCTGGACTTTTTGCAGTCTTTGATTAATAGTAACAACTAAAGAAGGTCTATTACAACAACTTGTAAATATGCAAATCTTATTCACAGCTAATGTTTTCTTTAACTGAAGCTCAAAGCCACTTGAATACTGGAAGCCTGCTAGGGTGAATAGATGTGAACTGTCAAGGGCTCATTTATTTGTCATTGTAAGACCTACAAGTGGACTGTTCAATTGGAATCTATTAACATTTTGGCAATAACAATTTTCCAGTGATCCCAATTCCTCCATGACAATCATTGATTGATAGGATTCTTTCTTAAGGTTCATTTTATTTTATATTTTTATATGTGTATGAGTGCTTTGCCTGTATATGTCTAAGGGCACCATGTACATTCAGTACAGACGGAAGCCAGAAAAAGGCATTGGCTCCTATAGAACTGGAGGTACATGCACTTATAAGACTATATGTGGATATTGGGTTCTCGTCAAGAGCAACAAGTACTCTTAACCACTGGACCATCTCTTTAGTCCTCATTGATGGGATCTTATTAAAAACATTAGACTTCAATATTTTAGCAAGGGGAGCATATGTGTCTAATGGGTTATATACAAATACATGTTTGGCCTTTGGATTTTCAGTTGTTTATAGTTCAATTAAAAGTCTATATACCACCCCAATAAGTCTCAAGACTGGGGTAAAGTCTCAAACTAGATCTCATTGTCAGAGTTATATTGCATGTCAGGAAACCTTCTTTTATGGCTCACTTTTGCTGAAAAAAAAAACTATCTCCTGGTGTTAAGTATCTCCACTCCACCATTAGTAAGGCACAGAAGTAGCCTTAGATTCTTCTTTAGAATTCACATCCTTAAGTCAGATGTCATACCCCTCTGTTTTTTCAAGCTCTAAGAAACACAATCGAGACTCTTCTAGGGAATTTTGAAGCTCTTAATTGAGTTGAAGCATAGCACACTTAAGATTTTTTAGCCGGCGGTGGTGGCGCACGCCTAATCCCAGCACTTGGGAGGCAGAGGCAGGTGGATTTCTGAGTTCGAGGTCAGCCTGGTCTACAGAGTGAGTTCCAGGACAGTCAGAGCTACACAAAGAAACCCTGTCTCAAAAAAAAAAAAAAAAAAAGATTTTTTTAAAAACTATCTTTTTGCTATGATGTACCCACTACATACCTATCATATCACCTAATATAAAAGAGAAACTAAAACATGATAGCAAAAACATGGTTCATTAGAACTTTATTACTGTTTGTAGAAGTATGAATTAATACAAAGAAAGCTTGAGAATGTTTCTCCACTGTGTTATGACAGATGCTATCCATTCTCTCTGATCTAGTGGTTTTATCACTCAGGTATTTATCCATTAAGAAAAGTCTAATTATATAAGACCCAGGTTGATTAATACAGTATGTATTCATTTATATATTTTCATTGTATAAATATAAATGAAATATAGGAGACAAATCCCTGGGCATGCTTGTAAGGGATTATCTAAATTAGGTTTGCCTCTGGGAATTCCTCAAGATTGTCTAGATTAAGCTAATTGGGTTTGAAGACCCGCCTTAACTATGTCACTCTGTCATGGGCTGGGGATTTCAAGGAAATAAAATGGAGAAAATGACTGCAGTAGCAGAAATCATCTCTATGCTTCCTGACTACAGACACAACTGACCAGCTGCTTCAAGCTCCCTCAGGTATCAGCATGCCTTCCCCATGTACCCTGGCCTGTGGGTCAAAATATTTCCTCAGCTCCTTACATTGGTTTCATTAAATACAACCAGAATCAAGCAGGACAACCAATGGGGTGAGAGGTGTTGAGGGGTCAGGTCACCCTGACATCTTTAGTTTTGTATATATATTATAATGAGGGACCTTGAGGAATTTTTCCAGTCACATACCCTTCTTAAAGCTTCCTCCTCCTGCCCAAGGTCAAGGCTAGGCCAAGTAAAACTCTCCACCCACAGGAACATTCTTTTTAAATTAATTAATTAATTAATTTTAAACTCCAGATTGTCTTCCCTTCCCTGTTCATTCTCCAACTGTTCTACATCCCATACCTCCTCCCTGCCCCCCTGTCTTCATGAGGTTGTCCCCATCCCCTGCCCCCACCGCACCAGAACTCTAAACTCCCTGGGTCCTCCAGTCTCTTGAGGATTAGGTGCATCTTGTCTGATTAAACCCAGACCCAACAGTTCTCTGCTGTATATGTGTAGGGAGCCTCATATCAGCTGGTATATGCTGCCTGATTGGTGGTCCAGTATGTGAGAGATCTGAGGGGTCCAGATTAATTGAGACTGCTGGTCCTCCTACAGGGTCACCCTCCTCCCCAGTTTCTTCTAGCATTTCCCTAATTCAACCACGAGGGCCAGCAGCTTCTGTCCATTGGTTGGGTGCAAATATTTGCATTTGACTCTTTCAGCTGCTTGTTGCCTCTTTCAGAGGGTAGTCATGATAGGTCCCTTATTGTGAGTGCTCTGTAGCCTCAGTAATAGTGTCACATCTTAGGGCCTCCCCTTGAGCTGGATCCCACTCTAAGCCTGTCACTGGACCTTCTTTTCTTCAGTTCTTTCAGACAGGAACAATTATGGGTCAGAGTTTTGACTGTAGAATGGCAACCCCATCTCTCACTTGATTCCCTGTCCTTCTGCTGGAGGTGGACTCTACAAGTTCCCTCTCCCCAATGTAGGGCATTTCATCTAAGGTACCTCTCTTTGAGTCCTGAGAGTCTCTCACCTCCCAGGTCTCTGGTACATTCTGGAGGGTCCCCCCAACCTCCTACTTCCGAGGTTGCATGCATGTTTCCCTTCTTTCTGCTGGCCCTCAGGAATTTCAGTCTTTTTCCCCCACCCAATACTGGATCATGTTACCCTCTCCACCTCCCATCCCCTTTCCCTCCCAGATACCAAGCTCCTCTCTTGTGGTTGGTTTCTTCTCCTTTCCAAGTGGCACTGAGGCATCCTTACTTGGGCCCGTCAGCTTGTTGACCTTTTTGAGTTCTGTGGGCTTTATCTTGGGTACTTGGCTTTTTTTTTTTTTTTTTTTTTTTGCTAATATCTACTTATTAGTGAGTACTTACCATGTATCATTTCCTTTGGGGTCTGAGTTACCTCACTCAGGATGATATCTTCTAGTTCCATCCATTTGCCTGCAAAAATCAGGATGTCCTCATTTTTAATAGCTGAGTAGTATTCCACTGTGTAAATTAACCACATTTTCTGTATCCATTCTTCTGTCGTGGGACATCTGGGTTGTTTCCAGCTTCTGGCTATCATAAACAAGGCCGCTATGACCATAGTGGAAAATGTATCCCTGTGGCATGGGGGAGCATCTTTTGTGTATATTCCCAAGAGTGATATTGCTGGGTCTTCAGGTAGATCTATTTTCAGTTTTCTGAGGAATCTTTGGATTGATTTCCAGAAGAGCTTCTGAGTAAAAAATTCTCAGAATGTGACCCTCTGGATAGTCCCAGGTAGAGTTCATATGCATGTCATGCTTGCTAGCCAATAGATTTAAAGGTCAATATGCTTAGCCAATAAGTTTGAACTGTGAACTTGCTGATGTAACGGGTACCCCTAAAAAGTATAAAAACTGCTTGTAATAGCCATTCAGGGTCGCCTTCTAGTCACTCCCCTTGAATGTTGACCCTGATGTGCTAGAAAATAAGCATCTTGCTTTTTCATTGATCAACATCTTAGTGACTCACTCAGGGGTGCTCTCGAAGTAAGTACCACTGACCTAGGATCCAGGTCTTATAGTATCATTCTTGATTTTACACAGTTTTATTTTCTTGAATAGAGATAAATGCCTAAGTAATTAAATGTAAAGTTTTGGCTATATAATGGGAAAAAACAAAGCATATTTAACAAAGGTTTCTGGTTTAACTGGATGTATGCATGTACAGGAATGCAAATAGAACCATATTTATTTCCCTGCAAAAGACTCAAAGTCAAGTGGAAACTCAACATAAAACCATGTATACTATACCTAATAGAAGAGAAAGTGGGGAATAGCCTTGAGCAAATTGGCATAGGAGAAAACTCCCTGAACAGAACATCTACAGCTCAGGAATGAAAGTCAACAATAATAAATTCATTGAATAAGAAAGTCATTAATAAATGAGACCCCATGGACCTGAAAAGCTTCTGCAAGGCTAAGGACACCATGAATAGGACAAAATGGTAGTCTACAGAATGGAAAAAGATCTTCACCAATCCTACAACCAACAAAGGGATAATATCCAAAATACATAAATAACTCAAGAAATTAGAAAACAAACCACATAATCCAGTTAAAAATGTGGTACAGAATTAAACAGAATTCTCAACAGAGTACTCTCTAATGGGAAAGAAGTACTTAAAGAAATAGTCCTCAGCTGGGCAGTGGTGGTGCACGCCTTTAATCCCAGCACTTGGGAGGCAGAGGCAGGTGGATTTCTGAGTTCAAGGCCAGCCTGGTCTACAGAGTGAGTTCCAGGACAGCCAGGACTACACAGAGAAACCCTGTCTCGAAAAACCAAAATAAATAAATAAATAAAGAAAGAAAGAAAGAAAGAAAGAAAGAAAGAAAGAAAGAAAGAAAGAAAAGAAAAAGAAATAGTCCTCATCCTTAGTTATCAGGGAAGTGCAAATCAAAATGACTCTGAGATTCAATTTTATGCCCCTCAGTATGGCTAAGATTAAAATCTCAAGTGACAGCATGTGCTGGCAAAGAGTTGGATCAAGGGGATCATTCCCCCATTGCTGATGGGAGTACTTACACAACCACTTTAAAATCAATTTGGCAGTTTCTTAGATGCTATACCCAAAAGATTCTCCACCATACCATAAGTATACATGCTTAACTCTGTTCATAACATCTATATTTTTAATAGCCAGAACCTGGAAATAACTTAGATGTTCCTCACATGAAGAATGGACAAAGAAATGTGGTTCATTTATACAATGAGTTACTTCTCAGCTATTAAAGCAAGGAATCATGAAATTTGCAGGCAAATGGATGGGGTTAGAAAATATCATCTTGAGTGAGATAACCCAGACACAAAAAGACAGGCATGGTATTTACTCACTTATAAATGAATATTAGCCATAAAATAGAGGATAACGATGCTACAAATACAGACCTTAAGAAACTAAGTAACAAGAAGGATCCAAGGAAGGATACTTGAATCTAGACCAGAAGGGAAAATAAAATAATCACCTGAGGTGGAAGGAGGGAGGGAACAGAGTGGGAGAGTGTGAAGGGAGAATAGCAGGAAGGGTCCAGTGTGGGGAGGATAGAGGGAGAAAGAACTGGGAGAGAAAACTCTGTGTGTGAGTGTGTGTGTGTGTGTGTGTGTGTGTGTGTGTGTGTGTGTGTGTGTGTGTGCGCATGTCTGGGGCAAAACAGAACCTTAGGACAAGGAAACTCTCAGGAATATATGAGGGTACCCCTAGGTAAGACACCTAGCAACAGAGGATACAGAACTTAAAAGACCACTTTCTAGAACCAGGCAAGACTACCAATGGAAGAATGGGGACACCAACACACTCACCAAACTCTAGACCCAAAATTGGCCTGTCTATAAGATATGCTGGGATAAAAATTAAGCAGAAATTGAGGGAATGGCCAAGCAATGACTGGCACAACTTGAGACCCATCCAATGAGAGTCAACCCCTGACGCTATTAAGTTATTCTTATAGACAGGAGCTTAGCTAGCAAAACTGTCCTCTGAGAGGTTTCATCTAGGAATTGATGGAAATAGTTTCAGAGACCCACAGCCAACCATTAGGCAGAGCTAGGTGAATCTGTGGTGAGGGAGAGGAATGATTAAAAGAAGCAGAGACATCAAGGCCACAACAAGAAAACACACAGAATCAGGTAACCTAGGCCCACAGGGACTCACAGAACCTGAACCATCAACTAAAGAACCTGCATGGTGCCAAATCTGGGTTGGCCATGTAAGGGACAGTATGACATGGTTTCCTTCCCTTAGAACAGAGCCTTTGGGGAGTAGGCCTCCAAGAAAGTTAATGGTTGCTGTGGACATAAGGATTGTTTGTATAATAGTATACATATCTCCTTGGACAAGTGTTCTTTCTGTCAAAGTTAATGACTCCATGATAATTAGAAACAGCAAGAATCCAGGGGGTTAGGGTGTGTCTTTGTCTCAGAAAAAACATGGTAGAATGCTGTGACCTTCATGACAGACCCTAAGAGAAAGAACGTTGAAAACATGGTTTCAAAAATACATAATTTCTCAACTATGCAAAATATAAGGATGCAATATAAATTTTGTAAGGAGTTTCACAGATCTAACGGAGCAGAGGCAGCTGTGCTAAGAGCCAGCTTGTCAGAAAGATACTAAGGAAGGAGTAAAAGAGATTTAGGGAGTGGTGATTGAAAGACAAGATCCCACCCAACTAAGAGTTTTTGTTCCTGTTTACAAAGCCAGGAAGATTTCTGAGTTCAAGGTCAGCCTGGGACAGAAAGAATTTAAGGTCCAGCCTGGGCGTGATAAAAATGGTAATTTCAGGGCAAGGTCCTACTCAGCTATGTTAATGTCTGTGATTCTGCTTGCTGTCTCTTTTTAACAATTATGGAGTTGGGTTAAGGGATGCTGATTCATGGGATAATCAAAAGTTAACTTGGGGTAATTGATATGTAAGTAAAAACCTGGGCTTTTGATCTGCAAGAGCTGTGCTTTCCAGAGAAGTTTTAGAATAGCAAGCAAAATCTCTTTTGAACAGAGCAGCAAGCAGGAAGCCATCTAAAAAGATGTCTCAAGAAGGGCATAGATTGAGCAATATGGAAAGGTTTCTGAAGTAGAACATAGCTTGGATACATGATTTGACTTGAATCAACTGTTTCACCACACCCAGACACACTCCCAGGTCTCAGGAACCTGGACCTAGCTGAGGTTGGTACTTTGAAACATGTGAGGGACCTAGGCCCTCCCTACAGCTGTAACATATGTGCAGCTTGGTCTTCATGTGGGTCCCCTAATGACTGGATCAGGGGATGTGTCTGACTCTCTTGCCAGTCTTTGGAACCCTTTCCCCTAACTGGGATACCTTGTATAGCCTCAACTTGATATGCCAAGGCAGGTTGCCATCCATGGGAGGCCTCCCTTTCTCTGAGGAGAAAGGGGGGGTGTGAGGAGGTATGGTGAGAGGGAGAGACTGGGAGGAGAGGAGGGAGATGAAGCTGTGATTGGGTTGTAAAGTAAATAAATTAATTAATGAATGAAAAATAACAACCATGTTATAATCCATAGCCCCAAAGACGTTAGGTATAGAATAAGGAACTGGGAAGAGCATGAATTTCCATGAAAGAGGGAAGTAGAATAGATTTTATGCCTGGACTAAGGCAGAAGAATAGGATTGGGAGGATCAGGTAGAGAGTGCCATGGGTTTTAGGCTTTAGAGAAGGAATGCAAAGAAAGACACCTTCAATTAAGGGACACTTGAATAATGATATGGAAACCTAAGGCAATGTTAACCTTGTAAAACATATAAAGGTGGTTCTAATGAGATATCCTAATAATGGGGAAGTCAGAATCCCAACTACCCATCTCTTGTCACCAAAAGAGACTGTCAGTAGCCAGACTGGGTTTCATTTAATTGAGTTGTTGGTCTGATGGGAATCCCTAAACAAGACAGGCTTTTGTCTAGACAATTACTTGTTCTCTACAAACTGACCACTGGGGCCCTACTGCTAAAGAGCCCACAACTATAAATCAGATGTCTCCACTGAATCCCTCTCCACAGAATTCAGGAAATTCCATGGAAGAGGAGGCAGATAAAGGGTAAGAGCCACAAGTGACAGAAGACACCAGAAAACAAGGCCATCTGACTCAACTGGGAATGGCTAATATGAACTCACAGAGACTAATGTAAGAAGCACAGGGCCTTGAGAGGGTTTAGGTTCTCTGCACATATATATTTCATCTTCACATTTTTATAGGAATCCTGAGTTTAAGAACAAGCAAATATCTGATTCTTCTGCCTGCTCTGGGGCCGTGTTTTTCCTTCTGTTGTGTCACCTTGTCAAGCATCAATGTGATGAGTTTGTTTTGTCTTATATTTTATTTTGTCATGTTTGGTTGTTGTTTCCCAGAAGCCTGTTCTTTTCTGTCTTTTCTGATGAGAGAGAGAGAGAGAGAGAGAGAGAGAGAGAGAGAGAGAGAGAGAGAGAGAGAGAGAACAAGTGGAACTGGAGGGGAGGGGAGAGGGAAAAAATGGAGGTAAGGAGGAACGTGGAGGAGTAGAGGTTGGGGAAACTGTAATGAAGATGTATTATATGATGAAACATATATATATATATATATATATATATATATATTATATAAAGGCATCTAAATGAAAATAATAAATAATAATGAAGCTGAAATACACAGCCCCAACTAGACAATTTTTTTTTTGTCACCAGGTAAAACTTCCTGTGCCAGGAATAGCTTATATCAAATTGACATGTTTGACAAAGGGGGCCCATGGAAACCCCCAAACATCTCAGGTTATGGCAAGATCATTGGTTGTTGTCTAAAAACTGATGGTAAGACCCTATTGCTGAAAATAATACTTAACCCATGTCATTGAACACAGAGAAATCAAGTTGATTACAAATTAGAGCCTTTATCCCTATTGATGAACATTCATGGTTCCGGAGCATACTACGCCTACTATCAGGGAAAAAACAATCACCAACACATTTACAATCCCTTCAATCTAAAATAGTAATCCAGTTGCAAAATATGCTGCTGCAATAGTGCATTAAAGTTTAAGAGTAACCAACCACTATCAGATTAGATTTATGTCCACTCCGTAAAATAAAACCACTGCTAGTGTTGTTAAGTATCTGAGATGAGATAGGCTGTGCACCTAGGGGAAAAAACCAAATAGTACTGTTCACTTAAAGTATCACAGAAATACAATAACTCATAATGTCATTCTACTGTACACTGTGTCTCATTTAGCCATCACCAGAGAAGTTTCCTTGTTCAGTTGATGGGATCTAATACAGAGATCTACAACTGGCAATTATAGAGAGTGAGAATATTTGGAACACTCAGTCCTAATTGGATGTTATATCAAACGTCATCCCTCAAGGCTCATGGAAGTATATGAAACAGGAAGTGGAAAGATTATAAGTTCCAGAGAGGATGAATGACACCATGGAAACAGTGTTTTCCAGATACAACAGAACATGTACATATATGAATTCAAAGAGACTTTTGCAGCTTTCTCAGGGCCTTCAGAAATCCAAACCAAATTGGTTCCCAGCTCTGAGAAGGGGAAGGAAAAATGAGCTCCCTTTCCTAACCAAGGAGATATCTCTAATTGACAATGGCTTGCAAAGGAAAATTTAGTTTTCTTAAATGGAGTCTTAATGGATATACAAACCACACTTAAGGATAAGCCCCATGCCTAGAAGTAGATGTTCATCACAAAACAAACTCAATGGCACTTTTGGTGATATTTTCTCATATTAATTTGCTTGGGTAACTTTTACCTTACTGGATTTTTGCTTGTATATTATGGTTTCTAATTTTGTGTTTATATTTTATTGTTTTTCCTGCTTTTGTCTGCATGTTAATGTTTTTTTTTGTATTTTGGTTAGTTGTAACAAGGGTGGAGGTGGATGCTTGTAGATGTGTGGAGGACCTATGAGGAGATGAGATTATCAGAATACATCATATAAAAATTTCATTTTTCATAAAATTATTTTATAATCAGAGTCAGCAATGTATCAAAAATATTAAACAGAATAATGAAGCAAGATTAAAAAAGAAAACACACCATATAACACCATTTATGTGAAATTCTTAACATGCACCATCTTTTTTTATCTTATGTCAGAAAGCAAAAACATTGAGATAACAGACTAAATAAAGCTTAAAGAGAGAATCTGTGGTACAACCAGTGGTCTGTTTCGTGTTTTGTTCATGCTAGGAGTAAATGTAGTTCATAAGAAATTCTTGAGCTGTGCATATAGTCTGTGTGCACCTCTTTTTTTTTGGATTTCATACTTGGAAAAGAATTGCATTTTAAAAACCCAAACTTTTGAAAGGAATGAAAATGAAATTAGCTCTCATAACTTTTAAATGTCTACCCCTTACATGATGAGCTGGAGGAGGATGATCTATTCATGCTACAAGACCCAGCACTGGGTCACCCTTTTTATAAAGGAAGCAGCAGCCCTTTGGCTTAGACTGTGGTTACCAAGCAACTATTGTTCTCTTCTCAGTCTCTGTGGCCTCTTTCTGTGCACACTGGTTGAATTGCATTTAGCATCATGTTATATAAATGTACCTTTTATACAACAATAACAGAAGCTTGAAGATCTGAATGAAAATTTTGTCTGTACTCATTGGTGGGTACTGCAGCTCAAAAGGTGTCAGTACCCTGTATAAACTAAAGATAAATCATATGGGGTTGGAGGGACAATCACTTCTGCATTAACCTCAAAGGTCACAATTGTGGGCTGATTCTGCTCAGATATTCTGTTACCACCTCTATTAACTAACATGAGATATAAATAGGCACAATAATGGGGCTGAAATATGAGAGGTTTTAGATAAAGTGACAGAGGAAAGAACAGATTTAACCCACATTAATCTTTGTTACTTCTTATATTGTGAAGCAGACATACACTCTGAGATTAGGAATATTTAATAATTTTGAGCTAGAATCATCTTTATTTTATTCACTTTCTTCCTGGAATCCACAAAGGCCACACTATTTGAAGTAGAGGGCATGTAACAAGATATTTGACAGAGTTTCTAAAGAGGATTATTAACTCACAAACATGAAGATTTTTATGTCTCAGGATATACACTGAAAAAATGGTTTTCTATTTGACCTTGCCATCAGTAATATACACAAAAGCTTATTTGCTATAATCCAATTAATTTTGTGTAGCAGCTTGTTGAGCACACACACACATATGCCTGCATGTATGCTATATAACGTATCAGTGAATGTTATATGACATATCAACTTACATGGGTGCATATTTTTTAGATTTAAAGAAAGAAAACATATTGCCTGTTATTTTTACCTTCTTTTAAGGAAAACAATTTACAATACAAAATTCCAATTTTATTGAGCTAACTTTCTTCCAAGGAATGTAAAACCTAGCTTCTGATCAATCTTTAGCAATGGAACTCCATATAGGACTATAAGGGTAATGGTCCAAGGAACCTCAGTTTTAAAATTAACAATTACATTATTCTCAGCAGTCCTTTGTAGGTAGTAGCAGGGACTCTATCATTGTACTGTTCACTATATTTTCTAATGCCAAGATTATGCCAGAGTAAATTATTAGCTATTGATTTTCTCTCTTTCACTAACAAAAATACAAAGACTTTCTTATGTTTTTTGTATACTAAATTTATTGTAAAGAATATTTTAATTTCAGTACAAATTCTTCTCTAACTAGGTGTAATAATTCTTATGATATATGACATTATTTCTGACTGAGAAGTTTTCCTAAGAATATCAAGGAAATTGGAGCAGGTAGGATACTGGCCCACACACTTTTCCACTCTCTTTGTTCCTTTGGAAAGAAATTTTCTATCTAACCACAAGTCACATTTGCCAGAAGACCAGGTAGACTGCATGCCTGTGGACCCTGTCCACTCTTTAGTTTCCAGTAGACTCAACACTCAGTTGTCCCCCACCCCTCATCCCTGTTCTCCAGCCCCCAAATCTGGCAGATACCATTTTGTCGAATGTCAGTACATGCCTGCCAAGACATCAGGTATTCCAGGTACCTGTTGACCTTCCCCATTCTCTGGTTTCCTCAGAGGTTTCATATACAAATATTTTATAATTTATTGAGTTCTTGGGGTAAAATGTTCTTAAATTTTTCTAAATAGAGTCTTAAGGAAAAAACGTTTATATCATTATAGACAATATAGTCAAAATTATTCCATAAAGTTATACAATATTGAAAATATAATAAAATGTAATATAATATATGATTATCCCATTTGATTTAGAAATGCTAGATATATTTTAGGGTTCTTCCTATATTCTAGATTTTCAGAAGTGCCAAGTTTCTTTTAGATTCCACTTGGTATAACCATGAAATTGGACCGCTATAATCATAAACTGGAATAAAATAATTTACACTTTTTCCCCTATTTATGAAGAAAAATTGGTCATTACTGTAAGTTCATTTAAATTAGAATTTCATATATATTTAATTGCAGGTTTATTGTTTATCCAATGTGATAGCATGTTCGTCACCTTTTGGCCACTGTAACAAAATACCGATGGTAATCAACCTAAAAAGAGAAAATATTTATTTCACTTTACAATTGTGGATATTTCAGTCTGTGCTCAATTGTTCTGTTGGTTTTGAGCTTATCATTGTTGTAGTACACAACACTTAGCTCATGAAAGCCAGTAAGTAAAAGGAGAAAGAAGAGTTACATTTTCATGAATTCTTTGAAAGACATGCCTCCAGGGATCCAAATTCTAATACTAATCCCTACCTTGCAAGCATTCCACTATCTTGGAATACCTTGACTCCAGGGATCAACTATATAATCTATAGGTACCCTTAGAGGAGCCCAATATCCAAGCTATAAAAGACAGTAAATACAGAATGTTTTTATCTATCTTGATCAAAAGCAAATGTCATAATAAATGATTTTTTATTCTAAACACCATGTTTCATTATCAGAATTGCCATTTTATTTGAAATTTTAATCACTATTAAGATAGCATCTACTTACTGCTTTATTCAATTGCACATATGCACACATGTATATGTAAAAACACAGAGGAAAAAGTTTCCTTTATTTGTTACTGGAGAATATTTTTTAATTGTTCATTTAAAAATAGTTTTTGAGAAGACATTTTTGTAAATGTTGGTAAAAGCTTATCCTTTAGGATGTTTTTGACCTGGACCTCAAATTAATAAATAGCTTAGTGGTTCAGAAGAACAAAAGTACAATGTGTGAGAAGAAAAAAATCACAATGTGTTTCACCATTCTCTTACATTTTAAATTTGTCATTGACAAATTATTTGGCTGATGCATTTATCAACCAACCAATTAGATTTTAAATTTACTCTTATGACTTATGTGAACAGCTGCTTTAATACATATGCCTTGAAAATAACTACATTTTAGAAAATATTTCTCAGTTTACTAAGAGTTAAATTTCTTCCCCTATCATATTCTCTGACCATATTATGGTAGTAAAATTTATTTATAACCCATTAAATTATACAATTGATAAATGAATAATAGTTTCTGAATATAAAAAGATTGTATGATAGGGAATATAAAATCCAAAAACAAAATAAAGTACATCATCATCTTATTGGAAGAGTACAGTGGCTTAAAGGAGAGTAAGATACTTTCCAGAAACACTGTTTTTGGATGAGATAATAAGTCCACTGTTGGGATGCATAGATATTAATATAACATGATATTCCAAACAGGTAGAAAACATGAGCAATAAAATATAATTAATTTTTCCTGAATGATATATTATGTTGATGAGATCTAATAGTTCTCTACTCTAAATGCACCTTGACCATTATATTTTCCGTTGGTACATCAGCAGAGATTCTTTTTCCCAGAGTGGGTTTAATGGTTATTAGTTATTTCTGCCTCAGAGAGGATACCTTTTGGAAATAGATTGATTATAGTCAAATAGCTGACAAAAAACCAAATGCAATAAACTAAATGTTTCACCGTTTGGCTTACTAACATGCAATTAATTTGTAGAGTGATGTAAAAGGTAATAAAAGCATAAACTTTCAGTTACAATCCTTGCATTTCACTAACCCCTTATCCTGTGCTAAACAATGAACTGTATTGTCCCTGAAGGAAGAGTAAGATATAATCAACAATCAAAAATTAAGTTGAAAAGTGTCAAAAGACTCCAGAACAACCAAATTATCATGATATTCTTCATATATTTTCTATGTGAAATATATTATAGAAAGTAACATAGAATAAAAATATGGCAAATTTTCTTTTATAATAAGAATGACATGAATCCCAACCCTATCTAGTTGGTACTGGCAACTGATGGCTACTGAAGTATGAAAAGTGAGCTTTCTTAAACTACTGCCACTTCTCCAATCGTTAGGTCTATACCCATGCACATAGTTGTGGGCCTGTGTGCTAGGAACTTTCCACAGGGATCTCTGGCCAGCCAAAGGCAAAGGTTTAGGCAAAGAGGAGAGTGCAAGCAGGGGCCGGAGTCACCTTCACCTCGGTCTCCGAAGTTGTCGCCTTGGTTGCTCCAAGATGCTGCACCCACCGCCCTGCGCTGAGCCCACCAGGCTGACAAGCCGCGGAGAGTGCAGGAAGCTTCTGGCAGCTTTTTGGGAGAGCAGACCTCTTCCCAAGCAGCAGTGTCACAGCTATTATGATAGAAGCTATCAGACAACTGAGTTGTTCTCACACCTTTATTCCTTCTGGATAGGATCTCTCCTATACAGTTTGGGATGGCCTAATATACAGTTTGGGGTGGGTGAGGGGTCTGACAACAGGTACTCCCCATTGACTTGGTCTGAGAGTTTAGGGATACCTTATCTGCATATGGTAGGGCTTGGTGTGCTGCTCCTATGTTAGAGACCTCTCTACAGGGGGCTGTGGGGTTTGTAGCTGCTTGACAGAAGCCCAGGGCCTCCCAGGAGCGTTGGCAAAAGCCTTCTAGTCACTTGCAGGGCAAGCCCCATTGGGTCGACCAGGGTTAAGCCTCTGCTCGACCAGGGGACAGGTTGCCTGTCACAGTCCACTGTCCCACAACTCTCTCTTTTTCTTTTATAAGGGAGAGGTGTCATCAGAATAACTGTCTCTCATGTTGGGAACAGTTTGGTACTGGACCAAGACCTGATTGGTGGTGATCTTTGCAATGCTACTCATTTGCTGCTTTAGAAATTGAATGAGGCAGAGTGCCAAGCGAAGCAAGGATCCAGTGGCTAGTATGGGGCCAAGGAGGGGAAGAAGGCAAGCTACCAAGGGGTTAGAGTACCAAGGGGAAGGGGTATTTGGAGTATAGCATGCCTGGAGGTTCACCCAGAGCTCTTTAAGCATGTGTACATCTTGTTCTACCAGCCCTGATTCATTGAAATAGAAGCAACATTCCTCCCCCAGCAAAATGCAAGTCCCTCCCTGTTCGGCAGTCAATAAGTCCAGCACTCTCTGGTTTTGGAGAACAAGTCCTGCTTAAAGAGATTATCTGGCCTTGAAGAGACTCAAGGCTGTCCACAGTGGAAGCCATTGCCTGATCAAACTTGTCCTGGAAGTCACTGGCCAGATGGTGAGTTTGGACAAGGGCTGCTCCAGCAGTTCCTGTTGCACCCAGTGAGATGGCAAGGCCTAGTCCGATGAGCAAAGGGATGAAGATCTCTCTTCTTTTGGCTTCCTCCCATCTTCAAGGCGAGTTCTTCAAGTTTGTAGAGATAAACCTGGGGGACAATTATCACGGGAGTGCAGGAGCCTTGAAAAGGGGGTTAATACAGGCACCAGTAGTCCCTTTGCATCAGAGGAGGGCAGGAGGGCTAGCACACACTGAGTTGGTGATGGTGATATCATGGACACACATGCAAGATGAGGTTTTGAGGAGGGCCCTACAAGGCAAAGAGGGGGTCACAGGTCAAAGAGAGGAATGTGCTTTTCCTTGTGGGTACGGGTCCCTGGAGGTCGTGAAGAGAACTGTTAATGGGAACAGGTGCTAATAATGGTTGGGAGAGAGAAGCACAGAAACAGCATTGGGGGAAGTTGGGATGGGTGATTAAGCGAAGGAGATCAGCTGCATATTGAATGTACTGTAGCCAGGAGAGGGTAGCTCGGAGATCCTTCTGAGACTGATTTTCTTGTTGGATAATATTAGCATGGGTAAAGACTGATCTGGAGGCAGGAACAAGTTCACGGGATATGTGCAGGTTAGCTGCTGGATATTTGGCATAGCCATTGGGGTAAAGTTTACCCATGACTCCGGTTCACCAACATTCATTCCAGGGATCACTGATGGAAAGCTAAAAATGAGTTTTAAGGTTGGCAAGCATGGTGCCACCACGACTGGTGGATTCCATTCTGCAGCTCCAGTATCTGCACCTCCATATGTGGAGACCTCCTGGAGACATTCACCTGTGTTTGGTAGGGAAAGCAGAGAAAAGGGCTGCAGATAGTGGAGATGGAAACCAGGTGTAGAGGGATTTTAAACCTGGTTCGGCATCCTTCAAGTAGACAGTCTTGGGTCCCTATAACTTTGTTGTGTCTGTTGTAGGTTTCTCTAGTGTAGAATCTCAAGTGGTAGGTATTGGGAAGGTTAGGGAGAGGAATGGAAAAAATCAGTCTTTTATGTCTATTGCTAATAATAGGGGTACATTGGCAGGGATGGCTGAGATGTTGGGTAGCCCTCTTTGTGGGGAGCCCAAGACTAGCATGGTTTTGTTAATTGCCCTAAAATCTTGTAATAATCTCCACTCCCATGAGCTCCTTTTTATAGCAAATACAGGGGTTTTCCATGGACTGCAGGAGTGGCAGATGTGTTGTAGCAATAGCTGTTCTTCTACCAGCTGTGTGAGGACTCTAAGCTTCACCCTTGATAGAGGCCACTGTGGGACCCAGATGGCTTCATCGGAGAGCCAATCAAGGCAGGGAGTACTAAATCTAACAGTGGCCCCTAGAATTAGAGTTGATTTGGAGGAGGGTTTTTAGGGTCTCCTTGGGTATTATTTTCTTTATAGGTAATATTCTCTATTGTAATGTGGTCTCTTTCTGGTTGGGTGGTAAGAACCACCTCTAAAGCTTGTAAGATATCTCTCCCTAGAAGATTGGTAGTTACCTGAGCCACCAGGGGGCATATGAGGCCGGTAGCTCTATCTGGGTCTTCCTACCTGTAGTCCTGCTTGTTGATGAATGCATGAGAGGAACCCACTATTCTTAGGAGCTGGGGCCCAGGGATCAGTTGCCAGTCACCTGGTATATCTTGCTGTCTTAAATTGTCCTGTCTGCTCCGGTATCAATAAGACATTTGAATGGTTTATTATCTATTTTAATGGTTAATTTTGGATGGGAGCCTTCTGAAATGCTGGACACCCACAAGGCTTCTATGGCAGTAGTTGTCTTAGGGGGATTAGGATCTGTTATGGGGAGAGAGTTTTGTGGGCATTCATTCCCCCAATGCCCTGCCTCTCCACATTTGAAGCAGATTCCTTTTGTTTTTACTGCTGCTACAAATGCCTGAGTCACGAATGTAATCTGGTGTGACATGGTTCCTATATCTCGAGTAGCCACAATCCATCTATCGTGATGCTCCTCCCGGAGATCCTGGCAAACCAGTCTGGATTCAGAATTCATGCCTTCCCATACAATGGTCTTAAGAAGGAGGTCTCTGGCTGTGGGGTTGGAAATTTGTCTTTCTAGGCTCATTTTATTTCTTAGAATAAAACCAGATAGGAGTTCTCCCTGCTTTTGATGGAGAAAGAGCAGTGAAGAGGCAGAATCTTGTGACCCTGAGAGTGGAGTGAGCCTATCCCAAGCGTGGGTAGCATAGAGATGGAACTGTTCATAGTATCCTGCTGGCTGAGTTGCCTGCTATGCTACAGTAGAACAGTCTTCCTGGCCAAAGAGTTCATTAAAACTCCATGAGGTGTCAACTCTGTCCCAGTTTTGCCTGACTTGTTGATGGCATTCTTTTCTAAATAAGGCTTCTCACTCCAAAAACATTGGTCTAGGAAGTGAAAAACAACAAAAATCTCTCCAATCTTGGGGCATGTTTAAGTTGGCAATATGGCTCTGTAGGAGAGATTTTGTCCAGGAGGCATGGATGCTCTCTTCCTTTACTGCTTGCCTGAGTTCTTTTAAGTCTGAGGCTTTGAGTAGGTACCAGTTGAGTGGTTTAGTTTGACTGGGGTTGATATTAAGTGGGAATGCTTGTGCGTTTTGGGTTTCTAGTTCTGTTTCAGACTCCTGAGTAGCCTGGGAGACGGGATTAGTTTTGCAAGAGAGTCTCGAAAATTACAAAGTTGTTGGGTAATAGATGGTTGGGGATAAGAGACTATGGTTTTGTCTACAAATTTTGCAGGTCTTTTGCGCTTAAAGAAGGGGGAGGAGAGATATCTCTCTCTGGTTGGATGGGGGTAGGTGTGGGGGGGGGAGGTGGGTGGAAGCTCCTTTGTTGTTTTAATGGAGCCTTGCCCTTGAGTGGGAGAGGGAGAGGCAGGAGGAACGGATGGTTTGTTTAGTGTTTCCTCCAGGGCATAAGGGGACAGGGGTGGGTAGATGGGTTTTATTTCCCTTACCAGTTGGGTAAGAGCTGTGAGATCTGAAATAGGGTGGATTTTAGGACCTTGATATTTGGGTTCATCTGACTGAGGAGGCTCAGAAGCTATGTTGCTATCAGCCTGTCCTATTTTAGATGGTCTTATGCATTGCTGAATTGCAGGTAAGATAGACGAAAAAATCATGGGGGAATGTTTTTCCTTCTAGGGTATCTCTGTTTTTGATGAGAGAAGCTACTTGAGTCCATGAGTCTGGGCTATAAATGTTATCATTGGCCATGCTTGGCGCTATCTTAAGGACTTCCTCCCAAAACCTGGAGGCTTGTTTTTTGGCTATTTTTATTCCATGGGATTTTAGTACGGGCACATATTTCCCTGGCCTGGGGTGATTTTTGGTGTGATTGTAAGCTGCCCATGATAGAAAAGAGGAGAAACACTTTGTTCAATGGGAACATTCCCTTGGCCTATAGGCTTTGGGGGATTCCACAGAGGTCCAAAAATGCTAAGCCTTCCCGCAGATTTAAGAACTCGTAGCCCTCCTGTGGCTTTTAAGTGGCTGCTGCATTACCAGTTTTTCTTTTCTTTTGAGAAGTTAGATAGAAAGTCTTTGCCAACGTCCTTTGCAGGCTGTTGGGATTCAGACAGAGGCTAGAGGGACCTTCAGCCAACCAGAGAGTAGCTCTGGCCAGGAGGCTTCAGTTGCCCCTACAGCTCGTCCAAATCTATGCAATGGCACTGACTGAAAGAACAGCAGGAAAGGACAGGTCTCCAGAGTTGGCCTCCACCTTTCCTCAGTATCCGTTCAGTGCAGTTGTATTGCTGTTCCAGCCCCACGTTGGTCGCCAGACGTGGGCCTGTGTGCTGGGAGCTTTCCACAGGGATTTCTGGCCCAGCCAAGTGTGAAGGTTTAGGCAAAGGGGAGAGTGCAAGCAGGGATGGGAGTCACTTCCACCTTGATCTCCGCAGTTGCCACCTTGGTTGTTCCAAGATGCTTCATGTGCCACCCTGTGCTGAGTCTGGCCTGGGCTGAGCCCATGAGAGGCTGACTAGCCGGCGAGGAGTGCAGGAAACTTCTGGTGGAGTTTTGGGAGAGTGGACCTCTTCCCAAGCAGCAGTGTTACAGCTCTTATGTTAGAAGTTCTCAGATGACAGAGTAGTTCTCACACCTTTATTTCTTCTGGATGGGATTCCCCCATACAGTTTGGGATGGTCTAATATACAGCTTGGGATGGGTCAGGGGTCTGAGGTACTTCCCATTGGCTTGGTCTGAGAGTTTAGGGATACCTTATCTGCATATGGGAGGGCTTGTTGTGCTGCTCCTGCATGACAGACCTCTCTACAGGGGGCTCTGGGGGTTGTAGCTACTTGACAGGAGCCAACGACCTCCCAGAAGCATTGGCAAAATACTTTCCAGTCCTGTGCAAGGCAAGCCCCACTGGGTCGCCCAGGGTTAAGCCTGCGCTTGACCAGGGCCAGGCAGCTTGTCACAGTTTACCACCCCACACATAGTGACAGTGTAACTTATCTCAAATTGTTTTAAAATGTTTACATGAAGTTGGGAAGGAAAAGTGGTTGCAGGTATGGAAGAAGTTGGATGAGAGAATAGTTAAGTTTTGATCAAAAATTATACATGTATGAAATTCTCAAACAGTAAATTAAAAAAAATATAGTATAACAAATGACATACTGACATTAAAGGAAAATTCTCGGTAGCTTTTTTGGATTTTGTAAAATGTTGTGTAACATCTTAAACTTAAATATATTAAAGAAATATATTTGCATATTTAATAATCTAATATCCTAAAAGACAGATAACTGAAGAAAATCAAGGCACAGCATGATCAAGTATTTTTTCCAAAGCCACTCACATAGAAGCAGTGGGATTCAAAATCATCATTAGTAAACACCAATATCTAGGAGCCTGTGTGTCTTGAAACTTGCCTGTAAATGAATAAATATAAATTTGTCTGCAAAAAAATGGTTTAGCAACATTTTAGATTTTTCTATAGTTTAGAATTTCTTTTCTTATTCTATGCACAATTACCCCACCATCACATTCACACTTACTTGCCTACATACAAACATGGACACACACAGATACACATAACACCTTTCTGTTGGTAATATTTAATTAATTATATAACTCTTTTGTAGGCTCACTTACTAAATTGAGTGGTGTCTTTATACTTGCACACAACTTTCCTATTTAATGCTGGAAGATGCAACTGTCTTATTTCATGCAGTAAGAGAAACGAGTATGGGCTACACTGCAGAGCTCCAATGAATGTTCTAAAAGTGTGTAACTAATATTTACTTGTAAAGATTTTATTTTAATCACACACACACACACACACACACACACACAC
>CM052722.1:32341603-32356072 GCA_028551405.1 Uromys caudimaculatus | reverse complement strand
TGGGGCTGCAAACTCCCTCAGCTCCTTCAGTTCCTTCTCCAACTCCTCCATCTGGGACCTCACTTTCAGTCCAGTGGTTACTGTAAAGTGAATCTTGGGTATTCCAAACTTTTGGGCTAATATCCACTTATCAGTGAGTACATACCATGTTCATTATTTTGTGACTGAGTTACCTCACTCAGGATGATATTTTCAAGTTCCATCCATTTGCCTGGGAATTTCATGAAGTCATTGTTTTTAATAGCTGAATAGTACTCCATTGTGTAAATGTACCACATTTTCTGTATCCATTCCTCTGATGAGGGACATCTGGGTTGTTTCCAGCTTCTGGCTATTATAAATATGGCTGCTATGAACATAGTGGAGCATGTGTCTTTATTACATGTTGGAGCATCTTCTGGCTATATGCCCAGAAGAAGTATAGCTGGGTCCTCAGGAAGTATTATGTCCATTTTTCTGGGGATCCTCCAAACTGATTTCTAGAGTTCTTGTACCAGCTTGCAATCCCACCGAGAGTGGAGGAGTGTTCCTCTTTCTCCACATCCTCACCAGCATCTGCTGTCACCTGAGTTTTTGATCTTAGCCATTCTTGTGAGGTAGAATCTCAGACATGTTTTGATTTGCATTTCTCTGATGACTAAGAATGTTGAGCATTTCTTTAGGTGCTTCTCAGCTCTGTGCATTTCCTCAGTTGAGAATTTTCTGTTTAGCTCTGTTGCCCATTTTTTGATGGGTTTTTTTGTTTTTCTGGAGTCTAACTTCTTGAGTTCTTTGTATAGGTTGGATATTAGCACTCTATCGGACATAGGATTGGTAAAGACCTTTTCCCAAACTGTTGGTTGCGGTCTTGTCCTATTGACAGTGTCCTTTGCCTTACAGAAGCTTCGCAATTTCATGAGGTCCCATTTGTCAATTCTTGATCTTAGAGCATAAGCCATTGGTGTTCTGTTCAGGAACTTTTCCCCTGTACCCATGTGTTTGAGAATTTCCCCACTTCTCTTCTATTAGATGCAATGTATCTGGCTTTATGTGGAGGTCCTTGATCCACTTGGACTTGAGCTTTGTACAGGGAGAGAGGAATGGATCAATTCTCATTCTTCTACATGTAGACCGCCTGTTGAACCAGCACTATTTGTTCGAAAATGCTACCTTTTTTCCACTGGGTGGTTTTAGCTCCTTTGTCGAAAATCAAGTGACCATATGTGTGTGGGTTCGTTTCTGGGTCTTCAATTCTATTCTATTGATCTACCTGCTTGTCACTGTATCAATACCATGGAGTTTTTATCACTACTGCTCTGTACTACAGCTTGAGATCAAGGATGTTGATTCCCCCAGAAATTCTTTTGTTGTTGAGGATAGCTTTTGCTATCCTGGGTTTTTTGTTGTTCCAAATGAATTTGAGAATTGCTCTTTCTAAGTCTATGAAGAATTGAGTTGGAATTTTGATGGGGATTGCATTGAATCTGTAGGTTTTTTTGGCAGGAAGGCCATTTTTACTATATTAATCCTACCAATCCATTAGCATGGGAGATTTTTCCATCTTCTGAGGTCTTCTTTGATTTCTTTCTTCAGAGACTTGAAGTTCTTGTCATAGAAACCTTTCACTTGTTTGGTTAGAGTCACACCAAGATACTTTATATTGTTTGTGACAATTGTGAAGGATGTCATTTCCCTAATTTCTATCTCAGCCTGTTTATCCTTCGAGTATCGGAAGGCTACTGAATTTTTTGAGTTAATTTTATATCCGGCCACTTTGCCGAAGTTCTTTATCAGCTGCAGCAATTCTCTGGTGGAGATTTTTGGGTCATTTAAGTATACCATCATATCATCTGCAAATAGTGATATTTTCATTTCTTCCTTTCCAATTTGTATCACTTTGACATCCTTTTATTGTGTAATTGCTCTAGCTAGAAGTTCAATTACTATATTGAATAGATAGGGAGATAGTGGACAGCCTTGTCTAGTCCATGATTTTAGTGGGATTGCTTCGAGTTTGTCTCCATTTAGTTTGATGTTGGCCATTGGTTTGCTGTATATTGCTTTTACTATGTTTAGGTATGGGCCTTGAATTCCTGATCTTTCCAAGACTTTTATCATGAAGGGATGTTGAATTTTGTCAAATGCTTTTTCAGCATCTAATGAAATGACCATGTGGCTTTTTCTTTGAATTTGTTTATGTAGTGGATTACATTGATGGATTTCCTGGTATTGAACCATGCTTGCATCCTGGGATGAAGTCTACTTGATCATGATGTATGATCGTTTTGATGTGTTCTTGGATTCAGTTTGCGAGAATTTTATTGAGTGTTTTTGCATTGATGTTCATATGGGAAATTGGTCTGAATTTTCTTTCTTTGTTGGGTCTTTGTGAGGTTTTGGTATCAGTGTAACTCTGGCCTCATAGAAGGAATTGGGTAGTGTTCCTTCTGTTTCTATTTTGTGGAATAGATTGAAGAGTACTGGTATTAGGTCTTCTTGAAGGTCTGATAGAATTCTGCAGTGAACCCATCTGGTCCTGGGCTTTTTTTGTTTGGGAGACTTTTAATGATGGCTTCTATTGCTTTAGGCATTATGCGACCATTTAGCTGGTTTATCTGATCCTGACTTAAATTTGGTATTTGATATCTGTCTAGAAAATTGTCCATTTCCTCCAGATTTTGCAGTTTTGTTGAGTATAGGCTTTTGTAGTAAGATCTGATGATTTTTTTAATTTCCTCAGAATCTGTTGTTATGTCTCCCTTTTCATTTCTAATTTTGTTAATTTGGATTCTATCTCTGTGCCCTCTGGTTAGTCTGGCTAAGCTTTATCTATCTTGTTGGTTTTCTCAAAGAACCAACTCCTGTTTTTGTTGATTCTTTGTATAGTACTTTTTGTTTCTATTTGGTTGATTTCAGCCCTGAGTTGGATTATTTCCTGCCTTCTACTCCTCTTGAGTGCATTAGCTTCCTTTTCTTTTAGAGCTTTCAGGTGTGCTGTTAAACTGCTAGTGTATACTCTATCCAGTTTCTTTTTGGAGGCACTCAGAGCTATGAATTTTCCTCTTAACCCTGCTTTCATTGTGTTCCATAAGTTTTCATATGTTGTACTTTCATTTTCATTAAATTCTAGGAAGTCTTTAATTTCTTTTTTCTTTCTTCCTTGACCAAGTTATCATTGAGTAGAGCAGTGTTCAGCTTCCATGTGTATGTGGGCTTTCTGTTGTTATTGTTGCCATTGAAGACCAGCCTTAATCTATAGTGATCTGATAGGAGGCATGGGATTATTTCAATCTTCTTGTATCTGTTGAGGTTTGTTTTGTGACTGATTATATGGTCAATTTTGGAGAAGGTACCGTGAGGTGCTGAGAAGAAATTATATCCTTTTTATTTAGGATGAAATGTTCTATAGATATCTGTTAAATCCATTTGGTTCATAACATCTCTTAGTTTCACTGTGTCTCTGTTTAGTTTGTGTTTCCAAGATATATCCATTGATCATAGTGGGGTGTTGAAGTCCCCTACTATTATTGTGTGAGGTGCAATGTGTGCTTTGAGCTTTAGTAAAGTTTCTTTTATGAATGTAGATGCCCTTGCATTTAGAGCATAGGTGTTCAGAATTGAGAGTTCTTCTTGGAACATTTTTCCTTTGATGACTATGAAGTCTCCTTACTTACCTTTTTTGATGACTGTTGTGTGAAAGTTGATTTTATCCAATATTGGAATGGCTACTCCAGCCTGTTTCTTGGGACCATTTGCCTGGAAAATTGTCTTCCAGCCCTTTACTCTGACGTACTGTTTGTCTTTATCACAGAGGTGTGTTTCTTGAATCCAGCAAACTGCTGCGTCCTCTTTATGGATCCAGTCTGTCAGTCTATGTTTTTTATTGGAGAATGGAGTCCATTGATGTTAAAAGATATTAAGGAATAGTGATTCTTGGTTCCTGTTATTTTCGATGTTACTTTTATGTTTGTGTGGCTATCTTCTTTTGAGTTTGTTGAAAGATTACTTTCTTGCTTTTTCTAGGGTATAGTTTCCCTCCTTGAGTTGACATTTACCATCCATTATCCTTTGTAGGGTTGAGTTTGTGCAAACATGTTGTGTAAATTTGATTTTGTCATAGAATATTTTGGTTTCACCATCTATGGTAATTGAGAGTTTTGCTGGGTATAGCAGCTGGGTTGGCAGTTGTATAATCTTAGGGACTGTATTAGTTCTGCCCAGGATCTTCCAGCTTTCATAGTCTCTGGTGAGAAGTCTGGTGTAATTCTGATAGGTCTGCCTTTATATGTTACTTGACCTTTTCCCCTTACTGCTATCAGTATTCTTTCTTTGTTTTGTGTAATTGGTGTTTTCACTATACTGTGATGAGATGAATTTCTTTTCTGGTCCAATCTTTTTGTAGTTCTGTAAGCTTCTTGTGTATTTATGTTCATCTCTTTTTTTAGGTTAGGGAAGTTTTCTTCTATATATTTTTTAAGGATATTTACTGGTCCTTTAAGTTGGAAATCTTCACTCTCTTCTATACCTATTATTCTTAGGTTCTGTCTTCTCATTGTGTCCTGGATTTCATGGTTGTTTGGGTTAGGAGCTTTTTACATTTTGCATTTTCTTTTACTGTTGTGTCAATGTTATCTATGGTATCTTCTGCTCCTGAGATTCTCTCTTCTATCTCTTGTATTCTGTTGGTGAGTCTTGCATCAATGACTCCTGATCTCTTTCCTAGGTTTTCTAACTCCAGGGTTGTCTCCCTTTGTGATTTCTTTATTGTTTCTATTTCTATTTTTAGCTCCTGGATAGTTTTGTTCATTTCCTTTGTCTGTTTGATTATGCTTTCCTGTAATTTTGCCTGTTTGATTGTGTTTTCCCGTAATTCTTTAATGGATTTTTGTGTTTCCTCTTTAAGGTCTTCTACTTGTTTACCTCTTTTCTCTTGTATTTCTTTAAGGGTGTTCTTTCTTTCTTTCTTAAAGTCTTCTATTATCATCATGAGAAATGATTTTCAATCTTAGTCTTGCTTTTCTGGTGTGTTGGGGTATCCTGGGCTTGCTGTGTTGGGAGAGCTGGGTTCTAATGATGCCAAGTAGCCTTGGTTTCTGTTCCCTATGTTCTTGTCCTTGCCTTTTGCCATCTTGTTAACTCTGTTGTTAGCTGGTCTTACTTTGTCTGGCTGTTGCTTTTCCCTCCTGCAGGCCTCTGTACCAGTACTCCTTGAAAACCAGTTCCCTCTGAGAGGTATTTGGGCTTGGTGAGCTGTGGCACACGGTCAGCTCTGGGGTGCAGAAAGAAACGTGAAGGATCTTGTCCCCAGCTGTCCCTTGCTTCCTGTGTTCTGAGGGCTCTGCAAGGGTCCATATTCATCCAGTGAGTTTGAACAGAAGTAGTCGTTTTGCCTGTGCTTGTGTGCCAGCACTCTTGGGATACCAGCTCTCTCCTGGAGCCCTGTGGCCCAGGCTGAGGTCCCCAGGTCCTGGTGAGCAGTGGTGCTTTTCTTAACCCCACTCATGGCTTTTCCATGCTCCTGGGAGGGTAAGTTTTTCTGGGCACTACTTGGCTATGGAACCCTGGTTGTCCAGGCAGAGGTCTCCTGCCACAGATGGAAACTGGAAGGTTCCTGCCCCTGACTTTTCCTCCTCCGTCTCTGTGTCCTGAGGGCCTGGGAGGCTAGCTTTCTAGCCCTAATTGGCTATGGAGCCCTGTCTAGACTTGCATTTTGTCTAGTGTTAAACTTTATATAGATGATCTCATTCAAACCACAACAAAAATTTTTAAAATGACCTTAACATCAACATAGATGTACATGAGCAGCCAAACTCATTGTAATTGTTAATTTTGATTGTTGACCAGATAAGATTAAGAAAAAAATGTAAGTGATTAATAAAACAAACCTCCAAGTTTTTCCTTGAGTATGTTTCCAGGTACATTCATATTACTCAATGTCTGAGTTAATGTCTTTTTTAATCTTTTGATGAAGGAAAAAAGCTTGAATTGGATTTAAGAGGTATTGGAACAATATAATTTTAGGCATCCTTAGAGAAAGTCACATTTTGTGGTGTTTTTGGAAGGCTGTGTTTATCTTGCAATTTTCCTATCGGCCTGCTCTGCTTTTTGTCCACCACGATGTGAGCTTCCTATTACTCTGCACTTTGGATCTCAGAATGTGAGCTGTTCTGCTCGGACACATTTTCCTTACCAGAACAGTTACTTGGCTATATAATTACCAATGGGCCAGGATTCAGACCTAGATTTGTGATCTTAGTGCCTTGCTTCCTAATCATAACAACAACAAAAGAGATTCTAGTGAAAGTCATGTTTAAGAGTGATAGTACATGAACAAATAATAATAACAGTTCCTCAGAATGGAATGTGTTGATGATGAACAAGGTAGCTTGTAGACCAATGTAAATAATGAGACACAATGACTGAGTGAGAATTTTAAAGCCATATTTATTAAGTATGTATATAAAAGTCTATTTTGAAGAAAAATAAACACAATCATTGTATGTATACTGCTAGTGTCTTATTCTTTCCTGAGTCCTCACTCATTTCTTAGTCTGTCTTCCTTGAGTAGGTTAACAAAAAGGCAGACAGTAAGAAACCAAATCAAGGAAGCTTGCTATTGATTTTTGACTATGGCTTTATGTTGCTGTATGGAATTTTGAAAATGAGAAAGACTTTCCCTGCATAAGATCTTGCATAACCATGTTGCTAGATTTTGCTACCTCTTATACCACTTTCTCCCTTCATTCTAAATATTTAAGGGCCTCCCAGGAATACCAGCCCTTGACAACATCCAGAGGCTAAAATAATGCAGTTCTCATATAGATGCCTACATTTTCCATTGTAGCAAACACACAAACAGACACTCTCTATCTCATTCTCTGCATGAACTTTTTTGAAAGGCCATGATCCAATGTTGGCCTTATAAAACTGAAGATATCTGTTTCTTTGCAGTAGTATTCTTTTTCTGTATTTTGCACTTTTGAGCAAATGATAAAATTTAAAATTCTCTTCTGCAGTGCTTGAGTATCATGTCTCTTTACAAAATACAAATGAATAAGTATTACATGAAGGAAAGATGAGAATGACCTAATGAACTGTAGAATTGATTCCTCCCATTTTACAAGGTCTCAATAACCTCATATTGATTAGATGGCAATGCACTTCGATTTTAAATGTACTATGATAAATTACATATCTAAATGTCAAGCGAATACAGTTTTCCAGGATTCTCTTAGAAGCTTTTGAATTTGTGAGTGTGTATATAGAGGATGTATACCACTTATATTTTCATGAAGGCAAAACTTTCAATTTTCCCCATTATAAACATTATGAATAATATAGCCAATACAACCTCATTATCTACCATCTATTGGAATGAAATACTTTAAGGGTATTTTATTAATAAATAGGGGGACTTTGGCATACAGATCAGTTTTAAAGCACATATCATAAGTAAAAGCAGTTTCATGGACCCAAAGAACATCATAGTTATAGGCAGTATTTGATATGTAACCTGATTTCCTTTACTGAAGCCAGATTAATTAAGGGATAATTCATATAGAGGCAAATCATAATTTTTATCTACACAGTGTGAAAAACTGATAAATTCATGCAATGATGTATGTATCACGATAACCCTTATATTGATCACTTCTTGAAAATTCCTTCATACCCCTTCGGTCTCTTGCCTCACTCCAGCATCTGGCAAATACTGATGAACTTTTTGTCCTAACACTTGTCCTTTTATAAAATAATGTTTTAGAGTCATATTTTTTGTACCTTTCTTCCCTTACTGAACACAATACACTAGTTGTTTTCTCATGTTAGTAGCATGTTAGAATGAAAAGATATGTTTATTCATTTACCAGATCAAAGGCATTTATAGCTATTGTGAACAAAGGTGTTATGTACTAATAAATTTGATATGTGAATGTGTTCAGTACTTTAGGGAAAATATCTAGAAAATTATATTATTTTCAAGCAGTAAATACAGAGATGTACAAAAAAATATATAATTGCATTTATAAAAAGACCTATGACATCCACAATATAAAGTATTCTTCTCAAATGAAATAAATTTGCTCAATAGCCAAAAGACCCATAATCTTATGTGAATTAAGACATAATTAATTCATAGTAGTATATCTTTAACTTTTATAATTTTATTTTGTCTGAAAAGTCCTGGAGATATAATTCAGATTTAAAAAATCTTACCTAAGTATTTGAATTTGTTTGTACATCTCAGATATGAAATAATACTTTCATGGCATTAGAGATATGGCAAAGTGTTTAAGAGCACTTGTTGCTCTGGCAGATAATTCAGCCTTGGTTTCCAGTACCTGTCTGGCAACTTACAACTATTTGTATCTCCAGTTCTGTAAGATCAGATGCCACATTCTGGCCTCCATAGTCATCAGGCATGCACATAGTACAAAAACATTCATTCAGAATGGGAACGAAGCATTAAAAATATTTTTATCTAGATTAGTAGCTTCCTCTTCTACAATAATTTTTAATTTCATGATTTTGAAAACTGATATAAAATAACTATTTTTTGACATGATGAAAATAACTAACCCCAAATCTTTTCATTATAAATAAAATGCCTTAAGTAAAATTTATTGGTAGAGGATTATGTATAAATTATTTAACTATCATTTCATGTAGTGTTGAAAATCAGCAAGGAAGATCATTGAATTTGAGGTAAAAACAGTAGATAAATTCAGACCATCTTTCAGATTTACAACTATTCTTTAAAATACAGCCAAACCATGTAAAAATCCTCATGAGGAAGCTACATTACTGTGGGCCAGCCTTAGTTCCTGTCATTTTTCTTGTAAGTTCATGAATACATTTTTGTATCATTGGAACTAGTCTGGACTTACAGACTCATTTAGGCTGTTAAAATGTTCTTGCACATATATCTGTATTAGGACTGATGTATAGTTCTTTGTATGGGTATATCTTAGTTTCCATATGTTCAGGGGCTGTGAGACAGCTGGCTTTCCTACATTAAACTAAGAATCAGAGATTTTTCATGTGCAGTGGAGGGGAGAAATAAGATGGATGTTTCCAATGACATTCTCATCCTTGCTTCCAATCTCTGATGCTTCTTGAAGCCTGGCACATTTTCTTTTCACAAGCTGTGACATACTTAAAGAACAACATTAGCATTAAAATGAGCTTGATAAAATTTTTATCATTTATCCTCAGAGAGTCTCTTACTGCTAAAACCTTTTGCCTCTCTTTTACTAAATATTTGTGGAATTACATAAGCTAAGCTACTGAAAAGACCTGGGCCCTGTAGATGAATACAGAGGCTTTTGAATTAATCACAAGAGATTTAAAATGCAAACTCTCTCTCTCTCTCTTTTTATGAGCAGGAAACTAGTGTACCGCCAATGAGCACTGTTTTCTTCATCATGCACAAGACATAAAAGTACCTTATATCTTCTCTGAGAATTTAATAAGAAAATATTTCTTAACCAGTTAGGGTCATTTCTATCATAGAGAAACGGTATAATGCATGTTAATTTTTATTATTACTTATAAATCTATATTTTCACCTCTTCGTGTCTGTTAACTTTCTTTAATAATATCTTATTTCTATATATTAAATATTATGTTGATAATATATTATTTGGGTAAAAATGAGAGACATATTCCCCCCAAAATTTGAAATTACCAGCGAGAAGACAGGCTAATAAATATGGCAATAATAGATCCATGTACAGAAAAGCCTTTATAAGACTGATTGAACTAGGATTAAAATAGTCCTTTCATAGTTCCATTGCCTAAAAAATATTGGTAGACATAGCATACATGGTGTAAATGGAATGCTTTATCCTGATATTTAAATTCACCTAGCAGAATAAGACTCCATGAAATAATTCTTGATATTTGGTGATTTCAGTAAGGTTCTCAAAATCTAAGAATAATGGTGTTGAGCTCCTTGGAAGCATTTCTCATTATGTTGGGTCACTGACCTCTATGACTTCATCTGTCTAAAAGTGACAAAATTTAACCATGTATACAGCAGACAAATGACCAAATGGTCTCATATAGGCTTCCACTAATAGCCTAAAAAACCCACTTGATATTTGCTTCTCCCAAGGAAAATATTTTCATAATTTATAACCTAAAGCCTATGTTTCAATTACTGATGCTTATTGCTCAACTTTGGGGAGCTTTAATGCAGAACATAGACTCACCAAGAACAAAGTTTGTGTGCAAATTACTCACTAAAAGCTCAGATCTCAGCTGAATCTCTCCACTCCTTTATTCAGAACCTGTACTGCACCTTGCTGACCTTTTGAATAACTGGAAATTATGCCTTGCTTTATGCATGTCTTTTCAAAGTCAGAAGTACATTGAAACACATAAAGATTTCTTTTACTTATGCTGACATTTCTGCCTAATTAATTACATGGAAACTGCCATATTTATCCACTTAAATCATGGCAAGTGCATTTGTCCAATTGTTCATAATAGCCAAGAGTACCATATCCTTCAACATTTCAGGCAGAAAATAATTTTATCTACTGAATTCCCTCTGTGACACATCTGCCTAGAAATGTATTTCTATAGAATGGCACTGTGGATTTTATGTGGAAAGTGGCAGGTTCTTACAGGAGAGTCGTTGTCATCATGAGAGAATTCTGTTCCCTTTAGAGCATCCTCAAATTGCTTTGTGCCATATGCTTGCTTCTCAATGAGTAGGGACTATAGAGTTCCTGTGGTCAAGTTGGGAAAATGAGTTAACTTCTTGTTGATTCTGGAAAGGGGAAAGGGGGGGTATCCATCTTCACTGTTCAGCCATTACCCCTGGATTGTTTCACAGTACTTGGCTGAGATAAAGAAATGCTGTTTTGGGGATATTCTAGAATTTCTATTTATCAGGCTTTATAAGCTTCATGATCTCTGTGAAGCCAAATTTCAATGTATTTATTGTATGCTTTTATAGGGAAAGATTTCCTACCTCCCTTCATTTTTAAAACTGTCCTTCAGTTTTGATTCAAGTAACTTCTGTGAAAACTGGAATTATTACGCCTAAAACTTATAGAAGCAGTTTCATTGAAAGACTGTAAAAAAAAAAATCTATGGGAAAAGGTAGAATCCACCCAACATAAGTTGACTCAACAAGTACTGTAACTACGTTGTGGATTTTCACAACTAGGAATACTGGACTTCTGCCTGCCAGAATAACATGTTTAATGTCTATTGAGAAAACCTCATTCTAAATATGTTAAATAAAGAAAAAAAAATGCCTATGGCAGACTCCAGCCAAACCAGCTAAACAAAGAGGAAACAGACACCAAAGCCAAAGTCTGTCAGCCAATTTAAGTTTATTCTTTTATGATTGAGCAACATAAAGAAAATTCAAAAATATTAATAAAAAGTGAAGATACCAGCATCTTTTTTATGTTTTCTTTTGTGTCAAAACAGACATCATAGCTAACAGACAAGTATTCTTATCACTGAGTGTTTTCATTAATAATACAACAAATCTACAAAAGATTTCAATATGTGTTATATTCATCTTCAAGTTAAAAACAATGCATTTTATAGAATTCTAATTTTTTCTGGATTTATTTTCAGGAAGAATGTGAAATTTGAGTCATTGTTGTAGAAAAAGAAGTATGTCAGCCTTTTGTAAGAACTTTGTAATCTCTCTACATCCAAGAGGCATAACAATTACTTTACCTCTTGCCCTATGATATCTTCCCAGATTATGCAATAAAATATAGTCCAGACTGGGAGTATAAAGACTAAACTTCTAACCTTAGTTACAAATGTCTCTTCTTAACTCAATAATCCTTAATAGCCAAAACCAAAAACTCATGAGTCATATTGTAGTCATTTGAATTCCTATCCTATCCATTATTCAGTCTTCAAGAGCCAACTACTGTATAAGTTTTCTATAAGTAACCACAGCTGCTCTGAGTTCATGAGTACAATAATCATTTGACATCCAGAAGGTTGTGTATAAAAACATTCCTCCATATCATCTGGCTCTTAATCCTCATACTCCCTCTTTCATGATGCAACTTGAGCCTTAGTGGTATTGATATAGTTGTCTCATGTGTCAACAAACATTTGATAGTCCCTTATTCTTGGCACTTTGAGCATTCTTTGAAGTAAATCAATTTAAATTGCAAAAAGAAATATCTATGACCAAAGGTGAGAGTGGCACTAATCCATGGACATACATATAAATATTTATATTTCATTTGACATACATATTATGCTTACTTCACGAAACAATAATACTACATTCCTCAATAAGGTGTAGAGTCTTTCTAGACAAGGGTTTTTGAGTAGATTGAATGTACAAGATATGATTTCCTTACTGAAGAGTATGCCTCAAGTCAAATCAGAAAGCAACAGATCACCCTCATAGCATTCGTGCCCCTATTATTTCATCAGTGTGAATTTTTTGCTAGCATGTCGTTAGTGTATCATGTAGAGTCCATGGCTAAGTAAGGACTGTTGATGGCAATCTTACTTCAGAAGCTTTCAAAGCACCCTCTATCACTATGAAAGCTAGCCAGCAGGGAAGAAACTTCTGGATAAATTTCACTATGTCCTTCAGCCAAAGTATGTGGAGTCTTCAGCAATAAAGTCTGAAGATTTTTTTATGATAGGCAAAAACAGAAGAGACAATAGGCTGTATTGTATTACAGGTCTCAGGGGCCTCTCTATTTAACAACACTTAGGGAGGTAACTCACTCCTGGAACCAGAACTTTCTTTTAATAACTTTAGGTTTCTGAGAGCATCTTTATCTACGCACACAATATAACTTTTTTCAGACTCCCTTTTTAATTTTAATTTTTGAATTTTTATTTTTAACTACTTTACAAAACAGCATATTTCCTTGCGTTTGTTCATAAACATTTGGTTTTAGCTTAACCTCCTCCAACAACTCTGTACTGGTTGGTTTTGTGTCAACTTGACACAAGCCGGAACTTTCACAGAGAAAGGAGTTTCAGTTGAGAAAATGCCTCCATGAGATCCAGATGTAAGGAATTTTTCCTCAATTAGTGATCAAAGGGGGAGGGCCCCTTGTGGGTGGTACCATCTGTGGGCTGGTAGCTTTGGGTTCTATAAGAGAGAAAGCTGAGCAAACCAGGGGAAGCAAGCCAGTAAGAAACATCCCTCCATGGCCTCTGCATCAGCTCCTGCTTCCTGATCTGTTTGAGTTCCAGTCCTGACTTCCTCTGGTGATGAACAGCAGTGTGGAAGTGTAAGCTGAATAAACTCTTTCCTCCCCAAGTTGCTTCTTGATCATGATGTTTGTGCAGGAATAGAAACCCTGACTAAGACAAAATGGTACCAGCATAGTGAAGTATTCCTGTGACAACCTGACCATGTTTCGGAAAGAACTGTGGAAGGACTTTGGAACTTTGAGCTAGAAGAGCCATGGGGATGTTAAGAGCTCTGTGGGGTGTTGTGTAGGAGCTTGGAAGATATTGTTGAGAACAGAGCAGAAGATGGGGGTGATTAAGGAGAGACCAGCATCATTGGGGTGGAGTCTTCTTGGAGGTGTTTTCTGAGAGGAGGATGCTGAGTTACGAAGATGGTCAAGGTTGTGCCTTGTGCTGCAACAGGACTTGGTAATGTGTAAGAGTCACCCAGGTGGTACTGGTTTTGAAGGCATGAAGAGGTCATAAAGAGCAGCTAAGGCCACAGAATGCCATTGGTGAAGGTGCAGCCTCAGTTGCAACTGATGGCCCAGGACTGAAGGGGTCATGCAAAGGAGGTGAGGTTTGGCACCATGAAGAGAGTCTATGAGAGGCTATTGGTAAAGTCTAGTTGCAGCAGAAGACAGCAGTGTTTTGGAGATGCCAGTACCATGAGATGACCACCAAGTACAGCAGCAGCAGTGGAGTACAGGCATCTGGAGCCTAGAAGACAAGGTGTGTGAGCTGGAGAAGTGACTCAAGCCTTTGGAAGAATCCAGAAGAACATGAGTGTATCCCAGATATTGTATGGTTGGAGTTTGATTTTGCTTTTGATTGTGACTGTGGCCTGATATATTTCCCTTCCTGAAGGAAGAAGGTATTTTAGTGGAGCCCACAATTAAGAAACTTCATTGGTAAAAATGAATTCTAAGTTATTGGATATCTTTAAAGGGATTGAAATTTTGATATGTAAGAATTTGCAAAGACTGTGGGACTTTTAAAGACATTTAGATCTCGGGAATGAATAATAAAGTAAGGGTTGAGGCTTAATAGTGATGTATTTGTGTGTCAAGTTGACAAGGAGTCAATTGTACTGGTTGGTTTTGTGTCAACTTGACACAAGCTAGAGTTATCTCAGAGAAAGGAGTTTCAGTTGAGAAAATGCCTCCATGAGATCCAGCTGTAAGGCATTTTCTCAATTAGTGATCAAGGGCGGAGGGCTCCTTGTGAGTGGTACCATCTGTGGGCTGGTAGTCTTGGGCTCTATAAGAAAGCCAGCTGAGCAAGCCAGGAGAAGCAAGCCAGTAA
>CM052722.1:32324920-32341503 GCA_028551405.1 Uromys caudimaculatus | reverse complement strand
TCCCTTCTATTCCTGCTTAAAACTTTCTCCCTTCACAATTCCCCTTCCACTTTCATACCACATATACTCTATCTGCTCCATCCCACTTTAAAGTCTTTTTACCCCACTCTCATGGACTCATTTGTAGTTTCCTGGCCATCAAGATATACTCATTCTTACAAAAATAGATGTGTAAAGCCTAAAAGCTGGAATGCATATATAAGAAAGAATTCAAGGTTTCAAGGCTGAGATAAGTAATGTAATGTTTTCCAGTTCCACACACCTTCACGAAATTTTCAAATTTTTCATTGCAGCTACATAAAATTCTACTTTCATACAGCTAAGTACAATTATCTTGTTCATATATGCCACATTTCTGTTATATATCAATCAGATGAAGAACATTGAGGCTATCAGCTTCCTAGACAGGGCTGAAACCTTGAGTACATCTCCTGAAGCCATGATGTGACTTTGTCTAATGGAGCTTGTGCAGGTCTTGTGCTAGCTATCACAAGCATTGTGTGTTTTATTGGTTTTATTTGGGAACCAGTGTTTCCTTGTAGCCAACTACCATTTCTGACTCATAATTTCTTCCATCCCCTCTTCTGCAATGATTTCTGAGTTTTTGGAAGAAAATGTGTTATATACATGATCCATTGTGGGCTGAGCACTTCACAATTTACTCCAGTCAGTATGGCTAATATATAAAAAATGACAACAGATGTTCGAATGGATGTGAAGAAAGGGAAATACATATTCACAGCTGGTACAAGTGTAATCTAGTGCAAGTGCAAATTGGTATAGTCCCTATGGAAATTAGTGTGGATGAAACTCAGTAATCTTAAAATATATATCAACCAAATGGCTCCGTTGCACCATTCTTGGGTATCTACCCAAAGCGTTGTACACTCTTCTGTGGGGCAGTGATCTGTGACATGCAATCTGGCACTCGGTTGAGCACAGGCATAAAATCTGGAAGATGCAGCAGAACAATCTGCAAGGGACCAGAAAAAGTTATGCCAATGCTCCCGGGAGGCGTTTGACTCCAGTCAAGGTCATGTACCACCCCTCCTCAGGTAGAGGCATGGCCACACAGCCCCAAGCCATCCTCATGTTAATGAGGTACTTAGAGATTTAGCCACGCCCCATCCCAGTTACTATATCTGCCTCACCTCTCCCAGAAAGGCCGAGGCACAATTCCATCCATGCCACTCTCCACATGATAACAATAAATGTCTTAGAATTATGGACTGTCTCTTCATCTGGACACACTATGGGAAGCGAGGGATCCAGCCCTTGATTAAGGAGCCAAGACTAATCTCTTGCCGAGGGCTTCCCAGTGCTCCCAGATGGTACCCATTCACCGAAGCCTAAGCAGCTAGCCCAGCGCCCCAAGCCACCAAAACCCAATCTCAGTGGGAACCCAGCTGTGCTCCAGCTAGCCCATCTGTGGCGCCCTGCAGCAACTGTGGTACCCTGGGCTAGAGAACCCATGGAGATGGCTGTTGTGAGTACCCCAGAATGGCCCTCTCCCCCACCTATGGGAAGGCTTCCCACAGCCTCCACCTGCCTGTCAGACTGTGTGGGAAGACATATAGTCACTTCCCGCATGTCTCCTGTCCCACCTAGAGCCGCAGCGCCTGGAACAGACATGTGGGGCTTCTTCCCACCGCACCAGGTTTGTTCCAACACTCTTCTACAAAGATACTTGCATATTCATGTTCATTTGGGGCTCGAGCACTAAGATCAACAACTGATAAATGGGACCTCATGAAATTGTGTGGTTTAGATATCAGATGTCTGTGGCTTCATAGTTTGGCAATGTTCCTCTGTTTCTCATTTTTGGAACAATTTGATGCATATTGGTATTAGCTCTTCTTTTTTTTTTAATAGATTATTTTATTTATTTAAATTTCAAATGTTGTCCCACTTCCCGGTCTCCCCTCCGCAACCCCCCTCCCATTTCCACTTCTGCTTTGCCTTCAAGAGGGTACTCTCCCACCTACTCACCTGCTCCCATCTCACCCCTCTGGCATCTCCCTTTGCTCAAGCAACAAGCCTTCCTAGGACCAAATGGCATTAGCTCTTCTTTTAAAGGCTGGTAGAATTCTGCACTAAAGCTAAAGCCAACTGACTCAGGTAGAACTATTTTCTATTTTCTCAGAAACAACAAATTGATTTCCCAAATGGTACAAATTTGCCCTTCCAAACCGCAAAGGAGGAGTGTTCCCCCTTGCTCCAAATCCTTACCATCATGTGCTAGGACCTGAGATAGAGAACGTTCCCAGGAGTCTATGAGGGTGACTTTAGCTGAGACTCCTAGTAGTGGGGATATGGAACCTGAAGTGGCAACCTCTTGTGGCCGTGCAATAACCCCAATGGAGGGATAAGGACACCAAACTACCCCAAATTTTTTTTTGAATCCAAATTTGTTCTTTGTACACACAGCTAACAGGAATAAAGACTGGAAGAAATTCAGGAACAAAGATCAAGCAGAGACTGACGAATTTCCAACCAATAATCTGCCAAATTATGACCCATCCCTTGGAAAAACACCAATCCCTGATACTATTAAGGATGTTCTGTTATGCTTTGTGATAGGAGCCTAGCACAACTGTCTACTGAGAGGTTTTACCCAGCATCTGACTGAAATACATGCAGGCAAACTCCACAGGAAGACCAATAGAGGCTACTAACAGACTCTTGTGGCCTCTGAGAGACTGAACCATCAACCAAAGCACATATACACTAGGTGGACAGAGATCCCTAGCTGGTGTATAGTAGATGTGAAGCTCAGTCTTCTTGTGGGTCTCCCAATAACTGGAGTGAGAGGTGTTCCAAAAGCTGTTGCCTGGGCTGCCTTGTCTGTCTTTCTTAGTGGGAGATGATGTGCATAGCCCTGCAGACACTTGATGTGCCAAGTAGAGGGATAACCGGGTGGGGCTCCCACCTCTCAGAGGAGAAGGGTAGGGGAAATGTCTGGGGGCTGTGTGAGGAGTGCATCAGGAGAAGGGTGCCACCAATCAGCATGTAAATGAAATTAATTAATTAATTAATTAATTAATAGACAATAAAATTTTTGAGGATGGTGACTCCTGACTAGAGGCTAGTACTGCCTTCTTTTTTTGATACTTTATTTACATTTCAAATGTTTTCCCCTTTCCAGGTCTCCCCTTTGGAAACTACCTATCCCATACCCTCTCCCCCTGCCTCTGTGAGGGTACTCCCCACCCACCCACCCACTGCAGTCTTCCATCTCTGGCATTTCCCTATATTAGGGCATCTAACAGCCTCAGACCCAAGGGCCTCTCCTCCCACTGATGGCCAACAAGGCCCTCTTCTGCCACATATGTGGCCAGCAAGATGGGTCCCTCCATGTGTATTCTTTGGTTGGTGTTCCAGTCTCCGGGAGTACCTGGGGTTCTGGACAGTTGACACTGTTGCTTCCTCCATGGGGCTGCAAACTCCTTCAGCTCCTTCAGTCTGTTCTCCAACTCCTCCAGCTGGGACTCCACGCTCAATCCAATGGTTTCTGAGAATTGAATCTTGAGTATTCTGAACTTTTTGGCTAATATCCACTTATCAGTGAGTACATACCGTGTTTGTTCTTTTGTGACTGAGGTACCTCCCTCAGGATGATATTGTCAAGTTCCATCCATTTGCCTGAGAGTTTCATGAAGTCATTGTTGTTAATAGCTGAGTAGTATTCCACTGTGTAAATGTACCACATTTTCTGTATCCATTCCTCTGTTGATGGACATCTGGGTTGTTTCTAGCTTTTGGCTATTATAAATATGGCTGCTATGAACATAGTGGAGCGTGTGTCCTTATTATATGTTGGAACATCTTCTGGGTATATGCCCAGGAGTGGTATAGCTGGGTCTTCAGGTAGCATTATGTCCAATTTTCTGATGGTCCTCCAAATTGATTTCCAGAGTGGTTGTACCAGCTTGCAATCCCACCAGCAATGGAGGAGTGTTCCTCTTTCTCCACATCCTCGCCAGCATCTGCTGTCTACTGAGTTTTTGATCTTAGCTATTCTGACTGGTGTGAGATAGAATATCAGGGTTGTTTTGATTTGTATTTTCCTGATGACTAAGGATGTTGAACATTTCTTTAGGTGTGTCTCAGCCCTTTGAGTTTCCTCAGTTGATAATTCTCTGTTTAGCTCTGTTTGATAGGGTTATTTGTTTCTATGGAGTCTAACTTCTTGAGTTCTTTGTATATATTGGATATTAGCCCTCTATTGGACGTGGGATTGGTGAGGGTCTTTTCCCAATCTGTTGGTTGCCGTTTTGTCCTATTGACAGTGTCCTTTGCCTTACAGAAGCTTTGCAATTTCATGAGGTCCCATTTGTAGATTCTTGATCTTAGAGAATAAGCCATTGGTGTTCTGTTCAGGAACTTTCCCCCTGTGCCCATGTGTTCAAGAACTTTCCCTACTTTCTCTTCTATTAGATTCAGTGTATCTGGTTTTATGTGGAAGTCCTTGATCCACTTGGACTTGAGCTTTGTACAGGGAGATAGGAATGGATCAGTTTATACTCTTCTACATGTTTACTGCCAGTTGAACCAGCAGTATTTGTAGCAAATGCTATCTTTTTTTCACTGAATGGTTTTAGCTCCTTTGTCAAAGATCAAGTGACCCTAGGTGTGTGGGTTCACATCTGGGTCTTCAATTCTATTTCATTGATCTACCTTCTTAAACACAGACAAAAAATAATGAAATAACAACAAAAAATAAATTTATATTATACAATCTTATATGTTTTATGTACTGTTTTATTTGCTTATATTGGCTCTAATGAAGGTGCATCAGCATTCCAATGGAGGATTTTTTCTTTCTACCTTATGAATACTATTGCTCTAGTTTTGCATAACTTTTCACTAGCTAAATAATCTGTGGACATGTCTATGTTTCTGAATTTCCCATTTGAATGCAGAAAGCTTCAATAATTCTGAATTCCCATTAGATTTAAGTTTATGTGTGATGTTAAATACAACTGAGTGTAAGTCATGAGTGTGGATGAATGTTACATATAAATGCCAGGCTTTAGATTCACTGTTCTTTTATTTCATTAAATTTATTTCTGAAATACAATTTTGCTTTCTGACTGACTTTCTAATAATCAATTCTTAAAGTTCACCCTATCATTAAGTCTGTACTTGAAATGTTATCATGTGCTATTAGGAAGCTCTTTTGTGTATGTAAGTCCTCCCCAAAACCCATCACCAAGAAACATTCTTGGTGCAATTAAACAAAGTACTTTATCTGTAATTGGAGATAGCACAGTTTATCTTTTCAGCATGTTTTCCTAAAGAAGACCATGCTGTGATGAGTAGCACAGCTCCTAAGTTGAAAGGCCGCAAAGCAGCCCAACTGTGTGGTCCTTATAAGATTTTGAGAAACTGGTATAGCAAGGCCTTTGTGAATGATAGGAAACAAGACATTGAATGAAGTCACCAAGAATGAGGATTGTAAAGATAATCTTTTTGTATACTTCCTCATACTTCACAGGAGACTGCATTGTTTTTGAGATGCTGATTTGAGACTTTATGTTAGAGGCAATGTGTTCCAGTAAAGTGTAGTCCAGTAAAGTGGTCCAGTGTGCCCCAATCTAAAAAGAAATAGTCAGTGAAACATAGGGATTAAAAAGGTGGGTACTTTCCATGAAAATACTTAGTGATCACAGTGCTGCAGTCTGCTTTGATATTTCTAGTCCTATTTTGTCAGAAGAGTGTGGAGTGGCCAAGAGTATCATATAGGTGTTTATAGGACAACAGACATGTTCCTTTTCTGAAATACAGGACACAAACCAGAAATATAGCAATTGCACCTAGGGGTCCATCCCATATACAGACACCAAACCCAGACAATATTGTGGATGCCAAGAAATACTTGCTGAAAGGAGACTGATATAGCTGTCTCTTGAGAGGCTATGCCAGAGCCTGACAAGTACAGAGTAAGATACTCACAGCCAAACATTGGACTGAGCCTGGGGTACCCAATGTAGGAGTTAAGAGAAAGGACTGAAGGAACTGAAGGGGTTTGTAACCCCATAGGAAGAACGACAATTTAACCATACAGATACCCCAGAGCTCCCAGGGACTAAACCACCAACCAAAGAGTACACATGGAGGGACCCATGGCTCCAGCTACATGTGTAGCAGAGGACTGCCTTATCTGGCATCAATGGGAGGAGAGGCCCTTGGTCCTATGAAGAATTAATGCCCCAGTGTAGGGGAATACCAGGGTGATGAAATGGCAGGGGGTGGGTGGGTGGGTGGGTTAGCACCCTCATAGAAGCAGGGGGAGAGGGGAAGGGATAGGCTGTTAGTGGAGGAAAAACCTGGAAAGAGGATAATATTTGAAATATAAATAAATAAAATATCTAATAAAAAATAAGTAAGGGAAAAAAGAAGGCATTTTTAATCTAACTTAGAATTGCCAGAAAAATAACGATGGTGGAGCCCCAACTGTTGCATGAAATGTTAGAGACAAAAGTGAGATTGAAGAACTGTCACAGTGAATCTCCATCAGAATTTATCTGGGTCTAGCCTGTCCACAGTTAAGTGGCTAGTTTGCAGGAGATAGTTTGGCAATGGTGTTTTTCTGATGAAAAGCTAGAGGAAGGCAGAGAAGCCAAACAGATTCTGAGTCAGTCAACTGCTAATATTCCTTATCCCATTTAAGACTTTTGAGCCTGTTCCACTAGAGTGCCTTTATGATGTCTTCCTTCCCTGTCCTCTCAGGAAAAATTGGAGAATAAATAAAAAAGGGATTGTTTGTGTGGGGGTGGGGGTGGGGGTGGGTGGGGGGGATGTGCCTTGTGTTCCTCTGCTTCAGTGTCATATCTGGAGGATCATGTGAAAAGGCTATACAAGGATGCAAAATGCATGTGAAATGATTACAAGAGGACCACATATGTGCAGCATCAATTTCACTGTTAGGAGAAGTTAGAGAAAAGAAAAAGGTGCACAAACTCTCTGAAGGGAAAAAGAAGATATGAGAATTCAGTGCCTGTAACTAGATGGAATCTTTTCAGGTGAAGCTTTGTATATAAACACTTTTTTGTGGCCTCTGTGTGATAGACCAAAAATGTTATAAACTAAATACTGTATTTAAAATAACTCTCTATATTAAAATTATAAATAACTTGGGGATACAGACATAGCCAATGAGTTTAGATCATTTCCTGCTTTTCTAGAAGACCAAAGATTAGTATCTAACACCCACATCAGATGGATCACAATCAATAGTAACTTCAGTTCAAAGTGATCCAATGTTTCTGTATTGTATGTGACTCTTCTGTCCTCTTCAGACACTTACACAGGTATGTCCACACAAACACATAAAATAAGATAAAAAATGATGAAAATTATACATAAGGATGAACTCATTCTTTTGTGCTTTTGTTGAACTTGCTAAATTTTGGCATTTTTCTTGAAACATTCCTGTAATGGTCTGCTAAGAGACAAAGCTGTCTTTTTTTAACATATGATTCATGAATGTATAACCTAATTTTAAATATAATTTCATATTCATTATACTTATAAATGTAATTCCTAAAGTGACTTATTTATAAATCAAATGTTAAAAGTTAAATTTACTGTCTGGATTTACAAGTCCCTGCCTCTTCACTAACTTGCTGATTTATAAACAATGGGGCAAAAGTCTAAATTGATAGATGTAAAGTCTTCTGTTGAATTTATGCATTCCAACCAAAAGTTCTGTTGTAAATCATTGTCTAGGTTATAAATGTTCTCATTAGTTATGGTTTGGATTGTCAGATTTGAAAACACCTTCTTTATTTACTCTTAAGTTATGACTTATATTTTTAAAGACATGACTTGTTCTGATAATTTGTTAGTACCAAGTACTGATTTATTAGATCACTGTAATAAATTTTAACTTAAATTTTAAAGGCTTTGAATTATGTACATGAAAATTTGAAAGCTCTATGGCTGGAAAACAATTCTCAGAAGGAAGAAATGAATATTGCTTCCAATAGTTTACAAAACAAAGCTTGTGGCGCTGATAGTCATAACACATTTATCTTTTAATTATATAATTCCTGGCTAGTTTCTGTCCTAAGCTTTAACTTTTAATCCATATGTAATTCATGCTTTGATCTAAGCAGACTTCCAAGGTACAGGAATCCCTGTGTTTAACCTGGACAGATTGACATCGTTACTGTATACTAAGACCTCTGTCAGATAGTTCTGCTTTGATTCTGTTTTCCATTTGTGCTGTTCATCAACTGGAGATATATTGATATGTGTTTGGACTTGGATGCCTGCTTTGAGAACCCCAAGAATCTGTTGAAGAGGCTGTTAATTACATAACTGTTGACGTTCTTTACTTGTTTTTAGGCTAAGGAACATGGAATTTATGTTCATCAGGTTTCTGCTCTTTCTTACTAATGACTTGCCAGAAAGAATTTCTCATATAATGGATTAGAGTTCTCTTTGTTTCTATCTCTTTCTCTCTCTGTGTCTCTCCTTCTATGTCTCTGTCTGTCTGTCTTTCTGTGTGTTAACATTACTATTGAAAAGCATTATGCACAAAAATAGAAAATGGAATGGTTTTTCTCTGTAGTTTATAAAAAAAATGACATATCCATGTAATTCACTTTCTGTTAGATCATGTAACTCATGTTGTCTTTTGCCCTCCCAGGTGGGATGTTTTGTTGCATGGTGACGTTACAGCAATCAATGGTTTTATCTTACCAAATTTCCAAGAGCTGAGTCACATAAGTGGTTAAGTAAAGATAAAGATTTTTCTTTCTTCTTTTATCTCTATCAGTCTGTCTGTCTATTTAACTACCAAATGGCAAAGGTACATTTTTATATTGTACTCTATATATTTTCCTGAGATTTATAAGACTGTAAGATATTTGGGGAAGAAAGCACTGGTGTGTGGCGAATTTGCTATGCATCATTTGAGATCAGTTACAATGTACATTGTCATAAATCATCATTTTTTCTTTTATATTTGAAATTATAATGTAATTGCATTATGTCTCCCTTTCCTTTCCTTCCTTAAAATCAAGGCCCTGCCTACCAATCCTTAATCATTTTTGAATTCTTGGCCTCTTTTTATTGTTATTTCATATATGTGTGTATGTGTGTTTGTGTGTGTGTGTGTGTGTTTGCACATATATATTCCTAAATATAACTGCTCAGTCTGTATAATGTTACTAGTATATATATTTTTCTGACTGACATTTTGGTATTGGACAAGCAATTGGTATGCTCTTTCCTGGAGAAGACAATATTTCCCACTGTCAACATTTTTAACAACACGCTAGGCATAGTGGTACATACACATAAACTCTACTTTTGAGGAGAGAGACTTAAAATTAGGAGTTCTGTACCTTCCCAAACAACAGAATCAATTCAGGATCAGCATAGGCAAATAATTTAGAACCTGTCTCAAAATAAAAACTAAAGAAAGGTTATGAATGTTAATCAGTGTTAAAATACATGTGTAAAATGCACAAGGCTATGGTTTTAATCATGTACAACTAATAAATAAGTAAACACACAAATAAATAGTTCCTATGATTTTCAGGTCTCCTTGAAGTTTATTTTTGAATCAAAAATTAGGACTAAAATTGGGAACTAATACAATGCTTTAGAATTTTAATACATGGTTTGTATTCTCTGAAATAATTCAATGTAGTTTACCAAAAGTTTTAAAAGAATAAGCCCCCCTTTTACTGCAACTACCTCTAAAAATTCTAATTATATTTCTCAGTTATTTTTGAGACTCTGTCACACCCATTGTCAAAACTTTAGTGCTTTCTCCTTAAATAAAAAAATATTTAGTTATCAAATATTCATATAATACCTATTACTTGTGAGCCACTTCTATAACTATTGCAAAACTGAGTAAGCAATAAAAATATGACATAGTTCCACAGAATTAAAATCCAGAAGAAAAGTCAAGACGTCTCAAAATATTACTAATGCCTTGTATATGAAATGCCAATCATAATCAATGCTATAGAAGAGGGAAAAATGCATAATTCTTTCAGCATTTTCCCTAATATTGGTTATGCATTTCTTTGGTCTCTTTTCTTTTCCTTTCTGGAAGATACTGTGTAGTCCATGTTGGCATTCAACTTCCTATAATTTTAATATTCTTTCCTTAGCCACCCAAGAGCTTGTAGTATAAGCTTTCACTGGCATGCTTCACATAGTATGTGAACTAAAAAAATTATAAATCTATAAATAAAACCCTCATACATTTCTGCACACAAATCCTGCCAGGAGAGAGCTGGTCTTCCAGGAGTGCTCTCAATCCTAAGCTCAGAGGTGAGATCAACACTTTCACTCAAATAGCTGTCCAAAAGAGACCTGACAGGAGTGCAGAGGGCACAGGAACAGATGAGCAGCTGGGGATAGGATCCTTCCAGTCTCCATGTGCAACTGGGACAAAAGGCTGTCCCACAGCCCTCTGCACACAAATCCTACCCGTCCAGCGAGAGATGGTCTCCCAGGAGAGCTGACACACTTAAGATCACATGCTCACAGGCCCACAGGGGGGACAAGATCCAGTCAGAGACTGAAAGACTAACTAACACCAGAGACAACCAGATTGTGAGAGGCAAGCACAAGAACATAAAGAATATAAACCAAGGCTACTTGTCATCATCATAACCCAGTTCTTCCAACACAGCAAGTAATGGATACCCCAACTGTACTGACTGGTTTTGTGTCAACTTGACAGAAGCTGGAGTTATCACAGAGAAAGGAGTTTCAGTTGGGAAAATGCCTCCATGAGATCCAGCGGCAAGGCATTTTCTCAATTAGTGATCAAGGGGGGAGGGCCCCTTGTGAGTGGTACCATCTGTGGGCTGATAGTCTTGGGCTCTGTAAGAAAGCCAACTGAACAAGCCAGGAGAAGCAAACAAGCCAGTAAATGACATCCCTCCATGGCCTCTGCATCAGCTCCTGCTTCCTGACCTGCTTGAGTTCCAGTCCTGACTTCCTTTGGTGATAAATAGCAGCATGGAAGTAGAAGCCAAATAAACCCTTTCCTCCTCAATTTGCTTCTTGGTCATGATATTTGTGCAGGAATAGCAACCCTGACAAAGACAAATTGGTACCAGGAGCGGGGTATTCCTGTGACAATCTGACCTTGTTTTGGGGAGGACTAAGGAAGGACTTTGGAACTTTGAGCTAAAGAGCTATTGGGATGTTAAGAGCTCTGTGGGTGTTCTGTAGGAGCTTGGAAGATGCTGTTGAGAACAGTGAAGAAGATGGAAGCTTGGCTTGTGAAATTTCAGAGGGAAGATTAAAGACTCTTATCAGGTCCATTGCTAGCTTGATTTAAGATTCTGTGGTGTTGGTTAGTTGGGGCTGAAGAAATCAGCTGTGATTAACAAGATATCAGAACTACTAAAGCAAAACCATTGCATTGCTGGGACTATTGATGATGGTGAGCTGGAGCTAAGATATTTGCCATGATTAAGAAGAGACCAGCATCATTGGGGTGAAATCATCTGAGAAGTGTTTTCTGAGAGCGCATAGGCTTTGATCCAGAGATAGCCAAGGTTGTACCTTGTGCTGGCAGGACTTGGTAATGTGTAAGAGTCACCCAGGTGGTACTGGGTTGGAAGGCATGAAGGAGTCATGAAGAACAGCTGAGGCCTGGGCACTTTGAGAGGCCACAGAAGGCCATTGGGGAAGGTGTAGCCTCAATTGAAATTGATGGTCCAGGACTGAAGGGGTCATGCAAAGGAGGTGAGGCTTGGCACCATGGTAAAGGCTAGTTGCAGCTGAAGACAACATTGTTTTGGAGATACCCGTACCATGAGATGACCAACAAGAACAATAGCAACAGTGGAGTACAGGCATCTGGAGTCTAGAAGACAAAGTGTGTGCTACAAAGGGCAGAGCTGGAGAAGTGACTCAAGCCCTTGGAGGAATCCAGAAGATCCTGAGTGGATCCCAGAAGGTTGGAGTTTGATTTTGTTTTTGATTGTGACTATGGCCTGATATTTTTCCCTCTTGAAGAAAGAAGGTATTTTAGTGGGGCCCACAGTTAAGAGACTTTAAATTTTTAAAAGACTGAATTTTAAGAGATTGGATGTTTAAAAGGGACTGAAATATTAATATGTAAGAATTTGCAAAGACTGTGGGACTTTTAAAGTTATTTAGATCTTGGGCATGAATAAGAAAGTAAGGGTTGAGGCTTAATAGTGATGTGTTTGTGTGTCAAGTTGACAAGGGGTCAATTGTACTGGCTGGTTTTGTGTCAACTTGACACAAGCTGGAGTTATCACAGAGAAAGTAGTTCAGTTAAGAAACTGCCTCCATGAGATCCAGCGGTAAGCCAGTTTCTCAATTAGTGATCAAGGGGGGAGGGCCCCTTGTGAGTGGTACCATCTGTGTGCTGGTAGTCTTGGGCTCTATAAGAAAGCCAACTGAGAAAGCCAGGAGAAGCAAGCAAGCCAGTAAATGACATCCCTCATGGTCTCTGCATCAGCTCCTGCTTCCTGACCTGCTTGAGTTCCAGTCCTGACTTCCTTTGGCGATGAACAGCAGCATGGAAGTATAAGCCAAATAAACCCTTTCTTCCTCAACTTGCTTCTTGGTCATGATGTTTGTGCAGGAATAGCAACCCTGACTAAGACATCAACACAACTGAAAAGCAAAATTTGGATTAAAAATCACATCTCATGATGATAGAGGACTTTCAGAAGGAAATAAATAATTCCCTTAATGAAATACAGGAGAACACAGGTAAACAGGTAGAAGCCCTTAAAGAGGAAACACAAAAATTCCTTAAAGAATTACAGGAAAACACAATGAAACAGGTGAAAAATTTTAACAAAACCATCCAGGATCTAAAAATAGAACTAGAAACAAAGAAATCACAAAGGGAGACAACCCTGGAGATAGAAAACATAGAAAAGAGATCAGGAATCATAGATGCAAGCAACACTAACAGAATACAAGAGATAGAAGAGAGAATCTCATGGGCAGAAGATACCCTAGAAAACATTGACACAACAGTCAAAGAAACTTCAAAATGCAAAAAGCTCCTAACCCAAAACATCCAGGAAATTCATGACACAATGATAAGACCAACCTAAGGATAATAGGTATAGAAGAGAGCAAAGATTCCCACCTTAAAGGGCCAGGAAATATCTTCAACAAAATTATAGAAAGAAACGTCCCTAACTTAAAGAAAGAGATGAATATAAACATTCAAGAAGCCTACATAACTCCAAATAGAGTGGACCAGGAAAGAAATTCCTCCTGTCACATTATAGTCAAAACGCCAAAATGCACAAAACGAGGAAAGAATATTAAAAGCAGTAAGGGAAAAAAGTCAAGTATTATATAAAGGCAGATCTATTAGAATTACACCAGACTTCTCACCAGAGACTATGAAAGCTAGAAGTTCCTGTGGAGATCTAATACAGACCCTAAGAGAACACAACTGCCAGCTCAGACTGCTATACCCAGCAAAACTCTTAATTACCACAGATGGTGAAACCAAGATATTCTATGATGAAACCAAATTTACACAGTATGTTTCCATAAACCCAGCCCTAAAAAGGATAATTGATGGAAAATGCCAACACAAGGAGGGAAACTGCACTCTAGAAAAGCAAGAAAGTAATCTTTCAACAACCCCAAAAGAAGATAGTCACACAAACATAAAAATAACAGAAACAACAGAAAGCAATGATTACTATTTCTTAATATCTTTTAAAATCAATGGACTCAATTCCCCATTAAAAAGACATAGACTAACAGACTGGATGCATAAACAGGACCCAGCATTTTGCTGTATACAGAAAACACATCTCAGAGTTAAAGACAAACACTCCTATCTCAGAGTAAAGGGCTGGAAAACAATTTTCCAGGCAAATGGTCCCAAGAAACAGGCTGGAATAATCATTCTAATATCAGATAAAATTAACTTTCAACCAAAAGTCATCAAAAATCTACCAAGAAGTACTCTTAGTCCCAAACATCTATGTTCTAAATACAAGGGCACCCACATTCATAAAAGAAACTTTACTAAAACTCAAAGCATACATTGCACCTCACACAGTAATAGTGGGACACCACTCTCATTAATAGAGAGATATTGGAAGCACAAACTAAACAGAGACACAGTGAAACTAACAGATATTATGGACCAAATGGATTTAACAGATATCTATAGAACATTTCATCCTAAATCAAAAGAATATACCTTTTCTCAGTACCTCAAGGTACCTTCTCCAAAACTGTCCATATAATCAGTCACAAAACAAACTTCAACAGACATAAGAAGATTTAAATAATACCATGCCTCCTGTCAAATCACTATGTATTAAGGTTGGTCTTCAATGGTAACAACAACAACAGAAAGCCCACATACACATGGAAGCTGAACAATATACTACTCAATGATAACTTGGTCAAGGAAGAAAGAAAGAAAGAAATTAAACACTTCTTAGAATTTAATGAAAATGAAAGTACAACATACCCAAACTTATGGGACACAATGAAAGCAGTTATAAGAGGTAAACTCATAGCTCTGAGTGACTCCAAAAAGAAACTGGAGAAAGAATACACTAGCAGCTTAAGAGCACACCCGAGTGTTCTAGAACAAATAGAATCTAATAAACTCAAGAGGAGTAGAAAGCAGAAAATAATCAAACTCAGGGCTGAAATCATCCAAGTAGAAAGAAAAAGAACTATACAAAAAATCAACAAAACCAGGAGCTGATTCTTTGAGAAAATCAACAAAATAAATAAACCCTTAGCCAGACTAACCAGAGGGCACAGAGACAGCATTCAAATTAACAAAATCAGAAATGAAAAGGGAGATATAACAACAAATTCTGAGGAAATTCAAAATATCATCAGATCCTACTATAAAAGCCTATACTCAACAAAACTGGAAAACCTGGATGAAATGGACAATTTTCTAGACAGACACCAAACACCAAAGTTAAGTCAGGATCAGATTAAACATCTAAACAGTCCCATAACCCCTAAAGAAATAGAAGCAGTCAATAAAAGTCTAACACCAACAACAACAACAACAACAACAACACCAACAACAACAAAAAGCCCAGGACCAGATGGGTTTAGTGCAGAATTCTATCAGACCATCAATGACGGCCTAATAGCAATACTCTTCAAACTATTCCACAAAATGGAAACAGAAGGAACACTACCCAATTCACTCTATGAGGCCACAGTTACACAAATACCAAAACCTCACAAAGAGCCAACAAAGAAAGAAAACTTCAGACCAATTTCTCTTATGAATATTGATGGAAAAATACTTATTGAAATTCTTGCCAACCGAATCCAAGAACAGATCAAAATGATCATTCACCATGATCAAATAGGCTTCATCCCAGGGATGCAGGGATGGTTCAATACTTGGAAATCCATCAATGAAATCCACTACATAAACAAACTCAAAGAAAAAAAAACACATGGTCATTTCATTAGATGCTGAAAAAGCATTTGACACAATTCAACATCCCTTCATGATAAAAGTCTTGGAAAGATCAGGAATTCAAGGTCCATACCTAAACATAGTAAAAGCAGTATACAGCAAACCAGTAGCCAATATCAAACTAAATGGAGAGAACCTTGAATCAATCCCACTAAAATCAGGGACTAGACAAAGCTTCCCCCTCTCTTCCTATCTATTCAATATAGTACTTGAAGTTCTAGCTAGAGCAATTAGACAACAAAAGGAGGTCAAAGGGATACAAATTGGAAAGGAAGAAATCAAATATCACTATTTGGAAATGATATGATGGTATACTTAAATGACCTGAAAAACTCCACCAGAGAACTGCTACAGCTGATAAACAACTTCACTAAAGTGGCTGGATTTAAAATTAACTCAAACTTATCAGTAGCCTTCCTATACTCAAAGGATAAACAGGTTGAAAAAGAAATTAGAGAAATGATACCTTTCATAATATTCACAAACACTACAATGTGTCTTGGTATGACTCTAAGCAAACAAGTGAATGATCTGTATTACAAAAACTTCAAGTCTCCGAAGAAATAAATCAAGGAAGACCTCAGAGGATGGAAAGATCTCCCATACTCATGGATTGTCAGGATTAATATAGCAAAAATGGCCATCCTGTTGAGAGCAATCTATAGATTCAATGCAATCCCCATCAAAATTCCAACTCAATTCATCATAGACTTAGAAATAGCATTTCTCAAATTATTTTGGAATAACAAAAAACCCAGTTCAGCAAAAACTATTCTCAACAACAAAAGAACTTCCAGTGGAATCAGCATCCCTGACCTCAAGCTGTACTACAGAGCAGTACTGATAAAAACTGCATGGTATTGGTACAGTGACAGGCAGGTAGATCAATAAAATAGAATTGAAGACCCAGAAATGAACCCACACATTTATGGTCACTTGATCTTTGACAAAGGAGGTAAAACCATCCAGTGGAAAAAAGACAGCATTTTCAAAAAATGGTGCTGCTGAACTTCCGCCTGTGGCGGGGTCCACAGCTTGGGCCACAGGGCTCCATAGCAAATTAGCGCCGGGACAAAGATACCCTCCCAGCAGCTTGGAAAAGCCGGGAGTGGGCCCAAGA
>CM052722.1:32300268-32324420 GCA_028551405.1 Uromys caudimaculatus | reverse complement strand
ATCCCTATCTCCTTGTACAAAGCTCAAATCCAAGTGGATCAAGGACCTCCACATAAAACCAGTTACACTGAATCTAATAGAAGAGAAAGTGGGGAAAACTCTCGAACACCTGGGTACGGGGGAAAAGTTCCTGAACAGAACACCAGTGGCTTATGCTCTAAGATCAAGAATAGACAAATGGGACCTCATGAAATTGCAAGGCTTCTGTAAGGCAAAGGACACTGTCAATAGGACAAAATGGCAACCAACAGATAGGGAAAATATCTTTATCAATCCTACATCTGATAGATGGCTAGTATCCATTATATACAAAGAACTCAAGAAGTTACACTCCAGAGAAACAAATAACCCTATCAAAAAATGGGGTAACAGAGCTAAACAGAGAATTCTCAACTGAGGAAAGTCGAAGGCGTGAGAAGTACCTAAAAAATGATCAACATCCTTAGTCATCAGGGAAATGAAAATCAAAACAAGTCTGAGATTCCACCTCACACCAGTCAGAATGGCTGAGATTGAAAACTCAGGTGACAGCAGATGTTGGCGAGGATGTGGAGAAAAAGGAATACTCCTCCATTGCTGGTGGGATTGCAAACTGTTACAACCACTCTGAAAATGAGTTTGGTGGACCCTCAGAAAAATGGACATAATACTACCTGGGGACTCCGCCCAACCACTTTTGCGCATATGCCCAGAAGATATTCCAACATGTAATAAGGACACATGCCCCACTATGTTCATAGCAGCCATATTTATAACAGCCAAAAGCTGGAAACAACCCAGATGCCCCTCAACAGAGGAATTGGTACAAAAGATGTGGTACATTTACACAATGGAATACCATCAGCCATTAAAAACAATGGCTTCATGAAATTTGCAGGCAAATGGATGGAACTTGAAAATATCTTCCTGAGTGAATTAACTCAATCACAAAAGAATAAACATGATATGTACTTACTAATAAGTGGATATTAGCCCAAAACATCGGAATACCTAGATTCAATTGACAACAACCGTTGGACTGAGCGTGGGGTTTCCAAATGGAGGAGCTCGAGTTGGGACTGAAGGAGCTAAGGGAGTTTACAGCCCCATGGAGGGAACAACAGTGTCAACTGGCCTGATCTCCCAGTGTTCCAGGAGACTGGTCCACCAACCAAAGAATACACATGGAGGGACCCATGGTGTTGGCCACATATGTGGCAGAGGAGGGCCTTGTTGACCATCAGTGAGTGAAGAGGCCCGTGGGCTTGAGGTTGCTAGATGTCCCAGTATAGGGGAATGACAGGGAGGGAAGTTGGGAGTGGGTGGGTGTGTGGGTGGGTAAATACCCTCTTACAGTCAGGGAGAGAGTGTATGGGATAAGGAGTTTCCAAAGGGGAGACCCAGAAAGGGGAAAACATTTGAAATGTAAATAAATTAGCAAAAAATAAAAATAGTAGATAAAGTAACTCATAAAAAATATAGAAAAAGAAAAAAAAAGAATTCAAAGATTCCCAACTTAAAGAAGTGCCTATGAACCTAGAAGAAGCATACAGAACTGCAAATAGACTGCACCAGAAAAGATTCCTCCCATCTATTATAATCAAAACACCAAATGCACAAAACAAAGAAAGAATATTAAAAGCAGTAAAGGAAAAAGGTCAAGTAACATATAAAGGCAGACCTATGAGGATTACACCAGTCTTTTCAACAAGGAGTATAAATGCTAGAAGTTCCTGGGCAGATGTCATACAGACTCTAAGAGAACAGAAATGCCAGCCCAGACAACTATACCCAGCAAAATTCTCAATTAACATATATGGAAAAAGCAAGATATTTTACAACAAAATCAAATTTACACAATATCTTTCCACATATTCAGCCCTACAAAGGATAATAGATGGAAAACTCCAATATAACTAGGGAAACTACACCCTAGAAAAAGCAAGAAAGTCATCTTTCAACAAACCCATAATGATAGCCACACAAACATAATTCCAACTCTGATAACAAAAATAACAGGAAGCAATAATCACTCTTCCTTAATTCATCTTACCATCAATGGACTCATTTGCCCAATAAAAAGAAATAGACTAACAGACTGGATATGTAAAAAGAACCCAGCATTTTGGTGCATACAGGAAACATACCTAAGGGACAAAACCACATACTAGCTCAGAGTAAAATGGTGGAAAAAATTTTCCATGCAAATGGTTCCAAGAAACAAGGTGGAGTAGCCATTCTAATATAGAATAGAATAGACTTTCAACAAAAAGTTATGAAAAAAGACAAGGAAGGAAGCTTCATGTTCATCAAAGGAAAAAATTCTACCAAGATGAACTCTCAATTCTGAACGTCAATGCCTCCAATGCAAGGGCACCCACTTCCATAAAAGAAACTTAACTAAAGCTCAAAGCACATACTGCACCTCACACAATAATCATGGGAGACTTCAACACCCTACTCTCATCAATTGACAGATCATGGAAACAGAAAACAAACAGAGACACAGTGAAACTAACAGAAGTTATGAACCAAATGGATTTAACAGATATTTGTAGAATATTACATCCTGAAACAAAAGAATATACCTTCTTCTGCATACCCCATGATACCTTCTCAAAAACTGACCATATAATCGGTCACAAAACAGGCCTCAACAGATATAAGACCCTTAGCCAAACTAACCAGAGAACACAGAGAAAGTATCCAAATTAATAACATCAAAAATGAAATGGGATACATAGCAACTGAAACCAAGGAAATAAAAAAAAAGAAAGAAAGAAAGAAAGAAAGAAAGAAAGAAAGAAAGAAAGAAAGAAAGAAAGAAAGAAAGAAAGAAAAAAGCAGATCCTAGTACAAAAGAAAAGCATATATTCAACAAAACTGGAAAATCTGGAAGAAATGGACAATTTTGTAGACAGATACCAGGTACCAAAGTTAAATAAGGATCAGATAAACTATTTAAACAGTCCTTCAACCCCCAAAGAAACAGAAACAGTTATTAAAAGTCCCCCAACCTAAAACATCCCAGGACTACATAGGTTTAGTGCAGAATTCTATCAGACCTTCAAAGAAGATCTCATACCAATACTCTTCAAACTATTTCACAAAATAGAAACAGAAGGAACACTACCCAATTCATTCTATGAAACCACAATTAAGCTTATACCTAAACCACACAAAGATCCAATGAAGAAAGAGAACCTCAGAACAATCTCACTTATGAATATCAATGCAAAAATACTAAATAAAATTCTTGCTAACCAAAACGTTCATCTGTCATGATCAAGTAGGTTTCTTCCAAGGGATGCAAGGATGGATTAATATACAGTAATCCATCAACATAAACCACGATATAAGCAAACTCAAAAACAAAACAAAACACATGATCATTTCATTATATGCTGAGAAAGCATTTAACAAAATTCAATAGCCCTTCATGATAAAAGCCTTGGAATGATCAGAAATTCAAGGCCCATACCTAAATATAGTAAAAGCAATAGACAACAAACCAGTAGCCAACATAACACTAAATGAAGAGAAACTTAAAACAATCCCACTACAATTAGGGCCTAGATAAGGCTACCCACTCTCTCCCTACATATGCTATATAGTACTTGAAGTCCTAGCCAGAGCAATTAGACAACAAAGGAGGTTAAAGGGATACAAATTGGAAAGGAAGAATTCAAAATATCACTATATGCAGATGATAAGATAGTATAATTAAGTGACCTCAGAAATTCCACCAGAGAACCCCTAAACCTGACAAACAACTTCAGCAAAGTGGCTGGATATAAAATAGACTAAAACAAATCAGTAGCCTCCCTCTACTCAAAGAATAAACTGGTTGAGAAAGAAATTAGGGAATTGACACCCTTCACAATAGTAACAATAATATAAAAGACTTTGGTGTTGCATCTAACCAAGCAAGTGAAAGATCTGTATGACAAGAAGTTCAAGTCTCTGAAGAAAGAAATTAAAAAAGATCTCAGAAGATGGACAGATCTCCCATCCTCACAGATTGGCAGGATTAATAAGTAAAAATGTACATCTTGCCAAAAGCAATCTACAGATTCAATACAATCCCTATCAAAATTCCCACTCAGTTCTTCACAGAGTTAGAAAGAGCAATTTACAATTTATTTTGAATTACAGAAAACCCAAGAAAATAAAAACTATTCTTGAAAATAAAAGAACTTCTGGGAGAATCACCATCCCTGACCTCAACGTGTATTACAGAGCCATAGTGATAAAAACTGCATGATATTAGTCCAGTGACAGGCAGGTAAATCAAAGAAAGAGAACTGGAGACCCAGAAATGAACCCAACCACCTATGGCTACTTAATCTTTGACAAAAGAGATAAAACCATCCATTGGGAAAAAAAGACATCAGTTTGAATAAATGGTACTGGTTCAACTGGTGATCATCATATAGAAGAATGCACATCTAACCACTCTTGTCTCCTTGTACAATGGTCCAGTACAAGTGGATCAAGGACCTTCACATAAAACCAGATACACAGAAACTAATAGAAGAGAAAGTAGGGTAGAGCCCTGAGGACACAGGGGAAAATTTTCTGAACAAAACACCAGTGACTTATTCTCTAAGATCAACAATTGACAAATGGGAGCTCATAAAATTGCAAAGCTTCTGTAAGGCAAAGAACACTGTCAAAAGGACAAAACAGCAACCAACAGATTGGGCAAAGATCTTTACCAACCCTACATTTGATAGAGGGTTAATATCCAATATATATAAAGAACTCAAGAAGTTAGACTCCAGAAAACCAAATAACCCTATTAAAAAATGGGGCACCGAGCTAAACAAATAATTCTCAACTGAGGAATACTGAATGGCTAAAAAGCACCTAAAGAAATGACCAACATCCTTAGTCATCAGGGAAATGTAAGTCACAACAACCCTGAGATTCCACCTCATACCAGTCAGAATGGCTAAGTTCGTAAATGCAGGTGATAGGAGATGCTGACCATGATGTGGAAAAAGAGGAACACTCCTCCATTGTTTGTGGGGCAGTGGACTGTGACAGGCAACCTGTCCCCTGGTGGAGCACAGGCTTAACCCAGGGCGACCCAGTGAGGCTAGCCCTGCAAGGGACTGGAAGGCATTTTGCTAATGCTCCTGGAGGCCCTTGGCTCCTATCAAGTATATACAACCTCCACAGCCCCCTGTAGAGAGGTCTGTCTCGTAGGATCAGCATACCAATCCCTCCCACATGCAGATAAGGTATCCCTAAACTCTCAGACCAAGCCAATGGAAAGTACTTGTTGTCAGACCCCTGACCCATCCCAAACTGCTTATTAGGCCATCCCAAACTGTATAGGAGAGATCCTATCCAGAAGTAATAAAGGTGTGAGAACTACTCTGTCGTCTGAGAGCTTCTATCATAAGAGATGTAACACAGCTGCTTGGGAAGATGTGGGCTCTCCTGAAACACCACCAGAAGCTTCTTGCACTCCTTGCCTGCTAGTAGGCCACTCGTGAGCTCAGCTCGGACCCAACTCAGCACAGGGCGGTGGGTGCAGCATCATGGAGCAACCAAAGCGGCAACTGCAGAGACTGAGGTGGAGGTGACTCTGGTCCCTGATTGCACTCTCCCCTTTGCTTGAACCCTCACACTTGGCCTGGCCAGAGATTCCTGTGGAAAGAAAGCCTCCAGCACACAAGTCCACAATTGTTGGTGGTACTGCAAGCTGGTACCACTACTCTGGAAATCTGTCTGGTGGATACTCAGAAAACTGGACATACTACTACCTGAGGATCCAGCTATATCACTCCTGGGAATATACTCAAAAAATGCTCCAACATATAACAAGGACACATGCTCCACTGTGTTCATAGCAACCTTATTTATAATAGCCAGAAGCTGGAAAGAACTCAGATGTCCTTCAACAGAGTAATGGATACAGAAATGTGGTACATTTATACAGTGGATTACTACTCAGGTATTAAAAACAATGTCTTCATGAAATTCTTAGGCAAATGGATGGAATTAGAAAATATCATCCTGAGTGAGGTAACCCAGTCACAAAAGACACACATGGTATGCACTTACTGATAAGTGGATATTAGCCCCAAAACTTGGAATACCCAAGATACATTTCACAGACCACATGAAGCCCAAGAAGAAGAACCATGTATGGGTGCTTCGGTTCTTCTTAGAAAAGGGAACAAAATTCTCACAGGAGCAAATATGGAGACAAAGTGTAGAGCAGAGATTGAAGTAAAGGACATCTAAAGACTGCACCACCTGGGGATCCATCTCATATGTAGACACCAAACCCAGACACTAGTGCAGATGCCAAGAAATGCTTGCGTACAGGAGCTTCCTGAGTGGTTCTGCCAAAGCCTGACAAACACAGAGATGAATGCTCACATCCAATGATTGGACTGAGCATGGGGTCCCTAATGGAGGAGTTAGAGAAAGAACCGACAGACCTGGAAGGGTTTGCAACCCATAGGAAGAACAACATCAACCATCCAGACCCTCCAGAGCTACCAGGTACTAAACTACTGACTAAAGAGTACACATGGAGGGACCCATGGCTCCAGCTGCATATATATCAAAGGATGGGCTTCTTAGATATCAGTGGGAGGGGAGGCCCTTGGTCCTGGGAAGGCTGGATGCCCCAGTGTAGAGAAATTCCAGAGAGGGGAGGTGGGAATGTGTGGATGGGTGGGGTAGCACCTTCCTAGAAGCAGGGGAATGGAGGATGCTATAAGGGGTTTCTGGAGGTGTAACCGGGAAAGGGGGATAATTTTGAAATGTAAATAAATAAAATATCCAATAAAAAGAAATTAAAAAACCCCTCACAATGTTATTTGTCATAGTTTTTTTTTTTTATTCACAAATATGAACTGTCACAAAACTTTTGTAGAATCATGTAACATCAGGTAAATATTTAATAGAATCAATAGTTTCAAGGAGATTGTGCTTGTTATATATTGTCTTGCATATTTTTAAATATTTGCTACTTTTTGGAACCAGAATTTCATCTTTGTTTGGCAGTCATTATATTTCAGGCTTTTGTTTGACTATAAATTTTATTCATAAAATTATCCTGTGTGGTCAATGGGAAGCTCAGAAATGTAGCCATACCCAGATTGTTAGCCATTTTGTCTCCCCTGGGAAGGCCTTTTCCAAGTTGGGGAGTGATTTGATTCTTAGCACCCACAACACAGCTCCCACCCATTTGTAACTCTAGTTCCAGGAGAATATAGGTAAACAGAACACTTATATACATAAGATAAATAAATCTAATCCTTTAAATAAAGATCAGCATCTCCCAAAAGTGCTGCCTTATTGAACAGGCCTTGGTGTTGAATATTAGGTGTAAGCAACATCCATGGACTTGCAACATTTTCTTGTAGCTGTGTTTCCTCCTCTAGCACAGCTGAAAATTTCCTGTTCTTCCTGATATTGCCTGACAGGATTGTTTCTCAGTGACTTAATGATGTGGTAATATTGGATTACTAACGATTACTACTGCAGGTTTAATCTACTTGTAGTGTTTAAGAACACAACTCAGATTCACACTTTCACTAGATACAATTTATGAACCCAGTGTTTCTCCAATGATAGCTCAATTGAGGTAAAAAGAAAAAAAGATGTATTTTAATAAAAATGAAATGGAATAGATTTATAACTAAGGTTTTACTTTCAGACTGGCATTTAATTAAGGCCACAATTACATGTGGACATCTAAGGTACTCATTTCCTCAATATCCAATATCACCACATTGTCTTTTTTATGCATTCATTGCATTTATTAGAAATGAGAGCTCTGAATACAATCGTACATATATAACCATGAAAACATAATTGCCTCACTGATTAAAAAAAATCAGCAGTAAGATAATTGCTTAAAAAAGGAAACAATTGCAGTTAATAAGGTTGCCAAGCATATATTTGAAATTCATTGTTTTCTGCAAGTCTAAAAGGTAATAGACATTTTTAATTATTCATTTCCTTGTGACACAGGAAAAAAATAATTCAGGACATATTATTTTAACAGAATTTAATTCAATGTGTACAAAATCATTTTTTTCTACCTTTCTCATGAAGTCTGTTTATCTATTGATCTATGTGAAAAATAGTTGTTCTGTCCCATCCCTTCCATTAGTATTTGCTCATGCCATTATTTGCTCATGCATCCAGTGCCTGGCTTTTTGACATTAGACTCATTCAATTCATGAGCAAGACAGGCTTAAAAAAATCGATTGATATCTAACTTTGGGTAAGATGCTGGTAGCACTGATTTGTGCTTATATTTCTATATGCTATGGTCCATATTTTGCTAAGTGGTTTAAATTAATTCATTAAGTAGCATATTTGTAAAATACATGGATGACACAGAAATGACAAAATGGTTCTATTGAATTTTTCACATGTAATCTATCTATCTATCTATCTATCTATCTATCTATCTATCTATCTATTTGAGAATTTCTCTTAATATATGCATTATAATCTTAAACATCAATGTAACATCATCAGGACTTGGGGCTTTGGGGTGGTAACTAGACTATAAAATCTCTCTCTTTTTTCCATAGATGATCATATAAGAAGGTGAAAGACTACAGCTAGCAAGAGACATTTAACTTTGTAGAATTCAGCCATGTTTGGTACCTGGTCTTAGAATTTCAATTTTTAGAACTGTGAGAAACACATTTCTGTTTCTTAAGCTTCACAGGAAGTGAAATTTATTTTATTTTATATTATTTTATTTTGTAGTCACTTAAAATGACCAAGACATTTACTTAAGGTAAAAAATATCAATTGTGTATATAAATACATTAGGGACAACTAGATAAATGATGTTGTCTTGAAGCAATCTTACAAAATAAATTTGAAGCAGTAGTTGACCTCCAACACAATATAAGTCCCTCTTTCCATGTCCACTGCTATTTAACTCAGTTTTGGAAAATGCAATGAAGCTATATAAGACAGTTGCCTTTGGGGGATGAAATAGATTCTAGTGAAACTCCAGTAAGGAATATTTACATTTCTTTTGAAGTATTGCTGCATGGATTACATCCACCTTATTTGTGTATCAGAAGAAGTCAGGAGCTCAGAATATAAAAATAGAATAAATTACTATTGGAACTTATAACTCATTTTCTATCCTTATTTATTGAAATGCATCATTTTAGACATTTTAGACATCTAAAACAGTAAGTAATACTAACCAGCATGCTTGTTTTGTGCAGTGGTAATTTTTTTAGATAGACTAAAAATTTTATTAAACTCAATATTAAATTAGCAATGTTAATTTTAGACCATGTCTTTCCATGGGGGCATATAAATGACACATAAAAAATATTTTGATACTTTCAGAAGCTTTGGGGAATATAAATTGACACAGGAAATGTAGCTATATTTCAAAATGTAGCATATATATTTTCCTGATAACTAAAAAATAATGCTTTTATTTATATTAAAAATGTATAAAATATTTTGATCATATTCATTCACTTCCTCCATTTCCCACATTTTCCCCCACACAGTCTAATATTTTCTTCCTTTTACTTTTTAAACAAAATGAAGTCAAAAACAACAACAACAGCAAAATAATCACTTGTACTCTGTCTGCACTGGCTGACTACTCCTAGGCCTACCATGAAATATGGTTATATAATAAGGTGTTACTCCATTGTAGAAAATCGACTTTCCCTCTTTCGACAGCAATCAAAAGCCAATAAGTTCTCAGCCTGCGATGGGAGTTCATGCCTAGCTTCCCTCTTCCATACTGAGATTTTGTCTGATTTAAGTTTGTGCATATCTTGTGCATTGTTGTCTCTGTGAGTTCATAAGTGAAGCTGCCCTGTAGTGTTTGGGAAACACTGCTTCCTTGGAGTTCCATTAGCTTTTGTTCTTCCAATCTTTCTGTAACCTCTTCTGAATATATAATTGAGTCTTGAGACAAGAAGTATGACATGCCCGATTTTAGTGGCTATTTCTGATTGTCAACTTGATTATATCTGGAGTGAATTACAATCCAGAATTAGAAGGCTCGCCTGTGATCTAGATCTTGAGTCTGGAAGACATAAGTTTCAGGTGTGGTGGTATGCACACCTCTAATCTGGACCACACCTGCTGCTGGAGATCTACATAAGGACATTGGAAGGAGGAAGATTCAACCTTCTTCACCTGAGAGTCTTATGGGACTAAGTGACTGCCAGATCCTCAGGTTTTCATTCACAGCTGCTGCTGACTATTGTTAGGGAGTTTGACTACAGACTGTAAGTCATTAACAAATTCTCTTACTATATAGAGACTACCTATAAGTTCTGTGACTCTAGAGAAACCTGACTAATACACCGATCCATGTGTGGCTGAGCACTACAAGCCCATTCTCAGAATATTGATTAACTGTGGCTCTCTGTGTTAATTTCCATCCACTGAAAGAAGTTTTACTGGCGAGGGTTGAGTGGTGCACTGATTTATGAGTATAGTAATATGTCAGGAGGAGTGCTTCATTGCTCTGTAGGTTTCTCCTTAAACCTATGATCTATCTAGCCTCTTGACATTGTGATGTGTAGATTCTATATTATGTAATAGTTCTTAACTCCAACAACAAAACTGGATGGATACCATCATATAAGAGCCACTATTGCAACAATGGTTATATATTTCCATGCAACTCATTATTACAGCTTACAGGATTCATAAGCTGGGAGAGATTGATAATGACTTTTTTTTTTCAGTCATGATGAAGCTTCCATGGGTTTATAAAGTAGATTTATTCATATTCTATTATTCAAATATAGTATCTACAGCAATAGGGTCTGTGTTCTGATTGGTAATCAATAGTACTGGCAATAGCTTGTAATATTTGCTAGGTCTGTGGGACCACGGTGACTAAAAACTAAAAAAGAGGTAACCCATTCCTAGTACTGATTTATTTTTTGTAATGTGATGTCTAGTTGGAGTGTATTACCCAACTCCCATTATAGAGTAACTCCACTTAAATTTCTTTTCCTTTTGTATATTGTAAAGGATTCTGCTGTACTATGTGTCCAAAGGGCATTTATAAGGGCTTTTTTGTTGGTCATCTCTCCACATATTCTATCTGCATCCTGCAATCCCATTTTCTACCCCATCTAACCTTTTAATACCATTTTTGTCTTTTATCCATAATAAATTTGTTTTATTTTTCTGAAGAAAAATTCAGATATAAACCCCAATAGTCTGTATATAAAGTATTTTTTATCCAGTATAGATTTTGATAAGATTTGAAAATTCTAAAAGTACTTTTTTTTGTAGTTTTGTCAATTAAAGTTGGGACCTTGTCATGACAGGAAAGAACCCTGGTACTGAAGTTTATGTCCATTCCCTTTTAAAACATTTGAAAGAGAATATTTATTTTACAACTCATACTGGCTTTGAACTTACTGTATCATCTGAGATAGTTTTATACATAAAATCTTATCAGTATCCTCCTTGTTGGTAAAAGTTTACTGAGAGGAAAAGGCTTATAATTTCAATAAATATAAATATGATAGGGTGCTAAAAGTGTTGCTAAAATAAGGTATGCTTATAACTTAAAAATTCCATGAAAAGGGATGCTACAAAATACATGGAATGAATTCAATTAATATAAAAATTATATAACTCAAACAAATCAGCAGACAATCTTTGTACAAACAATGCATGAGATGGGAAAGAAATTAGGGAAGCAATGCCCTTTACAAGAGCAACAAATAATATAAAATATCTTGATGAAACTCTAACCAATGAAGTAAAATACCTGCGTGACAAGAACTTCAAGTCACTGGAAAAAAATTGAGGAAGATATCAGAAGATAAAAACATTCGCCATGTCCATAATTCACTAGTATTAACATAAAAATGGCCATATTACCAAAAGAAGTTTATAGATTCAATGCAATTCTCATCAAAATTCCAATACATTTTTTAGTAACTTGAAAGAGCAATTCTCAGCTTCATATGGAAAAGCAAAAAACTCAGAATAACAAAAAATCTATCCTGTACAATAAAAGAACCTCTGGAGGTATCACCACTCTCAATTTCTACTACAGAGCAATAGTAATAAAAATTGCCTGGTATTGGCATTAAAACAGACAAGTATATCAATGGAGTTGAATGGAAGATCCAGAAATTAACCCACACACTTATGGACACTTGATATTTGACAAAGAACCCGAACCATACAATAGAGAACAGGAAAGCATCATCAACAAATGGTGCTGGTCTCTAATTGTCCAACCCTCAGGGCCATGGTTTCTTGACTCCAAACCTATGGAATCTTCTTCCTAGTGGTCTCCTCTGACTGCTAGGCTGGGAGCAACAAGCCTGGCCTATCTCATTCTTCAGAGCTACAGGCTGTAGGCTTCTTTGTTTACCAATCAGAGTTAACTTCTGGGTAAGGTCACATAGAGTCACTTGGGTCTACATGTAGTCTCTCTCCTTTCTGAGGCAACCTGGTCTTGGGGGCCTGCATTTAGCATTACAATACTTAGCAAAAGACTAAACCTCAACAATCCATCAGCTCAATTTCACCATTCTACATAGTACATATCATTTGTCAGTTAAAAAAAAAAAAGATTAAAAATGATCCAAATTAGAAAGAAATGGCTAATTTTCATTTAGTAAATTGCTATTGATACTTAAACTTCCTTTTTCCTCACTAATGCCTTCCTCAATAAAGAGCTAAAGTCTTCATCTAGTGAGTCAATTCTTATTAAACATTTTAAAAGTGCTTATTGGATCTTTAACTCCATTTTACTCTTTGCTATACTCAGTTTCTCCCACTCTCACTTTCTTCTACATATTGACCATTTTCTTTTTACAAATTAACATATATTTTCCTATTTAATGAAATGAGGTAGGAAGGACAGGATTTAATTTGAAAATTAAGTATCGTCTTTTTTATAAAACTGAAATACTAAATAAAACCTTTCAAGTTTTGATATAAGGCCTTGTATATTAGCCCATGCCTTAGACTTAATATCCTCCTATCTAATTCTGCCTTTTAAGTGCTAGGACAGCAGGCATGTACCACAATGCCTGGTTATATAAAAACTTGATTGATACAGAAGTCTATTCAATATATGTCATTTCTGGGCTGTGTGTCATTTCTAGGCTATAAATCTATATTCCTCTAAACCAGAGGATTATAGAACTTGTCAAGTATCGCACCTTATCTTCCTGTTTACTATTATGTAGTTTACAATAACATCTTATTGGATGTTAAAGAAAAACAATCTTCCTTTAACATAACTTCCTTGAGAAGCGAATTGGAAAGCCTTTGTTGAGGCAGAAAAGATTGAAGTAATTTTGGGTTCCTAGCTCAGTATCACCATATTGTCATTCTGTAATGAGAACCTCGGTCATTCCCCCATAATTATTCACAGGAATATTAGTAAGCATTTGTATGAAGTTTCTGTAGTATTCCTTTTAAATAAGAATGGCTTCTATTGATATAGCCCATCATGTCATGTTCTATACCTTAACTATACAAAGTAAAATTTATTAATGAATATTATTTACTAAGATTTTACTTGTTACTTATGTCTGTGAATGATAGTGATTTATGATTGTTCTCCCACTATTTATGTTTGGTTTGCTACTATTAAACTAAATTAAACTAAAAATAAATAAAATAATTACTTTTTAATATTTTCATAAAAGAAAATAGATATTAGCAACATTTAAATTGTATGTGGAGATGGGAAATAAAAATGTAAATATTATCTACAAAAGTTATTTTCAAATGCATTTCATGTTTCATACATGAAATTATAAATCCAAATTCCACATGTCAGACAACCCTTACAAGATAAGTGCCAGATAATCGTTAGAATGTTTCCAAATCATTCTGTCAAAAAGTTCACAGCAGTAAAAATCCATTAATTCATCTCTTCCTTTTTGTTTTTCATTTCTTCCCTTTTACATGTCAAAGTCAGCCACAATGCCCCTGTACTTCTTAGAGAGAGTTCACTGATACTTTGTACCTTTCACCACTGGCATCTTCATCTTTCTTTTGTACCTCTTTCCACTTTATAAAGTCATCACACTATTGGTTTTGCTCCCTCATGCAATGCTAATAGGTGCTCCATCTCTTTTTGTAGCCCTTTAGAAATGCCAAGTAATTATTTACAACGCTTCATCCCTGCAGGGTCTTTGTAAAGAAATCAACCAGATGGTGTGAAGTACATTTAGACAGTTCAATGCAAGGCTAAGTGATGTAAAAAATTTCTTAGAGCCTTTGTGAATTCAGAATATGTAATACCCATGAAGAAATAGATAAAGAAATAAGAAAGGATTCTAAACTTGAAGCCCCCATACCCTAAAATCCTGTAGAGAAAGGCTGTATGAGTAATCGTATCGTGCATTTATGGGGCACAGTGATCCATTGGAACTTTGTAAAATGCATGTTTTATAATTTAGAGAACAGAGATTCACACATTATTATGCATATATATATATATATATATATATATATATATATATATATAAATGTTTATGTTCTTTGTTAAGGTTGAACATTTAAAACACAAATATTTCTTTCTTTCTTTTTTTTTTTTTTGGTTTTTCGAGACAGGGTTTCTCTGTGTAGCCCTGGCTGTCCTGGAACTCACTCTGTAGACCAGGCTGGCCTCGAACTCAGAAATCCACCTGCCTCTGCCTCCCAAGTGCTGGGATTAAAGGCATGTGCCACCACTTACCCGGCAAAACACAAATATTTCAGTGAAAGTACTTTACAATTTCTTTGAAATCTATGGATAATATATATGTTTTACTTTTCAAGCTCAAAGCTAAAAAGACCCTGCTTTAAAATTAATCTCTTTTGTTGTAGCATTAAATAGACACAATAATATGTAAATGAACATATGTGGCTATGTTTATTATCAGTTCATGTGCCCTTTGAATATTTCAAACTTTTCACATTGTTATATATCATTTATTTACTGGGTTCAAATATTTATGAAGTGTAAAAGTCACTTAATAGCTTGAAGGCTGTACAGTAACAAAAAGTGATGTAGACATGGACTACAGTTTATAGTTTGATATCCCTTCTTTAAAAAATGTGAAGATTTATGTGGATAAAATAAAATTTTCTATCTATAGTTTCAAAGTATTCTAGCTTTGAATAGATTCTTAATACTAATTATAATTTACTTGTACTATTAGATATTTGTAAGTCTAACAATAATTGTTGTTAGCTCTTTACTCTTTGTGCAGCTTCTATATTTGTTACCTAGAGTATTTTGCACCCACTATGAAGTTCAATACTATTTTTATGAATCTTTCTAAAACTATTGTTCAACAACAGAGAGCTACTACTTCCTTTTTCAATTAAATAACTGATAATTCAAATAATTACCAATAATAACCTTTAAATTCAAATTATTAAATAAAATGTCAAAAGAAAATTTCAGTTGTAGAATTAGTTTAATGATAAAACACTTGCTTAGCCTAGTGCAAACCCTGGGATGAGTCTCTCATATAACAAACACACACACACACACACACACACACACACACACACACACACACACAGAGAGAGAGAGAGAGAGAGAGAGAGAGAGACAGAGAGAGAGAGAGAGAGACAGAGAGAGAGAGAGACAGAGAGAGAGAGACAGAGAGAGAGAGAGAAAGATGCATATACTCTACTATTTATATGTGTGTACATTTGAAACATTTATTGAAGATTATATTTAGCCTGAGATCTTCAGATAAAATGCTCATCATAAATATGTCATAATTTGCTAAAGTTTTATTGTCATAAAATATTGAACCAATATTGAGGTATATGCTTATCTATGATTATGATTAACTACATAAAAATAATCAAACTACATAAATATTATATGAACAATATTATTATTGCTAATAAAGATATCCTATTAATCTAGACAACCAAAATTACAACACTGGATTGAAAACAAGGTAAGAAAATGTAAAATAAACTCATAACTTGTGTTAATATATTTTCTACTGTATATGGTTCTTATATACTGTTTATCCTCTCTGTGTTTCTTTGTGATTTTCTACATGTTATTTGAATATATATGTTTATTCCAGGATAAATTATCACATACTTAGTGGATTAAACAGCCCATATTTATTTATTTTCTCAGTTATTTAAGGTGAAAAGTTCAAACATAGATTATGTGAATGTTCTGCTTGTGGTTTTTAAAAACTATATTATGAAGAGAACCCAGAATATAGAATTGGCATGAAGACAGAAGTATACACAAATGGAATAAAATAAAAGATCCATACACAAGTATACAGAACAACAGTCATGCATATATGACAAAGAGTTAAAACACTGTACACTAAAGAAAAACATCTTTGACAAATGGTACCAGGAAAGCAGGATATCCACAAGCAGATGAATGAAAATAGATCCATATTAATTATCCTGCACTAAAATTAGCTTCATGTTGATCAAAGTCTTTAATGTGAAATCTGAAATTCTAAAACAGCTAGAAGAAAATATAGGTAGAATCCTGTAAGTTATTAGCTTAGGAAAGGACATTCTGAACAGGACTTCATTTGCCCAAGAATTAAAGCCAAAAATTGACAAGCAGGACCTAATAAACTTAAAAGTGTCAGTAAAGCTTAGGAAACATTCAATCAAGTAAAGAAGGGAATAACAAGATACAGTGATATACATAGAGAAAAGATAAAAAATGAGGGGGTTAATTTGGGACGAGAGAGGAAGTTCAATATAGAAGGAGAAAGGGGGAAGAGGGACACATTACACCAAACAGAGTTGCTTAAGAAAGCCTCAAGGAATCACATTACTATATATTAACATAAGTTACACACATAAATTTACCTTAAATAAAGTCATGCTACTTGGGCTGACAATGATATATTGAAGAACTTTAGGTGAAAAAAATATTCCAAAATCAGTCATGAGAAACCTTCTTTTAACCAATTGGACATAGTAGTTCAAATGACACCAAAAGACAATATAGGTTATTTCTGTTTCACATGAATACCTATCAAAGTTTGAAGATACAGAATACTTAAGACATAGGACTTAAATTCATACAATTGTATCTAAACTGAAAGCTTCATTCTTACAGTCTAGTTTCTGCTGTGCTATTAATTATTTTGCAAGCTGCCAGGGCAAACGATTAATAGTCCTATTCAGCTGGGAGACCTATGGACTATAACAGTGACCAACATGGCAAGAGATCTATAAAGGTATTTACAATAGTGGCACTCAGAGACAGAATAGACTTAGAACTGTAGGTGAGATCTTCCAAAATGTAGGTAGAAAAGGAATGCAGCCCACAGAAGGGCAGCCAAAAGCATCTTGGGCAGCAAGACCAATGGGCTTCACAGAGGTAACCAAGCAGCAAAATTAAAGGTTGATTTGGAACATGTTTAGACAGGAGTACTGGAGGGAAGGGCATGCTAGCCACAGGAGGCTTAGAAGTGCCCAATCATTGAGCTAAAAAGCATATTCAATAATAATAATAATAATAATAATAATAATAATAATAATAATAATAATAAATAGTAGCACTCACAGGTTGGTTCAGTTTTTCTTAGTCAAAATGAATCAAGACTTCAAGGATTCTGATGTGAAGTCATTTATTCCAAACAAATTTAAAGAGAGTATAACTTGGAAAAAAAGTTTTCTGGTGTAATACAATCCTCAGTGCACAACGGAGCATAATTACATTGAAATTCAATGCAGGGCACATGTCAGTTTTTCAATGTAAATGGTTTCTTGAGAAATGCTACCAGTACTAGGCACAGGGTCTGGCCTAATCTCAGTGATACAGATAGTATAGAGGTAATTTGGTTTATTAACCACCTGTGATCCTGGTTGTGAGAGCTCAGAGGAGCCTCTGAGTGTACAGATAATATGATGGTCATTTAAATTATTAGCTTTCTCTAGCCCTGGTTGTAAGAGCTTGGGGAGCCCCTGACTTTAATGTCATTTAGATTTACTAGCTACCTCCAGACCTAGTGGTAGGAATTTGATATGGCCCAACAAACAAGACAGATTACCATGCTATTAATCACTTCTAATTCCCAGCTTTCTGGATAGAAGAACAATATGTTTTATATCTTTTCCAGTGGAAAGACAATGTACATGCTTAAAATTCCTGGTCTATGTACATGCTAACATTCATGGGTATGAGGGTGCAAGAACCTTCATGTTATACTTCCAACAGAGAAGTACAGATCTTGGCATATATACTATGGAAGAAGGAAATATGTGCTGAATTATATTTACTTTTAGTTTTTAGAAAACTTAACATACTAGTGACTGTACATGAGATAAACCTAAAGCCTAAGGGTGATGTTTGAAAGAAGGACCATTGAAATTTAGATAGCAATGAAAAAGAGGAATGTTTTTGACAAGGTAAATCAGGTCCAGCATAAAAGAAATACCTAGAATAATCTAAGAGGATGCTTGGAATATAAAAGAACAGGAGTTAGCAGTACATTTCACAAAAGAACAGAATTAAGATGAAAAACAATAAAAAATAAGATAATGAATGAAATTGCATTAGAGACTTTAAGGAAATTTATTCCTCTTAGTTGTAGAGAAGGGCAAGTACAATATCAAGGTTCAGTGATCTAGTGAGGGATAGCTTGCTGTGTTGTACTAGGATGGTGACATTATATGGTAAGAAAGGAAGCTTACATGTTGGGTTCTCTTCTTTATTTTCTTCCTCTCCTCCTCCTCCTCCTCCTTGTTCTCCTCCTCCTCCTCTTCTTCCTCCTCTTACTCCTCTTTCTAAAACCACTAATTCTATTGTCAGGCCTTACCCTCATGAAATCACGCTATCATAATTACGTCCCCTCTAAAGATCTCATTTCCATTTCTCATGAGCACATGATTTTATTATTCTGTTTTTAACACACTTTACAGGAAGCAGTCAAATGATCATGTTTTTGAAGCAATAATGCTACACTTTTAATAAATGTTCTGTATGTATGTATGCATGATCACATGTGTGTGGATACACACATTTTCCATTCCATATGGCTATCAGAGGGCAATTTAAAATGTTGGTCCACAACTTGCACCTTTTTTAACATCCCATATATTATTTTGCCACAGCATAAGCCAGCATAGGCGTCCCTGAGCTTCTGGGGGCATTTCTTGTCTTTGTCTTCCATCTCCTCAGGAACTGGTTAAATTATAGTTGCATGTCACTGCATTCAGCTTTATGTGAGCCCTAGGGATCTCAATTCAGTTTCTCACCCTTAAGTTGCAAGTACATCACCCACTGACTGTCTCTCTCTCTCTCTCTCTCTCTCTCTCTCTCTCTCTCTCTCTCTCTTTTCTGGTTTTTCGAGGCAGGGTTTCTCTGTGTAGCCCTGGCTGTCCTGGAACTCACTCTGTAGACCAGGCTGGCCTCGAACTCAGAAATCCACCTGCCTCTGCCTCCCAAGTGCTGGGATTAAAGGAGTGTGCCACCACTGCCCAGCCTGTCTCTTTAGTCCCACTGCACAAATTTATTTTAAGTACAGACACATGCTGCATTTCTTCTTTATATGTGGATCCTAAAACAACCAAATAAAGCAAGAAAGCACAGGGAGGCAGACTAGGGTTGGATGGTACATAGCAGAGGGGAAAATGGCCATCAAAATCTCAATTAGATAAGAAATTCAAATGGATGGAACTAGAAAATATCATCATTAATGAGGTAACCCAGACCCAGAAAGACATACATGGTATGTACAAGTGGATATTAGCCATAAAGTACAGCATGACCATGCTACAGTCCAGAAACCCAAAGAAGCTAAAGAAGAGGGAACGTCCAAGGGAGGATACTTGAATCTCACTCAGAAGGGGAAATAAAATAGACTTCCGATGAGGAGGGAGGAAGGGAAGTGAGAGTTGGCAGGAAAGGGTTTAGAGAATGAAAAGAAACCAATAATGGGGCATATTTGGGATGAGTTGGAAACATGGGACATGAGAGCCTCTAGGGAGACTATGGGAGTGACCCTAGCTAAAAGTCCTAGCAACTGAAGAAACAGAGATTGAAGTGGCCACCTCCTGTAGCCAGACAGGACTTCGAGTGGAGGAAGGGACAACAGCCCACCCACAAAATCTTTGGCCTAAAACTTTTTCAGCCTACAGGGTGTTCAGCAATGAGGGTGTGGCTGAGATTGAGGGAATAGCCAAATAATGACTGGCACAACTTGATACGCATTCAGTGTGAGAGAGCCAACCCCTGACACTACTAATGATACTATGCTATACTTGAAGTCAGAAGCCTAGCATAACAATCTCCTGAGAGGTTTCACCCAGCAGCTGATGGAAATAGATGCAGAAACACAGCTAAACATTAGACTGAGCTCCAGGATACTTGTGGAAGAAGGGAGGGCAGGGGATTGAAATAGCCAGAGGGGTCAAGGACACCAAAAGAAGACCTACAGAGTCAACTAATCTGGCACCATTGGGGCTTGTGGAGACTAAACCTCCAACAATAAAAATATCCATGGACTTGACTTAGCCCCCCTACACATTTGCAGCAAATGTGCAGCTTGGGCTCCATGTGGGTCCACTAAATATTGGAGTGTAAGAGCTATACTCAACTCTGTGGCCTGAATTTAGATCACTTTCCCCTACTTGGGATGGATGTTCTGACCTCAGTGGGAGAGAACCAATGCATTTGGTTCTGCTGTGCCTTGGAGTGCCAGGGCAGGTTGGTACCATTGGGGTTTTTTTCCCCTATCTGAGGATAACTGGAGGTAGTAATAGGGGAAGAGATTTGTGAGGGTGGGACTGGAAGAAAAGGAGGGGTGCTGTGATCTGAATGTAAAGTGATTAATAAATGGAATAATTTTTTTTAAAAAATAAAAGAGATAAATTTTCTTTTATAACATTGTGAGTCAATAAATAATTTGTTATTTATTTCAGTCACTAAAAATATAAAATCAATTATTCTTGCCACAAAAATCTTTGGGTTGATGGATATGGTTTAGAAAATACAAAGTGAAAAAGGCTCCTAACCTAAAACATCCAGAAAATCCAGGACACAATGAAAAGAACAAACCTAAGAATAATAGGAATAGAAGAGAGAGAAAATGCCCAATGCTAAGGGTCAGGAAATATTTTCAACAGAATAATAGAAGAAAACTTCCCTAACCAAAAGAAAGAGATGGTCATGAATGCACAAGAAGCCTACAGAACACCAAATAGATTCAACCAGAAAAAAATTTCCTCCGAGCACATAAAAATCATAACACTAAATGCACAAAACAAGGAAATAATATTAAAAGTGGTGAGGGTAAAAGGCCAAGTAGCATATAAAGTCAGGTCTATCAAAATTATACTAGACTTCTCAACAGAGAAATTAAAAGCTAGAAGTTCTTGGATAGATGTCATGCAGACTCTAAGAGAACACAAATGCCGGCCTGGGTTACTATTCCTAGCAAAACTCTCAATTTCCATAGATGGAGAAACCAAAATATTCCATGACAAATCCAAATTTAATCAATATCTTTCCACTAATCCAGCCCTACAGAGGATAACAGAAAGAAAACTCCAAAACAAAGAGGGAAGCGGCACTCATGAAAAACGAAATTAATCCTCTCACAACAAACCCAGAAGAAGAAAACTACACAAACATAATATCACCACTAACAACAAAAATAACAAAAACCAACAATCATTGGTCTTGAATATCTCAACATCAATGACTCAATTTCCCAATAAAAAGATATAGGCTAACAGACTGGATTTTTAAACAAGACCCAGCATTTTGTTGCATACAGGAAACACACATCAGTGACAAAGACAGACACTATCTCAGACTGAAAGGCTAGAAAAATAATATTGCAAGAGAATGGTATCAAGAAACAAGCTGGAATAGTAAGTCAAATATCTAATGAAATAGACTATCAACTAAAAGTTAACAAAAGAGGTGGAGAAGAACACTTTATACTCATCAAAGAAAAAATACACCAAGATGAACTCTCAATTGTGATTATCTATGCCACAAATGCAAGGGCACCCACATTCATGAAAGAAAGTGTATTAAAGTTCAAAGCACACATTGAACCCTCATACTATGATAGTAGGAGACTTCAACACCCCACTCTTAATAGTGGACAGATGATAGAAACAGAAACGAAACATAGACACAGGGAAACTAAGAAAAGTTATGAACCAAATGGATTTAACAGATAACTATAGAACATTTCACCTTAACACAAAATAATATACCTTCTTGTTAGCACCTTGTGGTATCTTCTCCAAAATTGAACATATAATTGGACACAAAACAAACTTAACAGATACAAGAAGATTGATATAATCCCATGCATTCTATAAGATCACCACAGACTAAGGCTTCTTCAATAACAAGAAAAACAACAGAAAGCCCACATATTCATGGATACTGAATAACTTTCTACCCAATGATAACTTGGGCAGGGAAGAAATAAAGAAATTGAAGATTTTTTTTAGAATTTCATGAAATTAATCCATAGCATACCCAAAATTATGTGACCCAATGAAAGCAGTACTAAGACGAAAATTCACAGCACTGAGTAACTTCATAAAGAAACTGCCGAATACCTTCATAAAGAAATTGGTGAGATCCTATACTGGCAAATTAATATCATATTTGAAAGCTCTAAAACAAAAAAAAAAAAGCAAACATACCCAAGAGGAGTAGACTGTAGGAAGTATTCAAATTCTGAGCTCAAACCAACCAATTAGGAACAAAGAGAACTATACACAGAATCATCAAAACTAAGAGCTGATTCTATAAGAAAATGAACAAGATAGATATACCCTTAGCCAAACTAACTAGAGAGAACCGAGAGGACAGTATCCTAATTAACATCAGAAATGAAAAATGAGGCATAACAACAGAAACTGAGGAAATTTAAAAAATCACCAGATTCTACTTTAAAAGCCTATACTCAACAAAACTGGAAAATCTAGATGAAATGGATGATTTTATGAACAGATAACAGGTACCAAAGTTAACTCAGAACCAGATAATCTATCCAAATTGTCTCATAACCCCTAAGGAAATAGAATCAGTTATTAAAAGTCTCCCAACCAATAAAAGCTCAGGGCCAGGTGGTTTTAGTGCAGAATTCTATCAGACTTTCAAAGAGGACCTAATAGTAATACTTCTCAAAGAATTCCACAAAATAGAAGCAGAAGGAATACTACATAATTCATTCTATGATGTCACAGTTACAAATATAACTAAGCCACACAAATACCCTCCAAAGAAAGAAAACTTGAGACCAATTTTGCTTATGAATATCGATGCAAACATACTCAATAAAATTCTTGCAAACAGAGTCCAAGAACATATCAAAACAATCATTCATCACAATCAAGTAGGCTTCACCATAGCGGTGCAGGGATGGTTTAATATATAGAAATCCAGCAACCTAATCCACTATACAAACAAAGAAAATAATCATATGATCATCCCCTTAGATGCTGAAAAAGTATTTTACAAAATTCAACACACTTCATGTTAAAAGTCTTGGAAAGATCAGTAATTTAAGACTTATTACTAAACTTAATAAAAGCAATATACAAGAAACCAACAGCCAACATCAAATTTAATGGAGAGAAATTTCATGCAATCTCAGTAAAATCAGGGATAAGACAAGCCTGCCTACCCTCTCACTATTTATTCAATATAGTACTTGACGTTCTAGCTAGAGCACTTAGACAACAAAAAGAGGCCTAAAGGATTAAATTTGGAAAGGAAAAAGTCAAGGTATCACTATATTCAAATGATAAGATGATATACATAAGTGCATCAAATAGTTCTACCAGAAAACTCCTCCACCTGATAAACAATTTTATCAAAGTGGCTGGATATAAAATTAACTCAAACAAATCAGAAGACTTTCTCTAAACAAAGGACAAGTGGTCTAAGAAAGAAATTAAGGAAACAATACCCCTCATAATAGTTACAAATAATATAAAATAACTTGGCACAACTCTAACCAAGCAAGTGAAAGATCTATATGAGAAGAACTTCAAGTCTTTGAAGAAAGAAATCAAAGAAGACCTCAGAAGATGGAACGATCTCACATGCTCATAGTTCAGCAGGATTACCATAGCAAAATGGCCATCTTACCAAAAGCAATCTACAGATTCAATGCAATCTGCATCAAAATTCCAACTCTATTCTTCACAGAGATATAAAGAACAAT
>CM052722.1:32270986-32300168 GCA_028551405.1 Uromys caudimaculatus | reverse complement strand
AAAAAAAAAAAAAAAAAAAAAAAAAAAAAAAAAAAAAAAAAAAAAAAAAAAAAAAAAAACACATGGTGCTGGTACAGAGACAGGCAGGTAGATCGATGGAATAGAATTGAAGACCCAAAAATGAACCCACACACATATGGTCATTGATTTTTGACCAAAGCCCCAAAACCATGCAGTGGAAAAATGAAAGCACTTTCAACAAATGGTGCTGGTTCAACATGTAGAACACAAATTGATTCATTTTTATCTCCTTGGACAAAGCTCAAGCACCCCCACATAAAATCAGCTATGCTGAATCTAATAGAAGAGAAAGTGGGAAAGAGCCTTGATGACATTGGCAAAGGGGAAATTTTCCTGAATAGAAACCAGTCGTTCAGGCTCTAAGATCAAAAATTGACAAATGACTCATGAAATTTTAAAACTTCTGTAAGGCAAAGCACACTGTAAATGGGATAAAACTGCAATCTACATATCTGGAAAAGATCTTTACAAACCCTATATCAGATAGAATGTTAATATACAAAATAAATAAAAAAATCAAGAAGTTAGATGCCAGGGAACAAAATAACACTACTAAAACTGGTTACAGAGCTAAACAAAGAATTCTCATCTGAGAAATCTCGAATAGCTGAGAAACACCTAAAGAAATGTTCAACAGAGTCTGTGCCACAGAGCTCCATAGCCAAATAGCGCTGGGAGAAAGCTAGCATCCCAGGAGTGTGGACAAGCTGGTGAGTGGAGGTAAGAAGAGCACCACTGCTCAGTGGGACCCTCCCAGAATCCACAGGACACAGGGACCAAGGAACAGCCTGGGAAAGGAGGCTTCCAGTTTACTCCTGGGGTCTGTGCCACGTGGCTCCATACCGAAATAGTGCAGGGAAAGAGCTACCCTCCCAGGAGTGTGGACTAACCTGTGAACAGGGGTAAGGCCAGGAACTCTCCTCAGCTGGACCTTCCCAGAACCCTCAGGACACAGGGAATAAGGAGTGGCCTCCCTGTTTCCTTCTGCGGCCAGGAAGCTGATCCTGTGACACAGAGCTCCATACTCAGTGCCAGGAGAGAGCTGGTCTCCCAGGAGTGCCTACACACCTTTGAGCACAGGAAGACCACCACTTCTGTTAAAATTCCTCAATCAAGAGGGACACTCTCAGAGCCATCAGGACACATGAACAAAGGAACAGCTAAGGACATGATCCTTCTGGTTTCAGTCTGCAACCCAGAGCTGACCTTGTACCACAGCTCTCCAAACCCAAATTCCTCTCAGAGAGAGTCTCCAAGAAGTACTGACACAAAGGCTTGCAGAAGGGACAAGCCACAGTCAGAGAGAGCAAGAACAGCTAACACCAGAGATAACCAGATGACGAAAGGCAAGGGCAAGAACATAAGGAACAGAAACTAAGGCAAATTGGCATCATCAGAATTCAGGTCTCCTACCACAGCTAGCCCTGGATACCCCAACAAACCAGAAAAGCAAGACTCAGATTTAAAATCACTGCTCATGATGATGATAGAAAACTTTAAGAAGGAAATAAATAACTCCCTTAAGGAAATACAAGAGAACACAGGTAAAAAGATAGAAGCCCTTAAAGAGGAAATACAGGAAAACACAATCAAACAGGCAAAGGAAATGAACAAAACCATCCAAGATCTAAAAATGGAGATAGAAACAATAAAGAAATCACAAAGGGAGACAACCCTGGAGATAGAAAACATAGAAAAGAGATCAGGAGTCATAGATGCAAGCATCACCAACAGAATACAAGAGATAGAAGAGAGAATCTCAAGTGCAGAAGATACCATAGAAAACATTGACACAACAGTCAATTAAAATGCAAAATACAAAAAGCTCCTAACCCAAAACATCTAGGAAATCCAGAACAAAATGAGAAGACCAAACCTAAGGGTAATAGGTATAGAAGAGAGTGAAGATTCCCAAATTAAAGGACCAGTAAATATCTTCAACACAATTATAGAAGAAAACTTCCCTAACCTAAAGAGAAAGATGAACATAAACATTCAAGAAGCCTACAGAATTCCAAGTAGATTGGAGCAGAAAAGAAATTCCTTCCGTCACATAATAGTCAAAATACAAAATACACAAAACAAGGAAAGTATATTACAAGCAGTAAGGGGAAAATGCCAAGTCACATATAAAGGCAGACCTATTAGAATTATACTAGTCTTCTCACCACAGACTATGAAAGCTAGAAGATCCTGGATAGATCTCATACAGACCCTAAAAGAACACAAGTGCCAGCCCAAGATGCTATACCCAGCAAAACTCTCAATTACCATAGATGGTAAAACCATGATATTCTATGACAAAATCAAATTTACACAATATGTTTCCATAAACCCAGCCCTATAAAGCATAATAGATGGAAAACTCCAACACAAGGAGAGAAACTACACCCTAGAAAAAGCAAGAAAGTAATCTTTCAACAACCCCAAAAGAAGATAGCTGCACAAACATAGAAATAACAGAAAACAACAGAAAGCAACAATCACTATTCCTTAATATCTCTTAACATCAATGGACTGAATTCCACAATAAAAAGACATAGGCTAACAGTCTTGATACATAAACAGGACCCAGCATTTTGCTTCATAAAGGAAACATACCTCAGTGTTAAAGACAAACACTACTTCAGAGTAAAGGGCTGGAAAACAATTTTCCAGGCAAATGGTCCCAAGAAACAGGCAGGAGTAGCCATTCTAATATAAGACAAAATCCACTTTCAATAAAAAGTTAAAAAAAAAAAAAAAAAAAAGATAAAGAAGGACACTTCATCCTCATCAAAGGAAAACTCTGAACATCTATGCCCCAAATTCAAGGGCATCAACATTCATAAAAGAAACTTTAATAAATCTCAAAGCACACATTGCATCTCACACAATAATAGGGGAAGACTTTAACACTCCACTCTCATCAATAGACAGATCTTAGAAACACAAACTAAACAGAGGCACAGTGAAACTAACAGAAGTTATGGACCAAATGGATTTAACAGATATATATATATAGAACTTTTCATCCTAAATCCAAAGAATATACCTTCTCAGTACCTAATGGTACTTTATCCAAAACTGACCATGTAATTGATCACAAAACAAATCTCAATGGATAAAAGAAGATTGAAATAATTCCATGCCTCCTATCAAATTACTACGGATTAAAGTTGGTCTTCAATGGCAACAACAAGAGAAAGCCCACATACACATGGAAGCTGAACAACACTCTACTCAATGATAACTTGGTCAAGGAAGAAATAAAGAAAGAAATTAAAGACTTCCTAGAATTTAAAGAAAATGAAAGTACAACATACCCAAACTTATGGAACACAATGAAAGCAGTGATAAGAGGTAAACTCATAGTTCTGAGTGCCTCCAAAAAGAAACTGGAGAGAGCATACACTAGCAGCTTAACAGTACACCTGAAAGCTCTAGAACAAAAAGAATCTAATACACCCAACAGGAGTAGAAGGCAAGAAATAATCAAACTCAGGGCTGAAATCAACCAACTAGAAACAAAAAGAACTATACAAAGAATCAATGAAACCAGGAGCTGGTTTTCTGAGAAAATCAACAAGATAGATAAACTCTTAGCCAGACTAATCAGAGGGCACAGAGACAGTATCCAAATTTAAAAAATCAGAAATGAAAAGGGAGATATAACAGCAGAATCTGTGGAAATTCAAAAAATCATCAGATCCTATCACAAAAGCATATACTCAACAAAATTGGAAAACCTGGATGAAATGGACAATTTTCTAGACAGATACCAAATACCAAAGTTAAGGCAGGATCAGATAAACCATCTAAACAGTCCCATAACCACTAAAGAAATAGAAGCAGTAATTAAAAGTCTCCCAACCAAAAAAATCCCAGGACTAGATGGGTTTAGTGCAGAATTCTATTGGACCTTCAAAGAAGACCTAATACCAATGCTCTTCAAACTATTCCACAAAATAGAAACAGAAGGAACACTACCTAATTCATTCCATGAGGCCACAGTTACACTAATACCAAAACCTCACAAAGACCCAACATAGAAGGAAAACTTCAGATCAATTTCCCTGATGAGTAACGATGCAAAAGTACTCAATAAAATTCTCACAAATTGAATCCAAGAACACATCAAAACGATCATTAATCATGGTCAAGTAGACTTCATCCCAGGGATGCAGGGATGGTTCAATACCCGGAAATCCATCAATGTAATCCACTAATAAACAAATTCAAAGAAAAAAAAACCACATGGTCATTTCATTAGATGCTGAAAAAGCATTTGACACAATTCAACATCCCTTCCTGATAAAAGTCTTGGAAAGATCAGTAATTCAATGCCCATACCTTAACATAGTAAAAGCAATATACAGCAAACCAGTAGCCAACATCAAACTAAATGGAGAGAAACTTGAAGCATTCCCACTAAAATCAGGGACTTGAAAAGTCTGTCCACTCTTTCCCTATCTATTCAATATAGTACTTGAAATTCTAGCTAGAGCAATTAGACAACAAAAGGATGTCAAAGAGATACAAATTGGAAAGTAAGAAATCAACATATCACTATTTGCAGATAATATGATCTTACACTTAAATGACCCGAAAAACTCCACCATAGAACTGCTAAAGCTGATAAACAACTTCAGCAAAGTGTTCAGATATATAATTAACTCAAATAAATCAGTAACATTTCTATACTCAAAGGACAAATATGCTGAGAAAGAAATTAGGGAAAGGACACCCTTCACAACAGTCACAAGCAATATAAAGTATCTTGGTGTGATTCTAACCAAACAAGTGAAAGAGCTGTATGACAAGAACTACAAGTCTCTGAAGAAAGAAATCAAAGAAGACCTCAGAAGATGGAAAGATCTCCCATGCTCATGGACTGGCAGGATTAATATAGTTAAAATGGCCATCCTGCCGAAGGCAATCTACAGATTCAATGCAATCCCCATCAAAATTCCAACTCAATTCTTCATAGACTTAGAAATTGCATTTCTCAAATTCATTTGGAGTAATAAAAAGCCCAGGATAGCAAAAACTATTCTCAACAATAAAAGAACTTCTGGGGGAATCAGCATCCCTGACCTCAAACTACTACGGAGCAGTAGTGATAAAAACTGCATGGTATTGATACAGTGGAAGGCAGGTATATCAATGGAATAGAATTGAAGACCCAGAAATGAACCAATACATCAACGGTTAATTGATCTTTGACAAGGGAGCTAAAACCATCCAGTGGAAACAAGACAGCATTTTCAGCAATTGGTGCTGGCTGAACTGGTGGTCAACATGTAGAAGAATGCAAATTGATCCATTCCTATCTCCCTGTACAAAGATCAAGTCCAAGTGGATCAAACACCTCCACATAAAACCCATTACACTGAATCTAATAGAAGAGAAACTGGGGAAAATTCTCAAACAAATGGGCTTGGGGGAAAAGTTCTTGAACAGAACACCAATGGCTTATGCTCTAAGATCAAGAATGGACAAATGGGACCTCATAAAATTGCAAATCTTCTGTAAGGCAAAGGACACTGTCAATAGGACAAAATGTCAACCAACAGATTGAGAAAAGATATTTACCAACCCTACATCCGATATAGGGCTAATAACCAATATATACATAGAATTCAAGAAGTTAGACTCCAGAGAAACAAATACCCTATCAAAAATGGGGAACACAGCTAAACAGAGAATTCTCAACTGAGGAAACTTGAAGGGCTGAGAAGCACCTAAAGAAATGTTCAACATCCTTAGTCATCAGGGAAATGAAAATCAAAACAACCCTGAGATTCCACCTCACACCAGTCAGAATGGCTAAGATCACAAATTCAGGAGAGAGCAGATGCTGGCGAGGATGTGGACAAAGAGAAATACTCCTCCACTGCTGGTGGAATTTCAAGCTATTACAACCACTCTGGAAATCAGTTTGGCAGACCCTCAGAAAATCGTAAATCAAACTATCTGAGGACCCAGCTATACCACTCCTAGGCTTATACCCGGAAGATGTTCCAACATGTGATAAGGGCACATGCTCCGATATATTCATAGCAGCCATATTTATAATAGCTGGAAGCTGGAAACAACCCAGATGTCCCTCAACAGTGGAATGGATATAGAAAATGTGGTACATTTACACAATGGAATACTACTCAGCTATTAAAAACAATGACTTCATGAAATTTGCAGGCAAATTGGTAGAACTTGACAATATCACCCCGAGGGAGGTAACTCAGTCACAAAAGAACAAACATGGTATATACTCATTGATACGCGTATATTAGCCCAAAAGTTCAGAACACCCATGAATCAATTCATAGCAACTGTTGTTGTGAGTGTAGGGTCCCAGGTGGAGGACTGGAGGAGTTGGAGAAGGGACTGAAGGATCTGAGATAGTCTGCAGCCCCATGGGAAGGGAGCAACAGTGTCAATTGGTCATGATCCTGGTGCTCCCAGAGACTGGACCACTAACCAAAGAATGCATATGGAGGGACCCATGGTGCTGGCCACATATGTGGCAGAGGATGGCCTTGTTGGCCATCAGTGGGAAGAGAGGCCCTTGGGTCTGAGATTGTTAGATGCCCCAGTATAGGGGAATGCCAAGGAAGGAAGTTGGGGGTGGGTGTGTGGGTGGTGGAGCACTGTCATAAAGGCAAGCAGAGGGGGGATGGGATAGGGGTTTCCAAAGAGGAGACCTGGAAAGGGGGAAACTTTTGAAATGTAAATAAAGTATCAAAAAAAAAGAGAAATGTACAACATCCTTTGTCATCAGGAAAATGCAAATGAAAACGACCCTGAGATTGCATGTCACACCAATCAGAATGGCTAAGATAAAGAACTCAGGCAAATGCAGATGTTGGAGAGAATGTGGAAAAAGAAGAACTCTCCTCCATGTCTGGTGGGATTGTATGCTGGTACAACCACTTTGGTAATCAATCTAGTGATTCCTCAAAGAATTAGATATAGCTCTTCCTGATGACCCATCTATACTACTCCTGAGCATATACTCAAAAGACTCTCCAACATATTACATATTACATATTATGATCATAGCAGCCTTATTTATAATAGCCAGAAGCTGGAAACAACCCAGATATCCTTTGTCAGAGGAATGAAGGCAGAAAATATGGCACATTTACTCAATGGATTACTACATAGCTATTAAAAATGACAACTTCATGAACTTTGTAGACAAATGGATGGAACTAGAAAATATAATCTTGAGTGATGTAACCCAGACTCAAAAGACATAATTATTATGTAGTCACTGATAAGTGGATATTAGCCCGAAAGCTCTGAATAGCCATGATAGAACTCACGGACCATATGAAGGTTAAGAAGAAGGAAGGCCAAAGTGTGGATGCTTCAAACCTACTTAGAACGGTGAACAAAATAATCATGGCAGGCAGAGGAAAGGAAGAACCTGAGTGAGAGAGGGACAGGGGAGAAAAAAGGGTGAGGCAGGATCAGGTATGAAAACAGACAGGAAAGAACTCTAGAGGACAAGGATAATTAATAGAAATAAGTAATAGTGGGGGTTGGGGAACATGAAGGGGCACTAAAAATTCCCAGATGCCAGGGATGGTTTAGGCTCCCAGGACCCAATGCAGATGAAATTAGCCAAATACCAATAGCAGGGAGTCAGTACTTGAAGAGACCACCTCCAGTAGTTCGACATGGCCCACAGTGGAGGATGGGGACACCCACTTATCTCAAAATTTTTAATCCATATTTGTTCCTTTCTAAAGGAAATACAGGGTCAACAAATAGAACAGAGGCTAAAGGAGAGGCCATACATAGACCTCCCCATCTTAGGATCCATCCCATCTATAGACACCAAACCCAGACACTATTACTGATGCCAAGAACTGCTTGCAAACAGGAACCCAGTAGGGCTGTCCTCTGAGAGGCTCTTCTAGCACCTAAGACAGATGTAGACACTCACAGTCAACCATTGGACTGAGCATGGGAACCCCAATGGAAGAGTTTGTGGAAGGGGTGAAGCAACTGAAGGGGATTGTAACCCCATGAGAAGAACAAAATTATTAATTAACTGGACCCCTCAGACCTCCAAGGGACTAAATCACCAATCAAAGAGTATACTTGGGTTGGTCCATGTCTCCTGCTTCATATGTAGCAGAGAACTGTGACATCTGGCATCAGTAGCAGGGGAGGCACTTGGTTATGAGGAGGCTTGATGCCCCAAAGAAGGGTGATGGTAGAGGGGCGAGGCTTGAGTGGGTGAGTGGGTGGGGTACACCCTCTTAGAGGCAAAGAGGAGGGGAATGTGGTGGGGGATTCATGGAGGGGAGACTGGGAAGGCACATAACATTTGAAATATAAAAAATTAAAATGATTAATAAATAAAAAAGAAATGGAAAAGAAAAAGTCTTCCATAGGAGTGCCCAATTTCTTGGCATTTAGGTAATTCAAGATATAGTCAAATTAAAAAGAATGGCCATCTCAAGTCTTCTAATTTCTGACCTGAAACAAAATTGTATGTCCTGTTGTAACTGCTTAATTTCCCAATGAAGACAATAACTAATTCATAATTACTCTAACATGGTATAAGTATCCAACATAAAACTCTATATATTTTAGAATAGGAGCTAATGTTTTCTTAGGGATTATATCTTTTATATCTCATATCTTAAATATCATAAGCACTGATATCTCAATTGATGTTACAGTGAGTGATAAAGAAACTGAGAAAAGAAAATGTAAATATCTGTAGAAATACATTTTTTACCAAAACTTTTCAAAAACACTAAAATAAATTTTAATCCTCATTTTTTATAGCTGGTCATATGGCCTTAGGTGGTATGATAATAATCTTCCTATACTACCAATTCTATATTTAGTCCACTGTCAGTAAGCACTGCAGTAAGTCTTGTTTTTTTTTTTTTTTTTTTTTTTTTTTTTTTGCTGTTCTTGTTTTTGTTTTTTGCATGATTGAATCATACCTTCATTCCTGAAGGGTCTAGGCTCTTTGTCATTTTGTCTAAATTGGGTTGTAGTACTGAATTACTTTTAATCACAGAACATGCTAACACCAAGAGGTGCCTTAAAAGATCCCCTATACATCAATTATCATCTTTCTTGCTTCTTTTTTTTCTATTCAATATTTAATGAATTTACAAACATAGCAGGACATGAACTCAAATATGTTTTAAAATCACTTATTAAAACCATAAGAACATTAGCTGAACATGCATCTTATGGATGGTATCTATTAAATGCTTATAATGAATTAACTAATCCCTATCATGGTAGCATGGTTACATCACAGATGGTAAAATAATATTTAAAGTTATAATTCTATATCTGAGCTTATAATTGAAGTTTTCAAACTCCAGGCCAAATGTGATTAAGTTCTTGATTTTGTATGGCTCTAGAAACTGAAAACATTCCTCTTTGAGGGGTTGGAGAAGGGAAACTGTAATCAGAATATATTGTATAAAAATATATTTTCTATTAAAGAGAATAAAGACATTTTTAAATAAATGGAAAGCAATCCTAAAAAGCATTTGGAAGCTCATGAAATTTACATTTTCATAGGTAAAAGGTTATGGGAACCTAATAATACTTTTTTTAATTAATTAATTTATTTATTTTGATACTTTATTTACATTTCCAAAGTTTGCCCTTTTCTAGGTCTCCTCTTTGGAAACCCCTATCCCATCCTCCTCCCCACCTCTATGAGGGAATTCCACCTCCCACCCACCAGCCCACCCATTCCCATATTCCCACCTTGACATTCCCCTTTACTGGGGCCTCTAACACCCTCAGGCCCAAGGGCCTCTCCTCTCCCTGCTGACCAATGAGGCCATCCTCTGCCACATATGTGGTCTGAACCATGGGTCCCTCGATGTATATTCTTTGATTGGTGGTCCAAACTCCAGGGCGACCAGGGGGGTGAGGTCAGGCCCGTTGATGCTGTTGCTCCCTCCATGGGGCTGCAAACTCCCGCAGCTCCTTCAGTGCTTTCTCCAACTCCTCCACTGGGACCTCACTCTCAGTCCAGCGGTTACTGTAAAGTGAAACTTGGGCATTCTGAACTTTTGGGCTAATATTTTGGAAAAGCAATACCATTTCCCCTTGCTAATCTGGATCAATTAACTTTCCTGACACTGTTATTTCTTTCTTAGTCTGTGGTCTTCACAAGTCCAAAGTGGCCAGGGGCAAATCTGAGCTTCATATTCAAAAGAATGTTTGTTGCGTCTACTGACAGGCATGTTCCCTCCCCTTGGAACCAAAACTGCTAGCCCAGCCTAATTTCAAGTAGCAGAACAGGATTCAAACATTTTTCTGGTGGCTCAGTAGTGGTGATGATGAGTGGAACCATTTCCTTTTCCAATCATTGATTACCAGACCCATGGATCCTGGCTGTTATAGAAACCATACCAGATAAAGGAAGCTGACTCGAAGCATATACATCCTCTGGAGAACCCTTGCCCAGCCTTCTGTGCTTCAGCTACAAACATGACAATGTAATAAGAGCATTACATCAATCTGTCAACCCAGCTGCTTCAGGGCTGGTGGGGCACACAGTAAGACCAGTGGATTCCATGATTGTCGCTTACATTTCATTTTGTTCTTGGTTGTTGAAAGAGCTAAATGCAATAAACTATTCTTGAACTTAGAAAGAATATCTCTGCATGACCCATACCACTTGACTGCTAAAAATTTCACTGAAAGGAGGCACATTCTCTGATATAAATATGTCTTACAAACAAGTTCAAAGTAGTTGTTACCTTCTGCTCACTTGGTTTATTTAGCATAATATATCAATGTAATATACCAGTATGATACTTTTTGAAAAAGGCAATCAAGATTTTTATGAACTAAGCTATGGCATAGGGATAAAGAATTAATGCATCCTTGAAGTAAAATTGTAAAGCTACTTCTGGACTTGCCAATTGAAAGAAACTGCTTCTGGTGGTTTTTATGGACAGGTACTGAGAAAAAGGCTGGACAAGAACCAAACATCATGTACCAGTAAATGTATTAATCTGTTTAAGGAATGACATCACATTTATGGTAGCAGTAATTTCTGAAATTCCTCCTGGGGTGCAATACTGGTTTTGGTTTGCCATTTTCCCTGGTAGGGGCAACTCCAGTGACTTCCACTTGGTCTTGTTAGCCATAATATCTCTCACTACACAGGTCATGGAAGCAATGTGAAAATTCTGCCAACTTGTATCCCAATTATGTATTCTTGTACTGGGAAAATAACTACATGATTACTTAGAAGACCCATCAGATCTACTTTGAGTTGGACTTCAACAAAAATTTCAGTAATCCCCTGACTTCCATAAGACCCCCACTTTAACTAGAGGGACGCAATGCTTCGCAGGGTCTCTGCTATCTCAGAATTATTCTCAGTTCATAATCAGTGTCCAATAGACCTTGGAAAGTCTAATTATTACCTTTCTTCAAGTCTACTAGTATTCTTTTAAAAGGGCCAAGGGTTCTTCTGGGAAAAGATATGTGAAAGGCTAACAGTGTTACTGTTAAGTATTTTAGCAAAGTTCTTCCCAAGGGAGAACCTGTCTTCCCTTCATTCAAGGGGTTCTAGGACTGAAAACTAATTCATGGCTGGAAATTGGTCATATGTAGTTTTTATTTCATTTGTTTGAGAATTTTTCCAATTACACAGATCAAACAAAATATAGTAGGTTTCTTATCTATTTTATGCTTTGAAACACCATGAATAATTAGTCAAAACCCAAGGATCATATGAGTCATGACACGATAAAATTCACTATGCCAGTGTTAACTATTATGGGTCTGGCCACCATGTACATTGCTTTGTCTATGCTTTCCATTGCTATAACTACATTTAGTCTGCCATTGGCAATTCAATGCTGCCACCTGGCTCCTGCTACTTTGGGGCCCAGTTAATCCCATTAGATTTAATTCATCAATCCAAACAGCAGCATTTTCATCCTTAAAGTTATGCATAAAGAAAAGAACAATGATAAAACCTTTAAACATTCTGGTGGCCCTCTCACCATTTTTTTTTTTTTTTTTTGTCTTGAAAGATTAGTAAAAGGCATGTCTTCTGGCCCTTGCCATTGTGGAGGATTGGATTTTAAACAGCATATTCACTCGAGCACTTCAATTTTCCCAAGCCTTAAAATCCCTCCATCAACACTAAACTAAGTTATATTAGGCATCTCCAGCTCCTTTTCAGTAGGTCATCTTTTATCAAATATTTAAGCCAGTCATTCAAATCAACTTTTGACAACCTTTTAACCCATGCAAGCCTCCATTCTAAACCTATTATCTCTACTTGGTGGGCCAATATCAATAAACTCAATCTGATCTAGTTTTATGTTACTTCCACTATTAACCCACACTCTTAAAATGCATTCCCATATATATTCTCCAGGTTTCTGCTTGAGCAAATTAGCAAACTCATTAAGCTTTACACTGGTATAGTGCACTTTCTTATGGACTAAACTTTCTATTTCCACTCTAGGAGCTTGCTTAGATTTAAGTCTGGTTATAGTTCCAGAGGTAATTATTGATGAACCCTGACAGACATCAAGATTTTCTTGCCTGGTGTATTTTTTCAGGAAAAGTCACTAATGATTTAGCACACAATGAAGGATTAATTTTCTCAAAGGTGGAAAAGCCAATATTTCAAGGAGTAGGGGTGTATCTTCTGCTAATTATGGAAAAACTTCTTCTTCTGGTGATATTAATCCTTGAGAATGTGTGCATTCAAAGTGGTCAGCTACAGTAGGGCTCAAAAAGACCTCTCAATCCCTAGTTTTGGGATCCCATTTTTAAACAATTGGTGGTCCAATTTCAACCACAAATACCCTCCAAAGCTTGAACTTGAATTTTCACTGTAATTTAGCCAATCTTATAGTAAGGGCTTCAGTTTGATTTTCTGCAATTTGAGCTTGTGACTGCTGGAGAGAAGATTCTCTTCCAGGGCACATGTAGGCAAGCAGACAAAAGCAAAAGCTTGTTCAGTTTGCTTTCATATGTAACTCATAGCAATTGCAAAAGAGTGGCTTTATCTGCAGTGGGTTGGGTCCTTTCACATCAATCATCAGTCAAGTAAATGTCTCACAGAGATGCCCAAAGGTCAGTCTGATGGAGGCAATTCCTCAAATGAGGTTCTTTGTTCCCAAATGACTCTAGCTTGTACAAGTTGGCCAAACACTAAGCATGGGAAATACTGATACAGTAACATAGTAAAATAATATATCTGGCCAATAGGAGCAGGATTGTTAAAAGTTGTATAAAATTGACTTTATACATCAATTAGTCTCCAAACACTAGATTTTAATAATATTAAAGTAAATAGGTATTCAATAAATTAGTATTGTAAAACTGTAATTCAATTACTGTTTTGTATTTCTAGAGAAACAAATCTGTTATTTCCCATATACAATGAAACAATATATTAATACACCTTCCGTGAAATAAGATCAATTCTACAGGTCATTTCTTGACACTGTGGACTAAAAGTGCTTTCAATCTTATTAGCACTATCGCACCAGAGGCTTCTGACTCTATTACCATAGAGGTGTGATTTCATTTCTTACCATGGCTGGCTGCATTCAAAATGCAGTTGGAAGCACAGGCTCCACTGATTAGACTTGGTTTTCCTAGGTTGACAGAATTGGAACTTATTGCTAATAACTTGTCACAATGAAAAACTTTCAAAATCTATAAGTTATGGGAAAATGTAGGAAAAATAGATAAATGAAATGCAGGTACTTCTGAAAATATGCTTTTAAAATAGATGACTGTTTATTTAGTATTTATTCATTTTACCCTCTTTATCAATTTCTTAATTTATATCTTTCTCAAGTGCAATAGATAAGCAAATTTGCTTTGATAATTTTATATTACCAAAGAATGTATTATATGCCAAATATGTATTATGTGTTTCCACATATTTTCTAAATGTCAAGAAATTAGAAGGTTGCCTGTTTTTCAGTGAATTTAAAGTGTTTTCTACATGTGAGAAGTGAATCAGATCTGTGCCTTATCCTGTGCATCTCTAAGGGAATAAATAGAAAAATTTCCCTGCTATTCATGAAGTTTGATATCAACTAAAAATTTGTCCAAAAGACTAGAATATTTTTATTAATTTTTGAGTTAAGCATGTTTACTTGCCCCTATTTTTTCATTTATTTTTAATTAAATAGGAAATTAAGTTTTCTGTAGTCCTATTGCTTATTTATATGTGTAGGCTCAGTGTTTCATTCTTGTTTCGTCTTGTGTATTAATCCAGAGCTCCTTCTGTAACACTATGTCTGCTTTCTGCCATGACAATAATGGACTAAACCTTTGAAACTGTAAGCCAACCCCAATTAATTGTGTTTCTTATTAAGAGTTGCAGTAGTCATAGTGTTTATTCATAGCAGTAGAAACCCCAAAACAATGATCATTAAAAACAAAACAAAACAAACTAAAACAACCAACCAATCAACCAAACAAACAAAATGGTTGCTCTTGGTTGCCCACCATTACTAGATTGCAATACCTTATCAATGAAGACAACACTCTAAATATAGGACATAGACAAATCAATCTTCAAGAAGCTAGGAAACCCCTATCCCTGCTGGCTAGGTTTGACAGTGTCAGATGGTGCTATGCATTCTTCTGGAAATGATAAGACATAGTGATCTTACCCAACACTAGACCCTACCTGCCAAAACACTGAACTATTGTAAAGAAGTATCCACAGTTGTAAGAATAGCATAAAGTTTATGAACATAACCAAACACTTTCTTATCAGTCAGATAGGAGATACGCTCTGCCCCAACCATCACCATTGCACCTACTCATCTAGGCCACATATCCTAATAGTGCTGCTCACTATGGCCTAACAAGGCCATTTTCATGCAAACCACCACAGTCATGAAACAGTTAGTGATTGTAGCTTTGTAGTCATGTGGCAGTAGTATTTGGGATGTCCCAAAATGGTCAGAGAGAAAGAATTGAGTTGTTCTAACAAACACTGAAGAGAGTCCAGCTTTCAGCCAAGAGAGACTGATATAGGAGTTTTAGTCCTCAGGAACCATTTGTAAGGGAACACATTTCTAGATTGTTCATTCTCTTCCTTCCTTTGTTCCTGTGTTCTTTCATTTGTTTAGTCTTTCATTACTTTCTTTTGTTTCTGCAGTGCTATACCTAGGCCTCATTCATGCTATGAAAAATATAGTTCCAGTGTTACTTACTCATATTGTAATTTGTTCTTTTAAAGCAAAACCAAATGGTAATTTGTTATAGCTTCAAAAGAAAACAGTTCTATCTAGGTTCTATGACCTCACTAGCCCTTGACAGCTGGACATGTTTCCAGTACGAGGCAGGATTTATCTTCCTGTCAAGTGAAACTTAAGTATAATTAGACAGCTGTTGGTTGCAACTAAGATGTCTGCACTATTTCTTTTACTTTTATGAACTTCTTGCCATAATGGTAAGTGTCATGGTTCATGAGTATGAACTTTAATTATTACCCTTGAACAGTATTTTCTAGTATAGTGGAAATTATACTGCAGAAAAGAAACTTTCATGTCACACGCAGTTTGGAAGTCCTAAGACAACCAAGGACTATATGGATTATTTATATGATTTAAGGAGTCACATGGACTACCATGAACAACCCTTCAAATGAAGGGCTCTCATATCTGGCACTGGGTATTTTGTTAATTTGTGGCTCCTGTGGTGGGAAGTGCTGTCACCTCAAGTGACTTATCTTTGTGTGTGTGTGTGTGTGTGTGTGTGTGTGTGTGTGTACACTTTATTAGAGGAGTATAATTTCTTACTGCATTTTTAAATCTCACTTTTATACACACAGATAGCTGTACATACTACCTTCATAAAAGATACTTCTATTTACATGGAGAATGTTATCATTTCTTAACTATCTCCAATTCAGAAGTCCTTTTGTTCATTCAAATGTATATTTCTTCCAAAATTTGACAATATCTATGACTGTTCTATCTCTTACATTAAAAACACCCATTGTTTCAATATAAGTTTCTATAGCCTTCTTTTATTTATTTGAGACGAGGCTAGCCTTGCAATTTACCCATGCTTTCCTTGCTATGATACCCGGTGTGCATAACATATTACTGTGCCTAGTTAAGTTTCTACTCTTTTATTTGGAGGGGCAGTTTAAAGAAGTTTTCCCTGTGTAGCACATTATTTAGACCAGGCTGGCCTTGAACTTGCAGAGCTCTGCCTGGCTCTGTCTTCTAAGTGCTGGGATTAAAGGCATATGACATCACCACATGGCAAATTTCTACTCTCTTAAATATGAAGACACCTCTAATTTTTAGCATTTTAGAAACCTCAAATGTTGTGATGACCCTGGTTGCTTCTAAACTACCAATCTGATCACCAAATTTTTCTATACTTTTTAATATCTGTTGATTATAATAGATTTAGAAATGATTTCTCAACATTAAACTATCTTTTGTCAACATCTAACTGAGAAAATAATAACTTTGAAAATGACTATATTTTTATTCTTCCATCACCACTATTAGTGAATGTACTAAGCTGAGCTATAGAAAATCTGTATAACCTATATAGGATAAATTTTTACATGTGTTGAAATTTGACCCGAAGCGTGCACACTGAGTATATTTGTTTGAGTCCAATATTACTTCTAATTATTCTCAGCTAATATACAAATTGTTTATTGTCCCTTATGCTCAAATGCACCTACTCTCTTCATTGTTAGCTGGGTAATATCAAATATATTTATTTAAAATTTTCAATAAGTAAAAATGCTAAGGAAAGAATCTTCTCAGCTTTGGAGGGTCTGGTTGATTGATATTGTTGTTCTTCCTATGGACCCCAAAACTCCCAGGGTTTAAACCACCAGCCAAAGAGTACAAATTGGAGGACCCATGGCTCCACCTGGATATGTATTAGAGAATTGCTTTATTGGGTATCACTGGAAGGGGAGCCCCTTGGTCCTGTGGAGGTTCATTGACCCAGGGTAATGGAATGCTAGGGCACTGAGGCAGGAGTGGGTGGGCAGGTGGGGAAGCACCTTCATAGAGGCAGGAGAGGGAGGAGGGGGTAGGGTGGTTTGTGGAGGGGAAATTGGGAAAGGGGATAACTTTTGAAATGTAAATAAATAAAATAACCAATGAAAAATTTAAAGAAAAGAATCTTCTTAGCATTTGTCCTCTACCTCATTATGTCTTCATGATTATCAGTCTTCCTTTTTCTTTCATATGAAGGAAAATGTATTCATTCTATACTTTTGTTCTCAATGGAATCATTTTCTATTTTGTCTTTAAATTTTGATGATCTTTCTGTTAGCATTTTGTCTAAGCTTGGCCCCACAGTTACCTATCAACAGCCAGGTATGCCTGACTCACTATAAAAGGAGCTGCTTTCTCCTTCTCACTCTCTTGCTCTTGCTCTTGCCTTCCTGCTCTGGCTCTGTCACATCGTCTCTTCCCACTTCTCTCCCCAAGCCCTTCCCCCCTCTCTCCATATGCTCATGTTTGGCCTCTTCTCTTCTCTTCTCTTCTCTTCTCTTCTCTTCTCTTCTCTTCTCTTCTCTTCTCTTCTCTTCTCTTCTCTTCTCTTCTCTTCTCTTCTTCTTCTTCTTCTTCTTCTTCTTCTTCTTCTTCTTCTTCTTCTTCTTCTTCTTCTTCTCTCTCTCTCTCTCTCTCTCTCTCTCTCTCTCTCTCTCTCTCTTTCTTTTTCTCCCTTTCTCTGCATCTACTACCCTCTCAACTCCCTTCCCCATGTCCTGAATAAACTCATAAACTCTATTCTATGCTATACTTTTGTGTGGCTGGTCCCTCATGGGGAAGGGATGCCTCAGCATGGGCCCACAGAGGCACCCCCTTCCTCTATACCTGACTACACCTCCACCAAACATATCACCTCTCTCTTTAACTTTCTATAAACATACCTCTTTCATTCAAAAATGTCCTGTTTAGTCAACATTTTGTTCTTATCAGTCTGTGAACATACTCAAATATCTTTAAGTGTACTTTACTACATGAAACTATACATTTAATTTACTTCTAGAACTATAATAGCATTTAAATAAATGCTACTCTACATTAAAAGTCCCCTTGTGTGCTCTACATTCAGAGTTAATCACATTCATTTTGTTAGAATTAAATAAACAGACAAAATAAAATTATTAATTAAAATAATAAAACTTAAATTTGTGCATACAAAAGGACCATTAGTAAATCTCAAACTAAGAAGCTGTAACACTATAAAGCATAAAACTGAGAATAGTTTGAGCTTTTGTGGTTGTCATATTTTGTTGATATTTTTAGGGCATAGTATTGGTTGAGCTGATTGGTTTAATACCACTGAGTGATGGTTATAAGGTATCATGGAAACCATGACTAAAGTGTTGGCTAGTTGATTACAAACTGTAATCTCTATTCTCATTTTTCATATTGTTATAACTCTATCATTATCCTATATATTTCAGTTATTTTATTTGATTTCATATATATGTGTGTCAGTGCAGATTCCCCCAGAACTGAATTATAGGTAATTGTGAGCCACCTAAATTGGGTGACAGGAACAGATCTTGAGTCCCCTGGAAGAGTGATAAGTACTTCTAATCTCTGAGCCATCTTTATGGCCTATTTTATGTATTTTACATTGACATTTTTACTTAACCATTTCTTTTCTAGTACTCTAAACTTTCACTTTAGAAGTAGCATATGACAGAAATATCAGTTTGTCTTTCTAGATCCTGGTTTGGCTTCTGTCTTCTCTGTCCTGCATAGTGGAGGATAACTTCTATTGGGTGGATTGCCAGGGCTCTGAGCTTTGACTTTGGATTGAATTTTGCTAATTAATGTGATCAGAGTGAGGTCAGGCATTTACTGCTTTCCATTGACCATTCCCTGTCAGAATAATGCTTCATAGTGGCTATACTGCCATACATCGAGTTGTTATGGAAAATATAAATAGAGGTCATTGGTCATGAGTATCTAAAACTCTTATTGGATGATCCTTTCTCAGTCAAAGTACTTGCTTGTCACATTAACACTACCCTGTCCCATAACACAATTGATGGAGTAGAACTAGCTCATTATTATAAGTCTCTGGGTCTATCACTATTTCTAATGATTTTCTTAATGTAATCTTAAACTCTGTAAATCATCCCTTCATTAAATATTCTTCAAGTGCTCTGAGTAAGCTCTTCTCATTAGAGGCTATGTTTTAAATATATGTAACTTTCATTGCTTACTCACACTTTTCTGTATCTTTTCTACAGTTAATCAGTTCATACATAGTCAGAAGAATATTCTCTCTTAAAAACACTTGAACATGATTTAATTGTAATAGGAACTGGTGAGGCAACATAGAGATTAATGTCATGGGGAAACACTCAACATCCTTCACTAAAGGCAAAGAGCTTGGGTGATTCTAATCTCCAAGGCCTGGGGCAACTTGCTAAATTCTAGAACCATGACCTGATGGTCAGGAACTGCTACTGGAGCAAAGCAATGCAGTCAATGCCAGTGATATCAACTGAAACACAGAGTGAAGAGAAGAATGTGATTGCTTTGCCTTCTCTCAGTATTCTTTAGCTATCTCATGCAGGCTGTACATACATGATAACAAGACAAAAGTATGAAATGTTGTTTTAAGGACAAGATCTCTGAGAAAGAGAGATCTCATTTCTGATATCATCTAGGCCTTTGCATTCCTTTTTTAGTGTAAGCAATTGCTCAGTCCATGACTGACTCACTGATTTTGAGACAGGGTTTCATTATATACCTGGCTAGACTTGAATATCTATATACCTCAGGATTGCCTCACATTTTAAAAGGTAGAAAATTTCAATTCATGTATTTAATGTTAATACATTTGAGTGTTGGGAAATAAATGCACATCCTGTACATTAAAATATAAAATTTATGAATTATGCTTCCTATGTAGGACTTATAAGTATTATTTTCCAGTTGGATTTTGGCATTCAAACTATTAGCTCTGGATGGGTTTAGGAGAGATTTATTTTTTAATAAGCAGTATCAGGGAACGTTAAAGGTCCTGTGGGAGAAGAGTTAGGTCATGCAAGGGATCACTTTGTCAGAGTGAACTTGGGGCTCATAAAAGGCTCTGACATGCAGGTCTACAAATCCCTATATTTTTCCTAAGAATGTTTAGGTAAATTACATTGGCTTTCCAGTTTGGCTCTCTAAGACAAAAAGTGTTGGGTCACCACATTGATGTTTAAAAGCCAACCAACCAACCAACCAACCAACCACACAAACAAACAAACAACCATTCTTTTCCCATCAATTATAAATTATGGAAAGAAAAACAAGAAAGTTTAACCAGTTTGATAAACACTAGAATGAATCACATCATAAAATCAAATCAGTGTATAGCAGGGATTTCTAAGGGATGCCTGCTTAGAGGCTGTGGAGTGCATTTTTGAGAAAATGGGAAGCATTTGAACAGCTGCAGAGGAAACCTGTATTTTTAGCAGGTCCTGAGGCATATCCACACTAACAACATCAGAGGGGAAGGGACAAGTTGTTCCCAGTAAGTTCAGATGACCCATAATTCTCTCCAGGGAACAGAACAAGAACAGCAGAAAACTGCATTCCTTCATATATTGGCATAAACATATTAAAAAGGTTCCTGAAGGCCGACAGAACCAGAATCACTTATACAGCAAAACCAGTATAGGGAATAACTTAATAATTGGTACTTGATACGTTAGAATTCTTAAAGTGTCTCATGTAATAGGCACTTGTAACATAATATCTTCAGAGCAGATGTCCAAATATACAAAACTGTATTTATTGGCTCCTTAAGAAAGGCTATTTGTAATAAGTATTCCCTTTATGAGCTACATGGTGATGCATGAGAAAATTGCATATTCCATGTAATATTAAGCTTGATCTCTGATGAGAAGTCTGTTCTGAAGGAAGTTTAAGTGATATAAATATAAACTTATTAAGCTGCTCTAATCATGAGCTCTTCAGATAGGGTGACCTTTCTTGTGGTAAACAAAGTGGGAGCATGTGCTGTTGAGTTCCACATTTGCTAAGCACATGTAGTCTTAATGAAGTGTGGCAACTGTGAAAGATATGGCTGGAGTTTCCACTGAATAATTTTCTACATTCATTTATGTCATGCTGCTATGAACTCTCTTGTGTGATGTTTTTTACTTATAAATAAAGATTTTCTCACATTCACTGGACACATAGGACCTATCTCCACTGTGCATTCTCTTTTGTATTACAAGGTAGGATTGGTCATTTAAAAACTTTAACACATTCTTCATACCTAGCAGTGAGACTTTTTTTGTGCGTGACATTGGTAAAAATTTATGACTATATTTATTTATAACTATTTCATACATGATGCCTTTCTCTAATTTTATGAAAGGAAATTATGTTTCTATTAAAAGAATCATGTATTTTCTACTATTAACTGTTTATTTGCTGCATTATATTTATTGATTGACCAATATTAAGCCACTTCACATGTCTGCAATGCTAGCATCTTTATTGTAATGTAGAGTAATAGTAATGATTTGTGGAATGGGATTCCAGGTATTCTCTTGTTTTTCATTCATTTATCTTGAATAGAGAAATGGGTCTACATATTTTTTTTTGGATTCTTTTCTTTATATTCAAGTTTTAGAACTAAGAACAATAATTTTCTCAGAATGATGTTGTCAGGATCCATTATTGTACTGCTTCATAGGATACTTTTTAAAGCATTGGTACTAAATGTCCTTTTAACATCTGGTAAAACTCAGAAATGTATCTATCGATACTTATTCTGTCCTTTGATTGGAGACTTTCTTTTTTAACATTAATTTTTAAGAATTTTATACATGCATACAACGAAATATTATATTACCTCATTTCTCTTTCAACTTAGCCTATATTCCTCCTAATGAGTTACATTATAATTTCATGTCTCTATTTTCTTGGTAACCTACTAAGTCTAATAATGTGTATATATATTGGTCCATTTTACAGATCCTGGAAAACCTATCAGTGGTCATATCCACAGGTCTATGGGTATAAAGTTAAATATTTAGAAGGCAATTTGACAGCATGATCATTTAGAAAAATAGCAAAAACATTCTCTATGCTAGGGTTTGTGACTTCTCTAGCCATGTGTTTTTGATTTGGACTGTACCACTAGGAATGCAATTCCCATTTTTAGAGCAGACCTGACATCATTCATGTGATCATATCTGCTGAGAGTGGCTATGTGCAACAACCAGGATGTGTCCTCAAAACAGTGACTGATTGTAGTTATCTACCACCTAAAGCTATTAAAAATCTTCCTTCTTCCCAGGTCATGATGATCTCTGAACTGTAAGTGAAAGGGAAATGATAGAGACCCTAAATTTAAGGTGTTTTACTCTCCATTTTCTTATGCTCTCTCCTTTGATCATTGTAGCTTCTCTATGTTCACTGTTATATTTGTAAAAAGAAGTGTCTTATATCAGAGTTGAAAGACACATTAATCTATATGTTTAATCATAAATCATTAAAATTCATTGGAATATTGCATCTATTCGATAGAATAAGAATAGTCCCTCCCAGGGCAGTATGCTCTGTAGCTACAAGTTCTTACTCCCCATAATGATGCCAGACATGGGTTCTATCTTGTTCAATAGGCCTTAAAACTCCTATCCAAAAGTGGTTGCTTACTCCCATGTTCATTCTACTATGTCACCAGGGTCATGTCTTATCAGGAGTGCAGTGCTATAGCTAACAGGAATCACATATGAAAAAAAAAGTTGTTTGCAGTTTTCTTTTATTACTGTGCATAGCACCTTACAACACTTTGAAAGCTAACCAACAGAGAAGAAATTTCCAGGATGGTGTAAGCTTGATGTCACCATGTTCTATGTCTCAAATATATAACACCTTCAGCAATAGGATCTCACTCTTAAGTTTTGAATGGTACCCAAAATTGATTGGAAAACCTATAATTTTCAGTACTCTAGGGGACTTCCAAACAACTAGAAGAAAGTGTAACTTCTTCATGAAACTAGAGTATTTACCTAATAGTCTAAGATGTACTGTCTTCTTGTTATAGGATAACTCCATGTAAATTCTTTTTATAATTTTGTTTATACATGCTCCTGGAAGATTTTGTATTAATTGATTTCCATAATATTTTAAATTGAGTCTTTAAGGCTAATTATTGCATGTCATATTCTTTGTACCTCTCTATCCTAGCCTTCACCCCACTTAGTCTTTTGTGGTCCATTCTCCCCCAGTCTTCCTTTGGATTAATACTATGACAATGACTACCCTACCAAAAGCCATATACAGATTCAATACAATCTTCAAAAAACTTCCCTTACAGTTCCTTAATAGTTAAAGATAATATTCCTATATTTCATATTGAAATACAAAACATCCAACATATCCCAAATAAAAACAAATAAACAAACAAAAACTAATACTGCTAGAGGTATTATCATCTTTGATTTCAAGTTATGTCACAGAGTAATAGTAATAAAACCAACAAAATAATATCATAAAAAGATATATTGATCAGTGGAATTGGACTGAAGCCATACACACACACACACACACACACACACACACACACACACACACACACACACATATATATATATATATACACACACACACACATATATATGTATGTATATATATATATATGTATATATTTATACAAGTATATATATGTGTATATATATACATGTGTGTGTGTGTGTATATATATATATATATATATATGTGTGTGTACTCCTACAGCTTTAAACTTTTCAACAGCGGCCAGTTATACACATTGCTGAAAAGACACCTTCTTCAACAAATGGTGCTGAACAAACTGGATAGCTAATATAGAAGAATGAAACTAGATTAGTATTTCTTTCTCTAGCCAGAACTCAATTCCAAACATATCAAGAACTTCAAAATAAGACTAGATCTTTTGAATATGATAGAGGAGAAAAATGGGAGTATGCTTCTACTTATAGGCATTGGAAATTAAAAACAAGACCCCAGTTTTACTAGCAGTAAAACCTATAATTGATAAATGTGAATCCAATGAAACAAATAAACCAACAACTCCTACAGTTTTAGTAAAGAGACAACCTATAGAGTGAGAAAAGTTCTATAACTGCTATAAATCTAATAGATAGTTACTATAAAACACAAAGAACTAAAATAATTAAATAGTAAGGCAATAAGAAACCTACAAATGGGTGAGATTTTTAAGAAAAATGTTCAGTATCCACAGTCATCTGGAAAATCCAAATTATAATTACATTGAGACTTCATCTTACCACAGCCAGAATGGCTAAGATCACAGAAAAGAAATAAGTAAAGAAAAATAAAAAAGAAAGGGTTAATAACAAAGGATGGTGTGTGTGTCGAAGTAGGAAAAGGGGGAAACTTAGTCAATGGAAATAAGTCTGGATATTCCTAAAAAATAAACCTCAAACATTATCTACCATTTGATTTACATATACCACTCCTTGGCTTATGCCTAAATCACTTAGATCCTACTATAGAGACAGTTGATGACCCAAGACCATTAATGATATGCATAAAAGAGTCAGGAAATGTACAAAGATGAAATGTCCATCATCTGATGAATGAATAATGAAAATGTGGCAAAATCCACAATGGAATACCACTTATCTGTTAATAAAGTGGAATTATGAAGTTTGCAAGTAGACTAAACTAAAAATTACCATTTAGAATGAAGTAACCAAGACCCAGAATGAAAAATATCACAGATTCTTTCCCATATGTGGATATTCCTTTGCATCTTTACACACACACACACACACACACACACATATATATATATATATATATATATATATATATATTCAAATTAAATTAAGTATAAAGATGAAAACCAGCATGCATAGGTAGACTCTCAATGGAACATAGATAGATTGCAGGTAGTATACAGGTGAAAATGGGGATAATAGTATAGTTTTAAATTTGAAGTTTACTGGTGGCTAAGTGTGCTGAAAACTTTTTTAAGTTCTTGTTTCCCCTTTCCATTTCTTCTTTTAAGATTTTCTGTTCAGTTCCATATCCACTTTACAAATTTAGTTGCTTATTTTCTTAATGATTAGTGTTTTGATTTTAATATACATTAAAACCAAATGCTTCAGTAAACATTTTTGTATTTTTTGTAGGTCAGAAGAATGGCTTTAGGATTATAAGATTGTCTTAAATCTATAGATTAGTATTGGTAAGGTGGTCATTTTTTTTTTCATTTTTTAAAATTACCAGCTCTGAACAGTCTCAGACTTGATACATAGCAGAGACTAGCTTTAAAATTTTGATCCTCAGGTCTCCATGTAACTGGTGCTGGAATTACAGGTATGTATCACCACATCCGTCCCACAAAATTCTTTTTTTAAAAAAAAAGAATTATTTGTTTATTTTATGTAGTACATTGTGACCCTTTTCAGACACACCAGGAGAAGGCATCAGATCCCATTACAGATGGTTATGAGCTACCATGTGGTTGCTGGGAATTGAAATCATGACCTCTGGAAGAGCAGGCAGTGCTCCTACCCACTGAACAATCTCTCCAGTCCCCAGGTGGTCATTTTTCTAATTATTTTCATCTCATTTCTAACTATGTGGTATCTTTGCATTGTTTTAAATGTCTTTCTTCAGATTCTTAACATTTTCACTGTAAAGGGCTTTCATTTCCTTGGTTAGGTTTATTCCCAAATGTGTGTGTGTGTGTGTGTGTGTGTGTGTGTGTGTGTGTGTATGTGTGTGTGTGTGTGTATGTATGTATGTATGTATGTATGTTTATGAATTCAATTGTTTCTCTGAATTTCATTTCAGTCCATTTGTCATTAATATATGGGAAAGCTTCTTATTTTGTGTGCTGATATCATATTTGGACACTTTCTTGTAATTATTTATTTTACCATTGATTTTAAGTTCTAAATTTATTCAGAACCAAAGCACAATACATGTTACTTCACCCTCTATTTCTGTACAAACAAAATGGCTATCTGTCTAAGATAAAATATCAAAAGAGAGAACTATATTGAATGGGCAGAAAGTTGCTTTCTTCATTCTAAATATTATGCAACATTGATCCATGCTCATTCCTCTCTGTGATGCATGTGTGTATGTATGCGTGATGCTTGCCTCTTCATATTTTCCTTCTTCAAAATCCCACAAATCAGGAACTTTACAGACTAGAAAAAGTATGACCTTTGATAAGATGGAGACTTACCAAAATGATTACTGAGCAGAAGAAATAGTGGAATTGAATGCCTCAATATTTTAAAGTCATTTATAAAATGGTATCCATGAATGATTTTGTACTATGTACTTTGTACTATGTACTTTGGAGAGAAGATGACCTCTGAGGACTAGTGCTGCCAGCCACAGGAAAACAGCATGAACAAACACATTTTAATTATATGCTCAATTCACTTTGCATGAAAATAAGTCTCATATTTTGCATTGCATATGAAAGTTCAAAATATTAATCAAATAATTTACTTACAATATTTATGGAATTTTTAGAATCATCAAATTCCTACACTGCATTTTTTGATGCTGTATTGGTGTCTCTTAATTTGGGTTTCTATTGGTGTAATGAAATATCATGATCAAAAATCAAAATTAGGGAGGAAAGGTTTTATTTGGCTTATACCTCTATATCATTGTTCATCATCCAAGAAAGTGAGAACAGGAAGTCAAGCAAGGTAGGAACCTGGAGGTTGGAGATGATGCAAAGCCTGCTTTCATATAGAATACAATAACACTAGCCAAGGAATAATATCACATACAATGGGCTAGGCCCTCCCTCCTAAATCACTAATTAAGAAAATATCCTAAAGTCAGAGTTTATGAAAGTATGTTCTTAGAGTTCCCTATTCTAGGATGACTTTAGCTGATTTGAAATTGATATAAAACTATCCAGCTGCTTAGTCAACATCCTACTCTGTACAGAAGGGATGCAAAGTAAGTAGAAGCTAATGAAAGCATATCTTCTATCAATTTTAATAACTTATAATAAATAATTTTTGAAAGACTAGTAAGTTTCCACACATTTGGAATGATCAGATTTATAGTTAATACTATTAACTAACTATAGTTAATAGTTAAGATATATAATTACATTGGGTCTTATTGCTTTTCTAGGTAGTTAGATATAAATGTAATTTAAAACCTTGCAAAATAAGTATTTACATATATATTTTTTTCTTGTATAAAATTAAAATAAATGTTGCATTAAAGAATGGAAATATGTTAGTTTTTTCAAAGACTTTTAAAATTTTCCTTCAGAAGCTCCTTCAGAGACTGAAAAACTAGCAAAAATTCAACATAAGGCAATGACTTATATAACAATAAATATCAGAAATATCATATAGAGAAGGGAAAATAAGACAATAATTTTAGAAACATTATTATGCTTAATATGAAAAAATGTATTTTCTTAAGACATATAGTAAGTAGTCATTTAATGTGAAAAAGGAATATGTAGGAAGATGAACTATTAGAAATTTATGAACATATTCCCATGGAAAATTTTGTAAGTATCAATGATGACTTTTAAAATATGACCAATACATGTATGACAATGCACAGAAACACAACTCATTTGGACTAACCTAACAGGAGGTCTTCAGATCACTGGGGATATGTCTTAGCTGGCGATCATGGGATCCTAATTTCATTTTCTCCCTTTCACTTATTAGTGATGAATTAATTAGCCTTGAACTGAGCATGGTGCCTGCCATGATGTGTGGTCTCACCACAGGCCTGAAAGCAATGGAACCAAAAGATCATAGGTTCTATCTTCACTATTGCGTGCCAAAGATAAGCATTTTCTAGTCATTTGTTTTATTTCTATTAATTTATCTCTGATATTTGTTATAGAGAAAAAACTGACTACCACAATTTAATATTCTTGTAAATTGAGTTCTAATTGGCCTAATGAATTTTGACCATAGAGTATAGGCCATTATAAAAGTCAACAACTACTGGAAATATAGTCTTGCATCAAGGAGGGTCTATGAGTATAGTTTGTTCTCTATACACTCAAAAAGACAGAGGAATCTTAGTGACGTGGGGGAGATAAACCCCCTTCACCCAAAGCAGTGGCACAATAGGAGAAGGGATGCTACAAAATTTACAGGAGTGACATACTGAAGAGCTTTCAGCATAAATTTCCTAGGATCTTTATTCAAAGAGCAATCATAAGGAGTAAGATGCTAGACAGTGAGTTGGAAAATACCGGACTAGAAATTATAATATTCCAGAAGAAACAGTTACTTCACTCAGACTACCCTACTAATGAAAAGTAATATGTGAGCTTGTGTGTGAAGCGTTTATTTTCTGAGGTTTGGTATAAGTATTGATTTCGTTTTTTCTCTTGGGAGTTTGAACAGTGTCCTCTAATGCTATGAGAGTTAATCCTTATGAACAAGGTTTCTAGGTCAGTTCCAGGTGAAATCCACCAACTTCTATCTCTAAACTATGTTATGTCTTCAGTAATAATAGGGTTTTTTCTACAAGTTCTGAGAGTTAACTATGGACAATAGCAAAAACTTGTATTGTTTTGGAGGAGAATTTTGTGTGTCCTTGACCAAGAATATGGTTTTTTTGCTTTTTTTTTTTCCTTTTTTATTTTTGATACTTTATGTACATTTTCAATGTTTCCCCTTTTCTGGGTCTCCTCTTTGGATACCCACTGTCCCCTCCCCAACCCCTCTCTAGGAGGGAATTCAACCTCCCACCACCCGCACCCGTCCACCCATCCCCATACTCCCGCCTTGACATTCCCCTTTACTGGGGCCTCTAACATCCTCAGGCCCAAGGGCCTTTCCTCTCTCCCTGATGGCCATCGAGGCCATCCTCTGCCACATATGTGGTCCAAACCATAAGTCCATCAATGTGTATTCTTTGGTTGGTGGTCCAAACTCCAGGAGGACCGGGGGGAGTTAGGCCCATTGACTCTCTTGCTCTCTCCATGGGGCTGCAAATTCCCTCAGCTCCTTCAGACCTTCCTCCAACTCCTCCATCTGGAACCTCACTCTCAGTCCAGCGGTTACTGTTAACTGAAACTTGGGCATTCTGAACTTTTGGGCTAATATCCGCTTATCAGTGAGTACATACCATGTTCCTTCTTTTGTGACTGAGTTACCTTGCTCAGGATGATATTTTCGAGTTCC
>CM052722.1:32230778-32261875 GCA_028551405.1 Uromys caudimaculatus | reverse complement strand
CCTTTAAGTTGGGAATCTTCACTCTCTTTTATACCTATTATCCTTAGGTTCTGTCTTCTCATTGTGTCCTGGATTTCATGGATGTTTTGTGTTAGAAGCTTTTTGCATTTAGCATTTTCTTTTACTGTTGCATTGATGTTATCTATGGTATCTTCTGCTCCTGAGATTCTCTCTTCTATCTCTTGTATTCTGTTGGTGATGCTTACATCAATGATTCCTGATCTCTTTCTTAGGTTTTCTAACTCCAGGGTTGTCTCCCTTTGTGATTTCTTTATTGTTTCTATTTCTATTTTTAGCTCCTGGATAGTTTTGTGCATTTCCTTTGTTTGATTGTGTTTTCCTGTAATTCTGCCTGTTTGATTGTGTTTTCCTGTAATTCTTTAATGCACTTTTGTATTTCCTCTTTAAGGGCTTCTTGTTGTTTATCTCTGTTCGCTTGCATTTCTTTAAGGGTGTTATTCATTTCTTTCTTAAAGTCTTCTATCATCAACATGAGAATTGATTTTAAATATGAGTCTTGCTTTTCTGGTGTGTTGGGGTATCCAGGGCTTGCTGTGGTCAGAGAGCTGAGTTCTGATGATGCCAAGTATCCTTGGTTCCTGTTCCTTATGTTTTTACCCTTGCATTTTGCCATCTTGTTAACTCTGATGTTAGCTGATTTTACTCTGTCTGGCCGTGGCTTGCCTCTCCTTCATGCCTTTGTGTCAATACTCCTTGAAGACCAGCTCTCTCTGAGAGGTGTTTGGGTTTGCAGAGCTGTGGCACAGGGTCCACTCTGGGGTGCAGACAGAAATCAAAAGGATCTTGTCCCCAGCTGTCCCTTGGTTCCTATGTCTTGATGGCTCTGCAAGTGTCCCTCTAGATCCAATGAGTTTGAACAGAAGTGGTGGTTTTGCCTGTGCTCAAAGGTGTGTCAGCACTCTTGTGATACCTGCTTTCCCCTGGAGCCCTGTGGACCAGGCTGAGGTTCCCAGGCACATATGGAAACCGGAAAGTTCCTGTCCCAGACTTTACCTCAGTCTTTGTGTCCCGAGGTTTCTGGGTGGATCCGGTGAGCAGTGGTGCCGCCTTTGCCCCACACATGGCTTTTCCATGCTCCTGGGAGGGTTGCTTTCTCCTGTAGCTCATTGACTATGGACCCCTGGGGTCTCAGGCAGAGGTCTCTACCCACAGATGGAAACCAGAAGGTTCAGAGGTTTCCTGTCCCTGAGTTTTCCTCAGGCCCTGTATCCCGCCGTTTCAGGGTGGGTCCCGGTGAGCAGTGGTGCTCCCTTAGCCCCACTCATGCCTTTTCCACGCTCCTGGGAGGGCTAGTTTACACGTTCATCATTTGTCTCATCATTAATCTTTCTTTGCCCTGATCTTTTCCATCTTCCACATACCCTCTCAATTCATTAAGTATTCTCTCTTATTCTTAGAATGGTTATGAAGCATCCAACCTTAAAGGGGTTTGTAATGTCAAATTTATGTTTGAAATGTTCTGTTCTAAGATAAACATTTCTAAGGAGTTTTTTATATCCTTCATTTTTTGCTGCCAGGAAACATCCTTTAATAGCATTGTTCTTAGAAAACGCTACTCAGATTTTTTTCTTACTAAAGTTACTAATTGGACCCCCATGCCTTGTAATGTTCAAGTTTAGGTTTCTAGAGTAACCAGGACATGCTCATAAGCATGAGTACAACTTAGCTCCTTTGGTACAACATTCATCTCTAAATATTATGGGCATTTGATGAACTCATAATGAAAATATCAATAACTATGATACAGAAACTATATTTTACTTTCTACAGTATAATACACTATCTGTTATCCAAGTATTGCTAGCATTGTTCACAATAGTTGCTTCATGATCTGACCAAAGTCTACATTTCACATTATGTTATTATGTTTCTTAAGCAATTCTTAATAAGAACAGTACATTCTGTTTTGTCTTTGTCTTGTTTTCTTTTTGTCCTTTATGACAATGACGTGCATCAGACCCAGGCAAATTAGCCCTTAAAATATGATATGATCTAGATTTTTGCTGGGTATTTACTTGTCTTTTGTTATTGTATCCTCTATCTTGTTTCTTACAATAATGAAACTATATTTAAATTCATACTTCTGAAAAAAGCATTTCACAGGTGTATGAATAGATTTCACATAATTTTTTATAATGCTGTCTAAATTACTTTTTGGTACAAGTTTGTAAAATTGCAAAAGTGAGTAATGGAAAGAATGAGAACAGTTTGTTTTTTTCAAGATAAAAGTTTCACCATTTTCTAAAGAGAAAAAGAGAAGAGGGTAGGTGGATAGGAAACTGAGAAGAGTAGAGGAAAGAGACACTATAGCCAGGATGTATTCTATGACAGAAGAATAAAACAAAAGAAATCAACTTTCAAATTTTCCATAGTATATTGTGTTTCACTGCCAGAAATATAAACTTAGAGGACTAAAAAGAAGAATAACTTTCAGACACTGGATATTGCCATATTTATTTAACAGGTATTGGAATATAACTGCAGTCCACTAGCACATTGGAAATGATACTTATAAGTAGCACTCTTCCGATAATTTTCTAAATTCTAGAAGCAACCTTTGCAAATACTACCCCGGAATCACTACCACTTTATATATGAAGGATTCCAAAATTATTGATATTCTACGAAAGTAAGGTTTTAGCATGAAAATTGTATTTCTAGGCTATATATTTTGCATTAATATAGTATCATATGTTATGTGACAAGCATTTCAAAATGATACTAATATGCTTTTAAACCTTTTCACAATTGAGTATAAACTCAATAGGATTATTGCTTGATGTGAAATTTTATGGATAAGATAACTTTTCCAGAAACCTTTATATAAAATATATACCAAAAATATAGCACAAGTATTACATGAATAAGATAAAAGTATACATTATAATAAAGCCTTATAATAAGTTGCTTCCCTATTAATGGTCTCTTTTGCAAGGACAGTTGCCTTAATCAGTTATTTTCCTTGAGATTATGAGTGGTGTGTTTCTGAAGAGATTCCTTCTGTAAAACAAATATTCATCTCACAGTATGAAATGAACTTGAAACTGGAAGGGTAAAATAAAACCTGTCTTATTTCTTTTTTCTTACAAAATAATAATGCATTTAGCATATGATACATCAAGCATATTCCTTAGCATTAGCCAGAACTACTTGAAATTTTAAACACATCCCTGCATGCTCATAGCAACTCCATAATTGTTAAAATAAAGAAACAACTAAAGTATCCTTTGCTGGGGAAATGAAAAATAACCTCTTGTACATGTACATAATTTTATATGGTTCAGAATTAAAAATAAATATGCTATTGGGTCAGAAAAATTGGAAACACATTTAAATGCATATTGTTTTGTGAAAGAAGTTAACCACACCATTAGCACAGACCTGTAGTCCCAGATCTTGGCAGACAAAAAAGCACAAGGATCAAATGTTCAAGGTCATCCTTAGATGAGTTCAATGCTTGCTTTGATTTTCTGAGACCCTGTTTCAACAAAACAAAACAGCCAATTTGAAAATAATACATTAAGCATTAATGGACTTAAAGGAAGAGATCAATGTTAGCACTCTCATGGTTAGGAAATTTACCTCAATTTTTACCAAAGGATAGAACAACTAGACAGAAGATCAAAAAAGATATATTAAATTTAATTTAGATTCTAGACTTAATAGTTATATATATATCAGATGTGTACAGAATATTCCTTCCAATAACTACAGAATAAGCATTTTTGTCACTGAGAGATGCATATTTATCTAGAATAGAATATATAAGACACCACAAAACCAGCCTCAACATTTTTTTTCAGAAATATGCTTAACTTTTATTTTCCCATACATTTTTATTTGAAATCCTTTTCATGCAATATATTTTGATCATGATTTCTCCTTCCCCTTGTTCCTTGCAGATACTGCCCACCTTCCAACCCACTCAACTCCATGACTATTCTTCCTTTTCCTCTTCAGAAAGCAATTCAGTAAAGAACCACATCAGATTTTGTTTCAAATAACAAGACATACACATAAACAAACCCCATAAAAAATAGAAACCATAATATACAAGCAAAAGACAAAATAGACAAAAAATGTCATGAACTCAAATAGTATGTGGCAACATGCAGAAGCCTTGCACAGGTTAGAACAAATAAAGTGTTACCCCTGAGAGGAGAAAGTATACACAGGTTTCCACCCCTAAGAACATGCATAGCATTGATATCTTCTTGAAAATGAAAAATTACTTACGCTCCCATGGAGTCTCATTGGGCATATCAATAACAATTAAGAGTAGGACACAAACCCAGCCACAGATGGCTAATACAAAAAGAACTCAATGACATTCTTGTTGAGTTTTTTGTCTCAACACATTTTTAAAAATTGGATTCAAGTGTTTTTTTTCTCATTTTCCTTTTTATTGAAAATAGATCATTTTCTAACAAGATATATCTTGATTAAAGTTACCTCTTCCTCTACTCCTCTCAGTTCCTCCCCACCTCACTTGCACTCTGGATCCACTCCCTTTATGTTTCCCATTAGAAAGGAAATAGGCAAGCTGAAATAGCTCAGTAGAAAGAACATTAAAATGAAGGAAAAAAAAACAAGCTTTTAAGAGATAACAGCATAACATGACAAAATCACATATAATAAGATGAAGCAAAAATTATCATATTGAAATTGGACACAGTAATTCAACAGGAGGAAAATGTCCTAAGAGCAGACACAAGAGTCAGAGACACACTCATTCTCACAGTCAGGTGTCCATTAAAATGCTAACCTAAAAGCTATAATATATATGCAGAGGATCTGGTGCAGACCCTTGTAGGCCCTGTGATGATGCTTCAGTCCCTATGAGCTCATATCTGACTTGCTTAGTTGATTCAGAAGGCCTCATTCTCCTAGTGTCCTCCATTCCTGCAGCTCTTAAATTTTTCTGCCTCCTCTTCCTTTGAATCCGTGAGCTCTGAGAGGAGGAATTTGATGGAGACTTCCCATTGAGATAGTCTGTCTCATAATGTCTGGCTATAGGACTGCATCTGTTCCTATGTTCTGCAAGAGGACTCTTCTTTGATAATGATTGGATAAGACATCAACCAATGAGTGTAGCAGAATATCACTAGGAGTTCTTTTTTTCGTAATTTTTAAAACTAAATGTTTCATTTTACCCTAGATCTCTGGGCTATCTAGTCTCTGGCTCATGGTTCAAGCACTATCCTCTATGGGCTCTGTCTCATAGAATGAGTTTGAGGTCATATCAGACACTGGTTAACTATGCCAATGAGTTCTAGTCAACCATTATCTTAGCATATCTTTTAAGCGGGGAAGATTGTAGGTCAAAGTATTTGTTGCTAAGATGGTTTTTATATTTCCCTTTTGGTAACCTGAAGAGTACCTTCCCATACTAAGGACAACTAGAACACAGGGATAAAGTTGCCATGTAAGCACCAGACCTACTTCATCATGTTCAATGAATTACAAGGGCATTGCCCTCAACAATGCAGCCCTGCTGTCAGTTTGCAGAGAGCAATGCATAGTCTTAACAAGAGACTAGATTGGTGATTTTCATGAGATTTCCCTGGCCAACAACTCAATGAGTGCAACACATTACCACAACGGGAAGCTTCCATTGGTAAAAAAGATGTCCAGTGGAGACTCTGTATCCCCCATTATTAGATGTTATTAGGATCACCATCATAAAACTTAGGATGTTTCCACTACCCTAGATTCCCAAACTATCCCTCACGTCCCTCATTTCTAGCTCTCTCTGCTTGCATTTCCTCCACCCCTCAAATCTATTGCCTTCCTTACAACATAATCCTCCATTCTTCCGTTCACACTAGCCATAAATGCTATTGTATATTCCCTTCTCAAGTAGACCTATGTGTTTCCCCCTACTTCCTTCATATGTACCTAACCACTTGTGGGTCTACAGATTGTAGATATTACATTATTTATTTAAAGGGAAATATACACATACCATATTTATCTTTCTGGGTCTGGGTCACCTCATTCAGAATGATTTGCTTACAAATGTGATGTCATTTTGTAAATAGCTGAATCATATTCCATTATGAGAATGTAAAACATTTTCTTTTTCTTTTTGTTTTTAGTAACACATTTTAATTATCAATTCTCCTGTTGAGAGATATCTAAGTTGTTTCCAGTTTCTGGATGTTATGAATAGAGCAGCAATGGACATGTAAGAACAAGTGTCCTTGTGGCAGAATGAAGCATCCTTTGGTTTATCCCTAAAAATGATATAGATAGATCTTGCAGGTACAATGGTTCCTAACTTTCTGAGAGACTGGTATATTGATTTCTATGGTGGTTTTACAAGTTTTCAGTCCCACCAGCATTAGAGGAATGCTTCCTGAGCTCCACATTCTTGTCAGCATGCATTGTCACCATATGTTATTGATCTTACCCATTTTGACAGGTGTAAGATGGAATACACACACACACACACACACACACACACACACACACACACACATAGATATATATGTATGTATATGTATATAGTTATTAAACTAATCCTAAAGATCCATGGACATGAAATATCTTTCCATTACCTACATCTTCTTAAACTTCTTTCTTCAAACTACTGAAGTTTCTTTGACAGGTTTTCAAGGTTTAGTTAGTGTTGTCTCAAGATAGTTTATATTATTTAAGGCTATTATGCAAGGTATTTGGTTTCTGATTTCTTTCTCAGTCCTTTTCACATTTGAATACAGGAAGAGTACTGATTATTTAAGGGAAATTTGTACTAGCTACTTTGCCAAAAGCATTTATCAGGGACAGAATTTCCAGAGTGAAATTGTTTAGAGTCACTTATGCACACTATCTTATGATCTTCAAATATTGATACCATGACATTTGCCTTTCCACTTTGTATCACCTTGATCTCCTTCAGTTATCTTATTACTCTAGTTAAGATTTCAAGTACTATATTGAATATAAATGGACAGAGTGGAAAACCATGTCTTGTTCCTTGTTTTAGTAGAATTGCTTTGAGTTACTCTCCATTTAATTTAATGTTAACAATAGACTTCTTGTAAACTGTCTTTATAATATTTATGTATGACCTTTGTAATCTTGTAATCACTCCAGGACATATATCATGAAGGGGTGTTGATATTTTTCAAAGGCATTTTCTCTATATAATGAAATCACATATTTTCTTTCTGTATGCTTATATAACACATTACATTTCTTTTTTTTATTTTCCCATATTTAGCCACCCCTGCCTCGCTGTGATGAAGCCTACTTGAACCTGGTGGATAATCTTCTCTCATATGTTCTTGGATTTCATTTAGAAATATTTTTATTGGTTATTTTTGCATCTATGTCCATGAAGGATATTGGTGTGGAATTTGCTTTCCTTGTTGACAATTTGGTTTGTGAATCAGAGTAACTATGAACTCATTAAAGTCAACTGGGCAATGTTCCTTCTGTTTCTACTTGGCAGAATAATTTGAGGCATGTTTGTATTAACTCTTCTTTGAATGTTTGGGTTAATTATGCACTAAAACCATCTGACTCTGTACTTTCCTATTGTTGTTGTGTTGTTGTTGTGGTTGATGTTGATTATGATGATGACGATGATGATGATGACGATGATGTTTTTGTCAGAAAAATAGAAAGCCCAGAATAAGGTTAGCTAAATAAGTAAAATATTTCTACAATGAAATATATAAAATCTTATGGAAATAGATTAAAGAGAAGACACATAAGTGGAAATATGTCAGATGACTGTAGACTGGAAGAAGTAACACAATTAATGTACCCTTACTATCTAAAACAATTTAGTAATTCAGTGTAATCACTGTTAACATATTAATGGTATTCTTCATACAACAATGAAGAAGAAATTATACATTTATATGGAACTAGAAAACAATCCAGGCATAGTAGAGCCATAATGAATAAAAAGAGAAAAAAAAAAAAAGAAACATTACGTTGCCTGATTTAAAATTATTTTACAAAACTTCAAAATTCAAAGAAGCACAAAAAAGAAAAATGTAGACACGTGTAATGTTGTAGAGAACCTTCCAGTTAATTTATATATCTACATATGACTTTAAACAAAGTCACTAACACACTCATTGCCAAATGTCGTTGGGAAAATTGAACATATAAGCATCAAATAATGAGGTCAGATTTCTATCTTTCACCACTTAAAGTCAATACTAAATGTATTAAAGAGCTAAATGTACTGTATAATACTATGAAATTCAACAATAAAACAAAATGAGAAAAATGTAGGTCGAAGAAAGTTTAAAGACCCCAAATATTAAAAAAGTAAAAGAAAAAATTTAAAAGAAAAAGTGGGCCGGGCAGTGGTGGCGCATGCCTTTAATCCCAGCACTTGGGAGGCAGAGACAGGCGGATTTCTGAGTTCGAAGCCAGCCTGGTCTACAGAGTGAGTTCCAGGACAGTCAGGGCTATACAGAGAAACCCTGTCTAGAAAAACCAAAAAAAAGAAAAAGAAAAAGTGGACCATATAGAAATTTTTATAAAGCTCCTGCATGACAAAGCAAACATTGAAGAGTACACAGATAAGCTATAAAATAGATATTTGCAAAGTTTGTATCTACCAAATTCTTGATAACTATACTATATAGTAACTTTATGTTCTCAAAAGCAAAGCCACCAACAACAAAAATAAAAACTAATTAAAATAGGCAATACATGTAAATACATATTTAACAAAATAAGTTATACAAGTGGCATACAGGAATATTAAAACTTTCACCACTATCATCAGAGAACTAGGGAGTTAAACCACAATAATATATATGTACCCTTAGTATGAATGAGTACTACAAAAATAACTAATATTACCTGTGCTATCAAGGATGTGGACAAATGGCAACACTTGCATATAGTTGTTAACAATGTAAGCTACTACAGCCACTATGGAAAGCAGTTTAGAGGTTATTCAAATAAATTCAAATTTAAACTGCCATATGATCCAATAATCCTAATATTTCACAGAGATCTAAAGAAAAGGAAACCTCTGACATATGATTATCAGACTCCAAAACCATGTAACAACCTAATTGTTCACCAATTTCTAAATGAACAAAAAATTTATCATACAAACATAACATGGTACTGTTCTGTCATCCAAAAAAATAAATCCTATCATTTGTATTAATATGGTTGGAAATGAAAATTATCACAGTCAATTCAATAAGTTAGTCAGGTACATAAAGATAACTATCATATGAAACCACTAATATATTGTATTTATGAAATTTGATCTCAAAGGAGTTGAGATGACAATAGTGGCTCATATTAGTCATGGATATAGTTAGGTAAATGATGAACACATAATTAATGCATATGAAGTCACATTTAGAAAGGTATAAGGATCTCTACAATAGTATTTAAAAAAATGGTGACTACAAACCACTATACAGTATGTCACAAGAAACTAGAAGACAAGTAATAAGTGTTTCTATCTCGGCTACAGTCTGCATGCTTCCCAGGAGGTCCACAGTAGCCAATGACACAGGTGAGAATCTCACTCAAATATCCACACCATCTGAGACATCCACACAACCCAACTGACATGCAAACTACCCCTCAGCAAGCTCCACCTTCCTTCTGGCCCACTTCCCTACCCAGGCCATATGAGCTTCTGATACTCACCCAAGGATACAGCTTGCAAGCCTCACAGGGGGTTCAAAGTAGCCAAGGGCAAAGGAGGGCAGCTCTAACCAGAGACAATACTGTCTGCCACCAAGGAGGCCAACCCTAACTCAGATCACCGAGCTCTGCCTATTTCCAAGGAAACTGGCTCTAGTCAGAGCCACCCAGGCCAGCTAACACAAGAGAGAATCAAATGGACAGCAAGCACAGGATCATAAGCTACAGAACCCAAAGCATTTTGGAACCATTATAACCCACTTCTCCCATCACAGCAAGCCCTGGATAACCTAACATGCCTGAAAAATCAAGATTATGACCTAAAATCCCATCTCATAAAGATGATAGAGGTCATTAAGGAGGATATAAAGAATTCCCTTAAAGAAAAACAGGAAAACAGAGGCAAACAGGTAGAAGTATTTAAGAAGAAAGAAATAGTCCCCTTAAAGAAATACAGGAAAATACGATCAAGCAGGTAAAGAAATTGAACAAAACAATCCAAGAACAACAAAAACGAAATTATATAAATAGAAACAATAAAGAAAACACAAAAGGAAGCAAATCTAGGAAAGAGATCAAGAGCTAGAGATGCAAGCATTATCAACAGAATACAAGAGATAGAAGAAAGAATCTCAGGTATAGAAGCCACCATAGAAGATATTGACACTTCAAAGAAAATACAAAGTGTAAAAACCTCCTAACCCAAAATATCCAGGAAATTCAGGAAACAATGAAAAGATCAAACCTAAGTATAATAGGAATAGAATGTGGTGAAGAATCCAAGCTCAAAGGCTCAGAAAAAATTCTTCAACAAAGTCTTAGAAGAAAACTTTACTAACCTAAACAAGGAAGTGACCATAAATATACAAGAACCTACAGAACACCAAATGCATTGGATCAGAAAAGAAAACCCTCTCGTCACGTAATAATGGAAACACTAAATGTACAGAACAAAGAAAGAATATTAAAAGATGTAAGGGAAAGGGCCAAGTAACAAATAAAGGCAGACCTATCAGTATTATACTAGACTTATCAACAGAGACTCTAAAAGCCAGAAGATCCTGGAAGTATGCCATCCAGACTCTAAGAGAACACCAATGTCAGTCCAGACTAATACACCCAGCAAAACTCTCAATCACCATAGATGTAGAAACCAAGATATTCCATGACAAAACCAAATTTATACAATATCTTTCCACTAATTTAGTACTACAGAAGATATTGGAATGAAATTTCCAATACAACAAAGATAAGTACACCCAAGAAAACACAAGAAATTGAACATTTCACAACAAACCAAAAAGGAGAGAATCATACACATGTAATACCACATACAGCAAGAAAAATAACAGGAATTAACAAGCATCTGTCTTTAATATCTTTCAACATCAATACACTCAATTCCCCAATAAAAAGACACAGGCTTACAGTCTGGATATAGAAACAGTATCCAGCATTTTACCACATACAAGAAACACATACCTCAGTGTCAAAGACAGACAATATCTCAGAGTAAAGGCTAGAAAAAAGTTTTCCAAGCAAATGGTCCCAAGAAACAAGTTGGAATTGTCATTCTAATATCCAATAAATAAACTTTAAAGTGAAAGTTACTAAACAAGATGGGAAAGGATGCTTCATATTGATTACAGGAAAAATCAACCAAAAGGAAGTCTCAATTCTGAACATCAATTACCCAAATGCAAGGGCAACCACATTCATAAAAGAAACTTTACTAAAGCTCAAAACATACATTGAAACTCATACAATAATTATAGGAGACTTCTACACCCCACTTTCATCAATGGACAGGTCATTCAAATAGTAAATAAGCAGAGACACACAGAAACTAAGAGAAGTTATGAACCAAATGGATTTAACAGATATGTACAGAACACTTCACCCTAAAACAAGAGAATATACCTTCTCTGCACCTCATGGAACCTTCTCCAAAATTGACCATATAATCAAACATAAACCAAGCCTCAAGAGATACAAGAAGATTTGAATAATCTCATGCATTCTATCAGATAAGCACAGACTAAGGTTAAATTTCAATAACAGCAGAAACAACAGAAATCCCACATACTCATGAAAACTGAACAATGTTCTACTCAGAGATAAACTGAACAGGGAAGAAATAAAAACAAAATCAAAGTCTTTATAGAATTCAAAGAAAATGAAGACACATCATAATCAAATTTATGAGGCACAATGAAAGCAGTGTTAAGAGAACAATTCATAGAACTAAGTGTCTTCATAAAGAAATCAGAGAAATCCCATAAAAACAACTTAACAGCACACCTGAAAGCTCTATAACAGAAAGAAGCAAACACAAAAAAGAAGAGTAGACAGTAGGAAATAGTCAAAATCAGGACTTAAATAATTCAGTTATAAACAAAGGGAACAATACAAAGAATCAAGAAAACTAAGAACTGGTTCATTGAGAAAATCAATGAAATAGATAAACCCTTACCCAAACTAACTAAAAGGCACAGAGACAGTATCTAAATTAATACAATCAGTAATGAAATGGGAGACATAACAACAGAAACTGAGGAAATTTAAAAAATCATGAGAAATGATTTTTTACAAAAAGTCATACAAAAGTCTATACTCTACAAAACTGCAAGATATAGCTGAAATGGATGACTTTCGTTATAGATACTGTATACCAAAGTTAAATCATGATCAGATAAACCATCTAAAGAATCTCATAACCCCTGAAGAAATAGCAGCAGTCATTGAAGGTCTCACAACCAAAAGCAGAGCCCAGAGACAGATGGGTTTAGTGAAGACTTCAACCAGAGCTTCAAAGAAGAGCTAATACCAATACACCTCAAACTACTCCATAAAATAGAAACAGAGTGAGCACTACCTAATTCATTCTATGAAGCCAAAACTATTCTGATACCTCAACCTCACAAAGACCCAACAAAGAAAGAGAAACTCAGACCAATCTCATTTATGAATATCAATGCAAAAATATTCAATAAAATTTTCACAAACTGAATGCAAGGACACATCAAAAAATCATTCATCATGATCAAGTAGGCTTTATGCCAGGGATGCAGCGATGTTTCAATATATGGAAATCCATCAACATAATACACTATAGAAACAGACTCAAGGGGAAAAAAACACATTGTCATCTCATTAGATACTGAAAAATCCTTCAACAAAATACAACACTACAACGTGTTAAAAAGTCCTGTAGCTATCAGGAATACATGATACCCAAACACATTCCTAAGCATAATGAAAGCAATATATACCAAACCAACAGCCAACAGCAAATTAAATGAACAGAAACTAGAAACAATTCCTTTAAAATATGGGACAATACAAGGTTGCCCACTCTCTTCTGATCTATTTAATATAGTATTCTAAGTTCTAGCTGGATCAATTAGACAACAAAAGGAAATCAAGGGGATACAAATTGGAAAGGAAGAAGTCAAAGTATCATTATTTACAGATGATATTATAATATGCATAAGTGGCCCCCAAAATTCCACCAGAGAACTCCTACAACTGATAAACAACTTCAGCAAGATGGCAGGATATGAAAGTAACTCAAAGAAATCAGTAGCCTTCCTTTATACAAATGATAGACAAACTGAGAAAGAAATTAGGAAAACAATACCCTTTAATATAGCCACAAAGAGTATAAAATATCTTGGTGTAACTCTTACCATGCAAGTAAAAATCTGTACAATTAAAACTTCAAAACCCTGTAAAAAAAGAAATGGAAGATGACCTCAGAAGATGTAAAGATGTCACATGCTCATGGATTGGTAGGATTAATGTAGTGAAAAGACCCATCTTAACAAAGGCAATATATAGATTCCATGCAATCTCGATCAAAATTCCAACTCAATTCTTCACATAGATAGAAAGTGAAATTCTCAAATTCATTTGGAATAACAAAAATCCTAGGATAGCCAAAACTATCCTCAACAATAAAAGAACTTCTGGGGGAATCACCACCCCTGACCTGAAGCTGTACTACAAAGCAATATTGATAAAGACCACATGGTATTTGTACAGAGACAGAGAGGTTGCCCAATGGAACAGAATCAAAGACTCAGAAGTAACCATGAACCTATAGACACTTGATCTTTGACAAAGGAGCTAAAACCATCCTGTGGAAAAAAGACAATATTTTCAATAAATGGAGGATGTCAAACTGGTGTTCTGTATGCAGGAGAATGAAAATAGATCCATATTTATCACCTTGCAAAAAGTTCAATTCCTAGTGGATCAAGGACCTCTAAATAAAACCACATACACTGAATCAAATAGAAGAGAAAGTGGGAAAGAGCTTCAAACTCATTGGCACAGGGGAGAAATTTCTTGAATGAAACCTCAATGGCTCACGCTCTAAGATCAACAATTGCAGAATGGGCTCTCATTAAACTGAAAAGCTTTTGTAAGGCAAAAGAAATCATTAATAGGACAAATTGGCAACCTACAGATTTGGGATAAAAACTTCACTAATCTACATCCCATAAAGCACTAATAGCCAAAATATATAAAGAATTCAAGAAGGTAAACTCCAAAAAGTGAAATTACCCAAATAAAAAATGGAGTCCAGAGCTAAATAAAGAATTCACAGTGGTAGAATCTTGAATGGCCAAGAAGCACTTAAAGAAATGTTCAGCACCCTTAAGTCATCAGGGAAATGCAAATCAAAATGACTCTGAAATTACTTCTCACACCAACCAGAATGGCTAAGATCAAAAACTCAACTGGCAACACATTCTGGTGAGGATGTGGAGAAAGGGGAACACTCCTCCATTGCTGGTGGGATTGCAAACTGGTACAACCACTCTGGAAACCAATCTGTTGGTTCCTCAGAAAATTGGAAATAATTCTTCCTGAAGACACAGCTATACCACTCTTGGGCATGTACCCAAAAGATGACCTCAGTATACCACAAGTACATGTAGTCTACCATGTTAATAGGAGCCTTATTTGTAATAGCCAGAAGCTGGAAACAAGGCAGATGTCCCTCAACCAAAGAATGGATACAAAAGTGTGGTTCATTTACACAATAGAATTCTATTCAGCTTCTAAAACAATGACATCAGTAATTTGTCAGGCAAATGGATGGAGGTAGAAAATAGCATCCTGAGTGAAGTAACTCAGACCTAAAAGGACATGCATGGTATGTACTCACTGATAAGTGGATATTAGCCATAAAGCACAGAATACCTAGGATACAACTCAGAGAATGTAAGAAGTATAACAAAAAGAAAGGTCTAAGTGAGGAATCTTCAGTCCCACTTAGAAGGCAGAAGGAAATAATCATGGGAGGCAAAGAGAGGGAAGGATGTGCATGGGAGAGGGCAGGGGGAAGTCAAAGGGGAAACAGGATCAGATATAGGGAGAGGTACGAGAGAGGCCAAATGTGCCAAGAGAATGAATGGAAATAAGCAGCCTGGAGATGTGGGAAGTGGAGATGCCTTCTTGAAAGTACCAGAGACCCAGGAGGTGAGAAAATCTCAGGACTTATTCGTTGTGACCTTAGTCAAAATGCCCAACATTGTGGAGAGGGAACTTGAAGAGTCCACCTCCAGTAGTTAGACAAGGCCTCAAGTGTATGTACAGGGATACTAACCCACAGGTAAAATTTCTGACCTAGAATTGTTCCTGTCTAATAGGACTGCCAGGACAAAAATGGAGAGTAGACTGAGGAAAAAGTGGTCCAGTGACCGGCCCCACTTAAGAACCTGCTCATAGGAGGGCACCAAGGCCTGACACTATTACTGATGCTATGATACACTTACAGACAGAAGCCTAGCATGGCTGTCTTCTGAGAGGCCCCACAAGCAGCTGATTGAAACAGAGGCAGATACATACACCCAACCATTGACCTGAAGTCAGAGACCCTTATGGTTGAATTAGGGGAAGGATTAAAGAAACTGAAAGGGAGGGTGATCCCATAGGAAAACCATCAGTCTCAACTAACCCAGACCCCAAGGGTCGTCCAGAGATTGAGTTACCAACCAGAAAGATACACTGGCTGGACCATGGACCCTGGCACATATATGGCTGGCTGCCTGGTTAGGAGACAGTAGGAGAAGATTCATTTCATCCTGTAGAGACCTGAGGCACCAGGGAAGGAGAAGGCCTGGTTGGAGGAAATGAGCACATTTCAGAGGCAAGGGTGAGGAGGAAGGGAAGAGGAACTGTGGGAGGGGGGATCAAGAGGAGCCAATAACCAAATATAAATAAAGAAAATAACTTAAAAATTTTAAATTAAAGAAATATTTTTCTTTTGTGACTGAGTTAACTCACTCAGGAAGATATTTTCAAGTTCCATCTATTTGCTTTGAATTTCATGAAATCATTGTTTTTAATAGCTGAGTAGTATTCAATTGTATAAATGTACCACATTTTCTGTATCCTTTCCTCTGTTGAGGGACATCTGGGTTGTTTCCAGCTTCTGGCTATTATAAATATGGATGCTATGAACATAGTGGAGCATGTGTCCTTATTACATGTTGGAGCATCTTCTGGGTATATGCCCAGGAGTGGTATAGCTGAGTCCTCAGGAAGTACTATTTCCAATTTTCTGAGGAACCACCAGAAAGAACACACACGGTATATACTCACTGATAAGTGAATCTTAGCCCAAAAGTTCGGAATACCTAAGATTCAATTCACAGACCATATGAAGTCCAAGAAGAAAGAAGACCAAAATGTGGATGCTTCAGTGCTTCTTAGAAGGGTGAACAAAATACTCAAAGGAGGAAATATTGAGACAAAGTGTGGAGCAGAGATGGAAGGAAAGGCCATCCAGAGACTGCCCCACCTGGGGATCCATCCCATATGCAGTCACCAAACCCAGACTCTATTGTGAATGCCTATAAATGCTTGCTGCTGGAAGCCTGATATGGCTGTCTCCTGAAAGGCTTTTCCAGAGCCTGACAAACATAGCTCATAGCCAACCATTGGCTGAGTCCCTGATGGAGGAGTTGGTGAAGGGCCTGAAGGAGCTGAGGGGCTTTGCAGCCCCATCGATGGAACAACAGTTTCAACAGGCCAGACACTCCAGAACTCATGGAGACTGGACCGCCAACCAAAGAATACACATGGAGGGGCCCATGGTGCTGTATACATATGTGGCAGAGGAGGGCCTTGTTGGACATCAGTGGGAGGTGAGGCCCTTTAGCCTGAGGGCGTTAGTTGCCCCAGTGTAGAGGAATGCCAGGGAGGAATGAAGGGAGTGAGTGGGTTGGTAAGGGAGCAACCTTATAGAGACACTGGGGGGGGGGGGATAGGGGGTTTCTGAAGGAGAGACCTGGAAAATGGAAGACATTTGAAATGTAAATAAAGAAAATATCCAATAAAAAATTTTTTAAAAGATTTTTCTCTCTAGAAATACCCAACAATTATATAATAAAAACTGCCAAGCTACAAGAATATAAGGCTACTGTACTCATACTGGCTCTTCCTCAAAAGTGAAAAACAAGGAGAAAGCTAATGTGTGTAGTTTACTTTTACAAAATATTTAATATGTGAAAGAAAAGAGTTTTTAATCTCAAAGAAATTAACTATTTTCTGAATGTATATAATATGACTTACCACTACATAATATATACAGGTGTGCATGCTGCTATACTAGTATAGACAGCTTTTAAATTTTTGTTTATCTGTTTTAGATATTTTTGAAGTTTCATAATTAGAATTGAATTACATGTTCCCATTCTATTTCCTTCCTTCAAACCCTCCCATGTAATTATCACAGCTCTGCTTCAAATTTAGCCTCCTTTTTCACTACTCATTATTGCATGCATATGTGAATATGAATATGTGTTCCTAAATATAGTCTGTTCAGTTGGTTAATAGTAGTGCTAGTTGTATGTATGTTTTCAGGGTTGACCATTTGGCACCAATTGGTTTGTTCTTCCCTAGGGAAGAGTACCTCTCACTCTCAGCTTTACTTTGTTGCATGTAGCTCTATTGTTGAGATAAGGCCCTTGGCCTTATATCAATCCAGTTTGGCATGTATCTTGGTGTCATTTTCAGCTCATATATCAGAAGTTGTGTTAATGAAAGTTTTGGTGTATAACTTCTGATATTGCTGAGAGACACACTCTCACAGCAGACTCCCTGATCTTCTGGTTCTTGATATCTTGTCTTCCAATTAAAAGTTTTCTTTGTAAAGTTATTTAGAAAACAGTCTTAACACTATTTTTGTGAAAAAAAATATTTGCTTGAAATATAGGGAGAGTTTGAAGAAAGAGTACCTGGGAAGGGTGTTGAATTCTATTTAAAGTAAAAGAATGTCTTTTTATTTGTTTTCACTTTAACCATATTTTTTTCTTTTATTGTATATTTTCTTTATTTACACTTCAAATGTTTAACCCTTTCCTGGTTTCCCCTCTGCAAACCACCTATTCTATCTCCCCCTCCCCCTGATACTATGAAGGTTCTCCCCCACTTACCCACCCACTCCTGCCTCCCTGCCCTGGCACCCCCTTACACTGGGGCATCAAGCCTTTACAGGATGAAGGGTCTCTTCCCCCACTGATGTCCAACAAGGCCATCCTCTGTTACATAAGCAGCTGGAGCCATGGGTCCCTCCATGTGTACTCTTTGGTTGGTGGTTTAGTCCCTGGGAGCTCTGGGGTTGGGGGGTAGGTCTAGTTGGTTGATATTGTTGTTCTTCCTATGGATTGCAAACCCCTTCAGCTCCTTCAGTCCTTTCTCTACCTCCACCATTGGGGACCCCATACTCAGTCCAATGGTTGGCTGCAAGTATCCACCTCTGTATTTGTTAGTCTCTGGCAGAGCCTCTCAGGAGACAGCTATAACAGGCTCCTGTCAGTAAGCACTTCTTGGCATCCACAATAATGTCTGGGTTTGGTGTCTGTGTATGGGATGGATCCTCAGGTGGGGCAGTATCTGGATGGCCTTTCCTTCAGTCTCTGATCTACACTTTGTCTCCATATTTTCTCCCATGAGTATTTTGTCCCCCCTTCTAAAAAGGACTGAAGGAAAGGTCATGTCTTCTACCATTGCCTTATTGAAAGGAAGAATGGACTACGATGACTGGAACCAGTGTTTGAGAAGCATGTAAATCATGGCTTCATTTCTGCTTTTCCTGTTAACTTTAGTCTGGAAATATGTATCCTGGTTTTTCAGAACTACAAATCCTAAATGGTAATGGTACATTCCCCCACAGAGTTGCAAGGCTGATCAAATGAATGTTCAGGCACTGCCTCATTGTGTAAACACTGTTGCGTAACAGGATCACTTAGCTCTTTCCCCAGGAACTCAAGCAAATGTAGGCAGGCTTAGTATGGTTCAGTAGCAACACTTGGCTCTTCTCAAGACTTCAAGATAAAATGTAAACTATAATGACTGATTAAAACTTGTTATAATAACTAGGTTAATATCAAACTTCATATAAATCTATTATTAGCAGAAAACATTTTCTAGGTAAAGTACAAACAGCATACCTGGGGTTTCTCTCAGGTTAAGCTCTATCAGATACCATGAAAAATGTGCCTTGCCTTCTGTTATACAGCCAAACAAAAAAAATTTGGAGGCATAAACCTTAACCTTGCATTGCTCTTGACAATGTTTCATTAATGCCATCTTCTACTCTACTGAAATATATATGGGTTAATTTTGAATAAAAATGTAAATTCATAGATAAAAGTAAAATTAAAATCACTTTCTGACTGAAAGGCAAATCCATTGTACAAATACTATCAAATTTTTTGTGTTCTTGCCCTGAATCCCGTTAAGTACCAATCGTACCAGGACTGTTTCCATGGTAACAATCATGTTCAGCATAACCTCAAATACAAACCTCAAATACATAGTTCTATATCTAATCTCATAGGTTTTATTTAGTTGAGGAACATGTGCCTTAATATCACTAAGGTAGAACTCCTATTAATAACATGCATATTTTAACATAAAACATATACCTGTATTCTCTAAACTTTTTGATACTATGTTCTGCTGTGTAGCTTAGGCAGTTTCTCTGTGCAGCCTAGGATAGCTTCAAATTTCTGCAATCCTTCTACCTTAGACTCTCAAGTCTTATGATTATAGCACACATAGCATTATGTATTGCTTGAATTTTCTAATCATACAGAGCTTTGGCTTATACTAAAATATAAACAGATTTATCTGTAACTTGATTTCTAATTTATTAATCTCTACTTATTTGATGATTTATCCTTTATTTTAATATTACAAAAATATCCTCATATATTTTTATAATCTAAATTTTGAATTTATAAAGTGAAGTGACCTGTAAGTATTTCAAATAATCACATATCCTCTTTCTACATACATAAAAATTAGAAACTCAGCTTGTCTTCTTAAATATATACAAAAGGCAGGCTCTGGAAAAATGTTATTTCATAGTTCATTGATCATTTTTCAAATGGTCCTGCAATAATCGTATTCACATAACAGCTACTAACTACCCATGAATCACTATTGAGTGCTTGAAGTGTGCCTACTGCAACTGTGGAAATGAATACTTTATCTACTTAATATTTAAATAGCCATAATATGTTTAGTTACTACCATAGTATAGAGTAGAGGTTAAGAAACTGAGATAGATCTGTGTAAAACTACAAAACATTGTTCATTGTGCTACAACAGCAGTGAGTAAACTTAGAAGTCAAAATTGCTTTCCTTCTTTTTTTCAGAATGTATAATCTGTCTTTATTGTTTGCACTTCATTATCTCCTATGAATCAGAGCTCTTTATACATATTCACATCCCTTCCAATAATACTCATCAGGGAGAAGAAGTTCATGGACCACATTTTGTGGAGTCTCTGTGCTCTGCTGTCCTTACTAGCATGCATTGAACATTGGAAGTACTCAGCGTGTGTAACTGATAATAATAACCCTTCTCATTTCAAATTTGGAAATATATTCTCATTGTGTACTTACTTTACTCCTGTTCTGCATAGTTTGCTCCCCCACAGTCTAGACTTTTCTCTCCGGGATAAACAATAACTATCCCAAACAATAGAGATTATTACATTGAGAACAATTTAAATCATGTCTAGAAGAAAAAGTGAAGTTTTCACTTTGCTATCATGACACATTTAGGAAGAACTAGCATGACTGTTTATTCCAGTACTGCATCAAGAAAAGTAACTGACAGAAAACTAAAGAAGACAATGATCAGAGAACTGAAAAATTAGTTCTTTAAATGCATCTTGATTTCCTCCAACTCTGATTCAAAATATTTTTTCGCTGATTATTGTTTCCAAAACAAAGTGAACACTTGTAGTAAAATCAAATTTAACCAAAATAGAGTAAAACACTGAGAAAGTTTTAAGAAGAAAGGAGATAAGAATTGAGTTTTAAATTAGTTTTTACACTAAATTGTAAGATAAATTCCCTGTATATAACTTTAGAAAGAACATAAAGGTTCTAACTACTAACATGCATACTCTGTTTGACTATTTATTCCTGTTAAATATAACTTAAATAAAACTTTAATTTTCCTTTTATCTGTTTTAATTACATGCACACAATTTGTGAATTTGATGCAACTTTAGGCTCATATATAGGCTTACTATAATTATCTGAGAATAGTGTAGAAACATAAAAACACACAAAAGAGAATCCAGTATTCTTTCAAAAATACTTCGTTATATTCTATTAGATTATTTCTTTAGGTCACAGTTTGCTTATTTGATTGAACATAAAACCTTTGTTTATCTGTTTGTTTGTTTTTTTTTAAGTGAAACAGAAGTCATGTAGTCCATAATATAGGAGGATTGGATAATCAAATTAGATGTCAAAATCCTGCACCCTGCTATTAAATTTTTGAACCAGAGAACTTTGTTTTGCATTTGATATGTATTTTCTCACTCTCAATTTTGGAATTAAGAAGATCTGGATAAATAAATATGTTTCTATAGTTCTTTTCTGAATGTAAATATACACTAGCTTTAACTCAAAATGAAGATTATTATAACACTGTTCCCCTTAAAGGAATGCAGATGCATATTACTTTATTGTTGTCCAAATTTGATTTTCTATTTTGTACCCTTGCACTTCAAGAAGATGGTCAAATATCCACAAGCACTCATAAAGTATAAGTCTACATTTGGCTATCCTAAGAATCAAAGAGCCTTGTTGGTTTGTGTGAATGTGGTTTGGTGTAATTTATGCAGCATTTCTGTTATCCACTGATAAACAGGTCTATAATTTTTGAAAGCCAAATGATTATTATTTGCCAAGATAAAGGACAATATTAAAAATTAATTACACATTGAATTATTCAAAGAATAAATCTTTATTCTGTGATACCCATATACAAACATGGCCAGGGAAATAAAGAACTCTATTTAATACTCCAAAGACATAACTGTGTTTAGATATCTAAGTACACTGAACTCATAAGTTTGCGGGTGATGAAGAGAAGGATATGAAGTACGGCTACAACCACTATTTAAGAATGTCAATAGTATACTGCCAAGTATTCTGCTGTTCTCTCCAACAGAAATTAGACACACAGGGATGATGAGACTTTCCCATCACTATCTCTTTATGTTGACTTCTTACACTTCACATTTATTGTCAGGTCAGCACAATATTTCTGGTAATTTTCAGCAGTTTAGTCATGGAAAAAGGTGATAAGTTTTAAGAGATACTATACTGGCTGTTTTTATGTGTCAACTTGACACAAGCTGGAGTTATCACAGAGAACGGAGCTTGAGTTGAGGAAATGCCTCCAGGAGATCCAGCTGTAAGACATTTTCTCAATTAGTGATCAAGGAGGGAGGGGCCATTGTGGGTGGTGACATCCCTGGGCTGGTAGTCTTGGGTTCTATAAGAAATCAAAGCTTCTATAAGGCAAAGGACACTATCAATAGAACAAAGTGGCAACCAACAGATTGGGAAAAGATCTTTTCCAATCCTACATCCAATAGAAGGCTAATATCCAATATATAAAAAGAACTCAAGAAGTTAGACTCCAGAGAAACAAATAACCCTATCAAAAAAAGGGGAACAGAGCTAAACAGAGAATTCTCAACTGAGGAAACTCAAAGGGCTGAGAAGCACCTAAGAAATGTTCAACATCCTTGGACCTCAGGGAAATACAAATCAAAACAAGTCTGAGATTCCACCTCACACCAGTCAGAATGGCTAAGATCAAAAACTCAGGTGACAGCAGATCCTGGTAAGGATATGGAGAAAGAGGAACACTCCTTCATTGCTGGCGAAATTGCAAGCTGGTACTCTGGAAATCAGTTTGTCGGATCCTCAGAAAATTGGACATAGTACTACCTGAGGACCCAGTTATACCACTCCTGGGCATATACCCAGAAGATGCTCCAATATGTAATAAGGACACATGCCTAGTATGTTCATAGAAGCCATATTTATAATAGTCAGAAGCTGGAAACAACCCAGATGTCCTTCAACAGAGGAATGGATACAGAAAATGTGGTATGTGTATGATCTTAGATATATTACTATGCTGGCTGGTTTTGTGTGTCAACTTGACACAAGCTGGAGTTATCACAGAGAAAGGAGATTCAGTTGGGAAAATGCCTCCATGAGATCCAGGTATAAGGCAATTTCTCAATTAGTGATCAAGGGAGGAGGGCCCCTTGTGGGTGGTACCATCCTTGGGCTAGTAGTCTTGGGCTCTATAAGAAAGCCAGCTGAGCAAGCCAGGGGTAGCAAGCCAGTAAGGAACATCCCTCCATGGCTTCTGTATCAGCTCCTGCTTCCTGACCTATCAGAGTTCCAGTCCTGACTTCCTTTGGTGATGAACAGCAATGTGGAAGTATAAACTGAATAAACCCTTTCCTCCCCAACTTGCTTCTTAGTCATGATGTTTGTGCAGGAATAGAATCCCTGACTAAGACAATTACTGTTACATTATCTTGTTACATTCACTTGATGTTAAATTAAAAATTATGAACAAATAACAAAAGTTTGCAGAAGACTAGGAAGAAGGATTGTAGGAGCCAGAGGCAATGGTGAAGGACACCAGGAGAACATGGCCTACAGAATCAACTAACTAGGGCTCATAGAGAATCACAGAGCCTGGGTCTGAGCTAGGTCCTCTACATATATGTTATGTTGTATAGCTTGGTGTGCTTGTGGTACTCCTAACAGTGGGAAGGGGGGAAGTCTAACATTTTTGGCTGCTCTTGTGACATTTCTCCTACTGGGATACCCCATCCAGCCTTGATATGAAGGTTTGTGCCAAGTCTTCTTGAAACTTGTTATGGCATGTTTGGTTGATATCCCTGGGAAGCCTGCTCTTTTCTAAAGTGAAATGGAGTATTTGAGGCAGAGGGTAGCTATGTGTAGAGGGGACAGACAATGCAGTCCAGATGTAATATATGAGATAAGAACATTTTAAAATGTTAATAGTAAGAATATAGTCTTTTTTACTATTAAATCTGTGGTAATACCATCTCCTAAAGTCAGTATATGACTTTTAGCCTTGTTTACATTCTACCTTTTATTTCCCTTCCTGAAACCATTCATTTTCTACTTTCTCTGAGCACACTTTGCCAACTAGGATCTCCCAGATTAGTTCCTTTTTTTGTGTTGCACATATTCCCTTAACCTGACATCCCTCCCATTGAATTCATATGTTCATGTTTTTCAATACTCACTACTATAGCTAAATTGTTGTTTAAGATGTTAGAGATATAATGCTAATAAAATCTGTATCCTTACCCTGTTGTGGACATTTGTTCCAGGAAAAGTCAGAAATTAAGCAAGTGGCCATGGCAGATATGGAAAGAAACAAACAAATGGACTTTAGTTCTAAAATGTAAGATTCCCCTTGGAGGACAGAAATATCTGAAGATTTAGTCTGGCTGATACAGAGAACTAGTTATATTACATTGAAAGCTATGTAAACCCAATTCCTTTACATATGCCTATATAATGTATTTGAGCAATAATGAGAAGGCTAAAGTGTCTGATGCACCCTGAGAAAGTGTTTAAAGAAAGGTGAAAATATCAATGTCTAGAAGTTAATTCACCAAGGGAAAAGGCTATGAAAAAAGATACATTTATTTTGTGATTAAAACAATTTGGAGAATTGAGAACACAGGAACGAATAACTTTTTATTGGCTATTTTATGTATTTACATTTCAAATATTATCCCCTTTCCCAGTTTCCCTTTCAGAACCCCCTTTCCCATCCCCCTCCCCCTGCTTCTATGAGGATGCTCTCCTCCCACGCACCCACTCCCACCTCACTGCCCTGGAAACCCCCTACACTGGCGAATAGAGCCTTCAGAGAACACAGGGTTTCTCCTATTGATGCTTCTGCTACATAAGCGGCTGGAGCCATGGGTCCCTCCATGTGTACTCTTTGGTTGGTGGTTTAGTCCCTGGGAGCTCTGAGGGATCTGGTTGACTGATATTGTTGTTCTTCCTATGGGGTTGCAAACTCCTTCAACTCCTTCAGTCCTTTCTCTAACTCCTCCATTGGGGACCCCGTGCTCAGTCCAACAATTGGCTGCCAGCATCTGCCTCTGTATTTGTCAGTCTCTGGCAGGGCCTCTCAGGAGACAGCTATATCAGGTTCCTGTCAACAAGCACTTCTTAGCATCCGCAATAATGATTATTTTTTAGGAGGAGAAATTAAAAGGACATATTGAGGTTGATTATGCAGATTTGTACCCAAAGGTATGGGGGTTTTAGTGGAAAGGGTGAGTGCAGATGTGTTAGGAAACTACCAGTATAGGCAAGAGGTAATGTTGGCTTACATTGGGGAAATTGTGGTACAGGTGATAAGACATGAACAAACTGAAGATTAATTTGGAATATAGTAATAAAGGGAATACCAGTAAACCAACAGTTACATAGAACCTGTTACTCTTGAACTCCTTCAGATGACTTCTAGGAAAAAGCCTGATGAGCACGATACATTAGGAAATGTGCCATCTTCTAAGATTAGAACATTGGGAATGGAATGGAAGGAGAATTTAAAAGTCTATTTGGAACATGTTAACTGAAATGAACATTAAGCAGTGTTATGATTTAGGTATAATTTGAGTTTCTCCCAAGAGTACATGAGTTGAAAGAATTATCCCTAGTGTATCAATATTGGAAAATGGTGAACCATTTTTACAAAGTAATGCATAGCCCAAGATACTTAAGTCGTCCAGTGTACTACTCTTGAATGATATAATAGAGTGCTTTTGGAAATTCAGTTCTCAAGGCTTGGGTTTAGCTAAAAGAACAAGGCCAGCCTCTGCCAGCCTTTTGAATATATTTCATGATGTGATCTCTCCCTGTTACTTGTGCTATATCTATAAGCCTATCATTATAGTAGAATGCTGATAGATGACCCTCAAAAGAAACCAATTATAGGCATACATTATTGTTCGTTCACCCACTAAAAGTGATAGATAAATAGACCAATTTCTTTAAATTATTGAACTTTGCTTGTGATTCTGAACTTCAATAACAAGCTCAGAGTTAGAGAAAGCCATATACATTGCCAGATTTTTATGACATTTGAGGATACAGAAATAGATGACATCACACCATTCCTTGTTTCTCAAACAAACCACACATTTAATTGACCACAGGAGGTTTCAAATTAAATACTGATGCCCTTCGATTACTAATACAACTAAATATAAATTACAGATGGGAATTTAAAAGTCTTCTCTAGTCACTATAATGTGTAACAGAGCTTAAGAACTTCTGACGCATGCATAAATTTCTAGTATTGGTGTAATAATGAAAAATACAAAGCAAAATTACTGGCCATTTGAAATGATAGGGACAGATATCTAAGAACTTAACTGCTACCACTTAAAGGACTTGTCAAATCAAGCTACATGAAAGTAAGTTTAAAACAATGGCTGCCAAGGCAGAGGGAAAAGTATAGTGTCTCTTAAGCGATAAATACATAGGATTACAGATGTAATGTACAGATTAACATTGTCCAATACCATTGATAGTTCAATTAATGTCAGCACTAAAGGTAGCATTGAAAACATAGAGGAAGTTATGACAGGAGGTTTTTAGTGGGACACAGAAAGTAAAAATTGATGATGAGTATTCAAAGACTGATACTTTGCATTGATGGGGGCAAAGCAAGTATCAGCAACCCTTTACCATATCCATCTGTTGGTGCTTTATCTAATTTCAAGGGCTAGTTACAAAGCTGAGCCATCTCCTACAGTCAAACCAGCTGGAAGGAAAACACTTTATTTTACAATTCCCATTTGCTCTTATCTTCTAAGATACCAACTAGAACTATTACTTTCTTTATTTATGTGCACCTTAGGTCTTTGTGGAGAAGGATCACATTTAGTTAATCTTTTTGTGCCCCACAGTGAAAGGATAATAGGGTCTCAGTAATTGTTGGCTGAAAGTTTGGAAAGCAAAGGCTTTGAAATATGCTGAAGAAGCAGTGAATGTTACTAAAGTACTAAATGAACAGTGTTCTAATGTTGCACATCAGAAAGAAAAGATGTTGAAATTCAGTCATCTGTTGCAAGTAAATGCAAAGTATTAGAAGGAATAGAAGACAGTAATCAAAGAGATTAAAAACAGTTTGCTTAATTATCTTTAATGCCATTTTCATTAGGAAGCACTATGAAACACTAAATGGCACTTGTGTGTCAAGTCACTGGCTCATGAATATATTGTCAACAATCATGGCTCCTCATTCTCATGCATAGTAACAAGCTCTGAACAGAACAATTAACTCTGCACACATCAAGTCAGGCTCCTTCCAAATACCAAAGTTGTAGATACAGAATTCAGGTTTATACTTTTTAAAATTAAGATTACACTTTTAATATAAATTTGACTACACAACAAATTTTGATGAAATTTGCTTAGTTTAATAATACCATAGAAATCTAAAGGACATGGATTTTTTTAAAGGTATACCTAACAATGTAGAAAAACAATGGGACTTTCGTTCCGTGACTCTTAAAGTCCAGAAGTATTCAATATTCACCTCATTGGCTCCTAGTGTCATTGGCCTATAGCCAGGCATTTATTCCAATAACAATTTTCTGCATATATAATTTGTAATTAAGTATGATTAAAATATAAACTATGCATAATGCTAAAGCATTAATACATTTTGGTTTTCTTTTGGCATCTTCTTTTTTAAAATGTAGTTTCATGTATTGCAGACAGACCTCAAATTCCCTATGTTGCCCTTCCCCTTCTAATCCTTCTGGGATTTTAGGTGTGCTACACCATAATGTATTTATACAGGAATCAAACCAAGAATTTTTTTTCTCTAGACAAACATTCTCCCAACTGAGCTACATCCTTGCCAAGATCCTTATTTTTTTTTTAATGTTCTACAAGACATCATTGCTTGTCTTGAACTCTCAAGGGAGTAAGCTCCTCCTCAGCTATTAAAAACAATGACTTAATGAAATTTGCAGGCAAATGGATGGAACTTGAAAATATCATCCTGAGCGAGGTAACTCAGTCACAAAAGAAGGAACATGGTATGTACTCACTGATAAGCGGATATTAGCCCAAAAGCTCAGAACGCCCAAGTTTCACTTACCAGTAACCGCTGGACTGAGAGTGAGGTCCCAGATGGAGGAGTTGGAGGAAGGTCTGAAGGAGCTGAGGGAATTTGCAGCCCCATGGAGGAAGCAAGAGAGTCAATGGACCTGACCCCCCCCCCCCGGTCCTCCTGGAGTTTGGACCACCAACCAAAGAATACACATTGATGGACTTATGGTTTGGACCACATATGTGGCAGAGGATGACCTCGATGGCCATCAGGGGGAGAGGAAAGGCCCTTGGGCCTGAGGACGTTAGAGGCCTCAGTAAAGAGGAATGTCAAGGCGGGAATATGGGGATGGGTGGTCAGGAGGGGGGTGGGAGGTGGAATTCCCTCCTAGAGGCAGGTTGGGGAGGGGATGGGGGGTACCCAAAGAGGAGACTCAGAAAAGGGGAAACATTGGAAATGTATATAAATTATCAAAAATAAAAAAGGAGAAAAAAAAAAAGGTTATCTTTAAGAAAAACAAAAACAAAAAAAACCTGAGAAAAACTACATCAGAAGTCATCATCTAATTTGTTCACACAAATCTACAATTTTTCCCCAAAGTGAAGACTAACCAACCCCTGATGTGTATACCAAATATGATCTATTATGTTTGCCTTTAAAATTAGTTACATGGAAAATGAAACATAAAAAAACAACTTCGTGGTTTCTTTCTATGCTGTGTTACATTATCTAAAAATGGATTCTTATGAAAGAGTTCCACTAAAAGAGTAACTAGTCTAAAATTATAAATGAATTTCAGATTTCCTTCTCTAAAGCTAAATATATTCTACAGGCTGGGTATTCTTTATCTGAAATACTTAAGGCCAGAAGTGTTTAGATTCAGGACGTCTACATATTTGTGGATATGTTGAGAAAAGTTATTGGTCAGCATGCCTAAACTGAAATTATGAAATTCTACTTGTAGAGTTCATGTAGTATTTTACAACTTAGATTTTCATGTTAGGAATGTTCAACGTGTACCTGTGTCAACATGTCTATTTCTGAAACATGTTAAAATAATTAAAGACTATAATTTCTGGATCAAAACTATTACTTTACTTATTGGCATTTCTTAGAATTTCAAATATAGTTACTACACAAATAACATTTAATACATCTAGTGAGTCATAAATAGAAAAGTTGTTGACTAGTACATTAGTTACTGGTCTCACTGATATGACAAAGCAACTTGAGAAAGGAAGAGCTTACTTGGCTTATAGTTTCTCAGGATACAGTACATCATGGACGAAAAAATATGGTGGCATGGATAGGACACAACTGGATATGTTGTATTCAAAATCAGGAAGTAGAAGGCAAGCAATTCTCATTCTCAGTTGTTTGATTTCCTTTTATTCTTTCTGGTAGCCTAGCACAGGGAATAGTATTGCACATATGTAAAGAAACTCTAAACACTACCTCTAAATAATTTGACCTACATAATAACTAATTATTTTTCATATGGTGATTCTAAATAACTTCAAGTTGATGGTCAAGTGTGTTTTAAAAGGATGTAAAAGATATAAAAATAAGTGGGGTCTTTAGCTAAGGAGGAAAGAGAGAGGGTGCTACAGAGGAAAGGGAAGAAAGGGAGAGACATGAAACATTAGGCATATTTGAAAAACCCATAGAAAATATGTTTTAAATGCTTACTTTAAAACATATAGAACATGTATCAGAATTACACTAGATGTGATGATGATGTGTGCCCTAAGAGCCATAGCATATCTAACAAAATATCAAGAAGCACACATAATGACACTCATTCAAATTCTTGGTCAAGGACCTGCGGGTGGAAACTTCTGCCTGGGCCGCCAGGAGTCAGTAGCCAACGAGCGCCGGAGAGGGGTGGCCTCCCAGGAGCTTGGAAGGGCCGTGAGTAGGGTTGAGGGGAGCAGCACCTCTCACCCAGACCCGCCCAGATCTGCCGGGATCCGGGGCCTGAGAACCCGGGGACAGAAAATCTCCAAAACTTCCGGATTTCACCTGCTGGTGGAAACCTCTGCCTGGGCCGCCAGGAGTCAGTAGCCAAGAGCGCCAGAGAGGGGTGGCCTCTCAGGAGCTTGGAAAGGCCATGAGTGGGGTTAAGGGGAACAAAACCCCTCACCCAGACCCACCCGGATCTGCCTAGATCCAGGGCCTGAGAACCTGGGGACAGAAAAACTCCAAAACTTCCAGTTTTCACCTGTGGGTGGAGACCTATGTCAGGGCCTCCATGGGCCTGTTCCTGGGGACCTCAGCCTGGGCCACAAGGCTCCACAAGAACAGGGAATCCCAGAAGTGCTGACACACCTTTGAGCACAGGCAAAACCACTGCTTCTGGATCAAGAGAGACCTTTACAGAGCCTTCAGGGCATAGGAACTAAGAGACAGCTGGGGACAAGATCCTTCTGATTCCATTCTGCACCCCAGAGCGGACCCTGAGGGACAGCTCTCCAAACCCCAACACCTCTCAGAGAGAGCTGGTCTTCAAGGAGTACTGACACAGAGGCCTGCAGGAGGGGCAAGCCACAGTTGGACAGAGTAGGATCAGCTAACATCAGAGTCAACAAGATGGCAAAAGGCAAGGGTAAGAACATAAAGAACAGAAACCAAGAGTACTCCACACCCTCAGAACCCAGCTCTCCCACCACAGCAAGCCCTGGATACCCCAACACACCAGAAAAGCAAGACTCAGATTTAAAATCATTTCTCATGATGATGATAGATGACTTTAAGAAAGAAATGAATAACACCCTTAAAAAATTCAAGAGAACAGAGATAAACAAAAAGAAGCCTTTCAAGAGGAAATTCGAAAATCCATTAAAGAATTACAGGAAAACTCAATCAAACAGGCAGAATTTCAAGAAAACACAATCAAAGAGACAAAGGAAATGCACAAAAGTATCCAGGAGCTAAAAATAGAAATAGAAACAATAAAG
>CM052722.1:32209637-32230278 GCA_028551405.1 Uromys caudimaculatus | reverse complement strand
GGGGGAGGGGACACGGGGTTTCTAAAGAAAAGGGGAATCATCGGAAATGTAAATAAAATATCAAAAAATAAATAAATAAAAAAAAAAAAAAAGAAGCCAAAATTCTGAAATGAAGACTAATTCCAGAGCTCTTCTAACATCGAACAGCCAAAGCAGAAGCCAAAGCAAGATATAGTAAATCAATTAAAACAATGTGTAAAACAGAAGTCAAAAGAAAGATTTAAATATAAAATTAGGACATTAAAAAATAGCTGTTTATGCATCTGGAGGTGAGAGATATAAGTGATGACCAAGACTATTAGGTTAAGATAGAAATATCATTAAATATATCAGAATCATATAAAAACATGCCCAGCTAAACTATGTACCTATTCTAGGGTGACCTTTCCACACAGAATGGACAAGGAGACCTAAATCATAGTAGCCTTGGGGAAGTTTACCATTTCTGCCATAGCTATCACCTCTTCATTATCACAAACCCCTGAATTTCTATCATATAGACAAGAAACTATCAAGAAGCTATTTGGTGCACAAGGCAAATTGTATAGCTAAAGAAGCTAGTATACTGGGGGACATGGCAGGAAAGCCACAAATGAATTGAGTTTTCTAATACATCCATTTGATTAGTAGAATGCTTTATAACTTTATACGGTTAATAATGAGAGGTGGCTGCCAGATTCAGAACTTCAGAAGCCTCTGCTAAAATTGTGTCAGTCATTTAAACTACTCTTTACACATTTTTCCACATATACATTAATAATCAACTTTTATTTTATGTTTAGCTCAAAATGAGAGTATTTTTTAAACAAGACTGACTACATGCAGAGCGTCTGAGGGACATTTAACTGGAGTCATACAGGAGAGTGGTAGGTATACAAAAAGCCCTATGTTTGAATCCAGCTTTTGACCCTATACACAATTATTTTTGATAACTTAATAGATACAGTGAAATGTGATCATATGTAGATCATATCTAGTTTAATTTCCTCATTAACTCAAGTCCCTCTATGTCCCTTTGAACATGCATCTCTCAATTTCATGTCTTCCTTCTATAACCCACTAAGTCCAATAAGTCCTGCTTATTTGTGCATTTGGGTTCTGTCATGTGATGGAGCATGGGCCATCTATTTGTCCCTAGCTTGAAATTGTGTAGGTCATATGCTCATAAGCACAACTGCTGTGAGCTTTATAATTGTGATAGTTATGTCATTCCTAGAAATTACTTTTGAAAAAAAGAGCAGTATCTGAGACTGATCAGTAGTGTTCTTTTGATCCTATATCCAATCTCAAATTCATCTATAAACTAATTCTCCTTGGGAAGAGCACACAAAGTTTAATTATGAGACATGGCAAAGACCCGTAAGTATTAATGTAAAATAGTATGGTATTTAGGAGATTAGCATCATCAAGGAAAAGCCTGCTATATGTTGGGACATTAAGAAAAGTAACCATAGGAAAAGAGCTTATCCAACTAAGTCTCTAAATTGTAAAAGAGTCTAAAGTGTGCTTCGATTTTAGAAAGGAACTGCAAACAAAATATGGTGCCAATGTGATTCAGAAGAGCAAGCTAGCAGTTAAACCTGCTGGGTTCATCTATTTATTACTGGCTTTGGTGGGAAAAAATGATGCAAGAGTGAAGAACTCACAGATTCTTTCTCTGCCACTGAGGCCAGGCAACATGTGGTAGTGCTAGATTCACTTGAAGAAGTCTTTGAGAGGTAAAGGGGCAATGAGAGGTCAGTATATGAAGCTGTAAAAATGTCTGGGTTAAGTGTTGCCTAAGATGCTAGGGATGCAAGAGTCAGTAGACATCTGCCAAGGAGAACTACATCCATGAAGTGGAACCAGCCCAAGAAAGAGATATATGTTGATAATAAAACTGAATTAGCTGAAATATTAGATATTGGCTTCCGGACTAATTGAATTTGTGTCTGGTCTACTGGGTTTCCTCCTCCTCCTCCTCCTCGTCCTCCTCCTCCTCCTTCTCCTCCTTCTTATTTTGGTACAATATTTCTTCACTATGCCCCCATTCCAACAGTTTGGAATGGTAATATATATTCTGTATTTTCTGTGACACTGTACATTAAAAATACTTAGTTTTGTTTTTGTTGTGTTTTGTTTTGCTTTGTTTTTACAGTGCAGCACATTAAGAGATTATTTGAGAGATTTTGGAACCCCAAAAGACCCTGATATTTTTAAAGTTCAACTTAATGAATATGGAATTAGGATATGTCTATAAGCCTGTGTGGGTCATGGAGTTCAATATGGTAGTTTGAATGAAACCTGTCTTACACAGGACAAGATATTTGAAAACTTGGTTCCCAATTGGTTGTATTATTTGAGGAGGTGGTATGATTTTTGCTGTGAAAAGTACATAACTACAGGTGGGCATTGAGTGTTTATATTTTCACTTCCAGTTTTCTTTTTCTGCTTTGTTTTTGCAGTTAAAGATGAGATCTCCTAGATTCCTGCTTTAGCTATTAGCTGTATGCATCTCCTACCATGATTGACTCCTCCTCTGAAATCTAGAGCCCTAATAAGGTCTTTCTTCTATAAGTTCCTTATAATAACTGTGCTTTATTATAGCAATAGAAAATAACTGATATACAATAACTCAGCTTTGTTTACATTCGCAAGACAAGATTATAACCTTGTGTGTATAAGAGTCAAAAAGGAGGTTGAGGTTTACTGTTATATTATTATATATTATTCTATGATGTTATGAAGTAAAGTTATGATATAAGTCTTTTTAGAGAGGAATACTACTGAGAGCAACAATTATTTAACTTCATTGTCATAGTCAGAAGGAATAAAGCTGAAAGAATTATTACCATGTTAGGCACTTATGTCTCAAAATAATATAGATATTGTTAACACACCATCATACTAGGACCCATTTAAATCCAGATACTCTGTGTCTAATCAGGATGCAGAAACAGGGAGTATGGCTTTTATAAATGAATATTATTGTATTAACCATTTCAGATTATAATATTCAATAGCAAGTTATAAGAACCTTTCTAACAAAATGTCTGTATTAAAATACCCTTTCCAAGAGAAATTGTCTGAATTCAAAGAGAGTTGTCTGAATATGAAAGATAATATAACATATAAAATTAAGTTTTAAAAATTTAGTGAAAATTTGATACAATTTGTAAATGGATTTTAATAAACTCTATTAATTATTAATATGACCCAGCCAGACCCCCAATAATTAAGGCAGGATCCTATGGATTATTTAATCAGATCATGCACAATTACTAGGAGATTACCCCTAATCTATATAACTATTCATGAGACTGTTAATTCCCAACTGTGTTTCTTAAGGACTTGCTGTTTGAATCTTCTCAGGGTTATTTCTGCTCCAGCAGTTGTCTTGGTGTAGATGTGACATTTCACTCAGGCATGTGCTTCTGGTGCATCTCCTCTCATAATCTCTTCATAATCCTTCTCCTACCCTCTTTCCCATGGTCCTTACCTCTGACCTGCCTGATAACTGTGAAATGCTGCTTACCTCTAATCTATCCAGTAATTGGCTGTAGTCACCTTTATTTAACTAGTAGGTTCAAATTGGGAAGCAAAGTTTTACATAGCATCACTTGGTCTATGAGAGAATCTTCTCATCAGGGGCAGCAAGATCTTGGGGGCCAGTATTTAGCATTTGAATGCAAGCAGCACTAGACTACCCTTCAACATAACATTATGAATTTTAAATTGTGACATTTAAAATCATTAATTATTGAAATTATGGGGTGTTAATAGTTGTGTAACAAATAATAATCACCATAAAATTATTATTTTTAAAATTAAGTAATGGCATTTGTGTGCTGGAAATGTAACTCAGTAGTTACAAAGATTTATTTCTTAATGATAAAGGCCTAAGTTATGGTTCTAGCACTCACATGTGGTGACTTAAAATGCCTTTAATATTGTCACTAAGGGATCTGATATCATTTTCTTGCTCTGTGAGAACCTGCATACATATATGCATACACATGAGCATTGACATATGCATATAAATAGCGTAAAGTAAAATTTTAAACAGAAATGCCACTTCCCTTGCTGATCTAGATATGACACATTCTGTATCTTTTTATTTTTACATGTGCCTAACATATACTGATATTTATGATTTCCTTGGAGACAGAAGTTTTGCTTTTTACACTGCTCTAGTGCATAATTTATAGAATATTTTATAAATAACGGCAGATAAATATTTTTGAAACAATGAATGAGGAAATATATTTTAGAAATAAACTTAAATGTGCAAACAATGCTTAGGTAATAATAAAGGCAGAGTTGTTTTGAGTTCTCATGTAGGATGCTTCATGGTATCTAGAATAGTCATGCAGTTACTGCAATGTTGAAGAAAATAAAAAGTCAGCTTTCATCTGAGCCATAAAATCTGTAAGAGATTTGACTAATTAAAGAGTTTCTGCCATACAATGATATGGAAATGACTGATATTGATCATTTCATAAGATTGAGTCCAACCTTATGGGGAAAATGTGTAGATTGGTAATGATGATGAAAATAAGTTGAATAATCAGTAGAATGTAGGGCTGATAACAAGAAAGGAACATATAAAAGTTGTCAGGGTTTAGAGAGTTCAGCCTGGTAAGTCCTGCTTGATGCTATTAATGGAAAATAGCCCCAGTAAGCTTTCAGGGAGAAGAGAGGCCTGAGGAAAAGCTGTTTCCACCCTTCCTCTCGGTGTGAGGATGACAAGGCATGGAAGTCAGATGACAGGATGTTTCACTTATTGTTAGTTTCATGGTCTCTACTGAATCCAAATGAACAAAAGGCAAATAATGTTCTTTGCTCTCATCATGGTTTCCCAGCTTAACTGATGCTGGGGAGAAATTTGAGCCTAGAAAAACCTCACTAAGCAAAGTCAATGGTTGGTAGCCCTCCCTGCATTTATCCTTCACCACAAACTTCTGGACCTTCCTAAATAACTATAGTTTACAACTTATACAGGAAATAGTTGGAAAGAAGAAGAAAAAATATCTCCTATACTTGGAGATAGATCCAGGGAGCTACATCTTAAGCTGAATAATAATTAAAACTATTTTAACCTAAAAATGAAATATCGTGACATGGCTTCAGAGTTTAAAATAGCACTGTGAAACCCATAATATTTTCCCTCCACAAAACCAGTCTCCCAAGTGGATGGGCCTGGCCAAATCCACGCATATTGTTGCTAGGAGCAAACCTCACAGAGCCCAATGTGTCAGAGTGAGTGTGGGTGACATTATCCAAACAGAAATATGAGCTATGTGAGTGGGCTCACCAACTTAGCAAGATGAGACTGCCCTTTGAAAGAAATGCCACGCTTACTCCACATTTACACTCACATCTCCATTGTATTTGGCAGGCAGAATTGCAAAGTCAGGCTCAAGATGTTCTGTTACTAAGGAACTTTGAGGACACACAGCAGGACCCACTTTCATATTACACTACTGAATGAATGTCTGACATATAGGAGTAGATCAAAATCACTAAATTTTGACAGAAACAGGGCATCAAAATTGGCTGTGTCCTACCAGAAGAGAATAAAATCATTTCATTAAGTTAAGTCCTGGGTTATATCCAAAGAAGGAGCCTTCTAGGGCCATGAGGGAATTGCTCTATAAATATTTTTGAAGTCACAGAAGTCCCTCTGCTCCAAATTAAAGTGTGGTGTTGAGTAACAGGAGTTTCCCAGCTTTCAGACAATTTAGAGAGTCATCACTAAGACAACACGGGTATGCTTGCAAGAAGACTCCTGCTGCTATGCTAACATCCAGTTGTGATTTTATTTCCATCTGTTTGAATAACACAATTTATAGCTTATGCATTAGCTGAAGTATATTGCCAAAGAAATGGTCAGCATTACACACACACACACACACACACACACGCCCACACATTCACACTGAAATCACACATTCTAGGACTCATGTCAAGATTATTGAAGCAGCAAGCACACATTTCCAAATAGCCATAATAAAACAGCAGAAACACAAAATGAGAAGAGTTGTGTTTGCCAGATGTAGTGTCATTTGCATGAACCCACAGCACTGTGTGGATGAGGGCGAAGGGATGATTGCCATTGCACAAGTATAGGTTTCTCAGAAATTCCAGAATAAAGCACAGTGCCCCAGTCCACTGCTGCATCAGCCATCTTTCCATAGCTTCTAATTGTTCCTGTTTTATTTTATACTTGCACAAAATAAAAACACTCCAGATCAGTTTAGTTTTCAAGTCTCAATACTAATAAATGTATGGCCCCTCATGAAATATTTGGTTGATAAACAGCTTTGATAAATTTTCTACTAATGTAGACGCAATTACACAAAATGCAATATGCTCTGTTATATTTTCAAAAGAACTGCTAGTAATTGTGACATAGTTGCTCTGAAACCGTGTGTGTATCTTTTAAAACATGTCAGTTCCATGATGTCAACATTTTTTTGCTAAAGTGAATGTTATACAGAATTTAGGTAGAAATAGATCAGAGCTTTTAGTGATAACAAGCCTTACACATTTCATCTACTTGAACTCCATAACCAGAGCATTTATATGAAATACTATAGATGAAGAAAGGGGTGGTGAAGTTTCATTTTAGGGTTCACAACATTTCTTCCTTGCTTGGACCCTTCAAAGCACACCCATTATTCACACTTCAGCCATGTTTAGCAGATGAGCTACAAGTCTTCAGCATTCTGCACATACCAACAGTGCCATTGGTTTTCACCATGGGAAACTTTCTTCCTAGATTTCTCCTGTGGAGAAATGTGTAAGAGAAAATACAAAATGTGGATGAGAGCTAGAAGTGTTGATGATTTCTCTGCTGCTATTCTTAATTTCCACACATCTTCAACTAAGCTTGTATTTTAAAATGTCAAAGATTATACATTTCCACCTGTAAAGTGACATTCACAAAGCTTAATATTTTACTGAGCTAATTTGAAAATTTGGAACTTATATCTGTGAACTGACATAATCTACCCAATGAGGATCTGGTTAACAGGCTCATCAAAAGCAAAAGAATAGCATGGAAAGGAAACTGCAGAGTGATTTATTATTTGCTCCTCTGAAGTATGACAAAGCTATGACTCAGCCACCGCCTACCCAAGACTCCATCGAGCCCTTAATCCCTAGAGTTAATTTTTAGCAAGGATCTGAGGGGGAAGCAAAGAGGGTGTAAATGTAATAGGTTCTGAGTCATTTTTTCTCTCACACCATCCTCAGTCCCTAGAAGGAAGGAACAGGTCATAGCTGCCACATATGCACCATGTAATTGGGGGCAATGGCACAAAACATGGACCAACAAAAGGAGAGCTTCTTTGGAAGGAATCTCAGGCAAACTTAAGTACATTGTTTCCTAACCTAGAGTCTCCTTATTTATGAACGCCACATAGAAACTTATGCAAAATGAAATTGAAAAACAATAAAAATATCTTTAAAACATAAATAATACACAGTTGGTAATGAATGATAGACTTTTCCCAAATATTTAACATGCTTGTTAGTGATACCAGTCTCTTCCCTTTTCCAGATTGGATGGATTGGGGTTGAAGACTGTGGTAATTAATCTCAGATTTCATGCTACAGCTGCTTGAGAATATGAAGAGAAGTGTATAGTGATCAAACTACTCATGCCTATTAGAAGAAAAGGAACAGCTGTTTCCCAGGGCAAAGCCTGAGCCACCTCAAGCTGAGGCAGTTCATCTCAAGAAAAATGTGATATGTCAGCCATGATTAGATTGATTAGGAAGATAAAGAGAATTCCCATAACTGAGAAGGGAGTGATCCTACTCAGAGCTAGTGGGAAACAAATTGGAAACAGAAGGAGTTCCAACTCCATGATGAACAGGTGTTCATCCCACAGTGAGTGTCAAAGACAGGATGCTGGAATGACAGATTCTCCCTGTAAAATAAGACTTGTGCAACATCAAGGGAATTCCAGTCATTCATCCTTCCCACAAATTTATTTTTCTTTGACAATACCAAAAAAGTTCATTCATATGTCTTCCTTCTAGCATTTTACATGTGTATATATCTGTCAGCTTCAATTTGCTCAGTAAAATAAACTAAAGCCAGTAAAGAGGAATTCAAAGACTTTTTGCTACAGTATTGTGATACTAGAGATACATTTAAACAATACTTTAGTATTTCTTTACATTTATTCATTGCATAAATTGGAGTTGATGAAGAAATTACTAAGTATTTGCTAAATACAAATATTTATGCAACAATCGCCAGACATAAGACATAAGATTTCCATGAAACTTACATTTTATAAATTTTCTTGCATTTTGCATTCCTGAGTCTTTATCTCTCCAGCCTATGGCAAGCCAATTTTTTTCTCTTTATTCTATCAATGCAGATATTTTTTCAGAATTTTATATAAATCAAATTGTGTGTTATGTCAGTATTTTGTCCATCTAGTAGCTTTCATTTGCCATGAGGCTTTTAAGATGCATTGCTATTGTGTTTATCAAAATCAATGTTTTTTATATCTTCATTCTACTCCATGTGTAACTAGTTTTTTTCAAGACTTATTTTATTCTGATTAATAGGTATATTCATTATATATAAAAATTTGAATATGTATTGTATTTTCACAAATACATTCAGTGGACTAATAAATTCACCCCATCTCCCTTTGTCCACCTAATCCATTTCAATTTCTATTAACCATTATTCTATATTTAAGATGACTTCATGTAGTAAAATGCACCATTTTCTGGTAGGATTGTAAGCTGGTACAACCACTCTGGAAATCAGTTTGGCAGACCCTCAGAAAATTGGACATAGTTCTACCTGAGAACCCAGATATACCACTCCTGGACATATACCCAGAAGACACTCCAAAGTGTAATAAGGACACATGCTCCACTATGTTCTTAGCAGCCATATTTATAATAACCAGAAGCTGAAAACAACCCAGATGTCTCTCAACAGAGGAATGGATACAGAAAATGTGGTTCATTTACACAATGGAATACTACTCAGGTATTAAAAATAAAGACTTCATGAAATTTGCAGGCAAATGGATGGAACTTGAAAATATCATCCTGAGTGAGGTAACTCAGTCACAAAAGAACAAACAGGGTATGTACTCACAGATAAGTGGATATTAGCCCAATAGTTCAGAATACCTAAGATTCAATTCACAGACCATATGAAGCCTAAGAAGAAGGAAGACCAAAATGTGGATGCTTCAGTTTTTCTTAGAAGGGTGAACAAAGTATTCACAGGAGGAAATAAGGAGACAAAGTGTGGAGCACAGATGGAAGGAAAGGCCACCCAGAGACTGCTCCACTTGGGTATACATCCTATAACACAGCCACCAAACCAGGACGTTATTGTGGATGCTGGGAAGTGCTTGATGATGAAAGCATGATAAGCTGTTTCCAGAGAGGCTCAGGGAGAGCCTGACAAATACAGCCATCCATTGGACTTAAGGTGGGGTCCCAGATGGAAGAGTTGGAGAAGGGACTGAAGGAGCTGAGGGGGGTTGCAACCCCATGGAAGGAGTAACAGTATCAACTGGCCAGACCCTCTGGAGCTCCTGGAGACTGGACCACCAACCAAATAATACACATAAAGGGACCCATGGTGCTGGCCACATATGTGACAGAGGAAGATCTTGTTGGACATCAGTGGGAGGAGAGGCCCTTGGGCCCGAGGGTGTTAGATGCTCCAGTATAGGAGAATACTAGGGAGGGAAGACTGGAGTGGGTGGATGGGTCGGGAGTACCCTCATAGAGGGAGGGGATGGGGGAGGGGATAAGGGTTTTCCAAAGGGGATACCTGGAAAGGGAAAAACATTTGAAATGTAAATACAGTAAATATCCAGAAATAGAAAAAGAAAATGTATACATCTTGTTCTATATCTGCCTTATTTCACTAATGGTTTTCAGTTTCATCCATTTTTCTTGCGTAGGTCATGATTATATTCATTCTTATGATTGAATAATATTTTATAGTCTGTTTATGAGTACATCAGTTGATTCCATACCTTATTAGTTGGGAGTAATGGCTAAATGACAGAGATGTGACAGATATCTCTGGTGACTTCATTTCCTTCAGGTATATACCTGGAATCCAGTAGCTAGAAAATATGATGAATCTATTCTTAGTATTTTGTGTAACATCCATACTATACTCTGTAGTGGCTATACTAATATATATTCCCACCAACAGTGTGAACACATTTATTTTTATCCAGATTTTTGCTAACATTTATTACATTACAGAATTTTAGGTTATTTTTCACTTTAAAAAGATTGAATTGGAAGTACATCACTTTCTTAAACTATATATAAATACAACTTGTTGAGTCTGCTTTTGCTGTTTGTGTGTTTATGGTTTCTGAGCTGAACATTTCACACTGGACAATCAATAAGTGGTCAGATCCCTGGGAAAAAAGCTAATTCTACTTCTCCCAACAGTCAATACTTGGCTATATTTCTTTGTTTAGGGTTGGGACCTCACTAAATTTCACTCCTTCTTCATTAAAAAGTCTATAAACATTATCATTGTTCTGGTCTTATAATGCACCCATTTCTAGGAGAGACAGTTTCATAGCAGACTTCCTACTATTCTGGGTCTTACATATTTGTCACACTCTTTTACATGGAAATTTCCTGAGCCATAAATACAGGAGCCAGGATGTAGCTGGATCTATCCAGATTGGGTTCCATATGATCTGTTGATCTCTGTACTATGTCCAATTATGTTTTTCTGTGATGGTATATATTTGTTGTAAAGAGAGTTTTTTTGATGAAGGTTGGTAGCTACATACTTATCTGTGGGTATAATAATGAGATTTGGAATATAGCAAGTGATTATGCTGGTCTAGCAAATTGCAGTAGGGGATTCTTTTTTAAGGATCATGACCTCATTTGTACCACAAAGCTTTCTAGGTTTTAAATACCAGACAGTATTTCCCTACTGTTAAATGATCATTGCTATTATATTAATTAAATAATTATTATTATTAATATATTATTTGTGTAAATTAGAATTTCCAATATAATTATATAACTTAATGGTTAATAACTACTTTTAAGCTAATACATATACCATTTTTACCTATCTTGGTCTAAGTTACATCATTGGGGATCTCCTTTGTTCTAGTTACTTCCATTTCCCTGCAAATTACAAGATGTCAGGTTTTAAAAAGCTGAGCAATATTCCACTGTATAATGTACCAATTATTACTATTATTATTATTACCGCTACTACAATTATTAGCCATACTGTCAGTAGTATGGTGAGTCTAACTGAAGATGTAATTAGTATTTTATTCATGATAGGGGACAGTTTTTCATATATTTGTTGAGAAGTATGCAAAAGATAAGTTTCCATTTTTAAGACATTTTACATGTATTATTTTGCTATGAATCTTACTTAGGAACTCTAGATAGCAACTCTATATGAACATTTTGGATATATCTTGCCTTATCCTATAGATTTGCATCGTGTTTTTGTTGTTGCTTTTCTTGGTTGTACAGAAACATTTTACTCCAAAATATTCCCATTTGTCAACTTTTGTATTTTTCTTATCTATGCTTTTTCGGGGATCATCTCCTCAAAAAGTTATTGTGATTAGAACATTGTGAAATGTCCTATAAATTAGAAAGAAAAATTATTAAGTATTTCAGTATATTATATACTTCTCTGCTCATAGGTAACTCCAAAATACGCATAGGTAAAATTAAAAAAAAGTGCCAATAGAAAAAGAGAATTGCAATTCAATTTCTGGTTTCTTTTTTTATTATTTTTATATACCATGTTTTGTTCTTCCACAGTTTCATATATGTGTATATGTGTGTATACACACACACACACACACACACACACAAACACACACACACACACACACACACACACACATATATATATCCAGGAAATTTTAGCTGTTTTCAACTTTAGTTCCTTTTTTCTCTCTGTCCTACTTTAATCCTCTTTTATAATATTAGGAATTCATTTTATTAAGTCTTTTTGATTTTTAGATCAATAGTGTTTGGTTTTATCCTATGTCTCTGGGCTGTGTAGTCTCTGGTTCTTGGTGACCCAAAGAATGCTGGGCATGGATTCTGTCCCATGTAATGACCCTTAGATCAAATTAAAATTGGTTGGCTACTCTCAGAATTTCTGTGCCACTATTGCCCTATATTATTTTGCAGGCAGGACAGAGTATATATCAAAGGTTTTGTGGCTGGCTCCATATTCACATTTCTCTTTCAGTAGCCTACAGTATTCCCGACCAAATGAAAGAGACTTAGAACACAGAGGTGAAGGCTCCTTTAGGCACTGGTTCTGCTTCTCCATGTACAATGAGTTCTTTGGATGTTCTCCACAGCAATGAGGCCCCACTGTCAGTTTGTGGAAAGGAAACATTTTTTGTAGCAACAGCCTGGGTTGTTCAAGGATTTCCATGGGACACTTTTGACCAACAATTCAAATGGATGCAACCTAGTCCTGACACTGGAAGCCTTGCCTGGCAAAAAGAAATAGCCAGTTGAGTCTCTGTGTCTTCCAATAGCACGAAACCATATTAGGATTACCTTAATTCATTTTAGGAAGTTTCCACTCTTCTAGGTTTCCACACCCCCAATTCCAGCCAACTTTCCCAACACACTTTCTCTCCTCCCTGTCTCCCCCAGCATGTAATGATCAACCCCCTGCTTCAGTCCTCACCCATCCCTATTCACCAGTAAATCTATATTATATCTGCCTCACAGAGAGAATGGTGTGCCTCCTGCTAGACCCCTCCTTGTTACATAACCTCTCTGGGTCTATGGATTGTATATAGTTTGTCATTTACTTGATGGGTAATATCTACACATAAGTAAATACATACCATATTTACTTTTCTGCACCTAGGTTACCACTCTCAGGATGGGCATTTTTCTAGTTATATCTATTTCCCTGCAAATTACATGATGTTATTTTTAAAAAGCTGAGCAGTATTTCACTGTGTATTGTACCACATATTCTTTATCCATTCTTCTGTTAGAGGGATATCTAGATTGTTTCTGTTTTCTGGCTGTTATGAATAAAGCCACAATAACCATATTAAAGCAACTATTGCCTTGGTAGTATAGAACATCTATTTGTTACATTCACGAGAGTGGTATAGCTAGATCTTAAGGAAGATTGATTGCACACTTTTTGTTTTTATATACACCCCTGCCACAATTTCCACTCCCTCCACTCCTTCTCCCAACCTCCACTATTCCCCAGATTCACTCCTCTTCCATTCCCCTTCAGAAAAGATTAAGCCACCCAGTGATATCATTTGCATGCAGCATAAGAAATATGCAATAAGACTAGACATAAACACCCATATTCAGGCTGGAGAAGGCAACCCAGTAAGATAAGGGTTATAGGAGCAAGTAAATGAGTCAGAGACACTCAACTCCCACTATTAGGAGTTCTACAAAAACCTCATGCTAAAGAACTACAACATATTTTTCAGAGGACCTAGCACCTTCCCATGTAGGCACTGTGATTGCTTCCTCAGTCTCTGTGAAGCCCTATGAACCCATCATAGTTGGTGCTGTGGGCTGTAGTCTTATGGTGTCTTTCACCCCTCCAGCTCGTAAAATCCTTTCCCCCTTCTTCTGTTGAGTTCCCCAGGTTCTGCCTAATGTTTGGCTGTGAGTATCTGCATCTGTTCCTATCAGCAATTTTATGTCTTCCCTTTTTGTGTGATCAACTAGTTTATAAAAGAGTTGCCTAAAGATGGAAGATATTTTTTGAAGTTAACTTACAGGGGCTACTTCAATGAATAAAATGGCATTCCCAAACTCTGAAACCATTAAATACCAATAAACTCTCAGGGTGCTGAGGGATCTCATAGTTTATTCTCAGATTCATGATGAAATGTTGAACAGCTCAATCATGGCTAGATCTTGTATTCAAAGCCATAGCTTCAGTGATACAAAATGATGAGTTTCATTATGGTATTTTGATACATATATTATGATAATTTTTCTGTCTTCCTTAATTCCCTTATATATACACTATTTCCTTATCTTCTTCCTCCTCATAAATAGACTTTTCTTCTTTTTACATGTCATGTAATCTCATTATTTTTTAACCTTTTACCTTCTACCCATAAGCTTTATCCATTCTTTTTCATGCCTCCCTTTCTTCCTCTCATGAACACTACGGACATAATCTTATATATTAAGGAAACTATATAGTGTTTGTCTTACTTCTATGTCCGATTTTCTTTTCTAGTGATTTACACTTTACATCAACTTTTCCCATATGTGTCATGATTTAATTTTTGTGGCTATATAAAATTACATAGAATTTTCTGTGTGTACTCACCAGTTCATAAATATCCAGAATGATTTTTTTCTTAATTATTGTAAGGAGTGTGCAGTAATAAACACTAATATGAAAAGATCATTGGAGTTTTAATTTATAGTCCCTTCAGGTACATATCCAGGAAAAATGTCTTCTGTTTTGAAGATATTTGCTACTATCTTCAATTTTGGATAATATCATCCAGTTGTCTTTACTAGATAACACCATCAACAACATTGATTATTGTTTCCCTTTCATAATATCCATGCAGACATTTTTGTCATTTTTTTCTTGATGGATAAAACATATTCTAGCAAGGAAAAAGTATTCTTGCAATAGAAGTACATCTGGCTGAAAGTTTTCTGATTCCAGCAGCCATCAGCTTGGTTTAAATAAAAATAAAGTATCCTAGTCATCAGGAGAGCTGAAATCTGGTCTTGTGTGATCATAACAGTGATATGTTACTTTCTACCTAAGTGCAAGAACCTAAAACATATAAGGAATAGGTTTCCAAACTGAAGCATTTGACAATTGAAGAGAACATCTTATGCTGAGTCTGGCATGGCCTTAGTGGGAACAGAATGACATGGTTCCTGCCTCTGGGACAGAGCCAGCAGGCATGGGCATCCAGGACAGTTTATGGCTACCATGGGCATAAAGCTTGTTTGTATAATAATGTACCTATTTTACATTACTCCTTTAAGGAATGTCCTTTCTGTTAACTTTAATGACTCTATGATAACCAGACAGCACAAATCCAGGAGGCAAAGGTTTGGCTAATGTTTTAGAGGAATGGTAAATTCTGAGACCTTCAGGACAGTCCTTAAGGTTGTAGAAAAGAGCTCTAAAAACATGAGTATGAAAATATATAATTTCTCAACTATGCAAAAAGTAAAGATGTCATAAGAATTATATGAGTGCCTTCAGGAATCTAAAGGAACAATGGCAGCTGCATTGAGCCAAATTATTAGAAAAATACTAAGGATGAAGATAAAGAGATCTAGGGATTACAGGAGATCCCACCACTGAGATAACTTTTTTGTTTGTTTGTTTGTTTGTTTGTTTAGGTATGCAAAGGCAGACAAATTCCTGAGTTCAGGGTTAGCCTGGGTCAGAGCAGGGTTAGGCCCAGGTGTGGTAGAAAAGGTAATTTCCGGACACAGTCCCATCCAGCTAGCTAATCATCTGTGCTTAACAGAGGCAGTCAGATCTTTGAATTCTTTTGAAATGCTAAAAGAAAATGTGTGCTTCCTGCCTCCTAAAAATTAAGGGGCCGGTGTCATATGAGGCTGATATTTAGGATAATCAAAAGGAAACCTGAAGTAATTGACTGGATTGATATGTAAAATAAAAAGAGTGGGCATATGATCTGCAGGAGATAAACTAGCCAGAGAATTGCTTAAAAATCTATCCCAAGCATAACATACAAACACAGAGAGAGAGAGAGAGAGAGAGAGAGAGAGAGAGAGAGAGAGAGAGAGAGATGTCTAGTGATTTCTAGAGAAAGCAAACTAGAGAGAAAGATTGCAGAACAGAGAGAAAGCTGGCTGAAAGAAAGCCTTCTCCAGCAGAACATAGGCAGCCAGCTTGGATCCACAGTTTGACTTCTGATCTTTTGTTTCTGTTGCTCTTAGACACCGCTCCTCTCAGAACTCCTCTCCAAACTGAGGCTAGTCTTTGGCAATCTGAAATTCAAATTATTGTGGACCACTAATGGAGCAGAAGACACATTTCTGAGAGAGGAAACATCTTCAGACTGGTGGAAATAGGGCATTTACATAATTTGAGAACTGCCCATGACTTGAGTTTACATTTTAGTAAAAAATATAACATTCTAAATTTGCTTCTGTCCATGAAGTAGTCATGCCATTTCATCACAATTTAAGACATGCTGGAGCCCCATGGAGGGAGCAACAGTGTCAACTGGCCTGACCCCCCCCCCCCCCCGCCTCCCGGTCCTCCTGGAGGCTGGACCACCAACCAAAGAATACACAGCGAAGGACCCATGGTTCAGATCACATATGTGGCAGAGGCGGGCCTTGTTGGCCATCAGGGGGAGGAGAGGCCCCAGTAAAGGGGAATGTCAAGGTAGGAATATGGGAGTGGGTGAGTGGTTGGGTGGGAGGTGGAATTCCCTCATAGAGGTGGGGGAGGGGGAGGGGATAGGTGGTTTCCAAAGAGGAGACCTAGAAAGGTGGAAAACATTGGAAATGTAAATAAAGTATCAAAAAAAAAAAGACATACTGGAGAAGAGATAAGGCAATCATTTGTTAAATTAAAGCAGCAGATAAGACAAGCAAAACTGAGTAACATTAGGAACTTTGTATATTTTTTAAGTCCTTCCTCACGAGGAAGAATACTGATAGGAGAAAACTTGTTTTCAGGTTTATGACTAACCATAATGTTAGTAGTCAAGTCATTCATCAACTTGGAGATTAGTAGATGCTGAGTAATCCTTAAATTCAAACTACTGTTTGGATCAACATTATTTTACTATGTCAAATTTTACTGAGAAGAATTATGAAGATGGAATTCTGCTGGTAAAAAACAAATGTTAGTTTTTTTGTATCCATAATACACCTATTCATTTAAAAATACATTATATTGTGAAATCGATAATATAAACATATAACCAATTTAATGCACAGCAGGCAGATGCTAGACAGTGATAAGTCAGAAGGTGACTTTATGATATTCCTTTCAAAATGGTAGCTATAATTGAATTTTCACTAATGGACACCTCCAGCAGTTTATGCCTGTACTAGTTCTGAGGAATCACCTTAATTAAACCCCACACCATCTAACCTTCAGAGCTGAGGTTTTCATTTTTCTCATAAATATATGGAAATTGTGCTTAGGTATTCTGGATAGACCCAGAAGAAGGCAGGATGGCTTTTCATTAAAATGTAAATTGTGGCTGCCTATCAAGAGCCATTAATAGGAATTTTTTAAGAAGTTAAAAAAGTGACAATTGTATACATAAGGGGTCCATGTGATTTGTCCAATTTTGGGCAATTTTACAAACAAACAGGGATATAGCTTATTACAATAAGATAATAGGCATTTATGAAGTCTGTCCCATTTGAATAGGAATATCTGTCTGAATGTTTAGGGCTTATCATAAAATAGAAAACAAAAGCTAATTAGAAAAACATCTAAGGAAAATGGATATAAATAGACAGTGAAAAACCAAATATTATTGAAGTGTGTTGAGAGTAGTTGGTAAGGTTGTAGTAAAGAACATGTATAATTATGATCAAGATATATTATATATATATTATATATATATATATAATTATATATATATATATAATTTTCAAAGAATAATAAAAAATATTATTTTAAAAATACAAAAAATGATGTTTAAATTCCTTGTAATCTAACTACCTTTATCAAGAGACTCATAATATAGTTTACATGGTACTTAAGATATAAAAGCTTGAGTTGTACTACATAGATCAATGAGTCTGTTTTTATCACAGTTCCATGCTCATTGTACACTATACCTCTGTAATATAACTTGAAATTAAAAATGATGATAGTTTTAGCAGATTTTTGTGTTTGTTTGTTTCTTTCTTTTTTCTATTCAAAATTGTTTTTGCTATTTTGGGTCTTTTGTATTTATGCATGAAATCGACCCAAATGTGAGTACTTATAAATTTAGCTACTTAATATTTAACAAAGATATTGAAATCATAAGCTGGAGAAAAGAAAGTATACTCAGCAAATGGTGCTGGGGAAATTGTGTCTGTCCATACATGTAGAAGAATGAACATAGAACCTTTTCTATCATTCTGAACAAAATCTACCTTCAAATGAATCAGAGTTTTAAAATTGAAACAATAAAACTGCTAGAAGAAACTATAGCCAACACCCTGTATAATATAGGTGTAAGAAAGCACTTTCTGCATAAGATTTCACTTGCTCAAAAGTTAATGCCAACATTTGTCAGGTGGGACTTCATAAAACTAAAATGCTTATGTACACCTCAAAACCAACCAATCAGGTAAAGAGGAAGCCAATAGAATAAGAGAAAATATTTGCCAGCTATATATCAATCAAAAGTTTAATATACAGAATTTATCAAGAAAAAAACAAGTAAACAAACAAAAACCCCACACAATTTTCTATTTAAAAAACGGACCTGGAACCAGAACAACCAGAGTAGAGAGTATTCAAAAAACCAAAAATAATGGCTAGGAAATAGGTCAAAAAAATGCTCATTGTGCAAAGTAATTAGGGAATTGAAAATCAAAAAAATATGTCAGATTTCACCAATCAGAATAGCAAAGACCAACAAGCACAGCAACAGCAGCAGCAATAACAACAACAACAGCAACAAAAACAAAAAAACCAATAACAAATGCCGGTATGGGGTTAATGAAAAAACTAACCCTAATTAAATTTTGATGGGATTACAGATTATTGCATCCACTCTAGACATCAGTATGGAGAATTTTCAAAATGATAAAAAAGAAAAAATTGACCCAACAATACCACTCCTTGACATAGGACCAAAAGATTCTTACTCCACAAATACTTGCTCATCTCTGTTCAATGTTGTCTTGTTTATAATACTGAAGAAATGGAGACAATCAAACAACTACAGTCAGCTAAGTGACACTGTGATATGATGAAATGGTTCTACCCAGGGAGAAGAACACTATTTGGTTATTTGGTTTCCAATATCACATGGCCAGCCATGAAAACATACATACATACATATATACATACAAACACACACACACACACACACTCATATATACATACATGCAATCATACAAACAAGATACAGTGAAGAGAGGAAGCAAACTGCACTTGTGTATTTAGGAATATATGTATATATATACATTTCACAAAAATGAAAAGGAGCCCATTAATTTAAAAAAGAATCAGGATGGATATATGATAGAGTTTGTAGGGAAGGAAGAAATGTATTTATTTTATTATAACCTCAACTTAAAGAAGTAATTTAAAAAATTTTATATAATATATTTTGATCATATTATTGCTTTCCAAGATAGGACTTTCCAAGTCCTCCTAAAAATATCCCTACACACACAACTTCAAGCTCTTTTCTCAAAACCAAAAACACAAACAGTAACAAAACCAAAAGCCAAAATAAAACCAAAAGATATAACAAATAAAGAACATGTGTGCATGTGCGCAGACACACAGACACACACATACACAGACACACAGACACACAGAGAGAGAGAGAGAGAGAGAGGGAGGGAGGGAGGGAGGGAGAGAGAGAGAGAGAGAGAGAGAGAGAGAAAAACCAGGGAAGAAGAAACCGAAAAAGTCCATTTTGTATTGGTTAACTATTCTGATCATGGGTACTAGACTGGATGGGTTTGATATGCTCAGTGTACTTATTATTATTTTCTTTTTAGAGATAACTGAATTTTTCCTCTCCTAGAAGTTATTGATTGCATATAACTTATTGGTTGGGGGGGGACTTTGGGCCCACTTTCCTTTGTCCATGCTGGGAATTTATCTGGTACAAAATTGTGCAGTTCTTCTGCATGCCGTATGAGTTGGTATGTGCATCACCTCTGTTGTGCCCAGAGAACACTATTTCATTGTCCTCATCTACTACCTTTGGTACTTGCTATCCTTTTTGCATTCTTTTCTGCATAGACCACTGAGCAATGAAGGGGAAGGTTTGTTGAAGACATCCCACAAAGAGCTGAGGGCTCCAAGTTCTCTTACAGTCTGCATACTGTCCAGTTGTGATTCTCTCTGTTAATTACCAATGGATGAAAGAAGATTCTTGATGCATGATAATCAATGCATCTATGTATTGTTATGCTGACATGTCAATAAGACTTTTTTATTGCTATGTTCTTTTAAGAGTCGGTAGCCAACGAGCACCAGAGAGGGGTGCCCTCCCAGGAGCCTGGAAAGGCCATGAGTGGGGTTGAGGGGAGTAGCACCTCTCGCCCAGACCCGCCCGGATCTGCCGGGATCTGGAGCCTGAGAACCCAGGGACAGAAAAACTGTGAACTTTCCGATTTACACTGGTGCCTGGGGACCTCAGCCTGGGCCACAAGGCTCCACTTGAACAGGGAATCCCAGAAGTTCTGACACACCTTTGAGCACAGGCAAAACCACCACTTCTGGATCAAGAGAGACCTTTACAGAACCTTTGGGGCATAGGAACCAAGGCACAGCTGGGGACAAGATCCTTCTGATTCCATTCTGCACCCCAGAGCGGACCCTGAGGGACAGCTCTCCAAACCCAAACACCTCTCAGAGAGAGCTGGTCTTCAAGGAGTACTGACACAGAGATCTGCAGGAGGGGCAAGCCACAACTGGA
>CM052722.1:32175719-32209137 GCA_028551405.1 Uromys caudimaculatus | reverse complement strand
CCATCCCTGCATCCCTGGGATGAAGCCTACTTGATCATGATGAATGATCATTTTGATGTGTTCTTGGATTCGGTTTGCAAGAATTTTATTGAGTATTTTTGCATCGATATTCATAAGGGAAATTGGTCTGAAGTTTTCTTTCTTTGTTGGGTCTTTGTGAGGTTTTGGTATCAGTGTAACTGTGGCCTCATAGAAGGAAACAACCCAGATGTCCCTCATCAGAGGAGTGGATACAGAAAATGTGGTACATTTACACAGTGGAGTACTACTCAGCTATTAAAAACAATGATTTAATGAAATTTGCAGGCAAATGGATGGAACTTGAAAATATCATCCTGAGCAAGGTAACTCAGTCACAAAAGAACGAACATGTTATGTCCTCACTGATAAGTGGGTATTAGCCCAAATGTTCTGAATACCCAAGTTTCACTTTACAGTAAACGCTGTACTGGAAGTGAAGTCCCAGATGAAGGAGTTGGAGAAGGGACTGAAGGAGCTGAGGGAATCTGCAACCCCATGGAGGGAGCAACAGTGTCAACTGGTCTGACCCCCCCGGTCCTCCTGGAGGCTGGACAACCAACCAAAGAATACATATGGAGGGTCCCATGGTTCGGACCACATATGTGGCAGAGGAGGACCTTGTTGGCCATCACGGGGAGGAGAGGCCCCAGTAAAGGGGAATGTCAAGGTGGGAATATGGGAGTGGGTAGGCGGGTGGGTGGGAGGTGGAATTCCCTCATAGAGGTGGGGGAGGGGGAGGGGATAGGTGGTCTCCAAAGAGGAGACCTAGAAAAGGGGAAACATTGGAAATATAAATAAAGTATCAAAAAACAAAACAAAACAAAAAACAAAAACAAAAAATAATTTCAAGAGAGGAAAACATTTAGGCTAATTGCAAATCTTCATCTTTCCTTTCCCTTTTTCATATCCAAACAATCTGTCCCTGGCTTTGTTGCAGACTAACTGTTCCAGCCTACCCCACTTCTCTGTCCTTATCTCCAGTGGATCACACAGATCTCCTCCACCCTTTCTTCCTACTCATCTCAATATCTAGGGCTCAACACTAGCAGACATTCCCTAGAAATTGACAGGCCACTCCAGCTAGGGAAGCAGGTAGGGTAACTGTAGATCTTTACTTCTCCATCCTCTGAATCAAATATGCATAGCTGTGTAGCAAACACCCAATGTGGCCACCCTTTCTTGCATGCCTGATCTCCAACAGATCACACAGGTCTTCATCTCCATCCTTCCTTCTTTGCATTCATCTCTTTACCCCAGCACTAGCTCTACCAGACATTCCCTGGGAACCCAAAGGCAACTAAATGAAATAGCCAATAACGGTGGAGACATAATCCCAACTGGAAATCTCCTATCACTAAAGCTTTGACTACTTGAATTGGGTTACCTGTTGGCCATAGGGAACCCATGACAATCACCAAACAAAGGTGTTGCTCAAACTATAGGTTGCTCTGCACACACTGACAGCAAGGACTCACTACTGAAGACAACATCTACATAACACATTAACAATGAAGATGTCCAGCCAATGCCTACATAGAGCCTTCAACCCTACATTCCAGAGTCTTTGGTACAGGAACAAATGTTGCATGTTCTCAAAAGAGAAACATAAACACCAAGTCAACCACAAACTTTTTATCTACAATGGTGTATGACCTGTAAGGTATTTTATGACAGTGGTGACACAAAGTTTGTAGGAGTAACCAACCAGTAACTAATTGGATTTAATACCTACTCTACAATATAGAACCAAATACACATTATTGCATAGATGCTCAAGAACCCTAGAGTAGATAGTTGTGGGACCTAGCGTAAATCCAAATAATATTAGTCTAAAAATAAGGAAAAAAATTAGTGATAAAACAACTCTAAATGATATTCTGCTATACTCATACATAAGTGCCTTATTAAATTATCCACAAAGAAGATTCATCCTACAACACATTGGAAGAAATATAAACACTCACAGCCAAATATTATACAGAGAGTAAGAGACCTTGGAACACTCTGTTGTAAATGGGATGGCTCCATCATAATCGCTGGACACAGAGGTCATGGAGCCCTAAAGAAGAGGTGGCAAAAAAGAATGTAGAAGTCAGAGGAGATGGAAGACACAAAGAAATCAAGGCTCTCTAAGTCAGCATCAGCAAATCTCATATGAACTTATAGTAACCGAAGCAGCCTATATAAGGCCTGCTTGCATCTGTATCAGGTCCTCTGAACTTCTAATATGGCTTCAATTTTAGTGTTTTTATGAAATTCCTGAGTGTGTAAAAAAGTGAGACTCTGATTCTGACAAGTTTTCTTAGGCTCCTTTCCTTCTATTTGTTTGTCCTGTCCACTTTTGATGTGATAGTTTCTGTTTTATATTATTTTATTTTATTTTGAGTGAATGAATGAACGAATGAATGAATGAATGAATGAAAATTTGGACAAAAGGGTAAAAGTTCACAACTGAACTATAACTTATACCTGCTGGGAGAGGAAAAATGAGTTTTTCTAGTCAAATGAAACTGAATATATTAACCATTCCAGGGAAGGCCTCAGATTCAGTACTACTTGAAAAACTTGTAATTAATTGGATTCTATATTCATGTGTGTGTGCATTTATGTACTTATAGTTTGGTGGGGGTTTTGTTGGTTTGTTTATTTGTTTTTTCCATCCTTTTTGGGTGAGGCTTTATTTTTCTTGGTTTCTGTATTGTGTTTTTGTTTGTTTTTTGAAAAAGAACTCAAAATTGGATAGATAGAGAGGGTATATGAACTAGAAAGACTTGGAGAAGGGAAAGAATATAGTCAAAATATCTTTAATCTTAAAAATTCTTTTAAATAATAAATAAAAAAGATCCAGGAAAACATGTCTTAAATAAATCCAAGTAATCATAAATTCAGAGGACCCCAAGAATCGCAATATAGCTGAAGAAAAATCCTGTTAAGTACCCTTCATGAACATGGCAGCTATTTAAAAAGTGAACTAAATACATGATTAATTTCATTAATGGAGTCTCTGAAACAAATAGTGGAAAGAAATTAATAAAATAGTTCAAGATCTAAAAGTGGAAATAGTGTCAATGACAGAAGCATACTGATTGAAATCTGAAAATGAAACATTTAGGAAATTAAACAGAAACTTGAGAGACAAGCTTCAGCAACAAATTATAAAAGATAGAGAAAGAATACTATATATATACAACATACTAGATGAAATGTATACCTCGCCAAAAAATGTTAAATTGAAAAAAAAAAAAAAAGACACAAAACATCCAGGAAATCTGAGACACCATGACAATAGCCATAGAGGATGCAGAAGAACCTCATAAGACAAAGATAGATAAAATATTTTTAACAAAGTCATAGAAAAAATTTCCCTAACCCAAAAAAGAGTTGTCTATCAAGGTACAAGAAGCAGAAAAATAACCAAATACTTTGATCCAAAAAGAAAGTCCCCTTGGCACATAATTATCAAAACACTAAATGTACAGAACAAAGAAACCATATTAAAACCTGCAAGGGAAAATGATCAAATAACTTAAAATAATACCTGACATTATTATGGATATTTTCAAATCTAGAATTGAAATGAAAATATGTTAACCTCTAAGAGATGACAGATGACAGCCAGAAATTCAATACTCAGCAAAATTTACAAATAAAATAGATGGAAAAAATAGGACATTTCCTGATAAAACCAAATTTAAATAATACATATCTACAAATCTTGGCCTAGAGAATGCACTAAAAATTATTAAAAAAAAAAGAGGTTAACTTCACCCAACAAAACACAGGGAATAAAGAGAAGAAACACACACACACACACACACACACACACACACACACACACGAAAACATTTAGCAGAAATCAACAAACAGGGGTCATTGATAACTCTCAACATCAATGGTCTCAATTCCCTTGGTGAAAAGACACATTAACAAATACAGGATAGAAATGATTTCAGGGTAAAAAAGGTGAGAAAAGATTCTCTAAGCAAATGCATATAAGAAGCAAGGCATAACAATTTTAGTATATGATAAAATATACTTCCAGCTAAACTTAGCCAAAGACATATGGAAGGAAACCATACACTCATCAAAGAAGATATCTTTCAAGAGAACACTGCAATTCTTAACATTTTTGCAACAAACACAAAGACACCCAACTTTGTAAAATAAACTGTTCTACAACTTAAATTACTATTACTCATTACACAATTATAGTGAGAGACTTGAATACCTCACTCTTACCAATAGACATGTCTTCCAGGCAAAATCTAATCATAGAAATGCTGGGACCAAATAAATATAAAAAAATATAGAACATTTCACCTAAACACTCAATAATTATATTCATAAACTTACCTTATTAACTCACAGAAACTGAAAAAACCAACTACTAAATGAAAACTTGGGACAAGACAGAAAACAAGAAATAAATGAAAGAATTGCCAGAAAATGAATACACAACATACTCAGACTCATGGGGTACAATGAAAGTGGTTCTAAGAGGCAAGTTCATTGCATTCAGTGCCAACATAAAAAAAATGGAGAGAGCTTATGCTAGTAACTTGAACAGCACACTTGCTCTAGAGGAAAAGGAAAAACTGACACCCAAAACAAGTAGATGACAAGAAATAATAAAACCCAGGGCTTAAATCAATAAATAAACAAACAAAAAATGATACAAAGAATCCATGAAGTGAAGAGTTGACTCTTTGAGAAAATCAATAAGATCAACAAATCTTTACCCCAACTAACTGAAAGTGATAGAGAGAATATCCAAATTCACTAAACTAGAAATGAAAAGGGAGACATAATAACAAACACTGAGGGAATCAGGAGTCACTAGGATATTGTAAAATCTGCATTCTACCAACTTAGAAAACCTAAAAGAAATTGTTAATTGTATTGATACAGTTCACCTATCAAAGTTAAATCAAGTTTAGAAAAACAATTTTAAAAGACCTATAACCTCTAGTGAAATAGAAGTAGAAATTAAAAGTCCACAATATAAAAGAAGCATAGGGCCAGATGGTTTTAGGGGAAAATGCTACTAAACTTATAATACCAATATTCCTCTTTTTATCCCATGCATAGAAACAGAGGGGATATGGTGCAATTTATTTTTCAAGGCCACAGTCACACTGATACCCTAAACAACAACCACATCATCATCATCATCAACAACAACAACAACAACCAACGCATGATTATTACATTAGATGCAGAAAAGGCCTTTGACAAAATCCAATGTTCTTTCATGATAAATATCATTGGGAGAATAGGCATAAAAATGGCAAACGTCAGAATAACAGAGAAGATTTACTGAAAGCCCAGACCTAGCATCACCTTAAATGAAGAGAAACTCAAAGCAATTCCATTAAAATCAGGAACAAAATAAGGTAGTTCCCTCTCTCCAGACTTATTTAATAAAACACTTGAAGTCTTAATAAAAACAATTAGACAACTAAAAGAGTTTAAAGGGACACAAATTAGAAAGAAAGAAGTCAAAATATCTTTATTTACAAATACTGTCTTATACATAAGTGGCCTGAAAAATTCCCTTGCAAAATTTCTACAGCAGTAAAACACTTTCAGAAAAGTAGCTAGATACAAAGTTAACTTTAAAAATCAGTATCACTCCATATATCCAAGTGACAAAAAGGCTAAGAAGGAAATCTTGGAACCAACACCTTCCACGATACCTTAAAATAATATGAAATATTATGAGGTGGCTCTAATAAAGCAAATGAAAGACTTGTATGATAAAACTTTAATATGCTGAACAAAGAATTGAAGAAGTCATTAGAAGGTGAAAAGGTCTCCCATTCTCATGGTTTAGTATGATAAATACTGCAAAAATGACTGCCTTATGAAAAGCTATCTACAGATTCAATTAGATTTCTAAAAAATTCCAACAAAATTCTTCACAGATCATGAAAGCACAGATTTTAGCTTCATAAGGAAATGAAAAAAAGACTACAGGGGATCTAAAACAATCCTGAACAATAAAAGACATACTGGAATTACCATCATCCCTAACCTCAAATATTTCTACAGATCTATAGTCATAAAAACAGCATAGTACTGGCATAGAAATAAATGCTTTGATCAACAAAATAAGATTGAAGATCCAGACATAAATTCATATCCTTATAGTCACCTAGTTTTCAATAAAGAAATGAGAAATACACACTAGGAAAAAAAATTCAACTCCCACAAATGTTATTTGAATAAATGGATGTCTTCATGTAGAAGAATGCAAATAGATTCATATTTATCACTCTGCACAATACTCTACTCCCAGTGGATCAAATACCTCAACATAAAACAAAATACACTGAAAATAATAGGAAAGAAAATGTGGAATTTACTTGAACTCAGTGGCAATGGAAAAGACTTTCTGAATAGAAAACTGCAAGCAACCACATAATAATTAATAAGTAACAATTTGAAACTGAAAACCTTCTGCATGGCAAAGGACACAATCATTTGGACAAATCAGTAGGGTGCAGAATTGGAAAATATTTTCACCAACATCATATCCAAGAGAGGGCTAATATTCAAAATATATAAATAACTCAAAAATGGATATCAAGCAAACAACTCCATTAAAATGAAGTCCATACATAAACAGAATTTTCAAAAGAGGAAACTCAAATTTCTGAGAAACACTTAAAGAAATGTTCAGCATTCCTAACTGTCAGGGAAATGCAAATAAAAGCTATGTTGAGATTTCATCTTATATCTGTCAGAATGGCTAAGATCAATAACAAAAGCGACAGCTCATGCTGGCAACGATTTAGAATAAGGGAAACACTTCTCCGCTGACATTGGAACTAAAAGCTTATAATACACTATGGAAATAGCAGTTCCTCAAGAAGATGGGATTTGATTTACCTCAAGATTCAGCTATATATACCACTCTTGGACGTTTACACAAAGGACACTACATCTTGCAACAGAGACACTTGCTTAGTAACTAATGTTCACTGTTGTTCTATTCATTATAGCCTGAAATTGGGAACAACCTAGATATACCTCAAGAGATGAATGTACAAAGAAAATGTAGTACATTTACACAATGGAATATTAATCATTAGTTAAGCAATGACTACATGAAATTCTCAGGTAAATAGATGGAACTCTAAAAAAGTCATCCTTTGTGAGATAACCCAGACTAAGAGAAATATGTTATTTGCTTATATGTGAAAATTAGCTGTTAAGTCAATAATAGCCATGCTACAATCTGTATACCCACAGAAATTAGGTATATAGTAAGAGACTATGAAAGGGAGGTAAATCTCCCTCGAGAAGACAAGTAAAATAGATAACTATGGGTTGACAGTTGGATGAGTGACACTGGAAATGGATGATCAGCTGATATAGGGGGAGGGAACAGTGAGAAGAGGCAAGGGATATATATATATATATATATATATACATACACATACATATATATATACATATTATATATCCCATATATAGAAATAAATAGGGATATATATAAATATATATTTATATGATATATATAAATATATATTATATATCTTCCATATATATTATATATCTACATATATCTACTTATATCTATATCTATTTGAAGATATAGACATAAATTCTATATACTACATACATGTGTAGATATATAATATATAGTATACTATATATACTATATATGTACTATATATATAGTATATATATATATATAATATTTGTAGCACATTATGTATGAAGGAGATCTAAATGAAATCACAAAATAATGAAGAAGACAGATACACAAATGGACACTTCTTGTCAGAAAATGAAGTTTTCACTACCAAATATTGCTTACCTATACTTGAGTTATAGGTCAAAGGGGTCCCACAGGAACCCTCAAAAAAAAAAAAGCTTGCTCTCCACAAATGTACTGCAAGGCCTTATCACAGAAGAGACCATCTACAAAACACATTAAACCTATACAAATATCTTGTACCTACCTAAATCTTTTACCCCTACAAGATATGGTAGTTTAACAATGACATATAGCTTGTGGAAATAACAAATAAATATGATTTAACTTAAGAACAACTCCACCAGATAGAACATCCGGGCACAGTTGTGGACTGAAGGACAGCCTAGAATCTTAATGTCTGATAATTATAAGCACTGAGCTTAAACTTATTTGTAAAATGGAAGAAAATATCTGCAAGATATTTAACAAAGATAACCATAACATGTTGAGAAGCTATTCATTAGTACCAGGGTAAACTACAATTTTATTCCTTTCCATGAGAAAAACTAAGAGACAATTGATTGAAGCATACAATCATGAAGACATCAGCAGAAGTCCTTAAAGGATGAATATCTGTCTGTGAAGATCATGAAGATTGTGGGAAATATCAGATTTCATATTTATACTGACTTGTCACAGAGTAATGAATTTTTAAAGATTGTGCCCAAGCAAGTGAAGACATCTTGATTCTAATACAAATTTATATCAGTATAATGTTGATAGAACTGCTTTAAGCTTTAAAGTGTACACATTCAACCAGCAATTCCAGTTATGCATATCTAAATTAGAATCCTTATACTGGTAATTTTCTTAGTAATACATAGATGGCTTTAATGATGTTCATCAAGAGAATATAGCATACAGAAAAAAAAAAAACATTTCACTAAAATGCTAGGAGTTGTTCCTCTGAAAGGTAAAGTGTAATTTTACATTGTTACTCTATCCTCTTTTCTGGTTGAACATTTAAATCCTTTGGCAACCTGATTGACAACACAGAAAAGTCTAAAACTTTTCTCTGACTTGATAATCTGTTAGTCAGGTAAGTGGAACACAGTGACTTCCATTGATTGTGTTGCACTTTGTAATTTGTTTCCAGTGCTAAGGAAATAAAACAGAGGAAAACCTTATTCAAAACTGCTATGTATTGGCATGCATTAACACCATTATTTAAATAATGCCATTTATTTGGAGTCCTGACCTTTGGAAAAATGTTGTTTGTGCCAGTGACTTTGCTCCTTTATATTTGAAATCATGTACTTCTTTGTTGACAGAGGATGAACACTGACAGGCCTGACATGGCATCACACACGGAAAATGACTCTCAGGATGGAAATTAAGAAAGAATTGAAAATGAAAATGGTTTCTTTGACAAGCAAATATTTCCAATTTATGAACTACACTCTGGAGCTAGAAGAAAAGTAATGGAAATTTATTTCAAATTCAAATAGGATTTCAAACAGGCTTATAAAATCACTAATATCATTGCTCAGAGGAAGAAGGATTCTGTAATAGGAAACCACCTTAAAGATTTACCTTGCTTTAAGACATAATTTGCTTCTCATTTACATGTGTATTGTTATTCTACATTATGTGTGTATAACATGTAACAACTGATTATAGTTTTGTTTTACTAAAAGTATACAAGGAGATCTCATTTTAAGCGTGATATGTAAAAAAACCCTACTATTAATATGTAAATTCAGATAGAAAAACCTTATCAAGACACCAAAGTGATCATGTAGATGACACCATAAACAAGAAATGTAGGTGGAAAGCTTTCTGATTGATTTCTAGTCCTTAAAATTATAAAATATATATTTACTGCAAATAAAAATTCAGCGAGCATTTTATGGCTCAATTGACTAGAAGTTCTTCCCTGTACTTAAATCATGCCTTTTATGAAATACTTATTTCACATTCCAATCTATACCATATGAAATTTCTGTTACTGTCTTTTGATTTTGTTACAGCTTCTTAGCAGCACTTGGTAACATCAGAAATTAAACACACATTTGGGTCAAATATGTATGCAATTATAAATAATGCTTCATATATATATATATCATTTTATATACTCTTTATAAAAATTTTGCTTGATACCTTATCTGTACGAAATTGGTTCCAAGAATTCAGACTGATACGAAGGTTCATAGATCCTTGAATTCCTAGTGTAAAATGGTATAGCATTTTATTTTAACATGATCATAACTTCCTGTACAATTGAAATCATGACTATATTCGTTATAGTACCTGAAATAAGATAAGTGCTATGTAAATATTTGTTATTTTCTATTAGGTAATGATGAAAAGGAAAACAACTTTAAAGTATAATGTACAATTTAATTCTTAGTTGTCCACTTGATAACACCTAGTATCATTGGGAGGTTGGACCTCTAAGCATGCCTGTGCAGGATTATCTTGATAAAGCTAATTGATGTGGAAAGGACTGTCCACTGTGGGTAGCACCAATCCCTGATTGGAACTGTATATCACATATATGAGAAGAGGCTAAGCATCAGGTATAAATCCATTGTTCTTTTCTAACTGTGGAGCAACTGCTTTTAAATACTTGCTGTCTTGACTTCTCAACAGCATGCACTGTACATTAATTGTGTACAAAATTATCCAATCATTTTTCCTCTAAATTGCTTTGGTCATGGCATTTTAATCACAATTACAGGAAAAGAAGCTGAAATATACAAATGGGTATATTTTTGAGGCAGGATATCAATATATAGCCAGACTGGACCTCAAACTCCTGATAATTCTCTTGCCTCTGCCTTTCCAAGGCTGAGTTATAGGCATTAACCAAGAATAATCTCAGGGAAAGTTAGCTCGGGTGTGCCACAGCAGAAATTAAATTCTCTGAGACAAGAAACTTGAACTTTTTCAATCCATATCACATTGGCTGTTTACAGTAAACTGGAACATGTACAAATCATGTAAATATATTCATTTCTCCAGAGAAGATAATTTACATACCGATTTACAAAAGAGATTTGGACAATACACCACAGCTTTTACAACTGTGGGAAAAAAAGAACTTATTTCACATTGTTAGCTATTTAAAAAGACTATCTCATTATATTTTGGGGTCAATGATTTTTACTATATTATAAATACAATTATGTGAGCTATGATTTTTTAACTTTTTGAAATATAGTTGTACTGGCTAGTTTTGTGTGTCAACTTGACACAGCTGGAGTTATCAGAGAGAAAGGAGCTTCAGTTGAGAAAATGCCTCTATGAGATCCAGGTGTAAGGCATTTTCTCAATTAGTGATGAAGGGTGGAGGGCCCATTGTGGGTGGTACCATCTGTGGGCTGGTAGTCTTGGGTTCTACAGAGAGCAGGCTGAGCAAGCCAGGAGAAGCAAGCCAGTAAGTTACATCCCTCTATGGCCTTTGCATCAGCTCCTGCTTCCTGACCTGCTTGAGTTCCAGTCCTGACTTCCTTTAGTGACGATCAGCAGCATGGAAGAGTAAGCTCAATAAACCCTTTCTTTCCTCCCCAACATGCATCTTGGTCATGATGTTTATGCAGGAATAGAAACCCTGACTAAGACAAATTGGTACCAGCATAGTGGGTATTCCTGTGACAACCTGACCATGTTTTGGGGAGGACTGTGGAAGGACTTTGGAACTTTGAGCTAGAAGAGCCATTGGGATGTTAAGAGCTCTGTGGGGTGTTCTGTAGGAGCTTGGAAGATAATGTTGAGAACAGTGCAGAAGATGGACGCCTGGCTTGTGAAATTTCAGAGGGAAGATTAAAGACTTATCAGGGCCATTGCTAGTTTGGTTTAAGATTCTGTGATTTTGGTTAGCTGGGACTGAAGAAATCAGCTGTGATTAACAAGATACCAGAACTACCAGAGCAAAACCATTGCATTGCTGGGACTATTGATGCTGGTTAGCTGGAGCTAAGATATTAACAGTGATTAAGAAGAGACCAGCATCACTGGGGTAAAATCTTCTGAGAAGTGTTTTCTGAGAGCACAGAGGCTGTGTTCCAGAGGTAGCCAGGGCTGTCCCTTGTGCAGTGGCTGTTTTAGAGACCATTCCTTATATTAGACCTTCCACAAATGCCGCCCCACTTTTTGTTCAGGTTCAAAATTTGATTAATTCTAGACAACACCCCTTTTTTGTTGGTCACCTTAGAGCTCACTTTGATTTGCCTGATCCTCTCTCTGAAGGAACTGTATGTGCTATGTTGCCACCCTATTTATTTGCCCCACATTTATTGGTTCTCTTGGCCTAGCTAAACAAGCTCATGCCTTATATCATTTAAATGCTCAGACCCTAAGGCTTCTTTTTAAGCTTACCAGTGAACAAGCATGACAGATTGTTAAACAATGCCCAGCTTGTGTTACCTATCCCCCACCTTGGAGTTAACCCCTGGGGCCTAGTCCCTAATGAGATCTGGCAGATGGATGTCACACATTTTGCTGAATTTAGCAAGCTTAAATATATTCATGTCACAATTGATACCTTTAGTGGATTCATTTTTGCCTCTCTACAAGCCGGTGAGGTTGGTAAAAATGTCATTGCTCACGTACTGAGCTGCCTTTTTGTTATGGGCAATCCTAGAATGATTAAGTCTGATAATGGTCCCAGTTATAGTGGAACTAAGTTTCAACAATTCTGTACTCAGCTACAGATCAAGCATGTCACAGGTATCTCTTATAATCCCCAGGGACAAGGCATTTTTGTGTGCACATCAGACTCTAAAAACCGCCCTTCAAAAATTAAAGAAGGGTGAACTGTACCCCACAAAAGGATCTCCTAGGAATATCCTAAATCATGCACTGTTTGTGCTTAATTTCTTGAATCTAAACAAGAATGGAAAATCAGCTACCAACCGCTTTTGGCACCCCAAAACTAATAAAAGTTTTACCTCAGTTTTGTGGAAAGATCCACTTACCTTTAAATGGCATGGCCCAGATCCAGTTCTTATATGGGCCCGGGGATCAGCCTGTATTTATGATACAAAAGAAGGGGCAGCCGGATGGCTGCCAGAAAGATTGTTAAAACAAGTAGATATAAATAATGATAATCATGAATCCAGGGAATAGTTCCTTCCTTGAGATCTCTTATTTTCTTTCTCCACAGAAAAATGATTGGCTTTGGACCCATAAGGGTATCCCTGTGGATGTTCCTGTGGATTGGCTATGCCACTGCTTCAGTCAATCAAGAAAGTATCCCATCTGCCACTTCTCCTTTTGCATGGCGATTTTTTATGACAGAAAATTATACTAGTTATGATAAGACTAAACAATTTGACCATCTTTTGGCCACCACTGATTGTCCACCCGAGGAATGTCAGAAACCCATAGTACTAAATTTTACAAATTTTAAAGCTAAGCCTGGGAAGTTTGCTCCTATCCTGTGCTTTCTGTTTGATCAAACATCATCCCACTGTAAAGGTAAATGGATTGAAGAAAACATGGAATGTCCTTACCAATCATGTAAGATTCATGACGTAAGACAAGTTAAAAAGGAACAGGTCCTCACTCAAGGTCCTTATAATCAACATAGCCTCTATCATTCTGAAACAAGTTATTCTTGCGTCTTTTGGGACCCATGGGATGCATGTTGGACTTCCCCAGTAAAGGGAGCCATGTACATGACTAGAGACACAACATGGCCTGGCAGCTACATTTACATGTGGAGCTCTTATATACAGGTCCAAACTGCTGTTCATGCTGATAATCTTAAAAATGAAAATGAGCTAAATATGCAGCTTTCCTCCTTGTCCTCCCAACATACTTTTGCTTGGCTCTCCCTCTTTAGGGAAGGCCTGATGCTTGCCAATATTTACAGGCATTGGCAATGTCTCTGCATACTTTCTTTGTGCGGTTTTGGGAAGACCCCCTTTGATGGCAGTTCCCTATCGTTCCCCCTTTAATAAATTTTCCACGGCCGTTAAAGGATTTTCTCCCATTCTTGAGGTGTAATTATATTTACCCCATAGTCATAAACAGTTTACCTTTTGTTTTTCTAATGCCAGCTCCAATCTATGTAATTTGACCATACCTTTTACCTTTCTGACAGTTGTTCCTGATGGTTTTTTCATCTGTTGTAATGGCACCCTCTTTAAAAATATTTCAACTCCCCTTGATAAAGGGTTGCTGTGCCTCTTTGTCACCTTGGTACCACAATTAACCCTCCTTACTCCAGCTGAATATCTAGGCTGGAGCAGCTTTCCATCTGATCAAACAAAGCAGGCCGTATTCCTACCATTGGTGGCAGGAATTTCCCTTACCACATCTGCAGTGGCTGCTGGTCTAGCAGTAGGAGCTTTAGGACACTCCCTTATTTCCACTAACAAACTTTCTCAACAGTTCCAGCTGGCTGTGGAGGCCTCGGCAGAATCCCTGTCCTCCTTGCAAAGACAGTTGACCTCTTGGCCCAAGTAACTTTACAGAACCGATGAGCTTTAGACCTGCTGACAGCAGCAGGAGGGATGTGCCTGTTCCTGGGAGAGGAATGTTGTTTCTATATTAATGAAAAAAAGCGGCTTCATACCCTTAGCCTTGATCTTCAAGGCAAAAGTTCTCCGCGGCAGCCGATAATTGATGGAAATCATCCATGTTCTCTCTTTTGATGCCCCTTGTGCGTCCCCTGACTAGTCTTTTGCTTTTAGTAACCTTAGGACCATTTATATTTAATAAACTTATTAGCTTTATAAAACAACAGGTTGATTCCTTGGCTTCCCGACCCATACAGGTACATTATCACCGACTTGACCTGACTGGGTTATTGATGAACCCTAGGTGAATGGACTTCCTACTGGAGCTGCACAAAACTCAGATTTGCACACTCCTGCTTACGAGCAGCGTGGGCACCAGAAGAGGTGCGAGGCAAGGCACTGCAAGGGGAGGAGCACATATTCTGTCTCTGAATCCCCTGTGGAGCAAACCTGATTGCATAGAGGTTGATGTTCAGAGGTGTTCATTAACCATCATTACATAAGGACAACTAGACCCTCACCTCCTCAAAAAGACACTGCATAAAAGGCATCTAGGAGGATCAGGTCAATACTCTCCCTCTCTAATAAAAGACTGCCATCTTTTAGACGGATACGCATCCACTCGCTAACTTCCACACAAGTTGCAAAACAAATAAAAAGGGAGGAGATGCCAGGAGCCAATAGAAGTAAGAATTATTTTTCTTGGCTTAGCTAACGCTAACTTGAAATTGAAAAGTCTAAAGTAGCTATGGGCCTAAGTTTCTGTTTCGTGAGAAATGAATAGTTCTTTCCAAGAAATCAGGTGACCCTTCTGCGGTTAGGCAGACAATAGATAGTTGCCTTGGTAACATATCCTGTTGGCAAAGGGGTCTGTTGCTTCTTGGAATTCCCCTGCCCCTATTGCTTTGTATAAGCTTCCTCCTTTTGTTACTATATAACACTGGTGAGAAATAAAATTTTTTGGAGCTTGATCAGACACCCTGTCTTGCTCTCGTGAAAGTGTAAAATTAAATGTGAAGCTCCACAACTTCCAACATCCATTTAGAATGTCTATTTTAACTGCATTGACATTCAATGAATAGTTTAAACTTTGCATCTGGTTAATTTTCCTGAGTAATTTTTAAATGTTTTTCCAAGTTTTTATTTTTTATTTTATTTATTTATTTTAACATTTTTTACAGTCTAGTCATTATTCCCCTCCTGGTCTGCCCTCTGACTGTTCCTTATCCTATACCTCCTCACCCTCTCCTCTCCACCTCCTCACCACCCCCAGGCCACCAGCCCTTTCCACTCCCTGGGGCCTCCCATCTTTCAAGGGTTAGGTTCATCTTCTCTCACTAAGGCCAAAGCAGGCAGTTCTCTGCTGTATATATGTCGGGGGTGGGGCACATATCAGCTGGTGTATGCTGCCTGGTTGGTGGCTCACTGTCTGAGAGATCTTGGGGATACAGGTTAGTTGAGACTGTTGATCTTCCTATGGGGTCATCTTCTGTCTGAGCTCCTTCCATCTTTTCCCTAATTCAACCACAGGGATCCCTGGCTTCTGTCCATTGGTTGGTTGTAAGTATCTGTATCTGACTCTTTTAGTTGCCTGTTGGTCCTAATGGATGGCGGTCATGCTATGCTCCTGTCATATAAGTCCTTTTGGGTTTGCGTTACCTCACTCAGGATGATATTTTCTAGTTCCATTTATTTGCCTGCAAAACTCATGATGTCCAAAAAATGGGGTATAGAACTAAATGAAGAATTCATAACAAAGAAATCTTGAATGGCTGAGAAGCACCTAAAGAAATGTTCAAAGTCTTTAGTGTTCAGGGAAATGCAAATCAAAACTACCCTGAGATTCCACCTTACACCAATCAGAATTGCTTAGATCAATACCTCAAGTGACAGTAGATGCTGGCAAGGATGTGGAGGAAGAGGAACACTCCTCCATTCCGGGTGGGATTGCAAACTGGACAACCACTCTGGAAATCAATCTGGTGGTTCCTCATAAAGTTGGAAATAGATCTACCTGACAACCCAGCTATACCACTCTTAGGCATATACCCAAATGATGCCCCACCATGCCACAGGGTCACGTGTTCTACTATGTACATAGCACCCTTGTTTGCGGTAGCCTGAAGCTGGAAACAACCCAGATGTCTCACAATGGAAGAATGGATGGATACAGAAAATGTGGTTCATTTTCCAAGTTTTTATAGTAAGTATTATAAAATAAAATAAAAAGGAACTAGTTTTAAAGTTTGTTTGAAAATATAAAGGATCTGCATGGGCAGAGGAAATAAGCCTTAATTTGAACAAGAAAAATAAGAAAGAAGATAGTTTCATCTAAAATATGAATTTATTGTGATTTAAACAGGGTGGTACTGACATCTACATACACAAAATAAATACTGCAACATGCTAGAAACTCTACTATGTTTAGAATTTTTTTGACAATGAATATGCTTAGAATTATGTTTTGACAAAGGTGCCAATAACAAACTGTTAGGAGGAAAGGATAGTTTCTTCAATATGCATTGGGAATGCTGGATGCCCACATGCAAGAGAATTAGATCCTTATCACAGCAATATATGTATGTGTGTGTGTGTGTGTGTGTGTGTGTGTGTGTAATCTAAAAATGGATTAAAGATATAGCATGTGTGCTAAAATTGTGAAAATACTAGGATAAATATAGGATAAGAGCTTCATGACATGATTTTGAGTATTAATTTCTCAGTTTTTTTCCCTGAAAGCACAGGAAACAGAAACTACTATGAGTATATGTAAGAGAGAGAGAGAGAGAGAGAGAGAGAGAGAGAGAGAGAGAGAGAGAGAGAGATTTCATCAAATTGAAAATATATACAGTAAAAGAAACAGTAGGTATATACAGTAGATAACACACACATTGGAAGAATGTATTTGTCTTCCTCAGGCTTTACATTTTATATAATCATGCATTATGGAAAAAAACATGAGATATTATATTTTCTGTGAATAATGTCATAATGAATGTCAAAAGCATTGGTAGTTTAATTATTTTAATTTTTTCTAAAATAGCTACCTTTTAAACTCTTGGATCACATTATAAGGGTGTTTTACACATGTCATTTCTGATGATTGAATTGCCATTTATTAGTCCCATAGAATGTTTTACATACATTAATCCAATATTAATGTTAAGAACTAGTTTCTAAAGTAATGTGGCTTATGTTCTATTTTAGTCACTGAAGATTAAAGTCTCAACAGTTATGAATTTATGCTTCAATTATGAAATATTTGAAAATGAAATATGTATATATGCACATTTTTTATATAAATATGTTCTGTCTTCCAACAGATAAAAAGCAAATATTTCAGCATCAAGCTAATAGAAAATAGGATTTCCACATAGAAAACTATCTGTGTTGATACATTATATCTCAACTTTTACTTACTTTTCTCCTAAGGAGATTGGATTCTTTTGTTGGGGAAGATTTTTTATTTTGAGAAAGCCTATTTATCCCAAAGTTGTCTCTTGATGTTGCTTTCTGAGTAAACGTATGCATAGCATACCCAGCAATACAAAACTTTGTGTTGTCATTGTTGATGGTTTATGATATGACTTTTTACCAAGGCAGGTTTCTATGTTCACTGACTTTTAAAATATATTGATATGTTAAAATCCAAATATTGTTTATCTGAAATAAATTCAGTGATCCAGTAAGATTTTCACAAAAATGCACACTTATTTAAGAATAGATTATTTTAGATCTTGGCCAAACCAACTCATGAGTTATATTGGGTCCCATTCAATTGTTTTAATGCATAGTTTATAACTTCTTTTAAGTGAGTATTTAAGAATATAAAACATTTCTTCCAGGGTTCCATATTCAACTGCTTAGCCACTTTAATGACTCATGATTATTTCACTTACTGGGTGACCTGAGCAAGGTAAATTGGAAGCATGTAGATATTTGGATATCAAGCCAGTTTTAGTTCCTTGTTAACACAAAAAATATTAGTTGTGTGGTATATATTGAGCACTGATGATGAACACTTTTTGAAATGGATCCCAACACATGTTGGGAGAGTGGAATCCTAAGAAATCAGCTATCCTTGAGAATATATTTTATTCTTTCTTGTAGTTATAGAAAGTAGTATCAGTATTAACAATACTGATAATTCTAGAATAAACTGAATTTTTTAGGCCATATGCTTCATACAAAGTTCAGTTATGGAAGCCATACATTGAAGGATCTTTGCAATTCTGGAATATGTTTGGTATGAATAGAAAAATTAGTGAATTTTTTAGAAATTTTAGCTTGTAGATCAAAGCACATAAAAAACACATATAAATTGTCTTCAAATATTAAGGCTGTTATTCTGTACACAGTACTTAAGAAAATGTCCCACATAAGAGATTAAATATATGATCCTAAAATACACATGGATTATAAGAATAAAAGATGCTACTTTCCAAAAAAACAGGGAATAATCCATAAAATAACTGAAACCAAATAAAAAATTACCTCTGTATTATGATATGGGATAGTATGAGATGTTGAAACCTATTTTAGCTTGCTTAAGATTTCAAAATTAAGTATGAGTTAAAAGTCTGAAGAACTTATAATTTTTTTTTAAAAGTATTCTGAAATTATTTGTAGTAAATATACTGCCTCAATGAGTTAAGTTCTGTAGCAACTCATGGAATCATCATAACAAATCTTGACTATGAATTTCAGAAATATAAATATAACCATAGGAAATTCAAGCAACTTGCTCAAGTTCAAACTACTAGAAAGTAAAAGAAAACAGATTGATGATAAATGAATGATCTCCAGATGCCATGATTTGCATTTGACCTGTAGAGTTAATGCAGTTTAGTGGTTAAAAGTGCAATTACCAGTGCTTTGCAGGAAACTTCATTGTCCTCTACTCATGATTGTTTATTAAAAATGATACTTCCAAGGATTATAAAATATCCCTATCCAGAAACAGAAATCTATTAATGGCAAAGAGTCAGTGACAATGTTGAGATAAGCTTGGAGGTAATCAGTTAATAAGCAAATGCTAGATGTTTATTATTAACCACATCAAGAAAATACATCTTCTGAGTTTGAGTTAAGATAAATATTTGGATGCCTTTATTTCTAAACAATTGACATGATATGTTTTTCTTTAACTAATTCAAATAACAACTATCTTTAAGTTCCACTGAGAATCTATTACCTATAGTATTCAATAGTATTAAATGCCTTGTTATTTGTCAATATTCTCTTACATTTCTCTTGATCTTTCTTATCTGAAATGAGAACTTCAACAGCAGATATGCTAAACTTCACCAGGGCAAAACTTTTCTTTTAGGTCGACAGGCTGGCACCTGTCCAAGAGCAAAACATCGAAATTTTGTTTTCACTCATTTTTTCCTTTGAGTTTTATTTTTGTTAACTTCTTGCTGCACTTTATAAAAATATCCATGAGAAATGACAGATAGTAGTGTCTGATCAAAAAGGGTGCTCTACCACTGCACAGGCAGTTCACTAGTTTGGACAAGAGCTTGATCTATTATTAGTGCCAACATCAACTCTTCTACACTTGCTCTCAGCTGAAGATACTGTTTCCCTTTTTGGTGAATGTGGAACAGGAAAATTCCACTTTCTCCAACTTACAAGTCTCTCTGTTCTAACTCACCATTCTCTTTTTCTGGTTACTATGAAGTAACCATTCTCTTGGTGATGAAGAACATTTCCAGATATATATTCAGTCTCAAATCTTTCTGCCTGTTCAAGGATTTTGGCAAAATAACCTTTCATTTTTCACTATCAAATTTATAAATTCATTAGATGAAAATTCTTTGACACAGTGGTCTTGTGCCATTACTAAAGTATATATATTAAAATTGAAAACTCTTGAGGAGAAACAGAATTATAGATGGAAAAAGCAATGAGTTCTTTTATAAAATTATACTTAAACTAGGAAGAACATACACTTACTTCATTATTTTTATTTTATTTATGAGTTGCCTAATTTTCCATATTTTGCCATTCATTAATAAATATTAAAATTAATGTATTTATACATGATATGAAAGTAACAGTTATTTGCCTGATACAATTGTTGTCTCAGGGCTTATTGCTGAATATGCTTATCCTTTTATTTCATTCTGAACACTGGATGGCTGGTTCAACAAAGAAGTTCTGGTTGAAACTCCTTTCCAAGATAACTGATTCAATCTGGCTGTTCTTATCTTCTCAGTGAATTGCTCTGCTTGGCTTCAAACTAACTCTGGCATTTTTTTTTAATCTTCTGGATCCCTATTCTCTGGCTTCAACTGCCTCTGCTGACATGCGCTGAGCTGCATTAACACAGGAATGAAGTCAATTCTACTGCACTGCAATCACTGCACAACTTCCAACTGATTAAACATGACAGATTGAACTGATTTTCTATCCCTGTGCTGATCTGTTATTAAATAGCTTTTCTCCTGAGAGTTGGGCATGTCTTTTCTCTGACTCAGTCTGTCAAACCTTTCTCGGCCCCTTAATTAGACATCATTGTTTGGGGCTAAAAGTGTATATTAAAGTACTCTAGCCAGGATAAAGGTATGTACTATGAGTGTGTCTACATTCACGTCAGATTACACAAATCTAGAAGGTCTTTGGATATGATGAGAGTAGCCATGTTATTGGATTAAAATTTCTCTAAGAATGATTCATGCTTTTGCTGCTATTTATATTTTGATGTTTTTTATTTATTTATTTAAAGGATTTGCAAGATTTTAATAGTAGTCTTAAATTACTTTCTTTTGGATAATATATTCTTTATAGAAATAAGTTTTTGAACCATTTTTAGGAGCCAACGAGGAAAAGCTATAAACTAGCAGGTGATCTTCCTGAGATGTGTCCACCTTAGATTAAAATCTATGATGAATTTGTTCTGGTAGGCAATGGTCAGTAGAAATCCATTTCAGGAAATATTCCTGTTATTATGATTTTCCTGTTATATTAAACATGTATAACAATCACTACATATTAGCCTACCCCTTTGAGCAGATCTCTGCAGACTTATGAAGATATTCTATCTTACAGCTATACTACGGAGAAAAATCAATAATGATTCTTACTACATAAGTTCTTTTCTTTAATTTTTTAATAGGTTATTTTATTTATTTACATTTTGAATGTTATCCCCCTTCCTGGTTTCCCCTCTGCAAACCCCTCTTCTGCCTTGCTTCTATGAGGGTGTTCCCCTACCCACCCATTCTTGGCTCCCCTCTCTGGCATTCCCCTACACTGGGGCATCAAGCTTTCACAGGATCAAGGGCCTCTCCTCCCATTGATGCCTGACAAGGTCATCCTCTGCTACATATGCTGCTGGAGCCGTGGGTCCCTCCATGTGTACTCTTTGGTTGGTGATTTAGTCCCTGGGAGCTCTGGGGAGCGTCTGGATGGTTGATATTGTGGTTCTTCCTATGGGCTTGTAAACCCCTTCAGTGCCTTCAGTCCTTCCCGTAACTCCTCCATTGGTGTTCCCTGTGCTCAGTCCAATGTTTGGCTTTGAGCATCCACATCTGTATTGGACAGGTGCTGGCAGAACCTCTCAGGGGACAGCCATACCAGGCTCCTGTCATCAAGCACTTCTTGGTATCAGCAATAGTAACTGGGTTTGGTGTCTTCATATGGGATGGATCCCCAGGTGGGTCAGTCTCTGGATGACCTTTCCTTCACTCTCTGCTCTACTCTTTGTCCCTGTATTTGCTTTAGACAGGAGCAATTCTGGGTTAATTTGTTTGAGATGGGTAGGTGGCCCCATCCCTCAACTGGGGGCTATGCCTAACCTCTGGATATGGTCTCTAGAGGTTCTCTTTCCCCTTTGTGGGGTATTTCAGCTAATGTCATCCCCGTTGGGTCCTGGAAATCTCTTACCTCTCTGGCATCTAGGACATTCTGGTAGCTACCCCAGTTCCCTATCTACCACTGCTACATAGCTCTCTTCAATTTCCTGACCTTCTGTACTTCTCTCCCCTGTCTTCTCCCCACCCACCCCCTGGTTATAGGTCCTTTTCCCCCTCCCCCTCCTCTCTCCCTTCCAATTACTTTCCTTCCTCTACTTCCTGTGACTATTCTTTTTAAAAAAAATAATTATTTATTTCTTTATTTGTTTATTTATTCACTCATTCATTTTAACTCCAAATTTTATGCCCCTCCCAGTCTACCCTCCATATGTTCTGTATCCCATACCTCCTTCCAGTCCCCCCCCCATCCCCATCTCCAAGTGGTTGTCCCCACCCCCTACCCTCCACCCCACCTGACCTTAAACTCCATGGGGCCTCCAGTCTCTTAAGAGGTAGGTGTATTTTATCTGACTAAACCCAGATCTGACAGTTCTCTGCTGTATATTGGGGGCCTCATATCAGCTGGCGTATGCTGCCTGATTGGTGGTCCAGTGTCTGAGAGATCTCTGGGGTCCAGGTTAATTGAGACTGCTGATCCTCCTACAGTGTCACTCTCCTCAGCTTCTTCCAGCTTTTCCCTAATTAAACCATAGGGTTCAGCAGCTTCTGTCCATTGCTTGGGTGCAAATTCTGACTTGATTCAAGTAATTTTAGGAAGAAAGTTTTTAGAGATAGTCTTAGTTGCTAGAAAGATGTAATAAAGTCAGAGTCAAGAATAGAATGTGCCCACTCCTCAGAATAGTAAGTAAAGGTTACATAATAAGAACTACAAAGAGCTTTTATAATCACACTAACAAGAAAAATAGACTTGGGTCAGTTTTGTGTTCAAGGAAAAACATTTAGGTCTATGGATAAAGTCAGAGGTGTGTATTTATGAAATGTAAGGCCATATAAAATCTGTTGCTTTGAACTTTTAATGAGCATATTATAATGAACACTGCTTTGAACTTAATATCAACATTCTTCCGTAACTCCCATTTTATGTAACATTTTATCCTGAGGTAATTTTCTAAAGAAATTTTTGTCTAAGAAGGTATAAAAAGACCAGAGAAAAGAAATAAAGTTGTTGGTTGAGTGATTTGGCTTGCAGAGCTTTGCCCCATCCATCCATCCATCCATCCATCCATCCATCCATCCATCCATCCATCCATTAATTTATCCAAATGTATATGTTTGTTAGTCTATATGTTTGTGTGTAGGTATATGTGTATATGTGTAAGAATGCATGAATATTTATGTAGTTGTTTGCGACAGACGGTCAGGCCTGTTCAGAATGTGGGCGTATGAATATTTGAATGTTTACATTTCTGTGCATATTTACTTGCATCTTACTTCATTTCCTTTCCTTTCTCTCTGGTTCACAAAGAGTTAACCAGCTTAGCCAGAGAGGCTTAGGCCTGATTCTTCAGAGAAAGGTGCCCAGCAATAAATCTTTTCACTTATCCTCTGCTGTTTTATGATGAGGTGCATTTCTTGCCTCAGAGGAACTCACAGAAGGCAGGGCAACTTTTGAAGCATATCGACTTAGACTTAAGAAGGGTAAACGTTTTATTATTATACAGCAAAACTTAATCTTACCTCCTCCAATGTTCTTTCCCCTCTGCTGCCTCAAGAAGAACCAAACAAGAAAGAAGAACCACTCTGCTGACTCTGCTGACCCTGGGAAAATCCTGTGAAATGTAGATTATTTTTCCTTTCTTTATTCTACATGAGAAAAATCACAACAATAAAATTTGCCCTGCCATTTGGGACCTCAGAAATAAATGTTTTGGTAGATCTTGTGTCATTTGTCTATCTTTTTATAAAAAAAAATTTTGCTACTTTATTTACATTTCTAATGTTTCGCCCTTTCCAGGTCTCCTCTTTGGAAACCCCCTATCCCCTCCCCCTCCCCCGCCTCTATGACGGTATTCACTCACCCACCCACCTGCCCACCCACTCCCTATTCCCACCTTGACATTCCCCTTTACTGGGGCCTCTAACACCCTCAGGCCCAAGGGCTTCTCCTCCCCCTGATGGCCAACAAGGCCCTCCTCTGCCACATATGTGGTCCGAGCCATGGGTCCCTCAATGTGTATTCTTTGGTTATTGGTCCAGCCTCTAGGAGCACTGGGGGGGGGGGGTCAGGCCAGTTGACACTGTTGCTCCCTCCATGGGGCTGCAAACTCCCTCAGCTCCTTCAGTTCCTTCTCCAACTCCTATGGGATTTTAAAGGTATAACGAAGAAAGATATCTGTTATGATAGTCAGTATGATGTTTAATGTGCATTAGCTACATAATGCTAATAAAAACTACATTTTGATTTAAAGTTGTTGTTGATGACCTGCAACAGTTTTAAAGCCTTTGCATATTAGTAATATAAAATAGTATTAATATATTTTTAAAATATTATGAGATTTAACATATAGTTACTTAAATTTTTTATATTGCAAAATCAGAAATAGTAATTTGATAACTTTCTGCTGTAAAAGTGAAAACAGCATTTTTCTCATGTGAGTGGGTTATTATTTTCAAAACACCTTATCTTTGTACAATCAAAAATATTTAGCCCTTAATTTAAGTGACAGATCTTTGTTAGGATGTCTGAGATTACACAAGCAATAATTATAATATAACATGTTTGAGTCATTCTCCCCATAATCAATCACATAGCTAATTTATAGTTTTCTTGACACTGAAGCTGATTATGTAGCGCTGACATAAGCAATAAGATTATTTAGTGGAATAAACAAAAAATAATTTGGTATGGCTAACTTACCTGATTGTGCCTTCTACAAAATATTCAATTTTCTAGCAGTGGTGTAATGAAAAGCTAAATCATTATGTTGATATATGTATGCTCTGGTATATGGATATTTTAGTGTTACAACACTGCAGTGAGCTGCATGAATAGAAGTTTAAATTCATATAAAAATAATTCCTTTATGCACTATTCTGTGAAATGTCTGTTCACATGGATATATTCAACTGCTAGATGCATAATAGAATTCTATGTACCAAGCAAGATTCAAGCACTGACATGTAATTTTGCAAGTCAAACAGACCTAAATGATATTGAGTACTTTGACATGTGGCCAGATTGATAATAAAAAAAAAGGTAGGTAGTTAGTTGCTGAGTATTGGAGACCAATGAAGGTGATATCAGAGTGGGAATAATGCATGCATCAGGAGAAAGCACAATAAAATGAATTAGAAATGAGAAAAGTATTTAAATAAATGACATTGGCAAGTGATACCCACTATTGTAGAGCAAAAGAAGATAACAACTAAAAGTTCAAATGTTGCCAGAAATATATCAGGTCAAGGAGAAAATTAAAATAAATGATACATGAGGGAATGATTATGGTCAGGCTAATTACAAGTAATGAATATATTAAGAAAATATTATCAAATGTCTCAAAGCCATTAAAATATTGCACATGTATTTAATATGACAAACAGATGCCATGATTATCAGTAATACTGAATTGTCTAAATTTGGTAAAGAAAGATAAATTTTACTACAAGGCTAAGATTTGCTTGATGTCAGTAATTAAATTTTTGACAGTTTTTCTGAATTGTGGATAGAGAGGAACTCTGAATAATGTTCCCAGAAATAAATATAGTCTGGTTTACAACAAGGACAACCAATATTATTGAAGTCTCTATAATTTGTCCTTAGTGTGTCTGTTTCTTAAAAAATACTTCTTTTCTTCATTTAACTTAGAGAGAAAGGGAGTATACCTATTAGATGTAATGTTTCCCATTCTCCAAATATGTAGTGGAAGTTCGTGAAGAAAACCGCACTGAAATCTGTATTCTAGCAGTACTATCTTCGATAAAATTTCATATGTTTATGATGAAATCATACTTCCACATGTTCCTATATGAAGCTTACTATGTTTATGTTCACTGTAATGTACAATTAGTGGTTGTTTTTTTTTTTTTTTTTTTTTTTAGTATTTGATCTTATGTTTATGGATATCAACTAAAGTTTTATCAACCATCACAGAAAGAGTTAAGGTTCAGCAGAATTGAAGTATGAATGATAAATCTTATGTTTTGCAAATTTGTCTAATAAAATCTCTGATATGGTAATTGGTAATTTAAATGGCCCTTTTATTATTACTGAAAATCAAGATTAATGATAATTGTTATTCTGCAAAGGCATAATGTTTGTATGAGAGTTGAAGAAAGTCATTCTGTTTCTAAAGAATTATACAGACATAGTTCATGACAAGTTTTATGTCTGATTTTACCTGCGAGGTAAAATGTGCTCACTGGTACAGTAGTGGTTTAGTTAATATGTGGCAGCTAGTACTTAGTGATTGAATTTGGAGCCTAGTCTACAGTAGGAGATTTTATGCCTGATACTGGTCAAAATAATCTGGATGGGAGGTCATATGCCTTATAATGGAAACTGCTATTATAATTTCTAAATGATTATATTATCAAATTACCTTCTAGAATATTTATATTTTTATACATAGTCTTGGGCTTATTTCAGTCTTATAAAGATAGGATTATTTTTATAGTGAACAATAAACAGTGCAGAGCTGAATAACTGGATAAAGTGAAATTATTAAGGGACTAAGTGCCCAGCCATAAATGAGACTTGTATATTATGGAACAGCACAGAAGGGGTAGAATGAATATAAGAACTGTGAGATACAGAGCATATCTGTGAAATTCTGTATTTTAAACATGGTTTGCCTGATGTTTGGCTGTTATGATGTGCAGGAGATTGAGGCAGCCAAAACGCCATGGTTAAATGGGGCTGATAATCTCCCATACCCATTCTACTCAAAAGCTATTCTCAGTGGATAGTTGTTATGGGAGAAAGAATTCTTCTTTACTGAGGTTGTAGCCATTAAGAGAATAACCTTTTTCTAGTAGTTGGCACCAAACACATGAACATATGAGCAACACTAACTAGACTTAACGGGTTATCTAAAAGAAAAGACATAAAATTGGGAGAGGAACATGATGGTGGGAGGAGTATGGGAAGAACTAAAGTGTGAAACTGGTAGTAGACATGACAATATTATACACATGGATTTCTCAAACATAAAGAATATTTGTTTAAAAAATAGATTGCAAATTGGTTCCTGAAAGTAGCGCCCTGCTTAGTTTAATCTAAATAGAGGATTTTTTCCTTCTAGGTATAAAAATTAGAGAAAATTCTAATTTGTATTCAATTTTAGAGTGCTATCTAAGTTAAAATATCTCTGTTGATAAATGTTGATTAAAAGAAGTTATATAATTGTAACCAAATATATATCATTGCATTAATCTTTAAATTTATTTCTTTGTTTATAATTTCTTACCCATACAGTCTCTCATCTGTGAAAAAAAAGCAGCACCTTCCCCATCCACTTCTTTGGTAAGCTTAAGAAGTTAATGTACCAATACCATGCAGTTTTTATCACTATTCTCTGTAGTAGAGTTTGAGGTCAGGGATCAGGTATGGGAGGAGAAGTGGGGTATGTACAGAAGGTCAGGAATTTGAATAGAGGTATGTAGCAATGGGGGATGAAGAATAGAGGTAGCCTACAGAAAGTACCAGATTCCAGGAAAGCAAGAGGCTCCCAGGACCCTACAGGAATGACATTAGCTGAAATACCCCACAAAGGGGAAAGAAAACCTGTAGTGACCATATCCAGAGGTAAGGCATAGTCCCTAGTTGAGGGATGGGGCCACCTACCCATCTCAAACACATTAATCCAGAATTGCTCCTTTCTAAAGCAAATACGGGGACTAAGAGTGGAACGAAGACTGAAAGAAAGGCCATCCAGAGACTGACCCATTTGGGGATCCATCCCATAGGCAGACACCAAACCCAGTCACCATTGCTGATGCCAAGAAGTGCTTGCTGATAGGAGCCTGATATGGATGTCTCCTGAGAGGCTCTGTCAGATTCTGACAAATACAGAGGTGGATGCACACAGCCAAACATTGGACTGAGCACAGGGAACCCAATAGAAGAGTTAGGGGAAGGACTGAAAGAGCTGAAGGGGTTTGCAACCCCATAGGAAGAACAACAATATTAACCAACCAGACCCCTCAGAGCTCCCATAGACTAAATCACCAACCAAAGAATATACACGGAGGTACCCATGGCTCCAGTCATATATGTAGCAGAGAACGGCCTTATCTGGCATCAATGAGAGGGGAGGCCCTTGGTTTTTGTGAAGGCTTGATGCCCCAGCATAGAGGAATGCTAGGATGCTGAGGCCAGAATGGGTGGGTAGGGGAGCACCCTCAGAGAAGCTGGGGGGAAGGAAGGTAGGATAGGGGGATTACAGAGGGGAAACCAGGAATTGGGATAACATTTGAAATGTAAGTAAATAAAATAACCAATAAAATAATGAAAAAATAAAAAAAGAAGGTAATGTACTCTTGAGCATGCTTAAATTATAACAGAATTTACATTTATATTGATCTAAAAACACTATTGAGCAAGCATCACTTAGTTACTTTTCTATTACAGTGATAAAACACTATATCCAAGACAACTTATAGAAGAGTTTTCTTGGGTCTTATGATTCTAGACCATTAAAAGTCCAGAAAAAAAGTGAAATCCAGATACATACACACAAACAAACATACACACACACACACACACACACACACACACACACACACACATCACCAACATCAAAATAATAGGAGATAGCAAACATTGGTCATTAATATCTCTCAATATAAATGGACTAATTTCTTTCATAAAAAGACACAGGCTAACAGAATAGATGCAAAAACAGGATCTATCTTTTTACAGCATGCAAGAAACACACCTCAGCAATAAAGATAGACATTACCTCAGAGTAAAAGGTTGGAAAAATGTTTTCTAAACAGATGGACCCTACAAGCAAGCTGGAGTAGTCATTCTAATATCTAATAAAATAGACTTTCAACCAAAATTAATCAAAAGAGACAGGAAAAAATACTTATTACACATCAAAGGAAAATCTACCAAGATATCTCTACTCTTTATATCTGTGAACCAAACAAAAGGGCAGCCACATTTGTAAAAGAAACATTGCTAAAGCGTAAATTGCACACCAAACCCCACAAGTTAATAGTGGTAGACTTCAACATCCCACTCCCACCAATTGACAGGACATCTAGACAAAAACTAAACAGAGAAATAATGATAATGACAGATATTATGAATCAAATGGTCTTAACAGAAAACTATTGAATATTTCAGACAAACACAAAAGAATATACCATCTTCTCAGCACCTCATGGATTCTTCTCCAAAATTGACTATATAGTCTGTCCCAAAGAAAGCCTGAATAGATATAAGAAAATTGAAATATCACCTGGTATCATATCAGATTATCATATATTAATGCTGGACTTTAACAACAGAAATACTAGAAATCCTACATACTATTGGAAATTGAATAACTTTCTACTTAGTGATCACTAGGTCAGGAAAGAAATAAAGAAATTAAAGACTTACTAGAATTCAATGAAAATGAAGTCAAAACATACCCAAATTTATGGGACAAAAATGAAAGCAATACTAATAGGAAATTTCACAGCACTAAGTAACTCCATGAAGAAATTAGAATATTATCATATCAGCAATTTAAAAGTATAAATGAAAGCTCTAGAAAAAAATGAAGTAAGCACATGAAAGAGGAGTAGAATGTAAGAAATAATAAAAATCTGGGCTTAAATCAATAAGATAGAAACAAGGACAACAATACACAGAATCAACAAAATAAAGAGCTGGTTCTTTAAGAAAATCAAAGAGATAGACAAACTCTTAGCCAAATTAATCAGTAGTCAGAGAGTCAGTATTCATATAAACAAAGTCAGTATGAAAAGGGAGACATAACTGACACTGAGGAAATCCAACATCAAACTAAATGAAGAGAAATGTAAAGCATCTCCACTAAAATCATTGAAAAGACAAGGCTACCCACTCTGTCTCCATCTATCTAATATATGAATTGTAGTTCTAGCCAGAACAATAAGACAACTGAAGGAGATCAAGTAGATATAAATTGGAAAGGAAGAATTTAAAGTATCGCTCTTTGTGGATGATATGATAGTATGCATGTAAGACCCCAAAAATTTTACCAGAGAACTCCTACAGCTGATAAACAGCTTCAGCAAAGTAGCTGGATAAAAATTAACTCAAAAGAAATCACTTGTTCTCCTTTATACAAATGATAAATGGGGCAAGAAAGAAATTAGTGGAGCAACATCCTTTGTGACAGCCATGAATAATATATTTTGTTGTAACTCTAACTAAGCATGGGAAAGAGCTGTATATCAAGAAATTCAAGTCTCTAAAGGAAGAAATTGAACAAGATATCATAAGATTGAAAGAGCTCCCACGCTCATAGATAGGTAGGATTATCATAGTGAAAATGGCCAACTTACCAAAAGGAATCTACAGATTTATTGCAATACCCATCAAAGTTCCAACAATATTTTATAGAATTTGAAAGAGCAATTCTCAACTTCATATGGAAAAACAAAAACCCAGGATAGCCAAAATTATCCTGAACAGTAAAAGTACTTCAGGAGGAATCACTATCCCTGACTTAATGGTGTGCTACAAAGCAATATTGATAAAAACTTCATGTTAGAAACAGAAACAGACAAATTGATCAATAGAATAAAATTGAAGTCTAAAAAATAATCTTACACACTTATGGACACTTGATTGTTTGATAAAGAAGTCAAATCATACAACAAAAAATGAAATTATCTTCAACAAATGCTGCTATACTAACTAGATGTTCAGCTGTAGAAGAATGAAAATAGATTCATATTTATTACCCTGCACAAAACTTAATTCCAAGTGGATCAAGCACCATAACATAAAACTGGATACACTAAAGCTCCTAAAATAGTAAATGGGAAATACCCTTGAACACATTGGTACAGGAGACAATTTCCTGGATAGAACACCAGTAGCTCTGGCTCTAAGACCAAGAATTGATAAATGGGACTTCATGAAACTGCAAGGCTTCTGTAAGGCAAAGTGCACTGTCAATAGGACAAATAGGCAGCCAACAGATTGGGAAAGGATCTTCACCAACCCTACATATCACAGAGGGATAATATCCAAAAATTTACAAAGAACTCAAGAAGTCAAACACCAACAATAAAAATAAGCCATTTAAAAATGGGATAAAAATTAATCAAGATTCTCATGAACGAGAAGCACTTTAAAAAATGTTCAAAGTCCGTAGTCATCAGGGAAATGCAAATCAAAACATCTCTGAAGTTCCATCTTACATCCATCAGAACAGCTAAGATCAAAAACTCAAGAGATAGCTTATGGTGGCAAGGATGTAGAGCATTGCTGGTGAGAATACAAACTTGTACAACCACCTTGGATATTAATTTGGGTGTTTCTCAGAAAACAGGCAATAGTTCTACTTCAAGACCCAGCTATACCACTCCCTGGCATATTCTCAAAAGGTGCCACAAAGTCAATTGCTCAAATATATTTATAGCAGCTTTATTTATAATAGAGAGAAACTGGAAACAATATAGATGTCCCTAGACTGAAGAATGGATAAAGAAAATGTGGTACATCTACACACTGGAATCCTATTCATCTATTAAAAGCAAAGGCATCATGAATTTTATAGATAAATGGAGGGAACTTAGGAATATTATACTGAATGAGGTAACCTAGGCCCAAAAGGGCATGCATGGTATGTACTTACTTATAAGTGGGCATTAGTCATAAAATACAGGTACAATGCTAGACTCCAGAGACCCATAGAAACTAAACCAGAAGGGAAACCCAAGGGAGGAAGCTTGTGTCTCACTGAGAATGGGGACTAAAATAGTCATATAAGGCAGATAAAGGCAGGAAACAGAGAGAGAAGGAATGATGAGGGGGTATAAGGAAGGGAATGGGGTTCAAGATCAGGTATGTGGAAGGACAGGAGAGATGGTTAGATGGCCATGAAAATTAATGAAAATCTGCAACTGACGGGGCGAGGAGGTAGGTGGAATCTCCACGAAGAAACAGAGACACTGGATAAGTGAGGCACCCAAGCATCAGTGGGGTTAACCCTAGCTGTGACTCACTACACTGGTGATATGGAACTTGAAGAGCCCACTTCCTGTGTCTAGGCAGGAATCCCAGAGGAGCTACAGAGTCTCCAATCCACCCAAAAACTTTCAATCCAATTTTTATCCTCTCTACAAGAAATACAGTCTTGAGAGGTGGATCAGAGAATGACAAACCAATAACTGGACCAACTTGAGACCTATCCCATGGTCAAGCACCAATCCCTAACACTATTAATACTACAATGTTATTCTTGCAGACAGGCGCATGTCTTCTGAGAGCTCTACCCTGGAGCTAACTCAGACAGATACACCCATAGTCAAACAATAGATGGAACTTGGTGACTCTTATGGGAAAATAGGAGAAAGGATTGCAGACCCTGAAGGGAATAAGAACTCCATAGATGACCAACAGGGTCAACTAACCTGGACCTTTGGGGCTCTCAGAGCTTGAACCACCAACCAAAGAACATACACAAGTTAGCACTAAGCCTCCCAGCATATATGTAGCAGATTGGCAGCTTGGTTTTGTTTTCTTTTTTTATTTTTTATTTCAGATTCCATGTTCAAAATTTTTTTTGATACTTTATTTACATTTCCAATGTTTCCCCTTTTCTAGGTCTCCTCTTTGGAAAACCCCTATCCCCTCCCCGTCCCCGCCTCTATGAGGGAATTCCACCTCCCACCCACCTGCCTACCCAGTCCCATATTCCCTCCTTGACATTCCCCTTTACTGGGGCCTCTAACGCCCTCAGGCCCAAGGGCCTCTCCTCTCTCCCTGATGGCCAATGAGGCCATCCTCTGCGACATATGTGGTCCGAACCATGGGTCCACAGATGTGTATTCTTTGGTTGGTGGTCCAAACTCCAAGACGGCTGGGGGGGGGGTCAGGCCCACTAATGCTGTTGCTCCCTCCATGGGGCTGCAAACTCCCTCAGCTCCTTCAGACCTTCCTCCAACTCCTCCGTCTGGGACCTCACTCTCAGTCCAGCAGTTACTGTAAAGTGAAACTTGGGCATTCTGAACTTTTGGGCTAATATCCGCTTATCAGTGAGTACATACCCTGTTCGTTCTTTTGTGACTGAGTTACCTCGCGCAGGATGATATTTTCAAGTTCCATCCATTTGCTGAAAATTTCATTAAGTCATTGTTTTTAATAGCTAAGTAGTACTCCATTGTGTAGATGTACCACATTTTCTGTATCCACTCCT
>CM052722.1:32157908-32175219 GCA_028551405.1 Uromys caudimaculatus | reverse complement strand
GAGTCAGTGAGCTCTGGGGACGCGTTTCCCCTGCTATGAGCTTTTCTGCGTTCCTGGGAGAGAGAGGATTGTCTCCCGGAGCTGCCTGTCTATGGAATCCTTGTGTCCCAGGCAGAAGTTTCCTGCCACAGGCGCCCGCTTTTGGCGAGTATTAACTTTCAATGAGAAGTTTGGAAAGAATGCACACACCAAAATCATAAACAGTTACTCAGCTAAGGGCCTGGACTTGGTAATTCTTCTAGTTTATTTCCAACTATTAATTTAATTTTTAAAAAGATTCAGAGCCTGGCAGTGGTGGCACATGCCTTTAATCCCAGCACTTGGGAGGCAGAGGCAGGCGAATTGCTGAGTTCGAGGCCAGCCTGGTCTACAGAGTGAGTTCCAGGACAGCCAGGGCTACACAGAGAAACCCTGTCTCAAAAAACCAAAATTAATTAATTAATTAATTTAAAAAGATTCATACAAGTTAAGGTTATCTATTTCCTTTTGAGTTAATTAATGGTAACATTTCAAGAAATTTGGCTATCTCATCTAACTTACCAAATTAATAAATATAAGGTCATTTAAAATTTCTCTTCCTATCTTTAATGCTTTACGATCATTAGCAGTAACCCTCTTATTTTTGAAAATATCATTTTTGGCCCTGCTTATATGTTTGCTTGCATGTCATCTGCTTTATGACTCATGGTGTACTCATGGCATGAGTTATCTCTTAACTGTTTAAGATTTTACACACACACACACACACACACACACACACTGACTTCATGCACACTGGAAATGAGAATCAGATATCTGTTAGTCACCATGCAGTATGCAGTTGCTGGGAATTGAACTCAATACCACTGGAAGAGCAGCCAGTGCTCTTAATTGCTGAGACCTCTCTTTGGCCCCTGGATTGTCTCTTAAAAGAATCCATTTTGATAAATTTGGAGATTGTTTGTTCTTACATCTCAGTTCTCTCACATATCCATTGAGAACTGTTTATATTCAATTCATTTCAGCTTTTCTCCTGGTGAAGAGAGAATCAGACTTGCAATGGCAGATTCTGATATCAGCAGATATCCAAACTAAACCAAAATGTCCACATGACAATGTTAATAAATTATGAGTGATCACTTGTGTGTTTCTTAAGTCAGATTCTAAGATCACAAATATTTATTATTTTTACTTATAGTATAAAATGTCAACCAGATAACTATTTAATTTACCAAAGGAGGAATTTTTATGTAATTTGAAATTAAAGTGGATTAGGAGATTTTCTCCTTCCATTTCATCTTAGAGACAGGAGCACTGATACTGAATTTTTTGACCCAGTAAGATCATTTGCAACATATGACATAATTGAGAGATCTGTATCACTTGTCTTCTAACCATAGATCTAACCAATAACATATTTCTATTGATTAGCAAAAGTTAAAGCAAACTTTTTAAAAATTCCTTTCTCAGCCTACTATTATGAAGCATGCTTATTTTAATAATGTCTTGGATTCTGAACAAAACGTTTCCATATGTCATATTATTGACATAGCCATAAGAAATAATTTTAAATATTTTGACTCCAATTTTAATGAATTTTGAATTCCTACTGAAATTCACAGAAAATAAGTAATTTTTTCAAAGCAGATGAAACTCAAATGGAGGAAAGAAAAAAAAAAAAACTCTTCTTCACATGAGCAGCCAGCTGCTTTTCTCATGATTATGGCCACTTGATATAACTGCCTGGGCTATTTTCAGTACAAAAGAATTCACACCTGCTTTTCAGCTTTGCAGTCTCTGCTTCCCAAGGCAGCCTTCTGTGTAAAGTGAGTGCTATAAATGGCCTGCTTCATTTTTCAATTGTCTGTAAGGCCTGTAGTTCTTTTAAAAACATAATAAACATAATCAAGAACAGATTTTACAATGTTTTATGTTACCAGACATTCTTGAAATAGTAAATGACTTTATTGGAATCACCTATGCATAGTAAAGCTTTTGCTCAATTTGAATATAATTACATTTTCTTTCTTTCTCTACTAATGTAATTTTTGCTCTTCAACCATGAGTATTATATCTCAATTGTGAAATATTGCTATTTGTGAATATACGCAATAACTTTCCTAGACTTGAAACATTTTAAGGAATGATATTGTGATATTTTCATTACTGGACCCATAAAATTTGGTTAAGTTGGTCTTAACAATGACTTTGAACATATTGACAAAAATGACTTTTCAGGTTATGAATGCAAGTTAGGTTGATATTGGAAAAAATTATAGTCTTCTTGTAAATAGAGTAACTAAGACTTAGCCAACCAGATTAGACAAACTGTTAAAATACTTTTCTCAAATCATGTAGAAATAAGCTGCACCCGTTAGGGCTACCCCTGGGACTGTAGCTCCTTCTCTCTCAGACTGTCATTTCTTCTCCTGTGTCTATGGGGCTAGCATTGCATGTGGTAGGGAAAAGCATTCAGAACAATCTTGGCACTTGATTCTATAACCATGGATAAAGCAAAACCATCTAGGCATGGTGGTATATGTTTTTCATACCAACATTCAGGAGGCATAAGTAATAGGATCTGAATTTAAGGCTACTCTGAGCTACATAAATAGGAGTTTTCACAACAATCTACAAGAGTAAAAAAATAAATAAACTATACTTCTTGTAATTTTGTCTTTTAAAAAGCTTAATCACATAAATACTCACGGGTAGTAGGACATTGGTGAAAATGTATATTTTTATTCTATTTGTGACACTTTATAACTGTGTCATGTTGTGGACAATTAAAAAAAAATATTCCCAACCATAAAGAATATTTTTAGTCTTAAATGCTCAAGTAATTTCCTTCCTAGATAAATGTTAGTATAACAGAGATAAAAGTGTGGAAATAATAAAACTCCAATTTCTTTTCTTTTTCAATCCTAATTTTCTTTCTACTTTTTAAATAATAGGCTCTCATCATGTTACCCAAACTGCTCTCAAATTGCTAGGCTCAGCTTACCTTGCTCTTTCAGCCTCCAAAATGGTAGAAAGTCTAAGCTAGAGGCTTGCATCACGACACCCAGCTAAATATTTTATTTTCTTTCATATGCAGACCAAAGAATTAAGGGAGTTCATGACAACTCATGAGAGTATAGATTCCAAGAACTCTCAATGAGTATTCTCTTATTTTTCCCAAAGTATTCTTTCTTCCAATTCATACTGCTCATGCTTTTTCCTACTTTTATCTGATAGAACACTGTAAACTTGGATTTGTTAGTGTACACTGGGGGTCTCACTCTTTGTATCCCAATTATGAGATTACATATATGCATAAGTATAACTTTGTAATAATGTGAATGAGATTTTTCTTGCTAGATTATTTTTGCTGTTGTTATTTTGAGACAGGGTTTCACTGTGCAGCATGTGGTTGTCTTGAAACTCTCTGTAGATCAGGCTGGTCTTGAGCTCAAAGAGATCCAGATGCCTGTGCCTCCAAGTGCTGGGACTAAAAGGCATAGCCCACCACAGCCTGGATTCTTTTCTATTATTGATTTTTATAATTAATTGTTTTGTTTATTTATATCCAAAATGTTGCCTCCTCTTGATGGTTCTCACTTCCAGAGTTCTTCACCTCATCTCCCCTACTTTTCCCCTCTGATAGAGTGCACACCCTAGCATCCCCCTTTCCTGGGGCATCTAGTCTCTACAGGATTAGGCTCATCTTTTCCAACTGAGGCCAGACAAGACAGTCCTCTTCTAACAAATGTGTCAAGTGCCTTGGGCCAGATCTTTGGTTGGTGGCTTAGTCTCTGAGAGCTCCTAGGTGTCTGAATTAGTTGATACTGTTGGTCTTCCTATGCAGTTTCCATTCAGTTTAGATCATTCAATCCTCCCACTAACTCTTCCATAGGGGTCCCTGACTATAGTCCAATGTTTGGCTGTAAGTATCTGTATCTTTCTCAGTCAGCTACTGGTATAGCCTCTCAAAGACAGCCAGGCTAGCAACTCAGATTCTTACTATAATGTTTAATACTTGTCTTTCCTTTCTTTCAGCTTCTTTTTCATCTTTTTCCATGGTTTCTTTTTTTTATTTTAATTTTTCTTAATACTTGTATTGATTACTTAAGAAATTCATGTCATGAATTCCAATCACACTCACTGTCTAGTTTTGCTGGGTCTAGCACCACACTAGTGAACTGCCTCCCCATCATCCAAGAAAGAAAGAAAACTCCAATTTGTGCTGCTAAACTCCATGTTTTTTATCCCATCAATCCTATCTCAAGAAATTGATACATTTTAACAATAAACTTAAATAGTTTCTTTTTTGTGTGTTTAGCTTAGCATATACTATTATAGCTATAGAAATTACATTTTTATTATTTCAGAAAGATAGAATTATGTTGTACAATGTGCACTGTAACTTGATTTTTCTCACCCATTGTCATTCACATTGCAAAGTTCCCTTTTTGCTAATTAGTCCATATTTGGATGTATTGTTTTCAAATATTTTAATATCTACATATAGCACTGGTAAGGAAATACTACAATTTCTCAAGCCACATCATAAGGTTTGTTTTGAAGAAAATGTGTAGAGATAGTACTGAGATGTACAGATATATATCTTAAAGATAATTTTTAGTTTTATTATGGAGATTTCCAGGATTGCAGAGTTGAATCACAGTTTCTGTATATTTTAAATTTTAATTAATTGCCTTGGGGTGAATTGCCTCTAAAATATGTTGAAATCATAAATCATGGAACTTATGACTGTTATATTATTTAGAAATGTGTTCTCTATAGATACAAGCTAATGGAAAATGATGTGGCTTGATCCAGTGACTAACAAGTTTATAGAAGGGAAATCTAGTTACGAACATATGAACAAAAAGATTGTTTGATATAAGGCAAAAAATGGAATAATGTACCTATAAGCCAACAACCACAGAAATCAATGAAAACTTGAGATCCCTTAAGTTGCAAGAGCAGCTTCCTGCAGCTTTATTATGTATTCACAGATTCCATGATGAAAAAAAATAAATTCTGCTACTTTTCATCAAAATTAGAAGTATTATTTAGAGTTACTCTAGAAAACTATTAGCTGTTCATAAAACAGGTATTATTGTATTACTTTGTTTTATAATAACAAGTGGTCCATTTACTATCATTTAAAACATAGACTTTAAAATTTAAATTTGAAGATAAAAATTCAATATGAGTACACTGTATTAATTTCATTTCCTCAACTCTCTCCGTCATTCATCTTGCCCATGCATCTTCTACTTCCCTTAGAATTCATGACCTCATGACCACTTCTTCTATAATTATTTTTGTATTACTGGTTCACACACATGTATATACACATAATACTAAGTCCATTTTGTGTTGTTATATATAGGTGTGCTTAGGGTTGATCATCTGATATTAGAAACCTTATCAGGGTTGTCATCCCTGAAGAAAACTGATTCTCCCCACCTCAACAGTCATTTAATAGCTATAGCTCTTTATCTATGAATGGAGCTTTGTGAAATTTCTACCTCGTACTTTTGCATGCTGGGTGATATTGTCATTACTCTGGTCTTATTAAGGCAAATATATTGAGATCTCATGGGTGGCCTTGTCTTGTCATGTCTAGAAGACATTCCCAGAGCTGTACATTAGATACCTAAACATTATCTAGGTATTCTAGCTCTTAGAATCTTCCACCCCCTTTGTTGTTTTGTTTGTTGCTTAGAATATTCCTTTAATTCTTATTTTACATGGTACTGTTTTGAATAAGATAGTGATTTACTTTAAGTGACTTTCAACATTTATTAATATGATCTCTAATCTTGATTTTACACTTTAACTTTATGGGTTATGTTGTCATATTTTAAGATAACATATCCATCATTCATTCTATCCTACACTTTTGGATTTATTTTCTTGGATTTCATTTTTTTTTTTTACTATTTTTACATGCAACTCACCTTCAAACCCACATTTTTCTTGTGTCTTTTAAAATTGTTCATTTAATACAAGTTAACCATTTACTAAGATAAAAAATATTAGCTAATATTCCTCTTAATATCCATTATTATTAGTAAGCTCTAGCTTAAGTTAGAGTTTTTCATGATCTTGTATTTGTAGTATTTGTGATGATTTATAGTTTTCTTTAAAATTAAATTTTATCATATTGATGAATTTTAATTGCTTTACAAATATTCAATATACACCCCAACTACAAATTTGAAATAATATGTGACTTCCAAACTTGACTTAAGTTGATCAAAACTGAGCAAGTGTAGTACCATATCTTTCCATCAATAGATAGAAACAAAATTTTTAATAGAGCCCAAACCCTAGATCTTTAGCATATTAATTTTTAATATTTAATATGCTAAAGTCAGTTTCTTTATCTATAGAGTTAGGAAATATATTGATTATGTAATTTTCCTAACAAATCTGTGAGTTATTTCAAATAAGGTATAAACCAGGTGGACTTTATGAATTCCACTTTAGACAACCAGTTCAGAAACAAAATATATATTTTTACGGTTGTTAGGGTTGGCTGCTGATGCCTTTTTAATAGTGTATCTCCTTCCATTGTAGTAATCTCTGCTGAATGAAACTGCTTTAAACATGTTTATGTTCCATCCCAGGGGCACCATGTGACCATTTCCATGTCATGCTTTCTGATGCTCTTGCCTCAGTTTAAGATAACTCTGAAGGGCTTTTAATGCCTCAGCTTTTATTTTCAGTGGTTATTGAAGCCTCTGCTTCAATGATATGTATCAACCATTTCTTGCTTCTTAATTTTGAGTCTACCATCTTTTCACAGGAGTCTATAATAGGGGAATCCTTGGTGGCTACTACATGCCACCAGTCAGAATGTTTTCATGGGAACAAATTTTAGGATACTACTTAGAGAGCTCATGACCAGTATTCAATAAATGATACTATTATAGATTATGGGTATTATTACATATCCTAGTATTCAGTCTTTCCTGCTAACCTATAAAATATGTCTAGTTTCATGAACATGGTGGAGCGCTCTCTCTCTCTCTCTCTCTCTCTCTCTCTCTTTGTCTCTCTCTCTCTCTGTCTCTCTGTCTCTCTCTCATAGTTGGCATATAGCACTTATTCTCGTCTGATTCTCATTATGAGACCAATTATGTAGTTCTTAACATGGTAAATTTTACTACCTGTGCAGAATAATAGCACATACCATGCAACATTACTGAAAACCAACCCAAGGGATGGGCATCTGTTATTTCAGTTTTATCATTTCAAGCACAGTATGTTCCAGGCTACATTGATCCAAGCTGTCAGACAAAATATGTTTAATGCCCAAATAAAATAAAATAAAATGAACTACAAATGTTGAGAAAATTTTGGTTAATGTTTTTGGAGATTGTGAATTTTAGTAATAACCCTCTACATCGAAATCTCTGTGTGTGAATGATGTGGCTCATGAGAGCAAGTGAATACTATTTAACAAATATATATGAACCAATATATATATGCAGATACACTTCATTCAATACATACACACACACACACACATACAAACACACACACACACACACACACACACACACACACACACACATATATATATATATATATATAAAACAAGAAAGTAAAATACAGTTATGTGTTTACTGTATTAATTAAAGATGGACAGCTGCCTAAATTTGATATAAGGAAAAGGAGTGTTTTATTTATTTTATTATTCTTCCCTTTAATTATCTATAATGTGGATTTAGCAACCATCCCAAATATTCTCAACAGGTTTTTTGGAAGGAGCTGAAAAATGGACAAATAGTCAGGAATGTGGTTGTATGTTTAATTGCTACTTTAATTTTTAAATTTAAATGAATTAAGCTAAAGCTATATATTCTAGGTGGTTTCAATAAAACTGAATACTGGCATGCTATTTTTAGCAGGAGTGCAGGCTATGAAAATTCTAACTGCAAATAAATTTTCCCATATCTATACTGCAATTTGATATCACTGATTGATCCGTCCTCAGTGATTTGAAAATTCATTGGCTATAATCATGTTCCAATTTGGGAAATAGCAAATAAATATTAAAATTTCAAGACAAGAGAGTGTTAAGAATGTTTGGGACTAAACTATAATATTTTAAAGTGATTATTTGACTTTAGCATTTAAGTTCTTTCAATTTATCTTGGAACATGTACCAAAATAGAAATTGAATAATCATCTGACATCTTCTATGTGTCTTTCATTTCATTTAAAAGCAGAACTATGAAGCCATTGAACTACTGAATTTCCTGACATGAAGGAGAGGAAGATAAATCATGGACACATAAAAGAAAACAATGAGGAATAGCAATGAAAAAACTTGAATTAGTATTTTTTCTGTAAATGTGTAACTAGGGAAGCATTATTATGTTGTACATCTAATCAACTTTATATCATTTCCATAGCTAATACATTTTACCCTTGTGTTGACTTTATCTTTAACCACTGTAACAAGTTCTCATGAAGTTGTTATATTTAGACAATACTTATTTTGTTTATTATTGTTGTTGTTGCTGTTGCTATTGTTACTATTATTGAGACATGCTTTCATTATATACCCTTTGCTAAAGTGAAAGTTGTCATGTAGATTATGGTGGCCTTGAACTCACAGAAATCCATGTTCTCTGTCTCTTAAGTGCCTGTTTTAAGGGAAATCATCTACATGTTTGATCTTAATCTGCTGTTTTAAAATAAATTATTAATTTTGATAACTTTGTATATGCATATAATGCATTCTGATTACTTTCAGCCCCCATCCTTTCTCATCTCCCACCTACCCAGGTCACTCCTCCCTATAATTCTCTTTCACACATTTATGTCTGTGGAATTTTTCTGGCCCACTGCCTTTAAATAGGGATATGTACATAAAACTAGGGGTTTGTAAATTTCAACTGAAGCCTGTTAAGCTTATCAGTATGTATGCAACTGAAGACAATGAACACACCCATACCAGAATCCATCAACAATATCCAGTATCTTAGTGTACAGTGTAGACTCTGGGGGTCCTCATGTAGTTTGTGAGTAACCATTGAAATGCTCAGTCTTGTGTAGTCCCAGTGCAGAAAAACACAGTTGCTGTGAGTTCAAAGTTGCAATCATTGTGTCATGACTGGAGGATAGAATTTGACAGTCCTACATATATTTTGGTTCTTACTTTTTTCTAGTTTGTTTTTTGCAATGTTCACAGAGCCATAGAGGTTTTGGTATAAGTACACTATATAAGGCTGAACCCTTAATCATCTTTTATTCTTAGCCACTTGATGAGCCACAACTCTCTTTACTTACCACTGTCACTCTGCCCCTTACTTGGACAAAGTAGGAGAGCTGGCTCTGGTGCCACAACCCAGGCTCATATCCACGGACTTGGGTTGACCCACACCTACATCTACACTATCTATGATCTATTGGAGTGCATAAAGGGGCCTGTCCTACAGAACCAAAGCTGTGAGATCTCCATGACACAGAGCAACAAGATATCTGAGAGGAGACCCATGAGGATCTAATATTGATAATATAGCAGAAGCTAAAGGCCTCAAACCAGATCAATGACTCACTGCATAGAGTTCTGAAGATTAGCTATTCTACATGACTCTCTTTAACAATAGAAGAGTTGATAGATTGCCTTTCACCTTTCTAGGGCTCTAAGGGATTATACTAGCCTCCTATTAGTATAATGAAATATTAACATAGATATTGTTTCAAATTCATACATTCTAGTAAAGCATCATTGAGAACTGATTCTTGACTATGTATGCCCATTACTGATGACAATGCTGCAGTGCATGTGGAAACAAACAGATTCCATACTAATGTCTTGAAACATAGAAATCTGGGTAATGCTAACTTTATATCTCTTATAACAGCTCTCTTAAGATAACTCAAGAAGTATTACAGGAACTGCTTTCTGAGAGCACCTCAGTACCAGTAAGCTAGAGGCTATTTACTAGGCTTTACCTTTTACAATTCCATAATACTTCCCAATACCACCCAACTTGGGAAACAAGCTTGCAATCATATTATGTCTTTGTGAGACACCCATTGTGAGAGCACAGTTAAATTATATTTTACCTACATCAAGAAGAAATCCTTTTCTTTATTTTCCTAGTTTCTATACATAGTTTTTCTACATTGTCTAGCTGAACCCTTTCCGACAATTGTATCTTTCTTGGTTCTGCTTCTCTCATAATATATTTTCTGACTTTGCATCACTTTCCTTCCTCTTTAAATTAAAAATTCCCTTGGGATTACATTGAGCCCAGTCACAAAATTCATTTTAATTTCCCTAATTCAGTTTCTTTTAACCTAAGAAAACTTAAACAGTCTATTTTGTCACGTAAGACAATACATTGGAAATTTCCTGTTTTTTAGAACGTGAACGTGATTTTTGTGGCTAATATTTTGCCTATAAAATCTTTGAAAAATACTATTCCTTTAAACTCCCCATTTTTCCTTTCTCCATTTCTCATTTCCTTCCTTCCAAAAAGCAAAACGTAACATGAAAATAAAAGACTGTTTATAAATCAGGCTTAACTGTGTTGTTTTGAGTATTCATTAAAGCTTCAGAGATTTAATAGTGTAATTTGTAAAAGTGATACATTGGCTATATCTATAGGTTCAATTAATAAAATGATAAAAATAAAAATAACTATTAACTAATGTAACTTTAAGAATAATAATAATGATATATTATGTGCCAAAGATTTATAATAAGCATTACTTTTACTAAAGTGTATAATAAAGATTTATAAATAGTTATATTAAGTTATTTTATTAATTCAAGGAAGATTCATTTAAATATAATAAAATATTTCAAAGGAGAAGAGTGAATTGATTAGTTTTTTATCAATTTTTGCTCAAATTTAAAATTCAGTAATAAATATTCTCATCTTCCTTTTCACTATTTTGATGTAAAAAATTAATGTTGTAGTCAAATATTCCCATGGTTAAATTATCAGAAAATTGTATGTTATTATTTATAAGTGCTAGTCTTCTGAAGATGCTTTTACATGAGCTCAGTTTTCTTTCAGTTCAGACTAATCCTCTTATAATTATACATGATAATGGGCATGCTATTTGGTAGCAGTGACTTGTACAGAGATTTAATTGCAAGGACAGATACAGACACAGCCTAATTAATACAAAGAAATCCTTAAAGACATTCTAAAATACTAACATAATTCCAATGAAGGAATTCTGAAATTCTTCAGAATATGTGTCTTCTCTGGGCCCAAGGCAGTGTGGTGATGGCAAATAAATGAAGTCACCATATGTCTACTATATCTGTATCCAATCTGTATCTAGATACCTATCCTCCTGTCACTAAATAAGTAAGTACTGTTCTCTTTTCTTGCTACTTTTCTTTTAAATTCTCAATTTCTTTGATATGTGATGTTTTTATTTGCAAGTTCCTTTTTAAATAATAAAGTTCATAAAATTAAAAACTAATAAAGTCACAAGTTCATTGTATCTAATTGTCTTACTATGTCAGCAAGATAGAAAATTCTTGTGAGCCACTTAGAACTGAGGAGTGGGAAACAAGATCTTTCAAAGTCTCTGCATTACTGACATAGTGCTTTAAAACGTACCTCAGTAAATAATTGATTCTTAGTATTTAGCTGTGATAAAATGAAAAATATCAATAATGCATATCAAAATATTCAAAATAGACAAAAGTAGTAAATATATGACACCTCTAACATTGTATTTACAGTTGTCTAAAATGAACACTTTATTTTTTATTTATTTATTTATTGTTCAATACTCATGAAGTTTTATTTACAGAATCAAATAACTTATACTCTGAGGATTAAGAAGAATCACATGTATAATCACAAGAATAAGCCACAGGTGGCAAAAGATATGTTGTCCCATAGAGGCATATGAAGGATAGTTTAAACATTTAATTGACTAACATTGGCAAACAATGATAAGTAATCTGAAGAAAACTCAGTCCTATCTGGTACACCTGGGAGGAACATGAAAATGAAGTCCAAGAACAAGTCGATGTTTTGAAGAAACTGAGGTCACAAGATTCTTTTTTTACTTTAAAATAACTTGGTCATGATCACCAAACTTCTCAGAAAACTTAAACTTTCCATTCTCTAGTAGAGGCACTATTTCTATTGCCAGATGAGCTTGTTTGTTGTTTGCTTAATCTAAATTTTGTACCAGCTAAGTTTCTTACCAACTGTGCTTATGCTCTATTGTTGATGTCCAATAGTTGGTGAAATAAAGCTTTCCATATTTCTCTGGCATTTTCTGAAGGGTGCAAATTTAAAATACCCAGAGTTGTATCAAGCCAGAGTGAAGAATACTGATGAGTTCACCATTTAACTATAGGAATTAGTGTATGATAGAGTTGAAGACATAATAGAGAAGAATTATTATTATAAAATATTGAATATTACAAATCTTTAAGATTTTTACACACATAATTCTTTATTTCCTTTAAACAATACCTGTTTAAACTATAATACACATTAAATGGAAAACAATTAGAGAAGATGAGTGCAAAAATTGTAAAGAGGTAGCTACAGAAAAGTATCACAGACAAACGGAGCTAAAAGCAAAACAAAACAAAAACCCAAACCAATACAAAGAGTTATGTACCTGTGTATGCTTGGCAAGATGTGGGTTCCACAGGGAAAGATTATGATATATGAAGCACATATCATAAAATGTAGAGAAAAGGCTGTGTAAAGAATTTTTCCAGCTCTATAGGAATTGCAAGCTACCTGATTTTGTAACAAAACAAAGCAACGCTGAACAGGGCATTAGAAAGAAATGGGTAGGTATATAAGACTATATGTTACAGAAAACTCTGAATAATTTATCTTCATGAAGACTGAATGCCACCTTTCTACTCTCTTTTCTGTTCTCAGTGGACCATGAGAGGCAAAACTCTGTAGACTACCACACTGTGTCCCATGTCTAGTGGTATACATTAACGTCTAGCCAATTAGAAATATATACTGACAGAAGAGTAGAACAAAACTAAAAATTTAACACACACACACACACACACACACACACACACACACACAGAGAGAGAGAGAGAGAGAGAGAGAGAGAGAGAGAGAGAGAGAGAGAACTCTTTTATCTTTGTCATAAGTTCCTCACAGCTCACCTTATGTAAGCCTTCTAAGCTGGATCTGTTTCTAACAGTGCTCTAATTAAATTGTTTACATTGTTCTTTTTTGCTTTTCCTATTCAGAATTATACATGAAAGTTCTTCCTACTCTTATTGGTGTAGGAGGAAGTGGGGAGGTGACCTCTATGTAAACATGCAGCCACAAAGGCATCTCCTACAGGAGGACCTAAGTGAAGACTGCCTGAGTGATCAGGAATTGCTGATGCAGACAATATCAGCCAATTGGGAACTGCTGTTTAGAAGAGATGCTGTCTTGTACCAGTGGGGTGCAGGTGGAGGGTATTAAAGGATCTTGCACCAGCATTCAGATGAGCTTGCTGTGGCGTTTCTCACCTGCTTCTGGAATCTGTGGCATTGACTTTGCACCACCTCAGCTTCTACCCCCAAGGGTAGGTAGGGTTGGGCAGCGAGTAGTCCAGGACACAGGCAGCATATTGACTCCTGCTTTCTTTCATTATCCCTTATTGTCTTCCATAATCCTATACACCAGAATTGGGTTATATTTACTTGAGTTGTTCACAAGAAATATGCTGTAAAATATCTAAACATCCCATGGTGCTGCCGCAGTTGCTCTCCACAAACTGACATCAAGGTCAAATTGTTGAAGACAATACCTGCACAATTCATTGGACATGGAGAAGTGGAGCTGGTGCCTACATATAGCCTTCATCCTTACATGCTAGCAACTTTGTTACAGGAAGTTACCCGGAATTCTACTGAAATAGAAACATAAACATCAACTTATCCACAAACTATTTTATCTACAGTAGTATCCTGCTTGCAAGATATGTTAGAGCAATAATAACAATCTTGTGGGAGTAATCAACCAATAACTTGTTTGACTTAAGGCCCACTCCATTAGATGGAACCCATAGCTGACTCAAGTTGACTAACAACTAAACAGCGATCATATACTCCAGAGACCTAGGGTAAAACTAAATCCTTTTGGTCTTAAATAGAATACAAAAACAAAAACGAAAGCAAATAAGATATAGTGATAAAAATCACTCCTGATGTCATTTTGCTACACACAGATCGGTGCCTTTTTCAGTCATCATCAGAAAAGCTTACTTCTGCATCTGATGGGAACAAATACAAATACCCACAATCAGACATTATGCATAGGATGAGAGACTTTGCAACACTCTGCCCTAAATGGAATTTATCCATCAAATCCTTCCCCTCCAATATCAGGTTACCCCAAGGAAGAAGGAAGGAAGAAGGAAGGAAGAAGGGAAAGATCAACTGTGAGAGTCAGAGGGAATGGAGAGCACATCTCTCTAAATCAACATGAGCAAAGCTCATATGAACCCACAGAGACTGAAGGAGCATACACAGGGCTTGCACTGGTCAGCATCAGGTCCTCTGCACATACATTATGGCTTTCAGTTTAGTGTTCTTATGGGATTCCTTAGTGTGTGAACAAGTGGGTCTCTCTATGCCTTCTCTTTGGTTCCTTTCCTTTTATTGGTTTGTCTTGTCCAACTTTGATGAAATAGTTTTTGATTCATCTCTTTATATTTTATTTTATTCTCTTAGAAGCCTATTCTTTTCTAATAACTGACAGAAAAGGAGTGTTTCCAGATGGGAGGAAAAGTGGGGAGGAACTGAAAGGGGTAAAAGTAAGGGAAAGAGTGATCAGAATTTAGTATGTGAGAAAAGAATCTATTTTCGATAAATGGGAAAAAGAAAATATATATCCAGTTTTTAAAAAGTATGCCCTCTAAAGATACTCTCTTCATTATACATCTCAGTTAAATATATACATGTAATCTCTTCTACTCTGTCAAAACACTTAGCATATCAAATATGAAATCACTGAGGGAATAAGAGGTTTTTGAGTAGAGAAGTAGCATGATATAGCATAATTTTAAAAATTCAGATAGTCACTGCTTATTAAAGATTTTTCATTATTTATTTTCACTGTTCTGGTACTATGTACTTTTGATGACATCACAATCACTTTCATAAAGTATTTTCTACACACCATGACGAATTCAGTATATTGCCACTTCAATAACAGACAATGGTTTTGCCAACAAGGCAGTGTACCCTACTTTGAGTTTTTTCCAAATTCTTCAACTTTTGGTGATGATGACCAATTTTGTTTTTCCTAGTCTGGATATTTTAGTTTGTTTTTACTCAAAAAGCATAGCATGTACTTTATGCTTTTTTATAAAATGTAAAAATTATTTACTCCAATATTTGTTCTTGTTCTTTGCAAACACTATCTTCTTTCCTTAGGTGCAGGATAGCCTCCAATGGAGAGTAGCAGTCAAAATTGCTGAGGAGAAAGGAAAGAGGACTTATATGCTGCTTTGAACAATTACTTGATAGAAGCAAGCATTTAAGACCGGAGGAAGTTTAACCACAATGAGTTCAGATAAAGGTTCTAAAATATGCCAATAGACACCAATGTCAAATATAAACAGAATTTTCATATTAAAGCCATATTAATGATATTATTATTCTAACGTTTTGACAGGTCTACATATTATATGTGATCATGCTTGCACATTTTTGTCATTTTAAATTCTCAGATAAAGAAATGAAGTTGAAAAGAACAATTTCCTAGAACATGGATACTCGATATTTATCAGTCTCAATCTGGGTAAACTGAAATTTATTTGAGAGCTTTATTGTTTTAAAAGTGATCAAATTCAAAAACAATGTGTGGGCTCTTATAAACACCAAGAAGCTATAAGTAAATAACAGTGATTTTAATCTGGAGGTCATAAAAAAACATTTCAAAATATTTGAATAAACATTAAAACATCAAAAAAGAGATGTTAACATTTTAAAGAAGGACATATTGCTCAAATTGTAGTGATAGCCAGAATTCTTCAGCCGCTACTGAACCATGAACCAAGTGTCAATAATCTCAGAACAATATAATGAATCAGTACTTGGTGAGTTAATGTTAGCACATGGCAGAAGGATTTATCGTTTTACAGATAACACATGAATATTACTAATGAGACATCAATCAGTTCTATATGGGTCTTGTCCTAGGGTCTAGGATCTCTCTGAGATGACAAACATATCTCAAATAAAAAGGCGGTTTCTGATGGGGTTAAGGCTTTGCTAGAAAGTGCCTAGCAAACAAGCATGTGGACCTGAGTGCAGACCTCCAGCATGTGTGTAAATGTAGGATATATTATTAGCATATATTTATAACTCTAGAGCATGATAGAGGGTGCAGCATCAGTAAGATCTTAAGAATTCCCTGGTCAGAGTGTCTAGCAATTAGCAACATGTTTAGTGATTGATCCTGTCACCATAATTTAAAAAGCAACAGAGGAAGACAATTAAAGTTGACTTCTGGCCTCCCTATTCACATGTGTGCTCATCTACATGCACATGCACACAAAACCTCATGAGCATATCCCCTATATATACACATATACCAAGATAGAGGGAGAGAAAGAAAAAGAAATCCACTTATGCTTCTAATCCTTTGAACAATTAAGGACCAAGCTATAATGCTCATCTAAAAATGATATTGTATGAATTAAATGTTTATATAAAAGACAATATGGTACTTATTATTTAAATACAATTTAAATACACTACATTTGCTCACACACACACACACACACACAGAGAGAGAGAGAGAAAGAGAGAGAGAGAGAGAGAGAGAGAGCAAAATGTTGGCTATAAAAACATCTTTTTCTTCAAATATGAAACTTAATATCAGTCATAAACAGGCTTTGTTTTCTTATTTTGCCAGAGTGAATGCACAGGAAAAAAGAAGACAAATTCAAAGTCCCTTCACTCTCATTGTTCTAGACAAGCCAAGTGTTCCGCACATATTCAGCTCTGTGAGTTTGGAATAGAAGGCTAGCTGGCTCAATACAAATAAAAGCATTTTTTTTCTTTAATGAAAGAGAGAGGTCACATACTCTTTCATGCCATCTGGCACCATTCAAAGAACCAGCTTGAGCTGACTATGTTCAAATGGATTGTTCAAGTGCGAAATCATCAGAACTAAAGAAGAGAGAAAAATAATCACATCATAAAAGATACACTTCAGGACGGCCGGAGACCTCAGCTTGGGCCACAGGGCCCCACAGCTGATCAGCGCCGGGACAAAGATCCCTCGCCGGAGATTGCAGGACTCAGCAGAGGGCCAAGGACGCGCCCCACAGCTCACCAGGCCACAGAGACTGA
>CM052722.1:32140559-32157408 GCA_028551405.1 Uromys caudimaculatus | reverse complement strand
AAAAAAAAAAAAAAAAAAAAAAGATACACTTCAAGTGACCTTAGTAGAGTTTGTTAAGAGTTGATTACTTGTGGTTTAAAAGGCCAAATGGTGGCTAGTTTTCTTTACATTTCTTTATAACCAGCCAAAACAGGGCCTTTTGTAGATGCATTGGAGAATCTAAGAAAGAAAGAAAGAAAGAAAGAAACAAACAAACAAACAAACAAACAAAGAAACAAAGAACATACGCTGGGAGTGTGAAAATACTTCAGGGCCTATTGATTGACATTTTGTTCCCAAATTTAGGTTTTATTTGTGGGGGAAAGGCAGAAACAAGTAACTAGGAATTGTTAAAAACTTAGATTTTTAAAAATATCCCATTACAAATGCTGTCGAATATACTAAAATATCAGACAGAAATAAGTTTAGTTCCTCATATGTCTTTTGAAGTACATTAAATTGTTTGTGGACTGCTTATTTCTGGTGCTGAAGAATGTTATGTATTATGATTTATTATGATGAAGTAGAGATAGCATTTATCTTTAATTAATTTCTGGTGTTAGAGATTAACAATTGTTGTAAGAATCTTGATGGCTAGAATAATTGAGGTATTTTTGAGCCAGAATGAATTAAGCCAGCTCAGAGAATGAAGATCAATACAAACAGATGCATTCACTGAAAACCCAAGGCCAGATTAGACTATAATTCTTTTATGATTCATTATAGGCAATTTCTAGTAAGAGTTGGAGATATGAACTATTGTTAATTATCAGCCACCTCTTTACCAAACAATCTTTCTTCTCCAACTGATAATTATCTCTAGTAATTCTATTTTTTGTGAACTGAGTCTTGTATATTACATTCCCATAGATAGACAGAAGGCCGATAGACAGACAGATAGATAATATATAGATTAATTGATATATGATCTTCTCTAAAAAATATAAGATTAAAATGTGGATTTAGAGAGTTTATTAAATGTGTACATTTGGAAGAATGTAACAACCTTGCTATATCAGAAGAGATTAGAAGTTCAAAATATTGACCAGGAGAGTCTGATGTTGTTGATAACACAGAACTATATAGATATTTGAAGCTAGACATCCTTGTTTCTCTGGTTGCTTGGTCCCTAGGAATAAATTTAGTACAGAAAATAGATGCAAAGAATATGTATTTAAATAGATGATGTAAAAGTTTGTTTTCCTGCATAAAAAAAGAGAAAACGAGATCAAAGAAAATTAATAAAATGGAATTTAAAGAAAGAAGGAATTAGAAAAGAAAAATTTCCCAGGACTTCCTTTATGTGTGATTGCAAACACAAAATCACAGCTGTGCAGTAGTCACCTTCACCCCTCAGAGCAGAAGAATAAATGTATGGACTGAAGTTTATGTCTTTTGTGTTCAAAACAGAATGAGAGCTATCATTTTCATGATTTTTCTCTCTTTTGTGAAACATAAATTGTTTCTAACACACTCAAGAAATAGCCAATCTATACAACATCTGGGAAATGAAAATCAAGGACACTTTATTGGATCAGCTGACTTCTGAGAGAGGCATTTCATACCCTTCCTCCAGCTGATGCACTATGAAGATCAAACTAGCAGCTGTAATTCAGAGAAAATATATCATAAAAGATAAATGTAAGAAAAGAACAATCCCCCCAAAATTATCTCTTATAAATGAGTCTCTTTATTAAGAAAACACAAGAACTAGTCAGTAAATGGTTGAGCACCATCTCCTCAATGTTTAGAAAGCCTTCATCACAGGGTAGCCACACCACCACAGCACAATGAAGGAGAGTTTTATAATTTTCTCATTGAAATAGGAATGGTGAACTAGACCTTCATAAAAATAAAATTCTCAAAGAACTGTATAATAAAATATTTATATAAGCGAATATGACAAAATAAAATAGAAGCAAATGCATCAGTCACATATATTCTGGAGAAAGTTGAGCCATATTCCAACTTTACACTTAGAAATATGCTAAATATAAACCTGTTTTCAAAATGACCATGGCATCTTTGCCACATTGTATATTGTGTTGAGTTTATCATATAGCAATATCATTATCTCTAAACCAGATTACATTATTTATTCCATTAGCACTAATGAAGAAATGATCACATAGAGTTTAAGTGCCTTTATCAAGAGCACCCAGGAAGTAGCAGAGATAGGAATGAAGCACAAGTCCTTGAGATCCTAAAAGTTGGATGTCTTGTCATATTTTACTCAATGTGGCAGTTACCCAGTATTAAAGGAATTATTTTATAATGAGGCAATTTCTAAGGAAACCGCAATTCCATGAACTGACTATGATTGAATTTTTTAATAACTCAGATCTCATCCTATCTAGCCTTCTGAATCCCTTTAACAACAAATATTAGGCACTATAAAGTTTCACTCCAATTCTTCCTTTTGATGACATATATTCAATAGTGTTATCAAGCTGATTCTAATGTCCTGGCTCTTAATAAATGTAAAATTCTTATAACTTGACACATAGCAAGAATTCAATACACACTTTATGTTTATAATATTATTGATGCTATTATCATTATAAACAGTCATTCTAAAATGGGATCACCTTCAAAGACAGTGGTGGACATTCTCCATACACACCAGTAGGTCAGCAGTAGGGTTTCAGCTATGCAACTTCTTTGGATTGTCTTAAGGCTTCACAGCTGCATCATTTAATGGGATGCTTTCTCATGAAAAGCAATGGTGTGAACTTATATGCTGAAGATCAAATGTATTTCACTGAGAATTTTTGTCATTTTATCATGAGATTCTGTAGATTTGATCTCTGTCAGTATGAGATCAACAGACTAAACTAACTGAAACTAAGTTCGATCAACTAATACACAGACTCACAGACAGACAGACAGACAGACACACACACACACACACACACACACATACACACACACACATGAATGCAGGCACAGAAAAAATGTACTGTTAAATTTGAAGTATGCTAAGAGCATGAACACAAAATTGCATGTACATTCATGTGAAATCAGTGTGGGGAAAACAATAAAACAAAAACACTGGGTGTTGATTATTTGGTTTGTTTTTCTTTTTTTCTTCCTTTCTTTCTTTTTTAACAACCATGAATCCTGTGCTTGACAAAGAAGGCCAAATGCTGATCCTTTGATCTCTTGCATTACATCAGGAGCAATGCTCAGCATGTAATTACATTATAACTGGTATTCTTGCAAATGGGACATGGAAATTTTCCAGTTTTTTTGTGGTGGGAAAAGAGTTCTATCATGCTTCACATTTTGAAAATAAAAACTATCCTCTTGCTTTTACACTTCTTTCTGTAAAGTATATTTAAAATAATTTTCATGCTAGTATCATGAATATAGAAAATATATCTACTTATGGAAATTTTATTTTAATATAGTAATTACAATATTATTAATTTTGCTGCATATATATAATTATTTACGCCTAGGACAAATAGTGAGTGTGTGTGTGTGTCTATGTGTGTCTGTGTGAGTATAGTATATGTGTGACTACATATATAGGTATACGTCACTCTCAGTGGTCTCTATCATCCTTCACTTTGTAAAATGTGTTTTGTCAGCCTTAAATGGAATATCTATACCATACTTCCTATTTTCATGGCTCAGGAATCCATCATATCAGAAGAAGGGGTAGAAACATTACAAGAGTCACAGGTGATAGGTAACCATAAACTGTTATCTGTTTCTTGCTTATATCAGGGTAGCTGCATATATGACTTATAGTAGTTGTGACCCCACATGCAAGACTTTCTCAAACTCAGAAGAAATTTTCTGAAATTCGTTCTTTCCTTCCATCCTGGGTTCTAGGGACTAAACTAGGGATTTCAGGTTGCCAGACTTTCATGGCAATTGATTATAATTTCTGAACAGTTTCACTGGCCCATCTACTCCATTTATAAAATAGGGAGCTGGGAGCTCACAGATTTGATAAACATGAATTGTCAGGGAGCCCTCAAAATTTGCCTGTATCCATCTCCAAATCTCAGCTTTGGGATTGAAGATGCAAACCATCATATCAAATTTTTATGTGGGTACAGGGACTCTGAACACAGTTTTTTTTTTTAAATAGGCAGCAGGAAATTTATTGACTGAGACATTTGTCCTTTATTTTTCTCAACTATATAAAATTATGCAATGCTCAACTCATTCTAATTACAAATAAAATAACTTTTTAACTACCATCATCAATATTTTTTCTGATCACAGATGTTCTCATTCATGTTCTGTCAAAAGTAAGTACGTGTCTTAGTCAGGGTTTCTATTCCTGCACAAACATCATGTCCAAGAAGCAAGTTGGGGAGGAAAGGGTTTATTCAGCTTAAACTTCCACATTGCTGTTCATCATCAAAGGAAGTCAGGACTGGAACTCATGCAGGTAAGAAATTGGAGCTGATGCAGAGGCCATGGAGGGATGTTCTTTACTGGCTTACTTCTCCTGACTTGCTCAGCTTGCTTTCTTATAGACCCCAAGACTATCAGCCCAGGGATGGTACCACCCACAAGGAGTCCTCTCCCCTTGATCACTAATTGAGAAAATGCCTTAAAACTGAATCCCATGAAGGCATTTCCTCACTTGAAGCTTCTCTGTGATAACTCCAGCTTGTGTCAAGTTGACACACAAAACCAGCCAATACAATTGACCCCTTGTCAACTTGACACACAAACACATCACCATTAAACCTGGACCCTTAATTTCTTATTCATACCCAAGATCTAAATAACTTTAAAAGTCTCACAGTCTTGCAAATTAAAAGTTCAATCCCTTTAAAATATCCAATATATTTTACAATTCAAGGTCTTTTAAAAACTCAAAATCTCTTAACTGTGGGCTCCACTAAAATACCTTCTTTCTTCAAGAGGGAAAATATATCAGGCCACAGTCACAATCAAAACCAAAATCAAACTCCAATCATCCAATGTGTGGGGTCCACTCACAATATTCTGGATTCCTCTAAGGGTTTGAGTCACTTCTCCAGCTCTGCCTTTTGTAGCACACACCTTGTCTTCTAGGCTCCAGATGCCTGTACTCCACTGCTGCTGCTGTTCTTGGTGGTCATCTCATGGTACTGGCATCTCTAAAACACTGCTGTATTCCACTGAAACTAGGCTTTAACAACAGCCTCTGATAGGCTCTCTTCATGGTGCCAACCCTCATCTCCTTTGCCTGACCCCTTCAGTCCTGGGCCATCAATTGAAACTGAGGCTGCACCTTAACCAATGGCCTTCTGTGGCCTCTCACAGTGCCCGAGCCTTAGCTGCTCTTCATGACTCCTTCATGCCTTCAAAACCAGTACCACCAGGGTGACTCTTACACATTACTAAGTTCGGCCACAGCACAAGGTACAACCCTGGCTATCTCTGGAACACAGCCTCTGTGCTCTCAGAAAACACTTCTCAGATGATTTCACCTCAATGATGCTGGTATCTTTTTAATCATTGCTAATTTCTTAGCTCCAGCTAACTAACATCAGTAGTTCCAGTAATGCAATGGTATTGCTTTAGTAGTTCTGATATCTTGTTAATCACAGCTGATCCTTCAGTCCCAGCTAACCAAAACCACAGAATCTTCACAATCAAAATAGCAACGGCTCTGATAATACTCTTTAATCTTCCCTCTGAAATTTCACAAGCCAGGCCTCCATCTTCTGCACTGTTCTCAACATTATCTTCCAAGCTCCTACACAACATCCCACAAAGCTCTTAACACCAAATGGATCTTCTAGCCCAAAGTTCCAAAGTCCTTCCACAGTCCTTCCCACAACATGGTCAGGTTTTCACAGGAATACCTTACTATGCTGGTACCAATTTGTCTTAGTCAGGGTTTCTATTCCTGCAGAAACATCATGACTAAGAAAAAAGTTGGGGAGGAAAGGGTTTATTCAGCTTATACTTCCACACTGCTGTTCATCACCAAAGGAAGTCAGGACTGAAACTCAAGCAGGTCAGGAAGCAGGATTTTGATGGGGATTGCGTTGAATCTGTAGATTGCTTTTGGTAGGATGGCCATTTTTACTAGGTTAATTCTACCAATTCATGAGAACAAATAGCACATAGGACCCAGTTTCTGAAATTGTCCAGAAATGCTATTCTCTTCCCTTGCCATGTCTCACCTCCTAAGTCTCCATTTTCTTTCCTAGCTTCTGTGTGCCTGTTTCAGCTCACTACTATAGTGATTAGGAAATCAAATAGATATGTCAGTCAGTCTGACAGCAACCATTCATTAACACTCAGGAGGGCACATAACCCACAGAGTGAATCACAGTGAATAAGAAGAACTCAGCTAAATTACTATTGCCAAAATGAGTGTAAGCAACAGGCTTCACTTTAAGGATGAGCAAATTCAAATTGTTCTCATTTTAAAGGGTATTTTTGGAGTAATGAATTCAGAAGACTTTGTCAAGCATTATCCTGAAGTTTTAGAAATTAGATTATCTGTGAGGAAATTTGAGTGCATTTAAGTTTATCTCATATGGTTTTATCCAGTATGAGTTTATAAAAGCTGACTCATGTTCTGTAAAACTTTTGTAATTTGTTAATAAAATTTTTCAGTTTAAAAAGGGAAATATTTAAGGAAAGTTATTCCAACACTTGAATGTTAAAAACTTTTTAATCTAATTTTTATGTGTATGAATGTTTAGCCTGCCTATATGTCTATGCACCATATATGTGCTTGGTACATGAGGAGGACAAAATAAATTGTTGGATCACCTATTAGTAGTTACAGACAGATTTAAATTGCCACATTTTTGCTAGAATTCCAACCCTGGTTCTCTTAAGTGCTAAGCTACTTCCATATTATTAACTATTAAATACATTTCTTTATGTGTTTAGATTAAGAACATTTCTTTCAAGTTGCAAATGAGCTTTGAGGATTTATGGGGAGGAGTTTCATGTTTTATAATTACAGTTTTTATTCTTATCCAGCTAGAATAAAAAGTAAAGGTAGGGAGTTCATTGATTCAACCCAATGCATTCCATTACCATGCAGTATGCTAACATATATTATTGTGTAACTATTTCTGGGAAGATTTATTAATTCCTACAGGCAGGACACCAAGAGTAGACCAAAGAAATGATTATGCCAACAAAATTTGAGTGGACCAGTGAATTGTTTCGTAGTTACCCACAGGAATATGAATAATAATTACTTACAGGAGAGTGGATGGCTCAAAAATTACCTACAATGCCCAAACTTCCACTCCAGCACAGGTGAAAATTTACAAAAGTCATATCAATGGAATGCCTTTGCATGGTGTGGTAGTTTGATTGAGAAGTTCCCTATAGTTTTGAGCATTTGAATATGTAGTTCACAGTTGGCAGTATAGTTTGGGAAGGATTAGGAGGTGTGACCTTGTTAAAGGAAGTATGCCACTTGGGAGTTTTGAAAGTAAAGCAGGCTTGCTGACACTGACTCTATCTTTGTTCTCTCTGCTTCAAGCTCATGCTTCAAAATGTCATGTCCCAGAATTATACTCCCAGAATTGCCATCATGCCAACCCACAAGGCTATTACGTTAGATAGAAAGAATCTGATTCAGTCTCTAACTGTTCCTTCTACAAAGGAAGAAACTTATCATTCCTAAGAATGGCTAGCTTTTTATGTTCCTGGGTTCCTTCCTTTTCCCTCCTTTCTCACCCCTTATATGAAGCAGGGTTAGGCACCACCCACGAACCTCTTCTCAAACCTGTTACCAAGCCCTTTCAAAGGATCCAACATGCTCTCTTTAAGGCCCCAGCCTTACATCTCCCTGACCTGACTCGTCCTTTTTCCCTCTATGTAACTGAAATGAGGGATTTGCCCTTGGAGTCTTAGTTCACCAACTAGGACCTTCTTTTGCACCTGTAGCATACTTGTCAAAAAAAACTAGATCTAACCATTCAGGGATGGGCACCTTAGCAGCCACTGAACTCCTTATTAGAGAGTCAAAAAAACAAAACAAAACAAAACAAAAAAACCCCTAACCTTGAGGTTACCTATAATTGTCCTCTCTTCTCATAACGTGTCACAGTGCCTAACTTACAAAGGTTCACAGACTCTACCTCCCTCCAGGATTCTTTCTCCTCAGGTAGCTCTAATAGAAGATTCCACATTTACTTTTCAATCATGCCTGACTCTTAATATTTCCAATCTTCTTCCTCAACTTAATACTAACCACTCCCTATCTTACTCCTGCACTGAAACTTTACAGGATCTATTATCTCTTTCTTCACACATACAAAAGGGCACATTGACTCAAGCCATTTATACATGGTGTACAGATAGAAGTTCCTTTCTGTATGAAGGGGCCAGAAAAGCTGACTATGCCATAGTGTAAGACACTGAGGTGGTGGAGGTACAGGTCCTTCCTACTCACACCATTAATCAACAGGCAGAACTAATAGCCCTTACCCATGCCTTTCAACTGACACAGAGACAATCCCTCAACATCTACACAGAATGGAAATATGCTTTCCATATCCTCCTGTACCATGCTACTATCAGGAAGGAGCACAGTTTTTTTTTTTGGTTTTTGTTTTTTTTTAATAACAATAGGATGATCAGTAACTAATTCAAAACACGTTATGGCCATGCTAAAGGCCTCCCATCTCCCCACAGTTATTGGGATTGTCCACTGCAGATCCCACGAGATGGATGACTCTATTGTCTCAAAGGGAAACAACCGAGCTGATGAGACAGCTAGAGCTTAGGAGCCTGGATTCATCTCACCCTCCTCAGGACATCCTCACACTGCAACCCACATCCCCAATTTTGCCCCCTGACACTTGCTAAACTCTGTCCTATCTTCACCAACTCTTTCACCCTAACAGCCAAGTGTTGTCTTCTTTTGTCAAGACCCACAAAAAGTCTTCTCCTGTGGACTTAAGTTTCTTAAAATTTATCACTGCTTCTTGCAAAATCTGTCAGATATCAGACTCCAATTCAAGGTATCATAGAACCCCTTTTCCAACACGTCAGGCTAGAGGTTCCTTTCCTGGAACTGACTGCAACTTGACTTTACCCACATGCCCACTGTTAGATACACCAAGTATCTTCTGGTCTTAGTGGACACCTTCTTGGGGTGGGTGGAGGCATTTCCCACAACTAACAAAAGGGCTCAGACAGTTTCTGACCTCCTGCTCCAAGAGATCATTCCCCAGTTTGATGTCCCAATCTCCCTCCAGTCAGACATTGGTCCTGAATTTACTTCCCAAATATTTCAAATTCTATCTAAGGACCTAGACATCCTCTGGCATTTTTACGTTCCCTACCACCCTCAATCTTCAGGTAAGGTAGAAAGAACTAACTACTCTTTAAAAACCACTCTTGTTAAGCTGTCACAGGAACTTCACCTTGATTGGGTAAAACTGTTACCTCTGGCTCTTTTCAGGCTATGAGCTCTCCCCAAGCGACCTCTCCTCATCTTATCCTTTGAACTCATGTATGGAAATCTGGTCTTAACTCCTGGTCTTTCACCTAAATGCTCTCCCCTCCCAGACCATCTACTCACCCCATTACTTTGCCACCTCCATTCTCTCCTATGGAACTTTGCTGATCACCATCTACTGTGGCTATACACTGTCTCCTGTCCACTGCCTGTCAACATTGGAGACCAAGTCCTTCTATCCCCTCCAGACCATTGGCCCTCGCCCCTCTCTCCAAAATGGCAAGGTCCTTTAAGTTAATTCTTGTGACCCCTACTGTTGGATCATACAGTGAGGTAGAGTGAAGTCCTGTGCGTCTCCCCAGGGCGCTCGTGGCCCCTGGGAGAGGCAGGACGCACAGGCAATTTGACCACGCACACCCCAAAGGACTGCCCGGTGAGTGCAGACTATGTGAAGCCACAGGAACACCTCCCAGGGCGTGGGGGAAAGCTACTGTGGTTCCCAGTACACAAGCTGCAGCCTGCTCCGTGGGGTTCCCATGCTCTTGGCCACTGCAGATGCTGCTGGATGCTGTGGAAGAGCTGACAATGAAGTGGGACAGCAGACTGGATCTAGCTTGGGCTGAAAGGGGAGAAGGAGTGAGGCTGGCATCCCATGGTGGGACCTGGTCTTTGGCTTGTGTGCCATCTAGCTAGATTTGCTTGGGTGGATGTCTGCCGTGGCTGAGAATGCTGAGACAGCTTCGGCTAGGAGAAGGCTGGTTCCATTGTTTTCCACGACAGATGAAGAGAAACAGTCCAGGGTTTAAAAGGTGTCATTGCAGAGAGTGGTGTGGGTAAGACCTTTACCCTGTGACCTCAGGGAAGGGCGGGGTTGAAATAGTAACTGGGAAGGGGTGTGGCTAAGCCTCTAGGTGCCTCATTTACATGGGGATGTCTTGAAACTACATGGCCATGCCTCTACTTGTGGCAGGGTTTGGGGGTGTGACCATGTCACAGACCTATTGAGAGATATAGGCACATGTCAGGAGCTATTTCTAGGAGCCTGGCAAAAGTCTGCCATTGCTCCTTATAGGGCTTTTACCCCCTATTGGGCCCACAGAGTATGAACCTTGGCTCTACCAGAAAACAGACTGCCTTTCACGGCCCCACATCTCCCCCTAATTACTTTTTTAAAAAGAGAGGGGTCATTGTGTTATTTGTAGTGAAATTTTTTGATGGGGTGACAATATCAAAGAAAACACTGCACAGGTTGGAGGGGTAGGACAACTAAGTTGGAGGAGTGAGAAGGGCTAAAGGTGGTGGGTTGGGAAGGCAAGGGATCATTGAATCAATTAATTATTCCATGGATGGTACAGTTTGAGGGTAATAACATCAGCTTAAAACAACATTTGATTAATCTAGATGGACACCATGGTTTTCTTACTAACAGACTGCCTTTCACAGTCCCACATCCTACAGTTGCTAAACTTGAGGAATTCTCTCATTGTGTCCATCTGTCTCACCTCAAACTTTTCTTTCCTCCATGAAAAAATGACTCTTCTTCATACAGGTTGACCCTAACAGGACCATGCTCTGTTAAGCTTTGAGGACATTGAGATTGTCTCTAATCCCAGAAAATGAGACTCCACTCCAACAGCTAAGCTCGACCTCACTGAATTAGACATGGGTTTCTTCTCTTCCCCCTGATGTTTGTTTCCATTCAGGGTAGCCCTTACATCTGGAGATTCTAGGTTCAAGAAACTCCCACAGATAACAACAGTCTTTCCAACTAGGGTCTGGAAACTGTTCCATAGCCAGATGCCAGCAACCGATCCAAATTGCTATCATTCCTGTATCTGTTATCCCATCTAAATATTATGATCTCTATACTTGCTTTCTCTTTGAGTAGAAAAAGATTATTGTAGAAAATGGCCAGACAAATATGGGGCCTGTCCATATTGGTCTTGTCAGATACATATGCTAGGATCACGGACCAAATCATTTCTTTTATCAACACTGCAAGGCACTCTTTTTCTACATACAAGACCCATGGGATTCCAGGTGGGAGACAAGAGTTGTTGGTAAGCTCTACTGTAAAAATCAACCTGGGTCCCTAGTAAGTACTATCTGTATCCAGGGAAAATATGTCTCAATTGCCCAACCTTTAGACATTAGAAAGGTAGAAGTAATCAAACACTCCTCTGAGATCCTTACCTCTTTGACATCACCCCTCATAAGGGGCACTAACTTGTCATTTCACCTTTTGCTTCAGACATTGACCTCGGTGTACCAATTCCTTAATGTCACCAGGACTAGTCGCTTTAATGTTTGCTGGCTATGTGTACTACCATGGAATTAACTGACAATTGCCACTTACAGCCTCTCTGGTGATACTGCCAAGTAATCTTACCTCACCTTTTGTCAGCTGCCCTGACTCTGATGTTGCCATAACTCCATACCTTACCTCTATCCCTCTCTTTGGCATGGCAAACACATTCTGCAGGAATACTAAGCCTCCTAGACTGCAATAAAATCATAACCTTTGATATATCATCTCTGCCACAATGCCCTGCAATAGAGAACACCTTAATTCTTCATGACACTCAGGTATATCATCGCCTACCCACCAGCTGGTCAGGAATTTGCATGTTGGTACTACTTTTCCCTGAACTGAGGGTAATCCAGGGATACAAGCCCCTGCCAATTCTATTTGTAGATATGATAGCTGTCCAACATAAGAGGGCAATTCAGGTCATGCTACGGGAATAGCCATAGGTGTTGGCACTAGAGTTGCAGGGATAACAACTTCCATGACCCAATATGATATATTCACTTCCCAGTTTAAAAGCAATCTTTAAGAATTGTCTGAAACTGTGCTTACTATCCAGAAACAGAATGATTCTTTGGCCTCTGTGGTGCTTCTGAACTGACACGGGATAGATGTCCTGACAGCTAAAGAAGGTAGTCTTTGCTTGTTCCTCCAAGAAGAATGCTGTTTCTATGTCAACCAATCTGGGATAGTGAGAAATAAAGTCCAGGAGCTACAGTCAGACATACAGAATTTCAGGGACCATGAGACGCCCAGTTCTGGGGTTTTTGAAAACCCTATATGGAAGTGGATACTCCCTTTCCTAATGCCTTTTCTAGTCATCCTCCTGATGTTATTATTCACTCCCTGCCTCATTGATCTTGTTTCTACATTCCTTCAATGACAAATACAAAAAAATTTCCAAATAAACTATTAATCAGTTCCTGTTTCAGGATTACTAGGTGCTACCACAAAAGAGCCACTGTTCACAGAGAAGAAACTAATGCAAATGTTTACCAAGTGGACCCTGATAGTGAAAGTTAGCTATACCCCAAAATTGATGATGCCCCTACACAGCAGGAATCAGCTTAAGTGACATGACACCCCAATTCCCTCTTCACCATTGGCTCCTGCCCTTTTTTTCCTTCTCTTTATAATAATAAGGAAGGAATGTTGGCCTCAGGACCTTCAAAACCAGTGACATCACACCTAGGTGACAGTGAAACCCGCACACCTGTTGCCAAGGCAACAGCCACTGTATTTCTAGAATTCACTTGACCCACCTCCCACCTTTACCTGTGGCTAAGTCACTATCCATATATAAAAGGAACACCCCTCTGATCTGGCTCTCCTTCTTTCCCCCTTCTGTTTTTGCCACCATCTTGCCCTTCTCTTTTTCAATAAATCCCACGTGGAATTATTTGGCCTGGTGTGGTCTTTCTGGAGCCGCACAACCATCACAACACCTACAGCTTGGTCTCATGCTTTTCCATCATGATAGATGTTTATACCTATGGAACCATACCCAACTAAATGCTTTTTTCTATAAGCTTCCTAAGTTACAGTTCTTTATTATAGCATTAGAAAGTAACTTAAATACAAGACTTGCAGGCAGCTTGGACAGTCAGAATGTATTGTCTCCATTGCAAATGCTTGTGATTATACAAATCTTGGGGAAAGATCATTTGGATCTTTTGAGTTTTAGGAATTAACAGAGCCTTTTGTTTTATTTTATTTCTCAGTCTAATGAGCATCCTTCTCTTCTTCCTTCCCCTAGGGTAGCGGAAAGAAGGCTGTAGTAATTTGTAGAAAATTGACTTTTAACTGCATAATTGCTTTATGAATCACTTTGAAGCATATAGGTCATGGTAATTGTGCTTGAAGATGTATGATATAAAGTAAAAGAGGAGAAAATCTTCAATACTTATCACTATTCCCAAGTCCCCATAAGTGTTGATATATAAACCTAGAATAAAACATGATAGTATATGAGAATGTCTAGGGATGTTGAAAGATGAGAGAAAAAAAGTGCCCTAGGTGTAGGACATTCAGGATCCCTTTAACATTAACAAATGTCCACCCCCAAAATAACATAAAAATCCCACATGAGATTAAAGTTTAACTCAGTAAATTATATAAAAAAACAAAAGGCTAATTTATTAATACCTAAAGAAAATAAAACCAAGTTAAGGGAGAAAATAAAGTCAGTTATGTTTTATTTGCTAAATAGAATAAAATAATATTATTTGTGCTTAGTTACCATTTGCTACATTTTACATATTGTCCCTAGAAATATCAAACTGCTTTAGGGCAAGGTAAATTTCTAATGTAACACTAAAATAACGATTTTTTAAAACCTTATGTGAAAAGTGCTTTCATCTCTAGGATCTTTTTTTCCACCAGAAGTGTAATTGGTCACTGTTACTTAATGGCAACTGATGGCTGCAGGAAATGTCAAGGAGACTAGAAAATTGGGGTGGCTGATGTTGAAGAGGAAACAGTTTAATAGTGAAAGAAAGAGAACAAATGTATCTCTTTTTCCAATTTACTTCAATATCTGGAGAGCTTTTTGAGTACAAACAAAATGGAAGACACACTTCTAGTTAGCTGACTAGGGATATACACGACACTTCAATCCATACATGCTGGATCACTGAGTTACTTATTTTTATTATTTGCAGTTCATCTACTTCATACTTTAGGGTACTGAGTTAATGGCCTTTTATTTAACGTCATTATTTAAGAATTTTGCAAAGGATTTACAAAAAGTCATAGTTTTTTGCATGCTTTGCTTAGAATGGCTTGGAGTTTTTATGTTTTAATGTATACTTACACTATTATTTCATCCACACTCATTTTATTTTCTTGATTAATGATTCCATAGAGTATCTTACTCTCCTCCACAACACACATTGCTTCCTCTACAGAAGTAGTGCTCAACTCCAAAAATACCTCTCCAGCAGTAGCTTGCACAATCAGGACTTCAAGAAAGGAGATTTTAAAATCTCCTTAAACTAAAGGAGCAGGAAGGGGAATATGCTACCAAATAACTGCCAGTTATCAGTAATCAATTGATTTTATGAAGTAGTGCTGTTTTAAAGAAGTAGGGATGCTCTTATTTTCAAAACTGAGTGTTAATTTTGTCAAGCAAAAGTTGTCAGACAACTTATCAATGTCAAAAAAACTGGTAAATTACTCATGTGAGATGATTTATGAGTATTGTTATTAGGAATTGGTTATTTGACAAAATTAAACTTTGGTTCACCAAGCATAAGTTGTAGATTTTACAGTTAGTTTTGCATTTTCTGGGTAACTTTATTTAACTTGCATTTAGGTATTTGAAACTGTCTCTGTTAGATTCTTTACAAATTGATCAAAGCAGTGCTTGTGCTTAAACAATTAGGTGAAAGCATAACCTCAAGAAAACTGCATGGAGTGCTATTGAGGTTCCCAAGTGACCTCTGTAACCTGCAGTGTTGGGACTCCAGCATATTTTACACATTTCTTCCTGATTCCTCATTCAGCGCTATCATATTCACAGTTTCAAACTGGCCATCAAGGGATTATTCACATAGGGAAAATAGGTCAACCCTACAATTCTGGGCTTTATTTTCCCTTAGAGAATCAACAGTTGGACATTTTTCAGTATACAATGGAGATTAAATTTTTCCTCCTTCAGTTGTGAATCAAGTCACCCCCCCAAACAGATATTACATTAGTCAAGATTCTTGTAAAACAAATGACACACATGCTATGCTGAGGTAGTTTTTGGTCTTCTATGAGAAACAGGCAGAGAGCCTGGAAAATACTATCTGTTATACTCCCTTGATTGCTTCTTGGCTCCCAGCTTTTATTTTTTTAACTGGATATTTTATTTATTTACATTTCAAATGTTATCCCCTTTCCTGGTTTCCCCTCCAGATATCCCCCGATCCCGTCGTTCCCCCTTCCCCTGCTTCTATGAGGGTGCTCACCCACTGTATTGGCTGGTTTAGTGTCAACTTGACACAAGCTGGAGTTATCACAGAGAAAGGAGCTTCAGTTGAGAAATGCCTCCATGAGATCCATCTGTAGGGCATTTTCTCAATTAGTGATCAAGGGGGGAGGGCCCCTTGTGGGTGGTACCATCCTTGGGCTCATAGTCATGATTTCTATAAGAAAGCAAGCTGAGCAAGCCAGGGGAAGCAAGTCAGTAAGTAACATCCATCCATGGACTCTGACCTCCTTAGTTCTAGTCCTGACTTGTGTAAGCTGAATAAACTCTTTCCTTCCCAACTTGCTTCTTGGTCATGTTTGTGCAGAAATAGAAGCCCTAATTAAGACGCCCATCCACCCACTCCTGCCTCCCCGCCCTGGCATTCCCCTACACTGGGGCATCAAGCCTTCCCAGAACCAAGGGCCTCTCCTCCCACTGATGTCCAATGCTACAAATGCTGCTGGAGCCATGGGTCCCTCCATGTGTACTCTCTGGTTGGTGGTTTAGTTCCTGGGAGCTCTGGGGTTTCTGGTTTGTTGATATTGTTGTTCTTCCTATGGGTTGCAAACTCCTTGAGCTCCTTTAGTCCTTTCTCTATGTCCTCCATTGGGGACCCCATGCTAAGTCCAATGGTAGGGTACAAGCATTCACCTCTATATTTGCAAGGTTCTGGCAAAGCCTCTCAGTAGACAGCTACATCAGGCTCATTTCAGCAAGCATTTCTTGGCATCTACAATAGTATCTGGGTTTGGTGACTGTACATGAGATGGATCCCTAGGTGGGGCAGTCTCTGGATGGCCTTTCCTTCAGTCTCTACTTCACACTTTGTCTCTGTATTTCCTTCTGTGAGTATTTTGTTCCCCCTTCTAAGAAGGACTGAAGCATCCACACTTTGGTCTTCCTTCTTCTTGAGCTTCATGTTGTCTGTGAATTGTTATCTGGGGTATTCCAAGCTTTTAGGCTAATATCCACTTATCAATGAGTGTATATCATGTGTGTTATTTTGTGACTGGGTTACCTCACTCAGGATGATATTTTTTAATTCCATCCATTTGACTAAGAATTTCATGAATTTATTGTTTTTAATAGACAAGTAATATCCCATTGGCTCCCAGCTTTATACATACATATATATATGTGTATATATATATATATATATATATATATATATATATATATATATATATATATATATATATATATATATATA
>CM052722.1:32129879-32140459 GCA_028551405.1 Uromys caudimaculatus | reverse complement strand
ATCTATGTGAACAAAGCAAAATTCATGAGACTCAGGAGGTACCATTAAGTAAATTATGTAAGAAGATGACATGAGGTTGAAAAGGGGATGAGGGGACATGGAATAGGCAGAGGAAGCATAGTATCCAACATTCAACATCACAGGAAATAAAATAAGGCAAAACGCACACATCTGTCGATAAGTCCACACTCACAGGTTCTTATGTGATTATCCATCAAAACTAGTCACAATTGAACTGTCAAGGAAGCTGAGGTTTACATGGGTGACCATGAGAATGATGGAGAAAAATAAAGCTAATAGCAATCTGTTCATTCCATATTCTCAATTCAAATACAGTTCTTTAAAATTTTGGTAAGTTGGATTGTTTGTCAAAATACTGTGGAAGAGATTTTCCTGGAGGCCAGTAATCTTGCTGTGTATCCCATCTCTAGTCTCATGAAAATGTAACTATTATCTGTTCTGCCAACTTGAAACTCATGTTTATTCATCATATTTGACTGGTATTTCTTATAACTTTGGTTGCTTTTAAGGAGATAAGTATTATTTTTGGGAATTGTTTTCTTTTCTTAAAATTTTTATTTTGCATTTTTTATTTGGATATTTACTTTATTTACATTTCAAATGTTTTCTCATTTCCAGGTCTCCCCTTTGGAGACCCCGTATCCCCTCCCCCCTCCCACTGCCTCTATGAGGGTGCTCCCCCCTACCTGGCCACTCTGTTTTCCCTCCCTAGCATTCCCCTACACTGGGGCATCTAATACCCATAGTCCCAAAGGCCTTTTCTCCCACTGATACCAACGATGCCCTCCTCTGCCACATATGTGGCCAGCACCCTGGGTCTCTCCATGTGTATTCTTTGGTTGGTGGTCCAGTCTCTGGGACCTCAGGGGCTCTGGCCAGTTGACACTGATACTCCCTCCATGGGGCTTTAAAACCCCTGAGCTCCTTCAATCCCTTCTCTAACTCCCCCATCCAAAACCCCACGCTGAGTCCAACGGTTGGCTGCGATCATCCACTTCTGTATTTGTCAAGCTCTGCCTGAGCCTCTCAGGAGGCAGCTTATCATGCTTCCATCAGAAAGCACTTTCCAGCATGCACAATAATGTCCGGGTTTGATGGCTGTATATGAAATGTATCCTCAGGTAGGGCAGTCTCTAGATGGCCTTTCCTTCAGTCTCTGCTGCAAACTTTGTCTCCATATTTCCTTCTGTGAGTATTTTGTTCATCATTCTAAGAAACACTGAAGCATTCACATTTTGGTCTTCCTTTTTCTTAGGCTTCATATGGTCTGTGAATTGAATCTTGGGTATTCCGAACTTTTGGGCTAATATCCACTCATAAGTGATTGCAGATCGTGTTTGTTCTTTTGTGACTAAGTTACCTCACTCAGGCTGATATTTTCAATGTCCATCCATTTGCCTGCAAATTTCATGAAGTCGTTGTTATTAATAACTGAGTAGTATTCCATTGTGTAAATGTACCATATTTTCTGGCTCCCAGGTTTTAAATGGTTTCTCTAGTCACTTATTACGAGCCACACTAGTCTCCTTGCTATTTTTAAACATCTCAGACTTAGTTCAGACTAAAGATTTTTGTATCTGCCATTCTTATTTTAGACGAATGCAGTTTTCTTCAGATATTTGCATTCTAAGCCTCTCTCAATATCAAATAATGCTTCTCCAGAGAAACTTATCTTGTCAAAAAATATGAAACATTCAACTGATTCTGGCCCTCAGTCCCTCTAGTATCACAAACCTATTTTCTATCTTTTCTTTCTGAGACAGGGCATTATGTGGTTCAAGCTGTTCTTAAACTGTCTATTTAGCCAAGGGTGTCCGTAAACTACTGGTCCCTATCATGTCTTATTCATTCTTCTAAATTTGAATGAGCCTCTAAGTTTAGATTACACATAGATCTAAAGAAAAGTAGCAAATACAGTTGAACAAGTGCCTATGTACTTCACATAATTTCACTATCCTTAAAATCTTATATTTCACATATGTCTTACAAAACAAAAATAGAAGTTAATATCTAACTCTTTAGTATACATTTTATTTAGATTTACTAGTTCATATCAAATATTATTTTCTATTCCATGGTCATAATTATTATGGCAACTATATTTACTCTTGTTTCTTGATACTCTGTTTCCCTATGATAATGTTTTCTTTCTTTCTTTTTTTTTTTTTTTTTTTGCCTGTTGATGTTTTGAAAATTACTCATGAAATGTTAGATTTTTCTGTGGTTTTCTCATGGATTGACTACCCTTATGTCATTTGGGAAGGAAGACTATAGAAGGAAAGTATACTTCTCATCAAATCCTTTCTAGGGTCTATGCTGTCAATTCCTTGAGGACGGAGATCTAGCTAAATTGTTATTCCAAACCAGTTATTTTACCTATATTCTTCATTTGCATAGATATTTTATCAATCATTTATACCCACATGGATACATTCATATTTATTTAATGTTTTACTCGTGTATGTGTATGTGTGTGTTTCTCAATTTATCCTGATTTTGATAGTTAGAAATGGCATTCAATACATTTCTTTTCATTCTGACAAAGAACCTGAGGGAAAAAGTTAGACAAGGAAGAATTTATTTTGGTTCATATTTTTAGAGATTATCAGGCCATCATGATGTGGCAGGGGACATGCCTGATAAAGCTTCTATATCTCAGCAACAAAAGATAGAAAGGAGTTCAGGCCAGAAACCAGATTCCTCTATTTGCCTAAATATTACTTGCCACTCTCCCATTTGCCTCAGTAAGGCTCTAGTTTCTAAAGGTTCCACATATTTCCACAGAAAATAGCAACTCCAGTTGGGGAAAAGTAGTCAAATTACTTTGGGTGATATTTCATATCCAAACGGCAACAGAAATATTCTCATGTTGGCTTATGTGTCCTTCTGATGAGATTTTCTTCTTTTGTTTGTAGAATATTATATTCATTAAATTATTGTTCCAAGACTCAATATATTCTCTTCCCCAGCCACTTCTTTAAGAAGTACACAATTCATTACTAAAAAAACTATTGACAAATGTGTTTGTCAATACAGAGTATTCTTGAATGTAATCTATCTGAATGGAGATAGGAAATTTATGTATGTATTCTAAAGAATTTAAAAACACATTGAAAGGCTGGGACATTTATTCTTGCATCAGTTTGGTTCCCAGGACCCACATGGCAGCTTAAAATTATCTGTAAATCCAGTTCCAGGGGCATTGAAATAATCTTCTTACATTCGGAGGAACCAGGAAAATATGAATTGCACATAGAGATATGCAGGAAAAAAAACATGTTAAGTTTGTTTTGTTTTGACTATCTATAGGCATGGGGCCTGTCCTTAAGAATGGTGTATACCCCAGTGAGATTGTTAGAAAAAACTAGTTTTTTTATTTGTGAGTACTTATCAATTGGAGATAACTTGTAGGTTAGGAATCAGGCTTATGTCTACTTATCCTCTAAGCACTGGGACCCTATTTATCTGGGCCAGATTCCCAGAGGAGCTGTGCTTGCTGCCATTGTCTTTATAATTTCATATGTGGACTGGCCCCATTGTGTTTAGAAGGCCTTGTTTCCTTGGTGTCTTTATCCACTCTGGCTCTTACACTCTTTCTACCTCTTCTTCCATCAGGTTCCCTGAACTATATTGAGGGGAGTGGTATGATGTAGACACACTAGTTAGGGCTCAGTGTTCCAAGATCTCTCAGTCTCTGCACAATTTTTGTCTGTGGATCTCTGTATTTGTTCCCATCAACTGCAGGAAGATGCTCCTATAATGATGGCTGCATAGATCTATGACTATAGCAAAATATTATTAGGAGTTATTTAGTGCTACATTCCTTAGTTTAACAAAATACTAAGTAGTATTTGGTTTTCTCCTACGTCCCTGGCCTATCTAGTCTTGGGTTCTTGGTCACCCAGTCATTGTGAGTGATGGGCTCTATTTTATGGAATGGAATTTTTTTTTAACTCTTATAGATCCCTTTAGTATATATTATGATTTCTGGTTTTACGTTTTTATGAAATTCCTGTGTGTGTAAATGTGTATAGTATCTGCATCTGCATCTATATGTGATTCTTGTGTTTTTGCTTATTTCTTTCTTTGATTATTCTATTCCAGTTTGTTTTTGTTGTATTTATTATTATTACTATTATTATTATTATTATTATTATTATTATTATTAATTTTAGATTCCTGTTTGTTTTCTAAGGAAAGACAAAAAGGGTATGCATGCAGATGGGAAGGAGGGAGGGGGGAACTTGGAGAAATTAGGTGGAAGGGAAACCATAATCAGAATATATCATTGTGACAAAACTTATTTTCAATAAAGGAAAAAAAATCTATTGAAAAATTTTTTGTGCACACATAATCATCTGTATTAGACAAAGCTAAAATGACTTTATATTGATGTGTACAATTCTAATCTAGCATGAAGGGAAATATTTCTCTCTCCTTTATGTTGAACCTCCCATTGACTCCAGTGAAAATCCTGAATTCCATCAATCTTACTTTTTAATTCAATTGCAGTGCATCTTTTTTCCAACTTTAGAATTGTTTATCTGTATTCCAATGAGATATAATATGGATGAATATGTGGGCACAGTTATAGATAAATTAGATTATAGTATTCAGATTAGCATCTTTTTGTTCTTTTCCTTAGTTTCTAGACAGAAGATACCTTTTCAAAAGGGGAAAAAACATTTTTGAGGCGTCATGATGCTCATGAGCATCTGACATTATGATATTTATTTGTATGCTTTTTGTTTTGTCTAATAGGCTACAAACTCCAAAAGATCAGAAAAACCTGACCTGACTTCAAAGAAATTACAAATATATTAAGAACAATGTCAAACATAATCTTCAGAATAAGATATTCTTCTATTCTTTCATTCTATTCACTTTGCTGAGTATAATTAGATGAACAAAAAAAAATTCTAAAGCATGTAAGATTTGCTCTTGATAAATAAAATGCTAAAAAATAATTTGTATTGAGAACTGAGACTTGCTACAGACATAGATAATTATACTCAATTATTTTTTTCTTTATCTCTTTCTTTGTTAGGAAAATGATATCTGAGCTTTAAAATGCAAAAAAAATAAAAGAAAGAAAAAAGAAAATGAAGATAGTGATAATTGCCAAATGACTGGAAGCATGAAGTGTAACCCTGAGACTCTGGTATATTTTTGATTTGTTGTGTAATCAGAGAGTCCAATGTAGGAAGCCAGACCATTCACAACATATTCATTCTTTGCAAAGAGGGTGTGTTAGCGTTGTTTCCTCAGGGACATCTGTGATGGGTTACAGAGATTCCAGACATGCTAGAGAGGAATTATGTTGATTAGGTTAACTGAGCCTGGGGTGGTGGAGGTAGGGCAAGAGAACCATCTTCAATGCTAGAAGCATCATTTCCTGATTTGGAATATTAGACTGTATAAAATGAAAATAGTAAGTTGAGCAACAATATTCAATGCTCTCTTAATCCTGACTGAATATACAAGCTTACCATGTACTTTAAACTCCTGATGCCTTGACTTCCTTACCATTATGAACCTTGGAGCTGCAAGTCCAGATAATTTCTTTCTTCCTTATGTTTGTTCTGCTAAAGCAGTTTATCACAGCAACAAAAAAATACCCAAAAAACAAACAACAACAAACTAATTTAGAATGTCTTTTTATTTCAAAATATGTCCTCTTATATATTTACAAATCATTTTATGTAAGGGGAGGTTGTGTAGCTAAGGTCTTGTTCCCCAATTGGTTCTTGAGGTGTCAATAAAGAAGGCTGGGGGCCAATTGCTGGACGTGGGCACAGATAGGGCTTCCGGGTCCCAGGAGGGAAAAGAGACATAGGGAAATAAAGAGGGACTTTTCTGCCATGCTTTGGAGGAGAGAGGATGATGCAATAATATAAAGGCCTCAGGGCAGCTAGAGCCTATGGCTTCTGCTATTAGCAGAGATTGTCGAGGGCTAGCTGATACAAGCCAGTAAGTTTAGGGCAGGAGGAGAAACAAAGATGATAAATTGGTAAGGGCATGCCTTTCCAGGCAGGAGGTTTCTGCACCCAACAATTGTGCATAGCAAGAAAGTTCTAAAATAATAAAGTTGTCTGTGTGCCCTTCATCAGCTAATTCTAGGGTCTCTGGAGTGGGCTGTTAACTCAACCCCGCCTGGAGCAAAGGTGGGTAGGAAAGAGAAGCCTGGTCAGTGCTGGCAGTGCTAAGTCGGGTGAAACAAAAGGGAGCCAGGAGTGCCTGGTAGCACAGCAGCTCCTGTGCAGAGATGGTAGCATGTTTTTAAAACTACAGACCACATTTTTAAACTTATATTCTGAAATTACTCCTAATATAATCTATTATCTTGGACTAATCACCAGAAAAAATTGAGAGACCAAAACTTTTAAGTTCAGATTCCATTTTAGAAAACCCAACCTAAGATTTACTAACAGGCCTGTACCTAGCATTAGTTTCCATGTTACCCCCCAACAAGACCTGCATCTCCAGGTTAATCTCTCTCAACAAACCTGTGCCTAGCACCAGTTTCTAGGTTATTTCCCCCAACAATTCTGCACCTCCTAGTTACAATCCCATCCTTGCCTAACAACCAGCAGTTAGGAAGAAATCAGAAGTTAAGTTTATATTTTGGTTCCCAGCACCAGCCAATTATACTAAAGGCCATAGTAGCACACCAATTAGATGCTTACCAGGCTAGAAATGCTCAACCCTTGGTTCCCACTTTCTATAAAACTGCCCCAATGAGTGTTCCAGGCTCTTCTCCACCAAAACCGTCTTGCAGGTCATCAGTGGGCTGATACCAAGCTGGAGCTTGTGAATAAAAAATCCTTGTGGGATTTCACCATATCAGCTCCTGACAGGTCTTTCAGGGTTAATGAACTTTGCGTGGCACAACATTTTGGTGGGTTGGCCAGGAATTTCCCTGTGGCTTTCAGGACTACTGATCTGGTGGGTCTCAATGCTGGTAAATCCAGTCTAGGTCTGTCTATGTGGGTGTGTTTGAGGCTCTATAATAAAGACAAACTTCCTGTTTCCTATCTGACTGTATGCTAAATCTGTCCATGTTAAAGGCTTCCTTTCTGTCTGCATGCTAAATCTGTCTGTATAGTCCATAGTGGCCATAGTTGTGGTAGCTCGTTCACCTGTGTGACAGAGGTCTGGCGGCTCAAGGGCCCATGCAGTGGTGGCAGCTGCATGGTGGTGTGTGTCTGTGTAAACCATGCTGTAATGACTTTGGCTTTGAGCATCTGTGCAGTACTGTGGGGTGTGCTCTTCTTTGTTCACAAACTCTTGAGTTGTGCCACATCTGTCTTGTGTGTGTCATCTTTTCTGCCTGGTGTCTTTGTCTGTTCACAAATTCTGAGTAGTGCCACATTTGTAATTCTGTTCTGGAAAAAATACTTGAATCTGAATCCACGGCCACAAGCTGTTAGAAGAGACATGTCTGGGAGATGTGGCCATGTGGGGCTAGGAGATATCTTGAGCCTATATCTGGGGCAGGCTTGGGCTATGAGAGCAAAAAGACCTCCATCAATCTGGTTCTACCTGATAGCAAGGGAAGATCAGATTTGTGTTTTTGTGTGTTACCTGACAGAAAGGAAGAGAAGAATTTCTTTCTGTATTGAGCGCTATTTTCTGGTTTTACTTGTTATTGATTTATAGAGATGAAAGATCAATTTTGTGTTTTTATATATTATATTTGTATTTCTCATTACGAGGTGACTTTCTGACAGACCTTTAACATGAGACAGAATCATGCAACTCCACTAGAATTCGTTCCTAGTCATTTTAAGGATGTTAAAACTAGGCGACAGAATCTCTCAGTCGTTATTAAGAAAGATAAATTGACCACATTCTGCATGTCAGAATGGCCCACTTTCAACACCAACTGAACCCCAGTAGGATCTTTCTACTGAGATTGGTCCAAGGAATCAAGAAAGTAATTTTCAAACCTAAATTTGGCCACCCAGACCAAATACTTTATGTGGTGGTTTAGTGAGACCTCCTATAGAGGACCCATACTCTTGGCTTAAACATTTTCTCCCCAGACAACAGGCAGAAGTTCTTGCCTTGACTACTGAAAAGCCCAAGGATACAAAGGAAGAGGTATAGGATCATCCATCTCCTTATGAACCACCACTCTAAACAGTCCTCCAAGGAGAAACAGAGGAGGATATTATCTTTCCAACTCCACCTTATTTAACCCCTCAGGTGGAACAGTAGCCACCCTATGCAGCTCTGCAGCAAGCAGCCTCATCACAGGCAGGGGAGGGGGACCTGCTACAGGGACATGAAGCTAACAGGGGCTTCCTCTTGGGCTGAATTCTGACATCCTGCCCTTGCGTGCAACTGGACCAGTCAATGAGCAAGGGAACCAACCTTATCACTATCCGCCCCTTGCCACCAGTGAACTTTATAACTGGATAACTCAGAATTCTCCCTTTTCAGACAACCCTGGAGATCTAATCAATCTCTTGGAAACAGTCCTCTTCACCCACCAACCCATTTGGGATGATCGTCAACAACTTTTTCAAGTTCTCTTCACCATAGACGAGAGTGAGAGAATCCAAGGAGAGACCAGGAAGCTGGTTCTTGGCCCCACAGGGGAGCCCACCAGTAACCAGGCAGCTATTGATGTTTGCTTTGTCCTAACTTGCCTAGACTAGGATTTTAACATCGTTGAAAGTAAGAGGAGGCTCTTGGTCTACCATCACTCTGCTGGCATGTCTTGAGGCAGAAGTTAAATGACTCACACATGTGCCCAAAATGTATGGACATTAGACAGGGAGAAAATGAAAGCCCTGTGGCTTTCTTAGAGAGGATCAAGGAGGCATTATGACAACACAACTCCATGGAGCCTGGATCACCAGAAGCAAAGGCAGCAGTAGCTCTAGTTTTTATTAACCAGGAAGTATCAGATATCAAGAGGAAGCTCCAGAGGGTTGAGAGACTAGGAGAAAAGAGTCTAAGGGACATAGTGATAGTGGCAGAGAGAATGTTTAATGGAAGAGAGACTACAGAGGAAAAGCAGATGCGAGGACAGAGGCAACAGACTTGCAACCTGGCAAAGATACTGTTGGCAGTCACGGCCAAACCAGAAGACCATAAGAGATGCCTAAACAGACAGCTTCTGAAGAATGCAATAAGGGGAGCCCTAAGGATGAAGAATACCTTCACTTGAGAAATAACCAATGCGCCTATTGCAAGGAGGAGAGCCACTGGGCCAGAGAATGCCCCAAGAAGAAGAACTGTATCCAAACCCTGCCCTTAGAAAATGAAGAATAGAAGGGCCAAGATTCGGATCCCCTCCACAAGCCCAGGGTAACTGTAAAAGTGGAGGGGAAACCCACCAGTTTCCTTGTTAATAGCAGAGCCCAACATTCCATTTTGCTGAAGCCTGAGGGTAAAATTTCTTCAAAAAAAAATCTGGGTCCAAGACACAACAGGAATTAAACAATACTCACGGACTACCCGATGAACAGTGGACTTGGGAATGGGCAGAGTAACCCACTCCTTCTTTGTTGTACCTGAATATCCATACCCCCTCTTGGGGAGGGATTTGTTGACAAAAATGCCTTTCTTTGCAGAAGGGTCCAAACTATTAGATTCAGAATGGAGGCCTATTCATGTCCTTACCACCACTCTAGCTGAAGATTACTGGTTATTTGAGCCCTTCCTACCTCAAAGGACAAAATTACGACTTGGCTAGATTGCCTCCTCAATGCTTGGGCAGTGACAGGAGGAATTGAGATGGCTAAACATTGGACACTAATTTAGATTCAGATCAAGCCAGGGCTAAGGCTGTATGGGTCTCATAGTACCTTATGTTTCTGGTTGCTAAGGAAGGTATATCCCCCTACACATACCATATCAGGATGCTATTAAATGTGAGCATTCTGAGACCATTTTAATAGGCTTGAAACACCTCCATCCTGCCAGTCAAGAGGGCTGGAGCTAATGATTATAGACTAGTACAAGACTTAAGAGAGGTAAACAAATAACTTACGGATATCCACCCAACAGTCCCTAATTTCTATACCCTCTTGAGTGATGTTCCTCCAGAGTGCTAGGGGTATATGACACTGGTTATAAAAGAAACCTTCAGCTTACCCTTGGCAATAAGATCCAAGACCTCTTTGTCTTTGATGGCATGATCTCAAGCTGGAGATTAGCAGACAACTGACTTGGACTCATCTGCCCTAGGGATTAATAACTCGTCGACCATATTTGACGAGGCTCTCCATGAAGATTTGAGTGAGAATAGAACCCAACACCCTAACCTGACTTTTTCAGTATGTAAATGACCTCCCAGTGGCAACAGAGACGAATCAGGAATGATGTAAGTGTACTCAGGACCTCTTGGAGGCCCTGAGAAATTTGGGTTATCAAGCCTCTGCTAAGAAAGTTCAACTTTAAAAACCAAATAACCCTATCAAAAAGTGGGGAACAGAGCTAAGCAGAGAATTCTCAACTGAGGAAATTCCCAGGGCTGAAAACACCTAAAGAAATGCTCAACTTCCCTAGTCATCAGGGAAATGCAAATCAAAACAAGTCTGAGATTC
>CM052722.1:32093846-32129379 GCA_028551405.1 Uromys caudimaculatus | reverse complement strand
CAGTCTCACATCAGAAATAGAAATACCTATTTTAAAATAGCGAAAATTGTTAAGAACCTGTTAAGGCCTGTCAATTGACCAATGTGATTGCCAGTGAGAAGAACCTCAGTACTCAATACCTGGCACCAAGCCAGGAGTCTATTGGGAAACAGACTTCACAAAGGTAAAACCAGGAAAATTCTAATACAAATATTTGCTAATGTTCACAGATACCTTTTCAGGATATACTGAGGCTTTCCCAATTAAACATGAGACTACTCAAATAGTAGCAAATAAAATACTAGAAGAAATTCTTCCAAGGAATGGTTTTCCTAGACTTATAGGATCAGACAATGGACCTGCATTTGTGTCCCAGGTGAATAAGGAATTAGCTAACATGCTGGAGATTGATTAGAAACTTCATTGTGCATATAGACTCGAGAGTTCAGGACAGGCAGATAGGATGAATAGAACCCTAAAAGAGACCTTAACTAAATTGATCTTAGAGACTGACAAAAACTGGGTGACTCTTCTCCCTTTCCCCCTTTATAGAGTATGGACCTCCCTATACCACATTGGACTCAAATCTTTGTAAATTATGTTTGGTTCACCTCCCCGTATTATCCCCAGTCTACAGACAGAGGTTATTGCAGAAGCTGATAATCACCAATTATTGAATGATCTCAAAGGTATCCAATGGGTACACAAGCATATTTGGCCTAAAGTTTATGCTCTCTATGAAACAGGTCTAACTCAGGAGCCCGAGTGATTTCAGCCTGAAGATTGTGTCCTAGTCAAAAAGCACCATCAGGGGTCACTAGAGTCTCCCTGGAAAGACCCTTCCAACCCTCTCAAGCTCAGGTTACAGTGATCCTGATGATGAGCCTCCTTGCTGTATGTACTGCAGAACCCAACCCCTATGAACCCCTACATTCTAAATAAATTAGTCCATTTCATGCAACTTATGGTGATATAAATTCACTAACAGTCCCTTCATAAAGAAGCCTATGAGCTTCAGGAAGCCCTTTGATTGGGCTTTCTAGTTACAAAAGAAAGGGGGAAATGACAGACCAAATCATTCAGAGAACCTGATCCATTTTAGAGAATCTGATCCAAGGTTAACTAACAGACTGGTGCCTACTTTAGTTTCTGCATCTTCAGGTTAATTTCCCCCAACAAACCTGAATCCAGCACCAGTCTCGAGGTTATTTACCCCCAACAAATCTGCACTTCCAGGTTACAAGCTCGTACCTGCCTAGGAAGAGTTCAGTAGTTAAGTTTATGGTTTGGCTCCCAGCAACAGCCAATTTGCTAAAGACCACAGTAGCACCCCAGTTATATGCTTGCCAGGCTAGAAACACACACCCCTCACTTGCCACTTTCTATAAAATCTTGCCCTGATGAGTAATCTGGGTTTCTCTTCATCAAAACCGACCTGCAGGTCAGCAGTGGACTGAGCCCAAGCTCGATCTTGAGAATAAAGATCCTTGTACAATTTCATCAGATCAGCTCAAATTTGACTTTATGAAAGTGACACTTTGAATGTTGTATTAGAGGTCAGAGAGAAAACATGGAATTGTGTTAATAGTCATTGAACACTAAAGTTTAGTAATTGTCTATGCTTTGTAATTTATTTTTGTTTGCTTTCAGATCCTGGGACAGGGGGTTAAGGTGCATACTTTACATATCAAAGCAGACCACGCCTCTAAGTTCTCCTACCATCCTTGAGTCCCTATTTGGCATAGCCTCCTGCCAACCCTGAACTTACCAGCCCAGGGGCTGTGTTGCCCCTCCGCCAGAGGCAGAGGCTCCCTCCTATATATTTTGTGCATTCTCTCTCTCTCTTTCTCTCTTTCTCCTTGCTCTCTGCAATACACACTTTCTCTCTCTTCTCCCTCTCTATTTTATTCCTTCTCATGGTAACTTCCCTGTTCTCCTTCCTTGAGGTCAGTGAACTCATCTGCCAGAGCTCAGTTTTCCAATAAACCTGCATTTAGTATAATCTAATCTGGCTTGAATTGGCTCATTTCACTGGCAGAGAAATAGCTTATCAATTGTAGATATAAAAATATCTGGAGACAAAATTGTCATATTTTTAATTTTTTAAATATATGTTGTTGTTTTTTTTCAATGAATATACTTTCTAAGCTTCTTTTTTATTTTCTGAGACAATATGGAGTAAAAGTTTACATGTAATTAGAAATCTTTTAGTGCTCAATATCATATAAGATTTTTGTATGTGTCTAGTACAAGTCTATACCTGTTTTGAAGTTAGAATACCTATGCCACATTCTCATGTCATTCTTTCAGGTGGTTGTGGAAACACATAAGATAATTCTCATGGACCCATGGTTCGGATCACATATGTGGCAGAGGATGACCTCGATGGCCATCAGGGAGAGAGGAGAGGCCCTTGGGCCTGAGGGAGGGTGTTAGAGGCCCCAGTAAAGGGGAATGTCAAGGTGGGAATATGGGGATGGGTGGGCGGGAGGGTGGGAGGTGGAATTCCCTCATAGAGGTGGGGATGGGGAGGGGATAGGGGGTTTCCAAAGAGGAGACCCAGAAAAGGGGAAACATTGGAAATGTAAATAAAGTATCAAAAAAAAAAAGGATAATTCTCACTCTTTAGGTTCCAATTTCTTAGATTATTTAAATGTCTCTCTACTATATATTTAAGAGATACTATATAAAACATACCAGCATTTCTTGTGTCACATGGTATCCTACTTGAATTAAATTTAGCTGTCTAATGAATATTCAATAGTTATTTTAGTACTTGGAGTATATGTGTGTTGCCCATTCTTCCTTAGTAGACCCTTGGAAACATCTAATTGTTTCAATAATCTATTATTTAATACACATTTCAATTAATATACTATTAAAGAGCATTCCAAGACCTTAGATTCAGTGATTACCACTGATATAAAAAGATATGTTTATTACTCTTTACTAAATATTGATTGTATTCAGCTAGAAGTTTTTGCTCTCATTATTTCATGCAGTTTGAGAGTGAAAGGAAATGGAGGTACTTGTGAGAATTTCATTTATACATGCCTGGCAGCTCATTCTTGCTATAATGCTGAGAATTTATCAAAAGTTGACCACTCAGGTAGTATAAGTGGATATTAGCCCAAAAGTTCGGAATACCCAAGTTTCACTTTACAGTAACCACTGGACTGAGAGTGAAGTCCCAGATGGAGGAGTTGGAAAAGGGACTGAAGGAGCTGAGGGAGTATGTGGCAGAGGAGGGCCTTGTTGGCCATCAGGGGGAGGAGAGGCCCTTGGGCCTGAGGGTGTTAGAGGCCCCAATAAAGGAGAATGTCAAGGTAGGAATATGTGAATGGGTGGAAGGGTGGGGGGGAGGTGGAATACCCTCATAGAGGCGGGGGAGGGGATAAGGGGTTTCCAAAGAGGAGACCTAGAAAGGGGGAAACACTGGAAATGTAAATAAAGTATCCCCCCAAAAAGTTGTCCACTGAAAATACCTGCAAATGGCCTCTTCACATGGCTTGAGTTTTTACTTTAAGCATCCTGGGAGACATACAGAACTCTAAGGGGAAACCATACTGCCTTTTCATACTTGGTCAAGTCATATTGTTTTAAAGAGAGATAATAAAGCTAGCCCTTTCTCAATAAGAGAAAATTTCTACTTCATGTATTAATAGTCCAAGTATCAAATAATTTGCAGTCATGCTTTCAAAGTATCTTACATGGCTTGCTCTTTGGTATTGACTATTAGTATAATAGGGTTTCCTATCTAGATATGCCATTGTTGAATGTGGAATTGTGTCATGAGCATGTGTCTATCTACTAATGAAAATTCTTATATTCTTCAACAAAATGGTTTTCTTGTCAGTGTGTTCTGTTTCCCAAATTATTTGAATTCTGTAACTTAGTTTATGCTTAAGGAAAATCTTCTTTTCTCAGAAAGTTTAACAAGAACTTTTTTTTGTTGTTAATAATAATCCAGGACTTTATGAATTATCTATATCTACCAGATATTTTGATTAGGTCTTTTGCAGGTTTGTCTTTATCTAAATATGCTTATTTCACACAGCATATGACTTGTTGTGAGTTTTTGTTTGGTTTCAACTTTATATATCAACAGCATTCCATATCTTGCTTTACATTCTATATAGTTAATGGTATGTCTGGTTGAGTAAAGTCAATCAAGAGGACTTGTTTTAATGGCATACATACAAACAATGAAAATTTTGTTGTTGCTGTAGGTGCATAAGATCACTGTAAAGAATCAAAGGATTTACTTACAACAACTCTTTCTTTCTGGAAGTGTGCTAGATTTTTAAGAAATTGGATTTATGATTACCATATAGTGGTTTCATTAACCTTAAAATAGAAAGTAAATTGTCTCTGAATTAGTTGTTTTTCTCTCTCTGTAGTAAACTTCGATGACCACAATAGACAAATTTAATTTATTTCAATTAAAGTAATATGTTCAATTTGATAACTCAAAACAACTAAAGGAAAAGAGTTTAGGAATAAGAATCTACCATGGAAGGGTCTTGATATCACTAATAGTCAATTGGAAACACAAAGTTTCTCTTCCATATTAAATATAAAATATTTTAAGCATTTCATATTATAGCAATATCATTAGTCAAAACAAGATTTAATATTTTTAAATTTAGGAAAGCCTTAACAATTATAGAAATGTTATTTACAGTGTTCTAAGTGGATAACTGTCAGGAAAATATAGCAGACATTTTCTAGGGTGTATGCGTTTATATGCCCTCAAATATTTTAATTGAAGTGAAACATATTTTGCTAATTTAGCAGTATAGTACGACATATATTTACAGAGCAGTAATTTTTAAATAAATACAACTTTGTCTCAACAGATATCTTGTACTTGACCTATTTGTTATTATGTGATTTAATATTTTTGAAATAAGTGACTTTTAACCTTTTAATTACAAATTTTAAAATCAGATAGGCATCTTACAGTCCACAGTTTGATTTATTTTCATTAAATTAATATGTTCAATTTGATAACCCAATTTTTTTTTTTGTTAAGCAGAACTGCAGACAATTTTGAACAGAGGACAAATTTTCCACTATGTATAAACTTTAAATGTATTTATAGGGGTTTATTATCACCACTTCATAGTCACTTTCTGGTAAATTTTGCCTTTGAAATAATTCATGAAGTAGGACAAAATAGATTTTCACACAGAATACTAACCAAGTTTGGTTAAGAGTTAGTATTTGTATAACATTAATGCATATTAGATGTGTAAATGTGTTTAATGATGTATTTTATGTTATGTTGGTACTTTTGTTATAGACCCTGAGGCATTTTGATTAGACATTAAAAATTCATTTCTTTTCTGATTAAGGAAATATTCATATCTTATGCTTGTCATGTCCCTCATAGTTCCAGAACAGTTTTAACAAAGAAGAATATAGATCAAGCAAGTCAGACTATAGAATGAAATATTAGAATCATTCATGAAATCTATGGTATGATAAATATTTTTAAGAAATCACACACACACACACACACACACACACACACACACAATATATGCTTTTTTTCTACCATGGTAAAACACCATGACTGAGACAACTTTGGAAAGATAGAGTTTACATTGCCCTACAGTTCTAGAGGAAAAAGAGTTCACTCTCATTGGAAGGTTTGGTAGCAGATCAGAGGAGCAAGAACATAAGAGATCATATCTTCAACAGCAAACACGAAGAAGAGAAAACAAGTTATAAGTAGAGCTAGGCTATGATTACCCCAAACCTAAACTTAGTGACCTACTTCTTAGAGAAAGGCTGTATCTGACCACAATGTTCCCAACAGTGCTCCAAACTGGGGACCATGCTTTCAAATACTTTAATCTAGGGTGACATTTGTCAATCTTACAACCACAGACTCTAATATAAAAATTTTTGTGTTGTGTAATTAATCATCTCTCACATAATTGTCAGTCACATATCCCTTCCCAAACAAAAGAAATTGGCAGAATCCTATCCCAACCTATAAAATACAGACCCATTTAAAATGGCAGTGAGTGCAATATCAGAAAACTTAGTGTTTTTGAATTCTGATTTGCACTGCAGGTCAGCAAGATGGATCATTAAGTGAAGGAGTCTGCCACTGAGCCCAGTGATAATAATCTGAGTTCAATCTTTAGGACACACATGGTTGAAGGAGAGAATCAATTCACACATATTATCCTGCAACTTCTTCACAACCATTCACAAACTCTCTTCAGTGACATAGATACTAATTAATAATGTTTTAAATTACATTAGTCCACATAGTGTCAGTCTTATGAATTCAGTATGTAGTAAGTAGTGTCCATAATTCTAAACTATCAAGTGTTAGTTTAGTGAAGCCAATTTATAGTTATTACCCACATAGGAAAAACTTTATTTACTTGCACTTACTTTTCAAAGATATATGCAAGATAGGAAAGTGTTAAAATGGTCTCCTCTAAGTTGGAGGTAACCAAAAGATATCTAATTGAAATTAAGTCCCACTCAACAACAAGAAAATCATGCCTGGTACTGTAAACCTAAATAATTATACACGGCTAGTGATGCTATAAATCTCACAGAAGAACCTGCTACCACCACTTTCCTGGACCAGCATAATACTTAAGTATAATGTACATAGATGCTTATTCTTATATTATCAAATGGATGTACATATTACTCCTCATTTATGAAGTTTCCTTTGCAGCAAAGGTAATCTATTACAGAAATCGACAAATAGACCAAACACAGAGAACAACTGACCAGCCTCAATACATCTACAGTACAACTGCTGCACTAAATACTCAGGAAACATTCTAGAAGAAGGTGAGAAATATTTTAAGATTCAGATGACCAGGAAGTAAGTCTTAAGTGCATTCTAGCTATGGTAAGGAATCTACTCCTACGAAAGTTCAACAAAAACCTAAATATAATCTGAGTAATTCCAACACGAGTTGATATCCCATAGTAGATGGGGACATTTCATGGGGCCCTAACCCTAGGTGAAGAGGTACTACCAATTAAAAACTGCTGAGAGAAATAAAATTAATTTTCCTCAGATATGAGCCCAAGACTGATTATCTAATACCAAATGGTCAGTCCTATAACAGATGCATTCACTAAAACTGAATGTATTCAGTAGATTTTGTTTATGTAACTATTTGGTTATATGTACATGTAAAGACAATGGCTAAAGGAGAAGCTGTGAATTTGGGAGGTGGCTAGAAGCAGACAAGAGTGGCATAAGAAGAAAAGAAATGATGTAATTATATTTTAATTAAGTAAAACATTCCAAAGTTCTATCTCTGGAATTAAAAAAATAATAATGAGTTAAAATCAAAGTAAAAAGTTCTACTATTTTTTAGTTGTACTTTAAGCTTTACATAATAAGTATTTGAGGCAAATTGTCAGCAGCATTTTGGAGTTTTTGTTCTCTTGTTACTGATCTGTAGTAACTCATGTACTAAACCAGTTCTCTATAGTTGCTGTGAGTGTGCCTTTTCTGGTCATTTTCAAACTTATTATTGTATATTTTATTATTTTTACTTTTATGTCATTTATTTTATTCTTTTGACAATTTCATCATAAGCACTGTATTTACCTAATTTCTTTCCACTGATTTCCTCCCATGTCACATCTCCTTTTCATGACCTCTTCTTTTTTATTAGTGTTATATATGTATATATTCACATATATAAATATAATTTGCTGAGTCCATTTACTGTTGCTTAAATGTACATGGCTTTAAGTCTGACCATTTTGGGATTGGATAATTTAAAAAGAATTTTCTCTGAAGACTCATTCTTCCAATCTAGCAGCCATTTACTACCTACAGCTCTTCACTTAGGGGTGGGGCTTACATGATTTTCCCTATCACTGCTGTGATATTTACTGGTACTTCCTATTTTCCAGGTCTTGTTTAGGTGGTAATATCATGAGCATTCATGGATGCAGTATCTCTCATATAAAGAACTGAATGTCTTGAAGTACTCTTGAAAATTTTATATATGTATACACTAAATATGATCATATGTATCCTTTTATTTCTCCCTTTAAGCACTATTCCCCCATATCTCACCTTTACAGTATCATTTCCTTTTTTTCCTGGCTCTTTCTTCTATCATTCTAATAGCTTTGTTTTGGTTTTAATTTTGCTTTCCTAGTTTGTACCCATGAAGATTTTCTTTAATGAAGGCAGTGCTAAATTTTGTGTCCTCTGTTGATGCCCTCAAATGAAGCATCACCATAGTTTTCTATTGTCAATAAATTTAAATGTATTAATATTACAAGAGAAACTGAACTAGGAACAATAATTCACTATAGTAAGAATTTGGTGGATTGTTCTAGGATATGACTACATTTTAAGCGAACATATAGAAAAAAATTTATGTATGTTCTAGAGTGTAAATTGCAGAAATCAGGAACAGTTCTTTGCATGTAGAAGAAAAATTGAGAAAGACTAGAAGTACAGTATCTCTTCTTAGCAAAGCGATCAAGATATTTGGTACACATTTTTTAGAGGGAATTTCTTTTACTGCTGTTTAAATTTCTATTAAAATAGCATCCTAGGATGATCTTAATTTTGTATTATTTTATATTCTGAAAAAATTTCTTTCTGCTGTTGATACACTTTGAAATTATATTAAATAAGAAATTGTTCTAGTCTGATAACAACAAAAGCAACCACTAGCTGTAAATTCTTAAGACTATTTCTTTCTCATATAGAGAGTTTCATGCTGTGATCTGTCCAATCTACCCTGCCAGTTCTGAAGCATGTTCCTTCTGAGCTCTCATACCTCAGTAATTCATTTAAAATTATTGCCTTTATTTACCACTCCATATTGAAAAAAATGATCAGAATGGCATGGAACTATTTGATACTAAGTTTTGCAACTAATAATTAACAAACATTAATTTTTGCAGGAAAATGTATTTTACTTTTAAATTTTTTCTAACAATATTCATTATAACATTAAAGGGTTTTGCTGTGAACTGAATGAGGTGGAGAAAATATTTGTCAATTAATAATTTGAGAAGGGAGTTAATATCTAGAATACATAAAGAATTAAAACAAGCTAAACACCAAAGGTCTCTATGGGAATAGAATTCATAGAATTAATCTATATTAAAAATATATATTAAAATATGTATTAATATATATTAAAAGATACTTATTAGACTGGCTTATTAGATTGGCTTACATATGATCATGATCTCTCCCTCTATGCTGGAAAGGGTCATAGGAAACTAGCTGTTCAATACCAGTGACTGTATATATCAGAAATCCCAATTTTGTGGTGAGCTACTGGAAAATTGACTGGCCTTAATTGGTAGGCCAAAGGAGTTGTGATATTAGTGAAAGATTGCAGTAGAAGGAGAAGGAGCTACAGATAGACAGTAGATAAATTCCTGAACAAGTTAGAAGATCTCAGCAGTTAGAAATGAGCACAAACAGAGAAAAACTAAAAACTAAAAGCAATTTCACTGAACCTTTTACATCTGAGCAGCCACCCAAAGGTGCTGCTCACGTTTAAGCTAGGCCCTCCAACTTCAGTGAACCTAATGAAGAAAAATTCCTTACAGGTGTATACAGAGCTTTCCTTTTTAACTCAGTCCAGATGTAGTCAATTCAACAACCAAAATAAATCATCACAAATAATTTTTTGGAGTTTATTTCATTCAAAATTATTTAAATCACTAAAGGATTACATTTTGAAAATCTACTGTTTTAAATTTTGCTTTATTCTTCTCAAATTCATTAAATCTTAATGATTTTCTCATATTATGATCTTACACTATATTTGTTATTTATATAGGCATTGTTAACTATTAAACCCAAACAATATCACTTTTTGCAGAAGTTATCTTGATTTTTTATAATGTTATCCAGAATTTTTTATATATAAATTGTTTGGGGTTTTGCTTCATGATTCTTCTTCCTAGTTACTACAATGCACATAAAATATATATGTCCATATTTTAGTTGTGTCAAAATTCTCAAAAGAACTTCCTTCTTCCTACTTTGAGAAAAGAACACTATAATTCAGTCAAACTCAAATGGTTATTATTCTGTGTTGACATATTTGTTCTAGTACTGTATACAGTTCAATCCCCCGTATTCTTCCCATAATATATACATATCTCTAAGGCTAGATGCCTTATTCCCTCACCTTTGATGATTTTTTCCTACTCATACAAGATTTTGTTAATATATGATATGGGATGTGACATTTGCATGAATCAATTCAAGTATTATCTCATAGAGATAACTCCTGTTATTTCTTTTTTATCTAATTATTTTGGGAGGACATTTTTTTTTCTGTTTTTCAAAACAGGGTTTCTTTGTATAGCCCTTGCTGTCCTAGAACTCACTCTGTAGACCACACTGGTCTCGAACTCAGAAATCTGCCTGCCTCTGCCTCCCAATTGCTTGGATTAAAAGCATGTGCCACCACTGCCCGGCTTGGTAGGCCAATTTTAGTTATTAAAAAATAACATAAATTTAATGGTCTCATAAGCTTTTCATTTAATTTTTTAATCAGAAACTTTTTATTACTTTTTTGATACTTTATTTACATTTCCCATGTTTCCCCCTTTCTAGGTCTCCTCTTCCAAAACCACCTATCCCCTCCCCCTCCCCCACCTCTATGAGAGAATGCTACCTCCCACCCACCCGTTCACCCACTCCAGTATTCCCACCTTGACATTCCCCTTTACTGGGGCCTCTCCTCTCCCTGATGCCCAACAAGGCCCTCCTCTGCCAAATATGTGGTCCGAACCATGGATCCCTCAATGTGTATTCTGTGGTTGGTGGTTCAGCAACCAGGAGGACTGGGGGGGAGGGGTCAGGCCAGTTGACACTGTTGCTGGATCCATAGAGCTGCAGACTCCCTCAGCTCCTTCAGTCCCTTCTCAACTCCTCCATCTGGGACCTCACATTCAGTCCAGCGGTTACTGTAAAGTGAAACTTGGGTATTCCGAACTTTTAGGCTAATATCCACTTATCAGTGAGAACATACCATGTTCATTCTTTTGTGACTGAGTTACCTCACTCAGGATGATATTTACAAGTTCCATCCATTTGCCTGCAAATTTCATTAAGTCATTGTTTTTAATAGCTGAGTAGTACTCCATTGTGTAGATGTACCACATTTTGTGTATCCATTCCTCTGATGAGGGACATCTGGGTTGTTTCCAGCTTCTGGTTATAAATATGTCTGCTATGAACATAGTGGAGCATGTGTCTTTATTACATGTTGGAGCATCTTCTGGATATATGCCCAGGACTGGTATAGCTGGGTCCTTAGGTAGTATTATGTCCATTTTTCTGAGGGTCCGCCAAATTGATTTCCAGAGTGGTTGTACCAGCTTGTAATCCCACCAACAATGGAGGAGTGTTCCTCTTTCTCCACATCCTTGCCAGCATCTGCTGTCACCTGAGTTTTTGATCTTAGTCATTCTGACTGGTATGAGGTGGAATCTCAGACTTGGCAGGATTAATATAGTAAAAATGGCCATCCTGCCAAAAGCAATCTACAGATTCAATGCAATCCCCATCAAAATTCCAACTCAGTTTTTCATAGACTTAGAAAGAGCAATTCTCAAATTCATTTGGAACAACAAAAAACCCAGGATAGCAAAAGGTATTCTCAACAACAAAACAACTTCTGGGGAAATCAGCATTCCTGACCTCAAGCTGTACTACAGAGCAGTTGTGGTAAAAACTGCATGGTATTGGTACAGTGAGAGGCAGGTAGATCAATAAAATAGAATTGAAGACCCAGAAATGAACCCACACACCTACCGTCACTTGATCTTTGACAAAGGAGCTAAAACCACCAAGTGGAAAAAAGACAGCATTTTCAACAAATGGTGCTGGTTCAACTGGCAGTCTACATGTAGAAGAATGCAAATTGATCCATTTCTATCTCCCTGTACAAAGCTCAAGTCCAAGTGGATCAAGGACCTACACATAAAACCAGATACATTGAATCTAATAGAAGAGAAAGTGGGGAAAAGTCTCGAACACCTGGGTACAGGGGAAAAGTTCCTGAACAGAACACCAATGGCTTATGCTCTAAGATCAAGAATTGACAAATGGGACCTCTTGAAATTGCAAAGCTTCTGTAAGGCAAAGGACACTGTCAATAGGACAAAACAGCAACCAACAGATTGGGAAAAGCTCTTTACCAATCCTACATCTGATAGAGGGCTAATATCCAACATATACAAAGAACTCAAGAAGGTAGACTCCAGAAAACCAAATAACCCTATCAAAAAATGGGGAACAGAGCTAAACAGAGAATTCTCAACTGAGGAAATTTGCAGGGCTGAGAAGCACCTAAATAAATGTTCAACATCCTTAGTCATCAGGGAAATGCAAATTTAATCAGAATTTACTCTGTTATTTTTTCATTCAAATAGTCAACGACAGATATGTCATTGAATGAAATGATAAAAATAAGTTAATATTTGATTCTTTATTTCCTTGAAAGAACAACATAAAATATTCTAATTCTTCTTTCAAAAAGAATAGAAATCATTGTACCAACCATTCAGAGTTTTGTTTTAAAACGTCTTTTTATGTTGGAAAATAATGAAAAGAGGCTCAGAATGGATAGCACCTCCTGCAGTGTTTCTGTTGTTGAGTACATCTCACCTCCCTCAATGCTTGGATGGTACTACAAACTAAGAAATTAAATATGTCTCCTTGGTCTTCAGCCATCATATGTTAGCAGCCAATTGCAGAAACACAGAACTGTTTCTGTAACACAGCCTAACGCTTACATAGTTTCACTGAAAGAAAAATAATGTGTGTTAAAATATATATTCATCAATGAATTTTAGAAACCTCTACTTAGGAGAGGTATGATTAACCAAAATGATGAGAAAAGTGGTGACATTTTTCCTGCTGAGATTCCTTTGTGCTTCCCAATACAGAATTTGAGTAAACTTGAAGCATTGCATCATCTTTACCAAAAAAAGAATTGATGCTTTTTCTGCTGGCTGTTACCTACTCCTCTTAGTAATTTTCACCCATTTAACCAACATGAATAATAAAGCATGTTCTCTGTGCTACTTAGATCCCACATATCTCCACCCACCCATCTTCTGTTTCACAACCAAAAAATAAACCTACATACATTTTTACATTTTTATGGTAGATTTTATTTAGAATTATGTGCTGTAATGTTAACATATTTTGTTATTTCTCATAAGTATGCATCAACGTCAAAATTAGCCATCTCTTTTAAAACTGGTCATAAAAATGCTTTCTATTTGTAAATTAATTTGTATCACTCTAAATAGTGTTTATTCACTGAGATAATTTAAACTTGTAGATTAGCATTTTTGAATTTATTCTTTTTTAAATGCATCAGTATTCTGGTTGTACCAGTTTGCAATCCAACTCGAAATGGAAGAGTGTTCCTGCTTATCCACATTCCTGCCAGCATGTACTTGACTTTTTTATCTTAGCAATTCTGATTAGTGTATTTCCCTGATGACTAAAGTTGTTGAACATTTCTTTAAGTGATACAACTCATAGACCATATGAAGCTTATCAAGAAGCATGGCCCCAGATTAGATACTTCAATCTCACTTAGTAGGGGGGAACAAAATAATCACAAGAGGCAGAGGGAGCGAGGTAACTGGGTGGGAGAAGGGAGGGGGAAGGGAAGCAGGAGCAGGTAAAACGGGGAGATAGGAGAGTAGCTCAGAGGGCCAGTAAATGAATGGAAATATGCAGCAGTGTGGGGTAAGGGGCAGGGAACATTCAGAAAGTCCCAGATTAATAGGTATGTGAAAGGCTCCTAGGATCCAGTGGGGATGACCTTAGCCAAAATGCCCAACAGCAGGGAGATGGAACCTGAAGGGATCATCTACAGTACATAGATATGGCCCCCATTTGAAGCATGGGGCCACTCATCCATCTTCAAAATTCTTGACCCAGCTGGGCAGTGGTGGCACACACCTTTAATCCCAGCACTCGGGAGGCAGAGGCAGGCGGATTTCTAAGTTCGAGGCCAGCCTGGTCTACAGAGTGAGTTCCAGGACAGCCAGGGCTTCACAGAGAAACCCTGTCTCAAAAAAAAAAATAAAAATTCTTGACCCAGAATTGTTCCTGTCTGAAGGAAATGCTGGAACAGAAATGGAGGGGAGACTGAAGGAAATGCCACCCAGATACTGGTCCAACGCGGGATCCATCCCATGCGAAGGCACTAAACCATGACACTACTACTGATGCTGTGCTTTGCTTGCAGACAGGAGCCTAGCATGACTGTCTTGTGGGAGGTGCTACCAATAGCTGACTGAAACAGATACTTATAGCTAACCATTGGACTGAAGTCAGGATCCCTATGGAAGAAAGTATTAGGGGAAGGACTGAAGGGGATTGCAACCCCATAAGAAGAACAATAGTATCAACTAACCAGGACCCCTCAGAGCTCCCAGAGGCTAAGCTATGAACCAAAGGGTATACATTGGCTGCCCTATGGTCCCCACTACAGATATAGCAGATATATTTGTCTGGCCTCAGTGGGAAAGGGTGAGCTTAATCTTGTAGAAACATGTTGCCCTAGAAAAGGGAGATGCTAGTGGGGTGAGGTGGGAGTGAGTAGGTGGGTGCTTGAGCACCTTCTCAGAAGCAAAGGTGGTGGGGAACAGGGTGAAGAATTCATGGAGGGGGAACAAGGAAGGGGGACAATATTTGGAATGTAAATACATAAAGTAAATCTTAAATAGATTATACACATCCAAATAAGTACAATCTACAAGAGAAATACAGATGTTTAAGCCATTGTTTCTTATTTTTCTTCTTATACATACTGTCCTATTCTATTATTTGTTTTCATAAACATTCATTACTGAAAATTTTCTCTATATTTACAGCTTTTAGCAGAGAGCAATGAGAACATAATGTGTATGAGGAAGAAACTCATGCACACCTGGTGAAATATATAGTTCATATCTATTTTGGATCTGACCCTGATATTTACCAGGCTGATCAAAGTATATAGCACTTCTCATCAATGTATTTATTTTCAAATATCATACCAATTCAATCAAGTTATATTCTTGGAAATGAGCAGAAAATTACTTTCTTTTTCCAAGACTCTTATAATTTCTCTCTAAAACACAATGAAGGCAAGTGGTGTTTTATGACCATGGAGATGAATAAGAGTTAGTGGATACCTAATTGTTATGAGAAAATATCAAAGATAGTGGGAGTTGTCTAAAGTGATTTGTTAAGATCATTGTTGAGGGTAGATAAAGATGTCAACAAATTTGGAGGTATCAGATAGCAAGGATTCTATTATTTCCCAAACTGATTTAGCAATAAACTTGTTCAAACTGTTTTCTACAAAATAAGGAAGAAAGTCCAAGGTACATTCTTTTCAAATATAGGAATATGATAAATGTTTTGGAAAAAAGACAAAAGTTTTGCTTAAATAAGCATTTAATCCTTAATCTACATACAAAACACGGACATTGTATAATTAAAACTTCAAATTTCTAAACTTACTTCATTCCTTCTACATGATAAATTAAAGTCATTAATTTGACAACCTATTACAGTTAGAAACTGTACTCTTTATATTAAAGAATTATTAATTTTTTAAGATGCCTATCCAAAACTTTAATTTCCAGGTTTTTCCTCAGATCAGAGTATTTAATATTCCTCCAAATACCGTTTTAAAAAATCATTTATCAATTTAAACAATAAGAGTGATCATGTTGTAAGGACAGTGCTGATCAGAACATTTGTAAAATACAAATAGAGAAAATACACTCTAATTAGCAATGAAGAGGAAACCAGGTGTATTAGGAACTCAGGGTTCCCTAGAGTCACAGAACTTATATATAGTCTCTATATAGTAAGGGAATTTGTTGATGACTTACAGTCTGTAGTCAAACTCACCAACAATGGTCAGCAGCAGCTGTGAATGAAAACCCGAGGATCTAGCAGTCACTTAGTCCCACAAGGCTCGCAAGTGAAGAAGATTGAATCTTCCTCCTTCCAATGTCCTTATGTAGATCTCCAGCAGCAGGTGTGGCCTGGATTAGAGGTGTATGCACCACCACACCTGAAATTTGTGTCTTCCAGACTCAAGATCTAGATTACAGGTGAATCTTCTAATTCTGGATTATAATTCACTCCAGATATAATAAAGTTGACAATCAGAAATAGCCACTACAATCCACCCCTTGTCAACTTGACACAAATAATACTTCATATCCACATGGAACAATAACAAGGTCATAAATATGCTTAACATGATGTAACTATTCCTCATACAATTGCAAACACATTTATAAACTTACAATGGGGCAGTGTCCCTTGGGGACATTCCTTTAGTATCTCAACTTAAATACCAACTGATGTTAAAGAAATTAGGAGACAAATATGTTCTTAACAAAATACAACAGAAACATTCATATTACTTATAGTCCTTGTTTCTGCAGCTGGTTACATGGCCTTAGCTGGTATTTAAAACTACCTTCCTCTACTACCCATTCTGTATTTCCTCCACCCTTTGCAAGCACCTCAGCAGGTCTTGGCTCTTTTCCTGGAGGAGTGACCCATACTTTCATTCCTGATGGATCTGCATCCTTTGTCATCCTGCTTGAATTAGGCTGTTGTAGTTTCCCACTGACTTTAATCACAGGACATGGTAGTACAAAGAGTCGCCCCAAGGGATCTCCTGCATTTCAGACATAATCCTTCGTACCTCCATTGTGGAGAGGCAATCCAATTTCCCCATGGTAATCTGGATCTATCACCCCTCCTAACACTGTTATTCCTTTCTTAGCCTGTTGGTTTAAGGGCATTAGAAGCCCAAAATGACCAGGGGGAAGTCTGACCTTCCAGTTCAATGAAATATTTGTTGTAGCTCCTGGTAGGAGCACTCCCCCCTCTGGAACCAAAACTTCTAGACCAGCAGAACCTAGAGTTGTGGGGACAGGAAGCAAAAATTTTCCTAGAGGGTCACAAGGAGTGATAGTGAGTGGAAATATTCCCTTTTCCACTCCTTGATTCCTGGACCCATGGATCCTGGATATGGGAGAAAATGTACCATATAATTGACATTGATTCAAAGCATATACTGCCTTCTGAAGAACTCTGCCCCAACCCTCCATGCTGCTGCCACCTTATTTGCGCTGTAACTGTGTCTTCAAAAGACCATTCCATCTTTCTATCAGACCAGCTGCTTCAGGATGATGGGGAACATGGTAAGTCCAGTGAATTCCATGGTCGTGGGCCCACTGTCGCACTTCTCAGGCTGTGAAATGAGTTCCTTGGTCAGAAGCAATATTGTGGAATACCATGACAATGAATAAGGCATTCTGTAAGTCCATGGATGGTGGTTTTGGCAGAAGCATTACGTGCAGGAAAGGCAAATCCATAATCAGAATAAGTATCTACCCCAGTAAGAACAAAATGTTGTCCTTTCCATGGTGGAAGTGGTCCAATGTAGTCAACCTGCCACCAGGTTGCTGGCTGGTCACCTCGAGGAGTGATGCCATATCTGGGGCTCAGTGTTGGTCTCTGCTGTTGGCAGATCTGGCATTCAGCAGCAGCTGTAGCTAGGTCAGCCTCGGTGAGTGGAAGCCCATGTTGTTGAGCCCAAGCATAACCTCCATCTCAGCCACCATGGCCACTTTGTTCATGTGCCCACTGAGCAATGACAGGGATGGCTGAGGAAAGAGGCTGACTGTCCACAGAACGGGTCATCTTATTCACTTGATTACTGAACTCCTCCTCAGCTGAAGTCACCTTTTGGTGAGCATTTACATGGAACAAAATATCTTCATATCCTTTGCCCATTTGGAGAGATCTATCCACATACTTCTTCCCCAAATGTCTTTCTCACCAATTTTCCAATCATGATCTTACCAAGTCCCTGACACTCCAGCCAATCCATTGGCTACAGCCCATGAGTCAGTGAACAATCGTACATCTGGCCATTTCTTCTTCCAAACAAACTGTAATACCATGTGTACTGCCGGAAGTTCTGCCCACTGTGAAGATTTTCCTTCACCTGTATCTTTCAGGGTTGTCCCAGAAAGGGGTTGTAATGCTGCAGCTGTCCACTTCTGGGTGGTGCCTGCATAACATACAGAGCCATCAGTAAACAAGGTCCTAGTCTTCTCTTCTTCAGTCAGCCAATCATAGGGAACACCCCATGAGGCTACAGGCACATACTTGGCAGCAGATGGCATTGCTACAGGAGTAGAAACCAGAGGCATTTGAGCAACTTCTTCACATAACTTGCTTGTGCCTTCAGGACCTGCTAGGGCTCGATCATGAATGTACCACTTCCATTTGATAATAGACTGCTGCTGTGCATGTCCTACTTTATGACTTGGAGGGTCTGATAACACCCAGCTCATGATGGGCAGTTCAGGTCGCATGGTAACTTGGTGTCCCGTTGTCAAATGTTCAGTTTCCGCTAAGGCCCAATAGCAGGCCAAGAGCTGTTTTTCAAAGGGAGAATACTTGTCTGCAGATGATGGTAGACATTTTCTCCAAAATCCCAAAGGTCTCTTCTGTGATTCACCTACAGGAGCCTGCCAGAGGCTCCAAACAGCATCTCTATCTGCCACTGACACCTCAAGTACCATCCGGTCTGCTGGATCATATGGTCCAAGTGGTAGGGCAGCCTGCACAGCAGCCTGGACCTGTTGAAGAGCCTTCTCCTGTTCCAGAACCTACACAAAGCTAGCAGCTTTCTGAGTCACTTAGTAAATGGGCCTGAGTAACACACCCAAGTGAGGAATATGCTGTCTCCAGAATCCAAATAGACCCACTAAACGCTGTGCTTCTTTCCTGGTGGTAGGAGGGGCCAGGTGCAATAATTTTTCTTTCACCTTAGAAGGAATATCTCTACAAGCCCCACACCACTGGACTCCTAAAAATTTCACTGAGGTAGATAGTCCTAGAATTTTGGTTGGATTTATTTCTCATCCTCTGATACGCATATGTGTTACCAATGAGTCCAAAGTGGTTGCTACTTCCTGCTCACTTGGTCCAATCAGCATAATGTCATCAATATAGTGCACCAATATGATATTTTGTGGAAGAGACAAACGATCAAGATCCCTTCTAACTAAATTATGACACAGGGCAGGAGAGTTAATATATCCTTGAGGCAAAACTGTAAAGCTATACTGCTGGCCTTGCCAACTAAAAGCAAATTGTTTCTGGTGATCCTTATGGACAGGTACTGAGAAGAAGGCATTTGCTAGATCAATAGCTGCATACCAGGTACCAGGAGATGTGTTAATTTACTCAGGTAACGAAACTACATCTGGTAAAGCAGCTGCAATCGGAGTTACTACCTGATTTAGTTTTCAATAGTCAACTGTCATTCTCCATGATCCATCTGTCTTCTGCACTGGCCAGATAGGAGAGTTAAAGGGAGATGTGGTGGGAACCACCACCCCTCCTGCATCTCTCAAGTCCTTGATAGTGGCAGTAATTTTTGCAGTTCCTCCAGGAATATGGCACTGTTTTTGATTCACTATTTTCTTTGGCAGAGGCAACTCTAACAGCTTCCATTTAGCCTTTCCAACCATAATAGTCCTCACTCCACATGTCAGGGAACCAATGTGAGAATTCTGCCAATTTCTAAGTATATCTATCCCAATTATACATTCTGGAACTGGGAAAATGACCACAGGATGTGTTCAGGGACCTACTCGACCTACTGTAAGTCAGACATCAGTCAAAACTCCATAAGCCCCTACTTTAACTGGAGGGCAACAATGTTTCTTGGGATCTCCTGGGATCAATGTCAATTCAGAGCCAGGATCCAATAGGCCCCTGAAAGTCTGATTATTTCCTTTCCCCCAGTGTACAGTCACCCTTGTAAAAGGCCATAGGTCCCTCTGGGGAAGGACTGGAGAAAGTCTAACAGCAAAACTTTTAGGAGTGTTATCAAGATCCTTCCTCAGGGGAACCCCATCACTCCTTCATTCAAGGGGTTCTGGGTCTGCAAACTGGTTCAAGTCTGGAAATTGATTCACTGGCCGAGATTGCCTTTTGTCAGGATCCAATGTAGCCTTTCTTTCATTTGTTTGAGAATGTTTCTGCTTATACAGATCAAACAGATATGTAGTAGGCTTCCTATATATTTCATACTTGGAAACACCATGACAGATTAGCCAAAACCAAAGGTCTGAACGAGTCATGCCATTATAAATTTCACTTCTCCTGTGCTGACCATCACGGTATATGTCATTGTAAATGTTGTTTCGTCTACACTGTCCATTATAATAACTACGACCACCTTATCTCTGGCGATTCAATGCTGCCACCTGGCCCTTGTTACTTCAAGGCCCAATTAAACCCATTGCATTTAATTCATCTAATTGAGCAGCAGCATCTCCAACCCTAAGGTCTGGCACAAGGAAAAGGGCAAGAGCAAAACTCTTCAAATGTGCTGGTGCCCCTCTCACCAGTTTGCGTCTTATAGGATTGGTGAAGGGCATATCTTTTGGGCCTTCCCATTGTAGAGAATTAGGTTTTACACAACATATCCACTCTAGCATTGCAATTTCCCTGAGCCTTAAAATCCCTTCATCAACACCAAACCAAGGGATATCAGTAATCTCCAACTCCTTTTCAGTAGGCCATCTTTTGGTTGGCTTCAGCCAACCATTCAAACAAACTTCTGACACCGTTTTTAACTATACGAACTTCCATATTAAACCTTGAATCTCCACTCAGAGGACCCATGTCAATAAACTCAGCCTGATCTAGTTTTATGTTCCTTCCACCATTATCCCACACCCTTAAAATCCATTCCCACACATATTCTCCAGACTTCTGCTTGAATGAATTAGCAAACTCATTAAGCTCCTTAGTAGTGTAGCACACTTCCTCAGGGACTACACTTTCTACCTCCCCTCTAGGGGCCTGTTTTGCCTTGAGTCTGGTTATAGGTCTAGAAGAAACTATCGGTGGGCCTTGAAAAGCATCAATATTATCTTGTCTGGCATTTTCTTCAGCGAAAGTCACTGCTGGTTTATCAGACTCTGGGGAATTAATTTCCTGATGTGGTGAAGGTATTATTTGAAGGGGTGGGGCTGAAGATACTACTTCCTCAGGAGGGGTAAACCATTGAGATTATGAAGAATCAGAATTCTTAGCTTCAACGGGGTCTTCCCACACATCCCCATCCCAAGTTATAGGATCCCATTCTTTGCCAATTAGTGCCCTTACTTTAACTGCTGACACCCTCTGAGGCTGAGACCTGAACTTTCGCTGCAATTCAGCCAACCTTATAATGAGGGCTTCAGTTTGATTTTCTGCAACCTGAACTCTTTGGCTGCTGGAGAGAAGATTCCCTTCAAGGACACACTAGCAACTTTTAGATTGCTCACTTGCATCTGGATCCGTTCAATCTTATTATGCAACCCCTTCTTTTCCTTCATCATCTTTTCCAGAGATACTAAAAGCAACTGGCCAGCAAAGTCATTCTCAAATTTTTTTGCCATATTGCAAAAAGTTTTGAGCACACAATCACCCAATTTATCAAGATGCTCAATGGCATTAGCTTCTTTAAGTTTAAAATATATTTCCAACCACGGGTCTTCAATATTCTCCAAACTCCCAGAAGAGAGCATATCTAGAGAGGTTTCAGCAGTTGAAGGTGCTAGTGAATTATTAAACCAACTCCAGATTCTTAAAAATTTCATCCTTATACTACTTTCTGCTCCTCTAGAGCCACTCCGTGTACCAACTTCTGTATTAGTCAGGGTTCTCTAGAGTCACAGAACTTATATGTAGTCTCTATATAGTAAGGGAATTTGTTGATGACTTACAGTCTGTAGTCAAACTCCCCAACAATGGTCAGCAGCAGCTGTGAATGAAAACCCGAGGATCTAGCAGTCACTTAGTCCCACAAGGCTCGCAAGCGAAGAAGATTGAATCTTCCTCCTTCCAATGTCCTTATGTAGATCTCTAGCAGCAGGTGTGGCCCGGATTAGAGGTGTGTGTACCACCACACCTGAAACTTGTGTCTTCCAGTCTCAAGATCTAGATCACAAGGGAGCCTTCTAATTCTGGATTATAATTCACTCCAGATATAGTCAAGTTGACAATCAGAAATAGCCACTACACCAGGGTTTTGGATTGCTTTGAGAAAATTAAAAGAAAAGAAAATTAAAATCATCATAAAGATGTAAGCTAAACCATACTTTCTGCTTAGTGTCAGTCACATGTCCCTTTGAGGGAAAAATCTCAGGTTAGGAGATTTGGGATCAATTAAAAAAATGACATTGACAAAATGGATTTTTAAAAAATTGTCTCCATGGTACAGAAACAAAATTATCTCATCTATTTTTATAGTAAGTTTACAGAATCTTTTTTTTTTTTAATTTTTATTTATTTTTTAAAGAGATTTATTTGTTTTTTATTTATATGAGTACACTGCAGCTGTCTTCAGACACACACTAGAAGAGTGCATCTGATCCCATTACAGATGGTTGTGAGCCACCATGTGGTTGCTGGGAATTGAACTCAGGACCTCTGGAAGAGCAGTCAGTGCTCTTAACCGCTGAGCCATCTCTCAAGTCCCCAGAATCTTTAAAGAATCTTTATCATTCATTTGCATTTATTTTTTCTGCACAAAAGTTTTGTAATGATCTTCCTAAGAGAGAGAAATGGTAATGAAGGTACCTATGTATAAATATAGTGACTGAAAAAGTTATTTTAAAACATTAACCAAACAGAGATTTTAGGTTATAAATGTTATTTAGCTGGGAGGGACAAACACACAAACACACTTACACAGAGAGAGACAGAGAGAGACAGAGAGACAGAGTGAGACAGAGACAGAGACACAGAGACACAGAGACAGAATTTATTTTCTTTCCTATTGCAAATATTTATATTTTGTGGCAATCACATATGTTGCCTAGGTAAAATAAAATCCCTTCATTATATTTCAGGATGGTAAGTTACCTCTGAAATAACTATCAGAGTCTTATAAATAGACCCATAGTAAAGAAAACATGTGAGTTTTAAAATTTAGAAGTAGAGAATACTTTGTTTCTCTGGTTTAGTGGATAGACTAGAAATATTATGGCAGACACACTGATTCACTATCAATTAATGATTGTGGTTTCTGGCAAATATTAAGTTTAATATTTTGTTTTAATATATTTATTTACAAGTAGGTAATATGGATTGTAGGTGATGTATCTTGACTTTACTGTTACTTGATAGATGCTTTTAAATAGCATGGATAATTCTTCCCTGATTTGAAGACTATCAATATATCATGTCTTTTTAACCTCCTACCATTCTACTATTTCAAAAAATACTCTTGAAACTGGCTGATTCCCCATACCCTTCTCATTTGTCTATTAACTAATGATAGAAAACAATGAATAGTTAATAATCTCTGATAGAAAAAACAAACACGGAAAATTATTCCAGTTCTAACAAACTAACAAGATGATTAAATAGAATTTGAATAGGCCGTCATGTTCCATTATACGATTTTTCCCACCATCTATAATACTTTTACTAACAGTTTGGCCATTCCTCCAGAAAATTCCCTAAATATTTTATGGCGTTAGTAGTGTAGGAAAAAAAAAAAAAAAACCACCAGAGGCAAAATAATGGCATTTTTTTTTTTATGGACTGCAACAATATTTTTCCAATTATCAAACTATCTCTTACCTCCTTAATTTTTTCAATGTTAAAATATTTGCGGAGCTTAATATTGATTACTATTACAGCAATCTTGCCATTTAACCAAACCTGAAATTTGTTCAGTGAGCAAAACATGCACCATCAATGTCAAATTATACTGAGTTTTGTCGGTTCAAGCATGGCTGCATAAGGAGTGATGTGACACAGTTCCTGCCCCTGGAGCATCGCCAGGCCATTGATCCCCCGATCCCCACATGTGCTGATGGTTGCTGTTGCCCTGAAGCTGATCTGCTGTTTTTACTACCTTATTTTCCATCTTTACTTCTGGGGAATATACTTCCCTCTATTACTCTACTAATTATGCCATAATAAATGAAACAAATGTGATTTTCAGGAATGAGGAATGGAGATGGTCATGAGACTGTGGAGGATGAGGAACAGGCCCTCCGCTTGGCCTTTAGGGCCATTGGAAAGGATCTACAGGACATAACCACAGAGGTCATAAAGGTCAACATTGTCCTTTGTAGAAATATCTTATTGCCACATTTGTCCTTGAATTTAGAATCATGAGGAGACACATGAACTCTCTGGTCCAATGACTGCTGCATTAATTAGCTAGGGTGAAGTTGGGAATATTAAAGACAGAGTGCTAAAGTGGTCTAAAGAAGAAAAGGCATGACTAGAAAAAATAGGAATTTATATATGATTTAGGAATAAATAATATTAGAAGAAGAGTACATGAGACTATGGAATTGCTAGGATGAGGAAATGAGGATTAGTGAATTTTAAAATTATATAGAAGCATATAAAAAGTTAGTGCTTTATTTTCCTAGCTATTTAAAGAATTGGAGATGCTAATGCCTAGAAAGATATTAAAGAGAGCTAACCACTTTACTTACATAAATTTTAAAACTTTGTAAGGAATCATTTTAATTTTAGGAGTCTATCATTTTTCTGTTCTCACAAGAAAATAGTTACTAAAGACTGTTGCTAAACCAGGAAATCACAAGAGCTGTGCCCAGCTGCACATGAAGAACAGGCTGTGTAAATCTATCAGGAAATGTACTTTTGCTTTGTGTTTAGTTTCTGCTCTAAGGAAATGGGGGTTGAGACTATTGATCTGGAATTCATAGAATTTATATAAAATTAAGAATATTTGAAGACTATGAACAATGATCATAGCCTTGATGTTGTAATGTTAGTGAATAAAAGACTAGGTTCAGGCTCTCTGGTAGGGAGAAGAAGCATGAGAAAGGAGAATGCAAAAGGATGAGAAGGAAGAAAGGAGAAGAAGAAAGAATGATGAGAATCTTCAGGGAACAAAATGAGTACCTGAACTGATAGCTTGCATCTCGTACTGACTCTAAGTCATTATTGAATCACTGCAGTTCCCATTCTGACCTCTCTCAGGACCCCCCTCACACTGAAGGTGGACCTCGACAGATTTTTGTCCATGTCCATTCTCTTTAATTTATCTTCTTCTGCTGCCAACACTCTGATATATCCAGCTAGGTGCCTTTAGGAATGTCTCACCACTATGCTTTTCTATATGGCATCTTCATTATTTCTTACTTAATCTTCTGAAGTTCATGTTCCTTGTCTCATTCCCTAGAGAAGAAAGCAATAATCATCTCCCTTTTGATTGTTGCTCTGTATTAAAGTTTTCCAGTTTGGGGAATTCATAACTCCTCTAACCTCCGAGACACAGAAGCTGTTTGAGGTTGTGATTTGTCAAGGAAGGGTCTGGGGACTTGTGGCATTAGCAGATTCTGGGAATTTGCTAGGAATGGACATTCTCACTGTAGACCTACTCATTCAGAATCTACTTAGCTGAATTGTAGTGAATTTTTGTTAGGTAACTGTGGAATTAAACTAAAGGACAAGAGAAACCCTGGACTACATAATTGGTTCTATAACATATTTTTAGTATCATGTAATACTCAATAAAATAAGGCTTGGTTATATTTACTCCAAATATTCCTATAGTTGAATTTTACACTGGAGATTTTGAGTAAGTTGTCCTGATAAAATAGATAAGCTATTCTAAGGTGTGTCTATAATACTAAATGGAAGTTTTGAAAGAATATAACACAGTGATAGTTTTTGTTTAGTGAAATCATTGGGGTGGGAGGATGGCTAAGTTGGTACTGTACTGACCAGTCAAGCATAAGGACCTGAGACCAGATCCCCCTACCCATGTACACTCCAAGTGTGGTTGTCATACTTAATTTTTCTGCTGTTTTAACAAAGCATCATGACCAAGGCAACTTATACAAGATAGCATTTAATTTGAGGCCATACAGTTCAAGAGGTTAGTAGAGTACCTGGTCATCATGGCAGAGAATGTTTGTAGCAGGCAGGCAGGCAGGCACACTGTTAGAGGAGTGGCAGAGAGAGCATATATGCTAAAAGAACAACTGTGAGACTGACGGAGAGGTAACTGGAACTGACATGAGCTTTTGAAACCTAAAAGAAACTCACAGTGACATCGCTCCAAGAAAACCATACCTTCTCCAACTAGGACACACCTCCTAATTCTTTCCAAAGAATTCTACAAAGTGAGGAGCAAGTATCCAAATACATGAGCTTGTGGGGAACATTCTCATTCAAACAGCCTCTGTGATTATATGTATATGTAATGATAGCACATGGAATGGGAGGAAGGGGAATCCCTGGAGTTCTTTATGCAGGCAGTATAACTAAACAGTGAAAACCAGATTCAGTGAGATGTGATATATAAAAAAATTAAAGCAGTGAGTGATCAAAGTCATCAAATGTTGATTTCTAGTTTCCACACATATGTACACAAATACTATGTATATGTATATGCAAGTATGTGCACACACACAAACACACAAATATATATACACAAACTAACATCATTGATAAGTGTTAAAAGATCAGTCACTGAAAAGTCAATTTGTGAGAAATCTTGGAAGTAATATGCTGCAATGAGTTCTTCTTTTCCATTTGCTCCTACAAAGCCTAAAGTAAACAAATTGCATCCTTTTTTCATTTCTTTTATTTTTGATATTTTATTTACATTTTAAATGTTTTTTCCTTTCCAGGTCTCCCCTTTGGAAACCCCCTATCCCATCCCCCCACCCCTGCTTCTATGAGGGTATTCATCCACCCACCCACCCAATCCTGTCTTCCCTCCCTGGAATTCCCCTATATTGGAGCATCTATCACTCTCAGACCCAAGGGCCTCTCCTCCACTGATGGCCAACAAGGCCCTCGTCTGCCACATATGTGGGCAGTACCATGGGTCCCTCCAAGTATATTCTTTGGTTGGTGATCCAGTCTCAGGGAGCACATGGGGTGAGGCCAGTTGACACTGTTGCTCCCTCCATGGGGCTGCAAACTCCCTCAGTTCCTTCAGTCCTTTCTCCAACTCCTCCAGCTGTGACCCCACACTCAGTCAAACAGTTGCTGTGAATTGAATCTTGGGTATTCTGAAATTTTGGGCTAATATCCACTTTTCAGTGAGTACATACCATGTTTGTTCTTTTGTGACTGAGTTACCTCACTGAGGATGATATTTTCAAGTTCCATCCATTTGCCTGCAAATTTCATGAAGTCATTGTTTTTAATAGCTGAGTAGTATTCCATTGTGTAAATGTGCCACATTTTCTGTATCCACTCCTCTGTTGAGGGACATCTTGGTTGTTTCCAGCTTCTGGCTATTATAAATATGGCTGCTATGAACATAGTGGAGCATGTGTCTTTATTACATGTTAGAGCATCTTCTGGGTATATGCCCAGGAGTGGTATAGCTGGGTCCTCAGGTAGTATCATATCCATTTTTCTGAGGTTCCGCCAAACTGATTTCCAGAGTAGTTGTACCAGCTTGAAATCCCACCAACAATGGAGGAGTGTTCCCCTTTTTCCACATCCTCACCAGCATCTCCTGTCACCTGAGTTTTTGATCTTAGCCATTGTGACTGATGTGAGGGGGAATCTCAGGGTTGTTTTGATTTACATTTCCCAGATGACTAAGGATATTGAACATTTCTTTAGGTGCTTCTCAGCCCTTCGAGTTTCCTCAGTTGAGAATTCTCTGTTTAGCTTTGTTCCCCATTTTTTTTTTGAGACAGGGTTTCTCTGTGTAGCCCTGGCTGTCCTGGAACACACTCTGTAGACCAGGCTGGCCTCGAACTCAGAAATCTGCCTGCCTCTGCCTCCCAAGTGCTGGGATTAAAGGTGTGCACCACCACTGCCCGGCTTGTTCCCCATTTTTTGATAGTGTTATTTGGTTCTCTGTAGTCTAACTTCTTAAGTTCTTTGTATATATTAGATATTAGCCCTCTATCGGACATAGGATTGGTAAAGATCTTTTCCCAGCTGTTTTGTCCTATCGACTGCGTCCTTTGTCTTATAGAAGCTTTGCAATTTCATGATGTCCGATTTGTCAATTCTTGATCTTAGAGCATAAGCCATTGTGTTCTGTGCAGGAACTTTTCCTCTGTGACCATGTATTCAAGACTTTGCCCACTTTCTCTTCTATTAGATTCATTGTATTTGGTTTTGTGTGGTGGTCCTTGATCCACTTGGACTTGAGCTTTGTACAGGGAGATAGGAATGGATCAATTTGCATTCTTCTACATGTTGACCACCAGTTGCACCAGCACCATTTGTTGAGAATACTGTCTTTTTTTCCACTGGTTGGTTTTAGCTCCGTTGTCAAAGTTCAAGTGACCATAGGTGAATGGGTTCCTTTCTGGATCTTCAGTTCTATTCCATTGATCTACCTGCCTGTCACTGTACCAATACCATACAGTTTTTATCACTACTGCTCTGTAGTACAGCTTGAGGTCAGGGATGCTGATTCCCCATAAGTTCTTTTATTGTTGAGAATAGTCTTTCCTATCCTGGGTTTTTTGTAATTTCGAATGAATTTGAGGGTTGCTCTTTCTAAGTCTTTGAAGAATTGAGTTGGAATTTTGATGGGAATTGTATTGAATCTGTAGATGGCCATTTTTACTATATTAATCCAGCCAACTTATGAGTATGGGAGATATTTCCGTCTTCTGATGTCTTCTTCAATTTCTTTCTATAGAGACTTGAAATTCTTGTCATACAGATTTTCCACTTGTTTGATTAGAGTCACACCAAGACACTTTTTACTTTTTGTGGCTATTGTGAAGGGTGTCATTTCCTTAATTTCTTTCCCAGCCTGTTTATCCTCTGAGTATAGGAAGGCTACTGATTTGTTGGAGTTAATTTTATATATGGCCACTTTGCTGAAGTTGTTCATCAGCTGTAGGAGTTCTCTGGTGGATTTTTTGGTCACTTAAGTATAAGACCATATCATCTGCACATAGTGAAATTCTGATTTCCTCCTTTCCAATTTGTATTCCTTTGACCTCCTTTTGTTGTCCAATTGCTCTAGCTAGAATTTCAAGTACTTTATTGAGTATATAGGAAGATAGAGGGCAGCCTTGTCTAGTCCCTGATTTTAGTGGGAATGCTTCAAGTTTCTCTCCATTTAGTTTGATGTTGGCTACTGGTTTGATGTATATTGCTTTTACTATGTTTAGGCATGAGTCTTGAATTCGTGATCTTTCCAAGACTTTTATCATGAAGGGATGTTGAATTTTGTCAAATGCTTTTTCAGCATCTAATGAAATGACCATGTATTTTTTTCCTTTGAGTTTGTTTATGTAGTGGATAACATTCATGGATTTATGGGTATTCAACCATCCCTGCATCCCTGGGAGGAAGCCCAGGGATGAATGATCATTTTGATGTGTTCTTGGATTCAGTTTGCAAGAATTTTATTGAGTATTTTTGCATCGATATTCATAAGGGAAATTGGTCTGAAGTTTTTTTCTTTGTTGGGTCTTTGTGAGGTTTTGGTATCAGTGTAACTGTGACCTCATAGAATCACTTGGGTAGTGTTTCTTCTGTTTCTATTTGTGGAATAGTTTGAATAGTATTGGTATTAAGTCTTCTTTGAAGGTATGATAGAATTCTGCACTAAACCCATCTAATCCTGGGCTTTTTTTTGTTGGGACACATTTAATTATTCATTATTATTTAATATTATTTAATTATTTATATAATTGTTTAATTATTTATTAATTATTTAATGCTATGGGACTGTTTAGATGGTTTATCTGATCCTGACTTAAGTTCAATATTTGGTATCTGTCTAGAAAATTGTCCATTTCATCCAGATTATCCAATTTTGTTGAGTATAGGCTTTTGTAGTAGGATCTGATGATTTTTTGAATTTCCTCAGAATCTGTTGTTATGTCTCCCTTTTCATTTCAAATTTTGTTAATTTGGATCCTGTCTCTGTGCCCTCTGGTTAATCTGGCTAAGGGTTCATCTATCTTGTTGATTTCCTCAAAGAAACAGCTCCTGGTTTTGTTGATTCTTTGTAGAGTTGTTTTTGTTTCTACTTGGTTGATTTCAGCCCCGAGTTTGATTATTTCCTTCCTTCTAGTCCTCTTGGGTGTATTATCTTCTTTATGTTCTAGAGCTTTCAGGTGTACTGTTGAGCTGCTAGTATATGTTCTCTCCAGTTTCTTTTTGAAGGCACTCAGAGCTATGAGTTTTCCTCTTAACACTGATTTCCTTGATTCCCATAAGTTTGGGTATGTTGTACTTTCATTTTCATTAAATTCTAGGAAGGCTTTAATTTTTTTTCTTATTTCTTTTTTGAGCAAGTTTTCATTGAGTACAGTGTTGTTCAGCTTCCATGAGTATGTGGGCTTTCTGTTGTTATTGTTGCCATTGAAGAGCAGCCTTAATCCATAATGATCTGATAGGAGGCATGGGATTATTTCAATCTTCCTGTATCTGTTGAGGCCTGTTTTGTGACTGATTATATGGTCAATTTTGGAGAAGGTACCATGAGTTGCTGAGAAGAAGGTATATTTTTTTGATTTAGGATGAAATGTTCTATAGATATTTGTTAAATCCATTTGGTCCATAATATCTGTTAGTTTCCCTGTGACTCTGCTTAATTTATGTTTCCAAGATCTGCCCATTGATGAGAGTGGGTTGTTGAAGTCTTCCACTCTTACTGTGTGAGGTGCAATGTGTGCTTAGAGCTTTAGTAAAGTTTCTTTTATGAATGTGGGTGACCTTGCATTTGGAGCATAAATGTTCAGCATTGAGAGTTCTTCTTGGTAGATTTTTCCTTTGATTAGTATGAAATGTCCTTCCTTATCGTTTTTGATGACTTTTGGTTGAAAGTTGATTTTATCAGATATTAGAATGGCTACTCCAGCCTGTTTCTTGGGACCATTTGCCTGGAAAATTTTTTCTAGCCTTTTACTCTAAGGTAGTATTTGTCTTTATCTCTGAGGTGTGTTTCCTGTATGTAGAAAGATGCTGAGTCCTGTTTATGTATCCAGCCTGTTAGTCTATGTCTTTTTATTGGATAATTGAGTCCGTTGATATTAGGAGATATTAAGCAATAGTGATTGTTTTTTCCTGTTATTTTCCATGTTTTTTTTATGTTTGTGTGGCTATCTTCTTTTGAGTTTGTTGGAAGATTACTTTCTTGCTTTTTCTAGGGTGTAGTTTCCCTCCTTGTATTGGTGATTTCCTTCCTTTGTAGGGCTGGATTTGTGGAAAGATATTGTGTGAATTTTTTTTTTCATGGAATATCTTGGTTTCTCCATCTATGGTAATTGAGAGTTTAGCTGGGTACAGTATCCTGGGCTGGTATTTGTCTACTCTTAGAGTCTGCATGAGATCTGCCCAGGATCTTCTAGCTTTCATAGTCTCTGGTAAAAAGTCTGGTGTAATTCTGATAAGTCTGCCTTTATATGTTATTTGACCTTTTTCCCTTACTGCTTTTAATATTCTTTCTTTGTTTTGTGCACTTGGTGTTTTGACTATTATGTGACAGGAGGAATTTCTTTTCTTGTCCAATCTATTTGGACTTCTGTAGGCCTCTTGAATGTTTATGTTCATCACTTTCTTTAGGTTAGGGAAGTTTTCTTCTATAATTTTGTTGAAGATATTTACTGTCCCTTTAAGTTGGGAATCTTCACTCTCTTCTATACCTCTTATCCTTAGGATTTGTCTTCTCATTGTATCCTGGATATCCTGGATGTTTTGGGTTAAGAGCTTTTTGCATTTTCCGTTTTCTTTGACTTTTGTGTCAATGTTTTCTATGGTATCTTCTGCACCGGAGATTCTCTCTTCTATCTCTGTGTTCTGTCTGTGATGCTTGCATCTATTGATCCTGATCTCTTTCCTAGGTTTTCTATCTCCAGGATTGTCTTCTTTTGTGATTTCTTTATCGTTTCTATTTCCATTTTTACATCCTGGATGGTTTTGTTCATTTCCTTCACCTGTTTGATTGTGTTTTCCTGTAATTCTGCCTGTTTGGTTGTGTTTTCCTGTAGTTCTTTAAGGGATTTTTGTGTTTCCTCTTTAAGGGCTTCTAGGTATTTACTTGTGTTCTCTTGTGTTTCTTTAAGGGAGTTTTTTATTTCCTTCTTAAAATCTTCTATCATCATCGTGAGATGTGATTTTAAATCTCAGTCTTGCTTTTCTGGTGTGTTGGGGTATCCAGGCTCACTGTGGCAAGAGAACTGGGTTCTGATGATGCCAAGTTGCCTTGGTTTCTGTTCCTTATGTTCTTGTCTTTGCCTTTCACCATGTGCTTATTTCTGATGTTAGCTGATCTTGTTCTCTCTGACTGTGGCTTGTCTGTCCTGCAAGCCTCTGCTTCAGTACTCCTTGGAGCCCAGTTCTCTCTGAGAGGAATTTGGATTTGGAGAGCTGTGGTACAGGATCAGCTCTGGGGTACAGAAAGAAACCAGTAGGTTCCTGTCTCCATCTATTCCTTGATTCCTGTGTCCTGATGGCTCTGCAGGGGTCCCTCTTGATCAAGAACTTGAATGGAAGTGGTGGTCTTGCCTATGTTCGAAGGTGTGTCAGCACTCCTGGGAGACCAACTTTCTCCTGGCACTATTTGATTATGGAGCCCTGTGTCACAGGATCAGCTCCCGGGCTGCAGAAGGAAATTGGAAGACCACTCCTCAGTCCCTGTGTCCTTAGTGTTCTGGGTAGGTCCCTCTGAGCAGAGATGTTTTACTTACCCCTGTTTACAGGCTTGTCCACACTCCTGGGAGGCTAACTTTCTCCCTGCGGTATTTGGGCATGGAGCCATGTGGCACAGGCCACCAGGCATAAACCTTAAGGCTCCTGTCCCAGACTTCTCATTCCCTGTGTCCTGAGGGTTCAGGGTGGGTCCCGCTGAGCAGTAGTGCTTGTCTTACCTCTACTCACAGGCTTGTCCACACTCCTGGGAGGCTAGCTTTTTCCTGGTGCTATTGGATATGGAGCCCTATGGCACAGGCTGAGGTTCCCAAACACAGATGGAAACCAGAAGCAACAAATTGCATCTTATGACTCAATTAGAAAAGTTTTTAAGGGAGACATGAATGCCTAACCCAGTAGTAATCTCCAACTGATACCCACTTGTAAATGAAAAATTCGTTTCTTCAAGGAAGTCTCATTGCGGAAACAAAGTCCTAAGCATAGTCCGTCTGTCCAGGAGTAGCTGGTCAATAGAGAACAAAGACAATGGCATCTTTGAAGGTTATTTGTCTCATATTCTTACATGAGGGAAGATGTTTTCTACCTTCCATGTCCTTTGCATGTATAATAAGGCTTCCAGTTTGGGGATTTTATGTGGTTTTCATGTGTATGAGTGTGTATATATATGCACATATATGATTTTCTTGTGCTTTTTCTTTGCCTCTTTTTCTTCTGTGTTGCTTTGTCATATTTCTTTTCTTTTCATTATTATTTATTATTGTTCCTTAGATACTTTTTTGGACTTATCCTGTTTTATTTTATTATTATACCTTAGATATCTGTACTTTTCTGAGAAAAGACAAAAAGAGTATTGATCCAGATGGGAGGGGACGTTAGGAGAAACTGGAAGAAGTAGGAGAATGGGAAGCTATAATCAGAATATGTTATATGAAAAATATTTTCAATAAAAGAATAAGAAAATAATCTAGTATATGTTCCTTATAATATTCAAATGGCAACCAACTGAAATATAAATCCTATTTAGAACATAGTAAAAGCAATTATGATATAACAGTAAAGTATTTGACATCAAAATAAAAGAGATGACGTGATACTATATGCAGCATACCCTGTAAGAGTTTGACCAGGAGAAATAAACTGTCCTGTCTGCTTGTCTGCAGGCAAAGAGAAATAAGACAACCTTAACATTTACATCGAAACCCCATTGTGAGAAGAAGAAAATGAGCAAATATGGATTCTAGTTGTCTACCATGAACATCTTTTGACTTTCCAAAAGTGATTATACAAGACTAATCACAAGTAGGATGAGTTTGACAGAGTCTCAGTTGCATCCTACAACAGAGAAGTCAGGAATAAATGCATTCCTTACTTGTAAATTCACTATACTCAAACAATGTTAAATTTGGAGAATTTAAAACTAAGATTGTAATTATTGGGATAGTTCAAGTGGGATTAGTTTATAGTATAAACTCTTTAGTTTGTTTTAATTGTTTCACCATTAAAGTTCAGAAAAAAAACATTTTTTAGCAAAAGTAGTTACATAATTTTTGCTGAGTCTCAAAATGTGTCATTTCATGGCCATATTGTCAAGGGGTGAGGGATGTAGAAATGAGAAGGCACTGGTAATGCATACATTTTATACTTGGGAAAACACAATTTTAAAAAATAGAGTGTGGTGGAAGGTTGCATAACCATGTGAATCCACAAGGCCCATTAAATCATTGGTTCTCATCTTTTTTAATACTGCATATCTTAATAGAGTTCCTCATGTTGTGAGGCCCCACAATCATAAAATTATTTTTATTCCTGCTTCATACGTGTAATTTTTCTACTGTTGTTATTCATGATCTAAACATCCTGTGTTTTCTGATGATCTTAGACAACCCTTGTGAAAGAGTAATTTGAACAGCCCTCCACACAAAGTGTACTGACTCAAAGGGTGAGAATCACCACATTAAATCAGATATTTAAATAGTGAATTTTATAGTCTTTGAATTATGTCTCAATAAACAGTTACTAAATACATATATGGCAAATGACAGATTAAATATCAGCACCATGGTTGTATACAAACAGAATTCATTACATTAAATAAAATAAACGTCATTTGTTTTCTCTCATGTTCAAAAATTAAATTGAATTGTGCATGGGTACACGTGGTTGTCTGCTTAAGTCATAACTAGAAATGGAATTATGATGGAATGAAACATCTTAAAGAATGGGAAATTGGTAGCTCAATAGAGTACTTGTAATAGGTATTTAAAAGAACTTACTAGTTTGAAGGATAGAACATAATGGGCTACAGGATGTGGTGTTATAGAAAAGTCAGTGAAGGAAGAAAGTGAATGAAGGACAATAAGGTAAAATGATATATTTGAAGATGTCATGATAAAACTCATTATTTTGTAATCTTAATTTTTAAAAATCTTTTATTGATTCTTTCTGAGTTTCAGATTATGCACTCCAATCCAACTCATCTCCCCATTTCTCCATATCTACCCTCTGTCCTAACAACTTCCTTTCCAAAAGGAAAGAAAAAATAAAAATAAAACAATAATAAAGAGGAAAAGTAACATTTAAAAAACAAAAATTAAAAACAAAACTCACTGTGGAAGCTGCAGTGGGTCATATAGTGTTGGGAGCTATTAGAGCACAAGGCTTGGCCTCTGACCTCGCCCATTGTGCAAGAGCCTGACCTTTTGCGCTAAGATAGTGCTTACACAGGTAGCTTGGGAATCCCGAGATAGGGTTTAACACAGGACGTGCAAGATAAGACCAACCATACAAGATTCCATCTGCAGACGTCACCCATTGCTCAAGCCGGTTATTGAATTACCCCTTCCCCTACCCTCCTTA
>CM052722.1:32078093-32093746 GCA_028551405.1 Uromys caudimaculatus | reverse complement strand
ACATAGTATACCCTTTTACTCAAACAGCTTTACTTGCAAATGTTTATTGCATTGAGTCAAGGCTACTGACTTCTGCTACACTATTAATATTAGAGGCTTATGGAGCTCTTCTCAGAGAGCCTGTCATTTCCCTGTGTCTTGGAGGATCTGCAGCTTTACTTCTGCAGAAACTACCTGTTTATGTACCCCAGCAGTTCACAGATGGAATAGATATTAGGGTAGGCCAATTCTAGGCCCTGGAACTGAGCCTCAATAGTAGCTGTATTGTTCAGCCCATCATTTCTCCTTCACTTGTGCCACCAGGGCCAGTTCTCTTCCTTGAAGCAGTCTGCAAGAGACAGAACTGGCTCTCCAGTGTTCATACTATTTGGTGAATTCTCAAGCACTCATGCCACCAGGACTAGCTTTCCAGTACTGTCCTAGCTAAGGGAAGGTTCAGCTGTCTCTAGTTCAGCCAGCCAGCAGTGGGGTGTACTCTTAAAAGCTAATTCTTGGAGCTAGCGAGATGACTCATTAGGTAAGATCATTTGTTGTTCTTCCAGAGAACCCAGGTTTGGTTCCCTGCACACAAATAGCAACTCACAACCATCTGTAACTGCAGCTCCAGGGTGTCTGAAAAACTTTTCTGCCTTCTGCAGGTGCTTCATGCACAAGATACACATATATGCAGACAGGAAAAATGCAAATACACAAAATAAAAATAAATTAATATTTTTAAAAAGTTAGTTCCTAAGCTAATGACATTTATAACTATATTCTATGTTCTTATCCTTAGAGTCACAGATATGTGTAGCCTTCTCCAAAGAATTTTTTTTTGTGTGTCATATAGAGAGCAATACAGAAATCTACAATTGGTCAAAATGCACAGAATAAATGATAGTGGAAAGCCCCTATCCCCTGTCAGTACATGTATAATGAAACTCATACACTTAAAGCTCTGGAACATTACAGAGAAGGGGGTAGAAAGATTTTAAGAACCAATATGGTTACATAAACAAGAAATGCATGATGAAGATACTAGTTGACATGCCAACATAGTTGAGCAAAATTCATTGGTGCAATAGCTATGACATGTTTAAGAAACAACATTTCATCATAGCTCTTTCTATTTTATAGGTATTATTTTCTTTCTACTATTCTTCTGTTGTTTTTCCTGAGCTTTTTGAAGGTTATGTGCTATAGAAATGCCCCATTTGAGAGTGAGAAAATATAATGTATGACCAGTTTATGAATCTCTGCTTTAATCACTACATACTCCAAACTGAAGCATCTTTGATCAAGACTGAAAACAGCTTGATCTACAGGTATAAATATAAATACTTAAAAGATAAACACCATGTCCATTGAGTAAAACAACAGAAATAGGTTCGTCACCAAGGCCCATGCCCTCCATAGCCATGGATTTTGATGAAATTCGCAGAACCTAGTATATGTTCTTTCCATGGAGTGGATCTAAAATTCAATAATAAAGAAGGTAGTTATTCACATAACAGTCACATCATTATTATACTACTATATACCTATTGCATGACAGATTTTCATTGTAATTTGTAAGATTTTGCACTTTCTAGCGTTCTGAATGCTGGATAGCAAGGAGGAAAAGCTTCCAACTCAATTCTAACCTAATTTCTTTATATGCTGGAAAGTGTTTGCTGTATTTAGCAAAAGGGTTTATTAACTAATTTTGATGAGCAACCAACAAAAATGACAGCATTCTAGATTGTTTAGAGAGGTATTCTGGATCTTTCTTGATCAACTACTCATAAGGAGACATTGGAATTTATGTTTAACAACCTACAACACCTTACTTAATTTATCTTATATTTTAATTGGTTTACAAAATAAGGTTTTTTTTACATGTGTTGTTCACATTTTAGTTAATCCTTCATCTACCTCCTCATTTTTCTACCTTTCTGTTCCCATCTCTGACTAAACATTTACACCTATAGTGTTTGTCCTTGCTACTTTTATGCAACCTATGTCATATTATCCCTTATTTCTTAAAGAACCTCCCAGTGGCTTCTTTACTTTTCCCTTATAATTATTTTAACTTAAATCAACAAATCTACACATTCAAAATGAGGATCCATAATTTAGAGATATCATGTTGTGCTTGTTTTTCTGAACTTGGATTACTTCATTTAGTATATATCCAGTTCCACCTATTTACATCTAAATTTCATAATTAGATCTTATTTATAGCTGAATAAGATTCCATTGTATATATGTACCACATCCTTATTATCCTTTCACCAATATCCATTTAGACTGATTTATTCTGTTTCTTAGCTACTGTAACCAGCACAGCAGTGAAAACTGAGAAGTAAGTATCTCTGTTGTAGGATATTAATATTCTTGGATATTGATCCAAGAAAGGTTTAGACCTAGATATAGCCTTTTGAAGAATCTTGACACTTATTTCCATAGTAACAATAAAAGTTTACTCTTCTAATACATTAAATCAAGTTTGCTGCCCCCCCACCTCACCAGCATTTGTTGTCTTTTGATTCCTTGATGATAGCTATTCCTACCATAGTAAGATGGAATGTCAAAGTAGGTTTAATTTGCACTTCCCTGATGGTTAATAATGTTGAACACCTTTTTAAAAGTTTATTACACACTTAAACTTCCTCTTTTGAAAACATTTTATTCAGATCTATAGTGAATTTTATTCATCTTGTTTTCTTGGTTTTTACATTTGTGAGTTCTTTGTGTATTCTAGATATCAATCTTTTGCATTTGTATAGCTGAAGTTTCTTTTTTCAATATCATAGGCTTCCTACTCATGACTGTCTGTCTCCTTTGCTACAAAGAGGTTTTTAATTTCATGAAGTCCTATTTGTCATTTCTTGCCTTATTTCCCAAGTGACTGGAGTGTTATTTAGACAATTTTACCTGTGCCTATATCAAATATAATACCCCAAAATTTTCATCTAAGAGTTTTAGAAGCTCAGGTTTTATACAGACATATTTGGTTTATTTGAAGCTGATTTTTTTTTTGCAGGTTTTTGAATTTTGTTCTGAGTTAAACAGAAAGCTACTATGAAGAAGCAAAACATGTTTATCAAATATGTAAGTACTGTAGAAAATCAAAGTCTAGTTTCTAAAGTAACTAGATCTGAGATGTGTTAATATTTTATTCTATTTATTTGATTTTCTCTCTTATAATACATACCAACCACAGCTTTTCCTACCTTCCCACCTCACAATCTCAACCCTTATGCCCTCTCCCCAAGATCCACTGCTTTTCTGTTTCCCTTCAGAATAGAGAAGTTCATCCAGAGATATAAACCAAACTCAGCATAGCAGGATGCAATAAAACTAGTCATATATCCTCATAGAAAGGATGAATTAGGCAATCTAGTAAGAAGGAAAAGTCCCAAGAGCAGGAAGAGTCAGAGACACTCACATTCCTATTGTTAGGATTTCTACAAGACCACCAACTTAAAGAATCATAGCATGTATCCACAGGGCATGCTGCAGACCTATGCAGGTTTCATGGTTACCTCTTCCATCTTCTTCCATCAGCTGTGGATGATGACAGGACTAGACATTGATCCTATGAGCATGGCAGACTCTCATTAGCAATCATTTCATTGACTTGTTTTAGCAGTCATATTTGATTCTACCCTAGGTGTTTCAGCCATCCAGTTTCTAGATCCTGGAACCCAGGCAGTGCATGGCATGGGCTACCTCTTCTAGAGTAAGCCTCAGGTTAGACCATTCATTGGTTTATCATTCCTCCAAGCTGTATTTCATCATCTCCCTATCACATCTTGCATGCAGGGCAGATTATGGATCTCCATTTTGTGTCTTGATTAGTGCCTGGTTACAGAAGATCGGTGGTTCAGGATCCACAACCTCTATTACTAGGAGTCCTCACTAGGGTCAACCTCATATGTTCCAGGAGGATGGGAGCAGATGCAGTGACCCACAGCCAAACCTTAAGTAGAGATTGTGGAACTCCACAGAAGGGGTGGAAGGAATGTAAAATCCAAAAGGGTTGAGAATACCAAGAGAACACATTCCAGAGAATCAACTAAGCAAGTCTCATAGAAACTAACAGAAACTAAAGGGACAAGCATGAAACCTGCATAGATCTGCACCAGGCCCTGTAGATATATGCACAGAATCCTGTACTAGAATTTCCATATTGTCCCTTAAAAGCATGCATATTTTAGACATCTCTCCCCATACTCTCTCTCCCTTTCTCATATGACTTTTCTTGTTCCCAACTAAACACAACCCAAGTCCATCCACAAAATATTTCTATTTCCCTTTCTCATGGAGATACAAATATCATCATGGATGGGCAAAATTATCAGAATATGGAAAAATCTCCAGTTCTCATGGACCAGTAGAATTAATATAGGAAAATCTGCCATCCTATCAAAAGCAATCTATAGATTCAACGCAAACCACATCAAAATCCTAACATAATTCTTTATAGAAATTGAAAGGAAAATAATATCAATTTCATACTGAAAAACAAAAATACAAGGATAGCTTACACAATATTGAACAATAAAATTACTTGCAGAAGTATCACCATCCATGATTTCAAGTTATACTACAGAGCTATAGCAAAAGAAAATTGATACACTATGGAAATCTAATTTATGATAACAAATCTAGAAATACAGAATGAAAAATAAAAGCATGTCCAACAAACGGGGATGGTTTAACTGAACATCTACATATAGAAGAATGCAAATATATCCATACTTATCACCCTGCACAAAACTCAAGTACAAGTGGATTAAAGATCTCAACACAAAACCAGACACACTTAACCTGTTCAAAAAGAAAGTAGGGAATAGTCTTGAACATATCAACATTGGAGACAGTTTTCTAAACAGAACATTGGTAGCATGGGCACTAGGATCAACAATTCATAACTGGGACTTCATGAAACTGAGAACTTCTGTAAGGCAAAAGCCACCATCAATATGATAAAGTGGCAGCTTATATAATAAGAAATATTTTCTCCAACTCCACATCCAATAGAGGAGTAATACACAAAATATATAAAGAACTCAATAAATTAGATATCACCAAACCAAACAATCCAATTTAAAAATGGAGTATAGACCTGGGCTGAGTTTTCTAACTAGAGGAATCAAAAATGACTAAGAAACACATAAAGAAATGATCAACATAATTAGCCATCAGGGAAATATGAATAAAAACTACTTTGAGATTATATCTTACACTTGTTAGAATGATTAAGATCAACAATACAAATGACATAAGGAGTTTCCTAGAAAATTGGGAATAGAACCTCTTCAATACCCAGATAAATAATTCTCAGGCATATACCCAAAAGAAGCCTCATCCTACCACAAGGTTACCTCTTTAGTTATGTTTATATTGTTTTATTCATAATAGCCAGAATCTGGAATCTCCATTCAAGACATTTGTAAGGAAATGGATTGAACTAGAAAAAAAAAAAACGTATCCTGTGTGAGGTAACCCAGACCCAGAAGGACGAACCTGGTATTTACTCAATTATAAGCAGGTAATAACTCTTAAGTAAAAGATAATCACAGTAAAATTAATAGATCTAAGATTTTTTTAAAAATAGATTTTCAGTTTGTTTTAATTTAAATATTTTAATTCTTTGAGATTTTCATACAACGTGCTCTGTCCATATTTACCCCACCATCCTCAACTTCTCCTAGATCACTTCTCTGACCACGCAACTTTTGCCTTGTTTTGTTTTGTTTTTAAAAAGCATTCTGTCCAACATTTTCTAACTATATAGTGTTGGATATAAGATTATCCACTGGTGCATGGTCTACATACCAGGAGTCAAACCTTTAAGAAAATTGACTCTGCTGTTCCAAGTAACTTTAAATTACTAATAGATCTACTACTGGGACTTGGGGGCCATCTCTCCCTACTCCATTATAAGATTTTGGCTTCATGAACTTGTGGAGGTCTAAAGCATGCTATCACAACCACTGTGAGACCTTATGTGCAACTACGCTGTTGTGCCTGGAAAGTAGTTTCATTGTAGTCATTCACCATCTGTGTTTTTTATATGCTTTCTTCTTGTTGTTCTATGAAGATAGCTGAATCTTGAGAGGTCAGACTTCAACATCCCCTTCAAAAATCTAAAGAAACGTATGTTTTCAAAGATATCTCTGCAGGAGATAAAATGGGAAGAAATAATAAAAATGTTTAAAGATAATATTCTGAGAGCTCCACCTTTCTTCCAGCCAGCTTCCTACTCTGGCCAGATCAGTAATCAAATGCCTGACTACATCCTGTGTGCCTCCCAGGAAGCCTGTAGTAATCCAAGACATAGGTGAGATCTCATCCAATTACCCACACTACCTGGAACAACAAAGGGGCCCAGCTGACAAGAGGCCCACTTTCCCCACCGCTACCCCACTCCCACCCCAGAGCTCTACCTTCCCCCCATGCCGCTGCTGACTTCCTACCCAGGCCAGATCAGCAAGCCCCCATACCCTTCCACACCCCATAGCCTGTCTGCCTCCAAGAAGGACAAAACTAACCGGGGACACAGCTGGTCTGCCTGCCAGGAAGTCTGCAAATACTAGGGATATGGGAAGCCTGCTTTAACTAGAGACACAAGAGGCCCACCATAACCAGAGGCAGCATTGCCTGCCTCCATGGAGACTAGGTTTACCTGCATCCAACGAGGACTGCACTAGTCAGAGACACCAAGGTGAGTTAACATCAGAGAGAACCAGATGGCCAAAGGCAAGTGCAGAATTGTAAGCTACAGTACCCAATGCAATCTGGCACCATTAGAACCCATTTCTCCCACCACAGCAAGACCTGGATACCCCAACTTGCCTGAAAAGCAAGAAAATGATTAAAAATCCTATTTCATGAAGATGGTAGAGGCTTTTAAGGAGGATATAAAGAACTCTCTTAAAGAAATAAAGGAAAACATAGGTTAAAAAGGTAGAATTCCTTAAAGAAGAAATAAATAAATCCCTTAAAAACAGGAACATACAATCAAGCAGGTGAAAGAATTTAACAAAATGGTCCAAGAACTGAAAATGGAAATAAATAGAAACAATAAATAAACAAAAAGGGATGCAACATTTTAAATGGAAAACCTAGGAAAGTGATCAGGAGTTACAGATATAAGCATCAGCAACAGAATACAAGAGACAGAAGAGAGAATCCCGGGTGCAGAAGATATTGACAAAACAGTTAATGATAATACAAGGTACAAAAAGCTCCAAAACCAAAACATCCAGGAAATTAGGGACACAGTGAAATGACCAAATGCAAGAATAATAGTAATAGAAGAGAGTGAAGATTCCCAAACCAAAGTGCCAGAAAACACCTTCAACAAAGTCATAGAAGGAAACTTTCCTAACCTAAAGAAATAGATGGCCATAAATGTACAAGAAGCCTACAGAACACCAAATAGATTGAACAATTCTTCTTGTCACATAATAATCAAAACATTAAATGCACAGAACAAAGAAAGAATATTAAAAGCAGCAAGGGAAAATCCAAGAAACATATAAAGGTAGACCCATCATAATTATACCACACTTCTCAGCAGAGATTCTTCTACTAGCCAGAAGATGTTGGACAGAGGTCATCCACACACTAAGAGAACACAAATGCCAGCCCAGGATAGTATACACAGCAAAACTATCACCATAGATAGAGAAACCAAGATATTCCATGACAAAACCAAATTTAAATAATATCTTTTTCCTAATCCAGTCTTTCAAAGGATACTGGAATTTAAATCTCATTTATGAGAAGGGCACCTACACCCAAGAAAAAACAAGAAATTAAACATTTCATAATAAATTCCAAAGAAGAGGATCAGACACATATAATACCACACCAAGCAACAAAAATAACAGGAACTAACAATCATCTATCTTTAATATCTCTCAACATTAATGGATTCAAGTCCCAAATTAAAAGACCCAGACTAACAGACTGTATACCGAAACAGGATCCTGCAGTTTGGTGCATATAAGAAACACAACTCAGTGACAAAGATAGACACTAGCTTAGACTAAAAGGCTGGACAAAAGTTTTCCAAGCAAATGGTCCCAAGGAAAAAAGCTGGTGTTGCCATTCTAGTATCCAATAAAATAGACTTTTGACCAAAAATTATCAATCGAGATACAGATGGACACTTCATATTCATCTAAGGAAAATTCCACCAAGAGGAAGTTTCAATTCTGAACATCTATGCCACAAATGAAAGGGCACCCACATCCATAAAAGTACCTTTACTAAAGCCAAAAACACACATTGAACCTTACACAATAATAGTGTGAGACTTCAACACACCACTCTCACCAATAGATAGGTCATTGAAACAGAGACACACTGAAATTAATAGAAATTTTGAACCAAATGAATTTAATAGATATTTACACACATTTTACCCCAAAACAAGATAAAATACCTTCTTGGGACATTAGGAAAACTTTTCCAAAATTAAGCAAATAATTGAACATAAAATAAGCCTTAACAGATACAAGAACATTGAAATAATCCCTTGCATTCTGTCATATCAACATAGTCTAAGGCTAGACTTCAAGAACCACAAAAACAATAGAAAGTCCACATATTCATAGAAACTAAACAACTCTCTGCTCAGTGATAACCTGGTCAGGGAAGAAATAACAAAGAAATCAAGGACTTTATAGAATCAATGAAAATGAAGACACATCATACCCAAACTTATGGGACACAATCAAAGCAATATTGAGAGGAAAGTTCATACCACAATATGCCTTCAGAAAGAAATTGAAAAGATCCCATTTAAGCAAATTAATAGCATAACTGAAAGCTCTTAAATAGGAAAGAAGCCAACACACACAAGATGAATAGAAGGCAGGAAATAGTCAAGCTCAGAGCTGAAATCAGTAAAACCAAGAGCTAATACTTTGAGAAAATGAACAAGATAAATAAGACTTTAGCTAAATTCACTAAAGGGCACAGAGACAGTATCCAAATTAACAAAATCAGAAATGAAAATGGAAAGATAACAACAGAAACTGAAGAAATTTAAAAAATTCTCAGAACCTACTATATAAGCCTATATGCTACAAAACTGGAAAATATAGATGAAATCGATGATTTTCTAGATAGAGAGCATGTACCAAAGTTAAACCAAGATCAGACAAACTACCTAAATTGTCTCATAATCCCTAACAAAAAGAAATAGTCATTAAAAACCTCCCAACCAAATAAAGCCCAGGGCCAGATGCTTTTGGTGCAGAATTCTAACAGACCTTCAAAGAACAGCTAATACCAATACTCCTCAAAGTATCTATGATATAGAACCAGAAGGAACAGTACCTAATTTATTATATGAAGTCACAATTACTCTGATTCCTAAACCACACAAAGACCTAAAAAAGAAAGAGATCTTGAAACCAATCTTGTTTAAAATATCGATGTAAAAATAGTCATTTAAATTCTTGCAAACCAAATGCAATAACACATTAAAACCATCATTAACCAAGAACATCCCAGGGATGCAAGGATGGTTCAATATATGAAAATACATCAACATAACATACTAAATTAATAAACTTTAGGAAAAAAAGCCACATGATCATCTCAACAGATGCTGAAAAAGTCTTTGACTAAAACAACACCCCTTCATGTTAAAAGGTTTGGAGAGGTCAGGAATTCATGGCACATACCTAAACATAATAAAAGCAATACATAGCAAGCCAACAGCCAACATCAAATTAAATATTGAAAAACTTGAAGCAATCCCACTAAAATCAGGGCCTAGACAAGGTGGTCCACTCTCTCCCTACCTAATAAATATAGTACTCAAATTTCTGGCCAGAGCAATTAGACAACAAAAGGATATCAAGGGGATACAACTTGGAAAGGAAGAAGTCAAAGTATCACTATTTGCAGATGATATGATGATATACTTAAGTGACCCGAAAAACTCCACCAGAGAACTGCTACAGTTGATAAACTTAATATATATATATATAATATTATATATATTATATAGTGTATATAAGTGACCCCCAAAATTCCATGAGGGAAATTCTACAGCTGATGAATAACTTCAGCAAGGGGAAGGATATAAAATTAACTCAAATAAATCAGTAGCCTTCCTTTACACAAATGATAAACAGGCTAAGAAAGAAATTAGGGAAACAACACCTTTCACAATAGCCACAAACCATATAAAATATCTTCCTGCAACTCTTGCCATGAATGTGAAAGATCTGTACAATGAGAACTTCAAATTCCTGAACAAAGAAATCAAAGAAGACCTCAGAAGATGGCAAGATCTCCCAGGTTTATGGATTGGTAGGATTAATATAGTGAAAATCACCATCTTACCAAAAGCAGTCTACAAATTCAATGCAATCCCCATCAAAATTCCAAAACAATTCTTCATAGAAATGGGAAGAGCAATTCTCAACTTCATGTGGAAAAACAAAACAGGATAGCCCAAACAATTCTCAGCAATAAAAGAACTTTCAGGGGAATTATCACCTCTGACCTGAAGCTGTACTACAAAGCAATATTGATAAAAAGTGCATGGTATTGGTACAGAAATAGATAGGTCAAACAATGAAATAGAATCGAAGACCCAGAAGTAAACCCACACACCTATGAACACTTGATCTTTGACAAAGGAGCCAAAATCATACAGTGGAAAAATGAAATCATCTTCAATATGTGGTGCTGGCCTAACTGGTGTTCTGTATATAGGAGAATAAATATAGGTCCATATTTATCAACCTGTAGAAAGTTCAAGACAAAGTGGATCAAGGATCTCATAGTAAAACCAGATACACTGAATCTAATAAAAGAGAAAGTGGAAAAGAGCCTCAAACTCATTGGCACAGGGGTATATTTCCTGAACAGAACCCCAATAGCTCAGGCTCTAAGATAAACAATAGATAAGTGAGACCTCATGAAGCTGAAAAGCTTCTGTAAGGCAAAAGACACTAACAATATGACAAATCAGCAACTTATGGGTAGGGAAAATATCTTCACTAACCCTACATTTGACAGTGGACTAATATCCAAAATATATAAAGAACTCAAAAAGTTAACCTTCAAAAACCCAAAAACACAATTAAAAAAAAAGAGTCTACAGAGCTAAACAGAGAATTCACAACAGAAGAATCTTAAATGGCCAAGAAGCACTTAAAGAAATGTTCAAAGTCCTTTGTCATCAGAGAAATGCAAATCAAAATAACCCTGATATGTCTCCTCACACCAATCAGAATGGCTAAGACCAAAAATTCAAGTAACAGCACATGCTGGCAAGGATGTGGAGAAAGAGGAACACTGCTCCATTGCTGGTGGGATTGTAATCTGATACAACCACTCTGGAAATCAGTCTGAAAGTTCCTCAGAAAATTGGAAATTGTTCTACCTGAAGACACAGCTATACCACCCTTGGGCATATACCCAAAAGATGCCCAACCATACCATAAGGAGACATCTTCCATCCACCATGTTTATAATGGCCTCATTTGTAATAGCCAGAGGTGAAAACATCCCAGTTGTCTCTTACCCAAAGAATGGATTCAGAAACTGTGGTTCATTTACACAATGGAATACTACTCAGCTATTAAAACCAAGGACATCATGAATTTTTCAGACAAGTGGATGCAAGTAGAAAATATTATCTTGAATGAGGTAATGCAGACCCAAAAAGACATACATGGTATATACTCACTGATTAGTGGATTTTAGCTCAAAAAAGTACAGAATACCTAGGATACAACCCACAGACTATAACAAGTGTAACAAGTAGAAAGGCCCATGTGAGGATGTTTCAATTCCAATTAGAAGAGGGGAGGAAATAATCACGGGATACAGAGGCAGGGAAGGATGTGGGTAGGAGAAGGGAGGAGGAGGGTAAAGGGGGGAACAGGAGCAGGTATGGGGGGAGGGGACAGGAGGAAGTCCAGCGGGCCAAGAGAGTGAATGGAGATATGCAGCATCAGTGGGAGTGGGAAGTAGGGGAAACCTCTTGAAAATACCAGAGATTTGGGAAGCGAGATACTCTAAGGACTCAATGTGGTTGATCTTAGCAAAAATTCCCAAAATTCAGGAGAGAGAACTCAAAGAGCCCACCTCCAGTAGATAGACAGGGCCTTAAGCAGGACAAGGTTAATAACACACATTCAAAATTTCTGACCCAGAACTGTTCCTGTCTAAAACAACTGCGGGGATAAAAATGGAGAATAGATTGAAGAAAAGGTGGTCTAATGACTGGTCCAACTTGGGATCCATGTCATGGGAGTATACCAAGGCTTGAAATCATTACTGATACTATGATGTTCTTATAGATGGGAGTCGGGCATGGCTGTCTACTGAGAGGACCTACCAGCAACTGACTGAAATAGATGTAGTTACTTACACCCATCCATTGAACTGAAGTTGGGGACCCCTAAGTTTGAATTAGGGGAAGGATTGAAGAAGATGAAGGGGAGAGTGACCCCATAGGAAGACCAGCAGTCTCAACTAACCCAGACCCCAGGGAACTCACAGAGACTGAACCACCAATCAGGAGCATACACAGGCCAGTTTGAGGGCCCTGGCACAAATATAGCAGAGGTCTGCCTGGTCAGGCCTTAGTGGGAGAAGATGTGCTTAATCTTCATGATACTTGAGGCCCCAGGGAAAGGGGAGGCCTGATGGTGGGGAACACATTTCAGAGGCAATGGGGAGGAGAAATGGAATGAGGAACTGTGGGGGCAACAATGGAAATGTAAATCAATAAAATAATAAAAATTGAAAAATCCCAACATAAAAATAATATTCAATTTTTTCCCATGTTTTATAATCTATTTCGATCATATTTTCCCTCTCCAAACTTTTCCCAGATCCTTGCCAATAGCATTCTACTTCTTCTTTCTCTGTCTCACACACATGCACAAAACACAAACCACTCACCCCCCAAAATAAAAATTAATACATGCAAAAGGGCATTCTCTACATAGTATGAGTTATTTTCCCCAATTATTTTCTGGTTCTTTTTGTTTTCTCTATTTATTTATTTATTTATTTATTTATTTATTTATTTATTTATTTATTTATTTATTTATTCACTTTACATCCTAATCAATGTCCCCCTTCTCCTGCACCACCTAACACATTCCCTCACCACATCCATTCCTCTGTGAGGGTTAAGATCCCTTGGGTATCCTCCCACCTTGGCACATCAAGTATCTGTAGGCCTAGGCACACCTTTTCTCACTGAGGCCAGACAAGGTAGCCATTTATAAGCTTTAGTGATAGCCCCACTCCATTTTTTGGGGAACCCACATGAATACAAAGCTGCATATTTACTACATACATGCAGGGGGTAGGTGATATGTCCCACAGATATATGTTCTTTGTTTGGTGAGTCAGTCTCTGAGAGACTCCAAGGATCCAGGTTAGTTGACTGTTGTATTTCCTGTGGAGTTCCTATCCCTTCCAGGGCACTCAATCTTTTCCTCACCAATTCCACATGCCCCACCCACACCCCACAAGCTCAGCCTAATGTTTGGTTGTGGGTCTCTGTATCTGTTTCAGTCATCTGCTTGCTGGATGGAGCCTCTTAGAGTACAGTTATGCTACGCTCCTATCTGAAAGTATAACAGAGTGTCATTAATAGTGTCAGAAATTGGAGCTTGTCCATAGGATGGGTCTGATGTTGGGCCAGTTATTTGTTGGTTATTCCTTTAGTCTTTGGTCCATCTTTTCCCTGCCTTTCTTGTGAACAAGACAGATTTTGAGTTGAAAGTTTTGTAGGTGGGTTGTTGTCCTTATCTCTCCACTGGGGGTCCTAACTGGTTACAAGAGGTAGCCACTTCAGTTCCATATTCTCACCGCTAGGAATGTCAGTTAAGTCATCCCATAGACTCCTGGGAACCTTCTCCATCCTAGGCCTCTGGAACATCCTAGAGATGCCCCTACCACCCACTTCCACGAGCTGCTGTTTTCCATTCATTCTCCTGGCCTTCTTGCCCTCTCTCCTGTCTCTCCCCACACATGATCCTGAACCCTGCCATTCCCCTCTGCTACCCACTTACTTCCCTCCATGTACCTCCTATAACTATTTTATTCTGTCTTCTAAGTGAGATTCTAGCATCCTTGCTTGAGCCTTCCTTCTTGTTAACTTCTTTGCATCTGTGTAGTGCATTCTGTGTATACTGTACTTTTCTCCTAATAAGCACTTATAAGTGAGTCCATACCATGTATTTCCATTTTGGTCTGGGATTACTCACTCAGGATGATATTTTTAATTCTATCCATTTGCCTGTAAAATGTATGATATCCTGATTTTGAATAGACAAGTAGCATTCCATTGTGTAAATGAAGAACGTTTTCTGTATCCATTCTTCAGTTGAGGGACATCTTGCTTTCAGTTTGTGGCTATTATGAATAAAGCTGCTATGAACATAGTGGAACTTATGTCCTTGTGTTATGGTGCAGCATCATTTGGGAATATCCTCAAGAGTAGTATAGCTGGGTCTTGAAGTATAACCATTCCTAGTTTTCTGAGAAATCAACAGATTGACTTCCATAATGTTTGTACAGGATCACACTCCCCATTCTAGGTATTCAGGACCCACATGAAGAACAAGATGTGGTTCTGCTACAAATTTACAGGTAGGTCTAGTCAGTTTATATTCTTTGGTTGGTGGTTCAAACTCTGTGAGCACCAAGGTTCCAGGTTAGTTGATTCTGTTGGTCTTGTCATGGAGTTCCTATCTCCTTCAGTGCCTGCAATGCAATCCTTCTTCCTATACATCCATAAGAGTCCCCAAGTACTTTCCACTGTTTGGCTGTGGGTTTCTGCATCTGTCTGAGTCAGCTGATGAGTGGAGCCTCTCAGAGGACAACATGCTCCTGTCTGCAAGCACAACAGAGTTTGATTAATAGTATCAGGGATTGGTGCTTGTCCATGGGATGGGTCTCAAGTTGGGCCAGTTATTATGTGGCCATTCCCCCAGTATATGCTCCATCTCCTATGCCTGCATTTCTTGTAGACAGAATAAAATTTCAGTTGAAACTTTTGTGGAAGGGTTGGTGTCTCTATTGTTCCACAGGGGTTCCTGCCTTTCTACAGGAGGTTGCCTCTTCAGGTTTCATATCCCCAATGCTGTGAATCACAGCTAAGGTCACCCACATTGAGTTTTGGATGCATCCATTATCCCAGGTCTCTGACTCATTCTCAAGATGCCTCCGACCTTGTCACCTCTGTCAGTTGCATATTCCATTTGTTTTCATAGCCATCTGTCCTGTACTTCACTACAAATTATCCTGAACCACCCACTCACTTCCCCTTCCCCTTCCCAGTTCTCTTCCCCCATCTCCTTCTTATGACTATTTTATTCCCCCTTCTAAGTGGGTTTTAAGCATCCCTGATCGGACCTTCCTTCTTGTTTAGCTTTTTGGGTCAGTGTAGTGAAGCATGGTACCTGAATATTAAGCTCAAATCCACTTATAAGTGAGTACATACCATGCATGTCCTTTGGGGACCAGGTTACGTCACTTAGGATGATGTACTCAAGTTCCAGCCATTTGCCTGCAAAATTGATGATGCATTGGTTTTTAACAGCTGAGTAGTATTTCATTTCATGACCTTTTTTTTTTTTTTTTTTTTTTTTTTTTTTTTTTTTTTTTTTTTTTTTTTTTTTTTT
>CM052722.1:32062279-32077993 GCA_028551405.1 Uromys caudimaculatus | reverse complement strand
TAAAGCTGCTATGAACACAGTTGAGCAAGTGTCTTTGTGGGATGTTGGAGCATCTTTTGGGTATATGCCCAGAAATAGAATATCTGAGTCTTGAAGTAGAACTATTCACAGTTTTCTGAGAAATTGCCAAATTGATTTGAATGGGGTTGTTCAAGTTTGTACTCCCACCAGCAATGAAGATCCATGTCTTCACTAGAATATACTATCTCTTGGGTTTTTGATCTTAGCCATCAATGATGGGTGTAAGATGGAACCTCAGAATTGTTTTGATTTGCATTGTCCTAATGACTAAGGATTTTTAATATTTCTTCAAGTGACTTTCCACCATTCAAGGTTCCTCTGTTGACAATTCTCTGTTTAGTACTCTACCTCATTTTAAATTGGGTTATTTGGGTTGTTGGTGTCTAACTTCTTAAGCCTTTTGTAAATTTTTGGATGTAAATCCTCATTAAGATATAGGGTTGGTTAAGATTCTTTGGCAAATGTTGATTGTTCCCAGTGAGAGTGTCATTTGACTTACAGAAGCTTTGCAGTTTTTGAGGTCCCATTTATCATTTGTTGATCTTAAAGCCTGACTAATTGGTATTCTGTTCAGAAAATTGCCTCCTGTATCAATGTGTTCCAGGGTATTTCCTAATTTATCTTCTATGAGATTCAATGTTACAGGTTTTATGTTGATGTGCTTGATTCACTTGTACTTGAGTTTCATGCAGAGTAATAATTATAAATTTATTTTCATTCTTCTACAAGTTGACATCTAGTTTGTACAGCACCATTTGTTGAAGATGCTTTCATTTTTCTATTGTATGGTTTGGGCTTCTTTATTAAAAATCAAGTGTCCATAGGTGAGTAGATTTATTCTGGGTCTTTGATCCAATTACATTGATCAACATGCCTGTTTCTGTACTAATACCATGTAGGTTTTGGTAATACTGCTTTGTAGTACAAGTTGAAGTCAGGAATGGTGATTGCTGTTCTTTTACTGTTCAGGATTGCTTTGTCTATCCGGGGGCTTTTTTTTTTTTTTTTCAGTATGAAGTTGAGAATTGCTCCTTCTAGGTCTATAAAACATTTGTTGGAATTTTGATGAGGATTGATGTTGTAGATTGCTTTTGGTAAGATGGTCATTTTTACTATGTTAATCCTACTTATCCATGAGCATGGGAGATTTTTTCCATCTTCTGATATCTTCTTCCATTTCCTTCAGTGACTTTAAGTTCTTGCCATTCAGATCCTTTACTTGCTTGATTAGAGTTACATCAAGATATTTTGTATTATTCATAGCTGTTGTAAAGGGTGTTGTTTCCCTAATCTCTGTCTCATTCCATTTATCATTTGTGTTAAGGAGGGTCACTGAAATCTTTGAGTTAATTTTTTTCCAGTCACTTTGCTGAAGGTGTTTATCTGTTTATTCTCTGATTGAATTTTTGCAGTCACTTATTTATACTATCTTGCATTCTGCATATAGTGATACATTGACTTCTTTTTTTCCAATTTGTAGCCACTTGATTTCCTTTAAGAGTCTTATTGCTCCAGCTAGAACTTCAAGTACCAAATTAAATACATAAGGAGAAAGTGGGAAGCCTTGTCTTGTCCATGATTTTAGTGGAAATACTAGAAGTTTCTTTCCATTTAGCTTGATATTAGCTTTGGTTTGTTGTATTTGCTTTGATAATGCTTAGGTAAGTGGCTTCTATCCATGATTTCTCTAATACCTTTAACATGAAGGAATGTTGGATTTTATTCAAGGCTTTTTCAGTGTCTAATGAGATAATCATGTGATTTTTTTCTTTCAGTTTATTTATTTAGTGGATTATGTTAATGGATTTTAATAAATTAACCAGCTCTGTATCACTGGAATGAAGCCTATTTGATCTGGATGGTTGATGTCTTTGATGTGTTCCTGGATTTGGTTTGTGAGTATTTTATTGGTTTTTTTTTTTTTTTTCATCAATGTTCATAAGAGAAATCTATCTGAAGTTCTCTTTTTTGTGGTCTTTCTGTGGTTTATGTATCAGGGTGGCTGTGGCCTCATAGAATGTGTTTGGTAGAGTTTCTTCTGAATCTATTTTTGGAATAGTTTGAGGAGTATTGGTATTAGCTCTTCTTTAAAACTTTAGTAGAATTCTGCACCAAAACCATCTAGCCCTTGGACTTTTTTGGTTGTGAGATTTTTAATGACTGCTTCTATTTCTTTAGGAGTAATAGGGCTGTTGAAATAGTTTAGCTGATCTTGATTTATATTTGGTAAGTGTTATCTCCCTAGAACACTGTCTATTTCATTAAGATTTTCCAATTTTGTTGAGTACAGACTTTTGAAGTAACACCTAAAGATTCTTTAGATTTCTTCAATGTCAGCTGTTATGTCTCTCTTTTCATTACTGATTTTGTTAATGTGGGTGTAGTCTCTCTGCCTTTTAATTAGTTTGGCTAAAGGTTAGTCTATCCTGTTGGTTTTTCTCAAAGAACCAGATCTTGATTACATCGATTGTTTGTATTATACTCTCCATTTCTAATTGATTGATTTCAGCCCTGAATTTGATTATTTCCTATAGTAGTTGTATTCAACTACTTCTGGGTAAATTTTCTTCTTCTTCTTCTTCTTCTTCTTCTTCTTCTTCTTCTTCTTCTTATTATTATTATTATTATTATTATTATTATTATTCATTTTATTTATGTATTATTCTTAGAGTTTTCACGTGTACTTGTAAATCATTAGTATGAGAATTAATCAGTTTCTTTATGAAGGCATTTACTACTATAAACTCTCCTCTTAGCACTGCTTTCATTGTATTCCATACATTTTGGTGTGTTGTGTCTTCATTTTCATTGATTCCTAGAAAGTCTTTGATTTCTTTATTTCTTCTTTGACCCTGTTGTCATTGAGTAAAGATTTATTTAATTTCCATGAAGTTTTTATGCTTTCAATAGTTTCTGTTGTTGACATCCAGTTTTAATCCTTGGTGAATAGATAAGGCCTGCTTTATGACAGAGAACATGTTCAATGTTGGAGAAGGTTCCATAATGTGCTGATGAGAAAGTATCTTCTTTTGTATTTGGGTGAAATATTCTGTAGATATTTGTTAGGGACATTTGATTCATATCATTTGTCAGTTTTATTATTTCTCAATTTAGTTTCTGTTTTGGTGACCTGCCCATTGGTGAAAATTGAGTGTTGAAGTTTCTCACTATTAAAATGTGGATTTCAATGTGTGATTTGAGGTATAGTAATGTTTCTTTGACAAATATAGGTGCCCTTGCATTTGGCGTATAAATGTTCAGAATTGAAACTTCATCTTGGTAGATTTTTATTTTGATGAGTATGAAATGTGCTTTCCAATCTATTTTGAATAATTTGGTTAAAATTTTATTTTATTAGATATTGGAGAGGCTACCCCAGCTTGGTTTTTGTTGTTGTTGTTGTTTTTTGTTTTTGTTTTTTTGTTTGTTTGGTTTGGTTTGGTTTTTTTGTTTTGTTTTGTTTTTTGTTTTGTTTTGTTTTGTTTTGTTGGTTCTATTTGCTTGGAAAAACTTTTTTCCAGCTCTTTACTCTGAAGTACTTTCTATCTTTGTTTTGGAGGTGTATTTTTTGTATGCAGCAGAATGATGGATTCTATTTCCACTTCTACTCTATTAGTTTGTGTGTTTTTAGTGGTGAATTGAGGCCATTGGTGTTGAGAGATATTAATGACCAATTATTGCTAGTTCCTGTTATTTTGATGTTGTTGTTAGTGAGTGAAGGAGAGATTCTTTCTCTTTTGGTTTTGCTATAAGATGATCAATGTCTTGTGTTTTCTTTGGTGGAGTTTCCCTTCTTGTGCTGGAGTTTTACTTCTAGTATCCTCGATGGGGATGGATTAGTAGAAGGATAATATTTAAGTTTATCTTTATCCATCAATGATGATTGTAAGTTTTGCTGGGTATAGTAGTCTGGCCTGGCATCTGTGATCTCCTAGGATCTGCAAGACATCTGTCCAGAAATTTTTGGCTTTTAGAGTCTCTTTCAAGAAGTCAGGTTTGATTCTGATAGGTCTGCATTTATAGGTTACTTGACCACTTTCACTTGCAGCTTTAATATTCCTTCTTTCTTCTGTAATTTAGTGTTTTAATTATTATTTGGCTGGAGGATTTTTTTCTACTCCAATATATTTTGTGTTCTGTATGATTCTTGTTTGTTTTTAGCTATCTCTTTCTTTAGGTTAGGGAACTTTTCTTCTATGACTTAGTTGAAGACATTTTCTGGGCTTATAATCTAGGATTTTTCTCCTTCTTCTATTTCTGTTATTCTTAGTTTGGGGATGTTCGTACTATCCAAAATTTACTGGGTGTTTTGTGTTAGAAACTTTTTAAATTTGGCATTTTCTTTGACTGATATATCAATTTCTTCTATGTTATCTTTTATGCATGAGATTATCTCTTCCATATTTTATATTCTTGTGATACTTGTGGCTTTAATTCCTGTTCTCTTCCCTAGGTTTTCCACCTCCAGGGTTGCCTCTGTTTCTGTCTTTTTTTTTTTTATTGCTTCTATTTATATTTTCAGGTCTTGAGCAGTTTTATTCATTCCCTTCACCTGTTCAATTGTATTTTCTGTATTTCTTGAAATGATTTATTTATTTCCTCCTAAAAGATCTCTATCATATTAATAAGGTGAGATTTATGATCATAGTCATTCTCTTCATGTGTGTTAGGAAGTCCAAGGATTCCTTTAGTGGAGCTTTGGGTTTTGATGTTGCCATATAGACCTGACTTTTCTTGTATTTGTTCTTGCACTGACCTTAAGGCAGATGTGATTGTCTTTGGTGTTGCTTAGCCTGGCAGTCCCTTGTGGTAGCAGGCCTCTGGGACTGGAGGTAGAGCTGATAGTCTCTGATGACAGCTTGTAGCTGGCAACTGGCAACTGGCTGTCTTGGGTCACAGCAGGTCTCCAGGGCCACAAGCAGAGCTTGTTGTCCTAGTTGTCTGAATGGCAGCATGCCCCCAGCCAGGCATGCTGAGTTGTGGCCCTGGCAAGTAGAGTGCAGTTTTGGAATTGCAAGTAAAGGTATGAATCAAAAGATAGTGTGCAGGGATGATTGGGGACCTAAAGGGTATTGGGCTTGCTTGAGTCTCAGAAGGTGAGAAGTTGGGGAATGGGTATCTCATCTAGTTGTGTCTGATGTCAACAGGCCTCTCAGGAGTCAGGGTAAACTATGTCCCAGAGAGTACAGTGCAGATCTGAGATTGCAAAGAGACTTGTTTACTCAGAAGATGGAGTATAGAGGGGATTGGAGGAACCTCACTGCTGCTGGGTTTGCAGGGTTCCCAGCAGTCAGAGGACTGGGATGTGTATATCTCACTTGGTTGCTCCAGGGGGCAGCAGGCCTCAAAGCAGTTAGGTTGAGCTTTGTAATGGTGATCTGGGATTGTAATGTAGAGGTATGGGTAGAAAGTTGGAGTGCCACATTCTTGTTCTTTTAGCACCCAACATAAATTTTAAAGTCACAGATAGAAGTTTAGCAAATCAACATCTATCATTTTGTAAAAAAAAAAAAAAAAAAAAAAAATCAAAGCTGTTGTGTCTAAATTTAACTAGCTCTCTGTACTTATCAGGGATTTAACAAAAAAAAAAACTTGGTAGAGAGGAAAAGATTCATTCATGCCCCAGGCCTATATGCAATATTGGAAATATTCTACTCTTTAAGCAACCTAAAACACATATTTTTATGTATGAAAACCACAGTACCCTGCAATTTGTTGAGAGTAAAAAGACTAGTAAGGTCACTGATGGGAAGAGACCAGGATTTCCTATGGGACATATTGTGATGCTTGAGTATATGGCAGACAAACTAAGTGTAAAAGTCATTAGTAAGCCTCAATAGTTTCCATTTTTAGAAAGAACATTGTTAAGAAGAGGTCAAAAACTTTCCTTAAGCACCACACAGGGTCACCTACCACTCTCAAACAATGTGTTCTGAACTTCCAAAGCCAGTAGACTTAAAAAAGGAGGCAGGAAATGTAAGAAACCAGACACCACCAGCCTGCAGGATCCTGGAAGACTTGAATCTGCATACTACCAGATTTTATGTCCTTGGGAACTGCCTTTATACTACCCCAACAAGTCTTCAATGCAGCAGTTAGTAGACAATGTTTTATTTCAAAGAAACATTAGTACTCTAGTGTGACTGGTCTTTTCATGACTACATTGCAAATATTGGTTTTCCTCAGCAGAAACTCAAACTTTAGTAGACTGGAAGTCATCTTATCAAATGGCAGCAAATAACACTATCAGAAGGACTGAGTATAATTCTAGTTTCCTGACTGTACAATACAAAAACTGTAAATTGCTCTGACAGACTATTGACCTCCATATTAAACTCTGAAGTATCCAATAAAATGACACCTTTTGATGGCAGTTCACTAACTGGTTCCTAGAGTTTAAGATTTTTAACACTATTGAGAACTAACAAGAAGGCAATTAAGTGCATTGTCTTTACAGAGATAATCAGCAATATTAGGTGAACACAGTGAGAAAATGAACTTTACACCCCCAAAGTTCCTTATGCATTATTTCCAGCTTGTATAACTTGAGATAATTTCATTCCTTTCTTTTCCCTAATATCTTAATCATTCATCTTTTCATAACAGTAAGTTTTGTTAGTGGAACTCTAACCTCCATATTTTCTTTTGTAAATAAGATTTTGCTTTAAGAAACTATGCTGATGAGGCCAGTTTCTTGGCTCCATAGGCAAAAGTGTTTGTTGCCAACTCAATGACCAAAATTAAATACCCAGACCTCACATAGTTAGAGAAAACAGACTCTCAAAAGTTTTATTCTGACCCCCATATGCACATGTTTAGAGGAACCTACCCCCATCACCCATAAAATAATAAACAAGTGTCTTTTTTAAAAAAGAAAGAGAGTATATGTACTGGTAGTTGTTCTTACGGCCTTTACCTACTTAATTCCATTTTTACAACTCTCCCAGTGGAGTAAGCAAAGTACTACTTGTTCCTTTGGGCACAAATTCTCCTCTAGTTGAAAAATATTGATGCAGAGCTGTTGACTTATACATATTTTAATTTTTCTCAAAATTAATCAAAGTAATCTTTTAATTTTTCCACATGAACACTTCCTTGATAGATTTGAAGCTTACTCTGGATTGTGGGTATATTTTGGAACTTCCTTGTTTAGTCACATAAGGATTTGTGTGTTTGTGTATGTGTGTGTGAGTGTGTGTGTGTGTGTGTGTGTGTGTGTGTGTGTGTGTGTGTGTGTTTCTGTGTGCATGGACGAGAGAGAGAGACAGAGACAGAGAGAGACACACACAGAGAGAGAGAGAGAGAGAGAGAGAGAGAGAATTGATCACTTCCCTCTTTCTCTTACATATTCATATCCCAGAAATTTATATGGGAGCTACTTCGTTGGCCTCTGAATCTGGCAGACAAATTACCATAGCTGGAAAAATCCTCCAGAAGTATTGATGTTCAAAGTATAACATGCATAATTCTCACTTGAAAAATCTTGTAAAAGGTAGGTTTTGGTTCTCAATATTTTCAGCAATGTCTATAATTATGTTTCTTAACACTTAGGTGAATGGTTCCTGGAACACATAGCTACTAGTGGTATCCTAGCATGCTAGTGGTAGAATTGGGTATGTATAACATTTCCTGATATCATTTCTGCCTTATTACAGTTATTAACATGCCCTCACGAAAGTAATTTTCTGTCTGATGCATTAGAAATAAAGAATAGATACATGATTCTATTTTACCCACAACAGAAAATTCAATGGTACACAAAATAATGAAAGGCACAGGCCACTTTAAGCTGCATATTAGTATTATGTAAGAAATCTGAAGAAAAGCTCAATTGTATCAGGAACTCTAGGGCTTGTAGCTAGAATTGCCCATTTTCTATAATCTCCACATAATTCCAATGAAGAGAAATATTGAGCAATCACAATTTACTTTCATAGTATGCCTGCATAAGCAACACCTGTTTGTCAGAAATTAACATAGATTAGAGTAAGGCTTCATATCAGAATTACTAAATAGTAGTACACCCTTTACCAAGATCCCAAGAAATGCTTTATTTTAAAATTATTATTAAGATGATCTTTCAAAATTTAATCTAGGTGAGTTTGATATAAATGTAGTCAAAGATTTTTAGTAACCATGTCATAAGATAGAGAGTACTATCAGAATATCATACTCTAATAGGAAATAATAGAACTTGATCTCTAAATATAAGTAATCTTAGTTTTCATGTTCAAATCATTTCCAAGTTTATTCCATGTCCATGTTTCAGGAGCACAGTAATGGTAAAGAGAAACAGTAGACTTGAGGAGCTTTACAGTTTTATAAATATCAAGTCTAACCAAAAAAATTTTGTCCACAGGAGATTACAAATGTAGAATAGGAAAATGTCGCTGTATATTCTTAATATTTTACTGTGGTTCTCTTTTCTAAACCAATTCAAGAAAATTTAGACAAATATTCCATAATAAAAGAGTAGTTGCCTACTGAACAGTAACTTCAAAGAAGAACTGATAGATAAATAGTGTTCCACTGAAAAAAATTTTAAAAACATATGAGTCTGACCACAAGGCCATGGATTTGTAAGTATGTAAAGTATGATTATGTCTTAGGGATGGAGATATATATATGTATATATATATATACACACACACACACACACACACACACATATGTGTATATATATATATATATATATATATATATAGAGAGAGAGAGAGAGAGAGAGAGAGAGAGAGAGATACAGAGACAGAGACAGAGACACAGAAAGAGACAGAGAGAGAGAGAGGTTTAAAGAATACAGATAAAGACAATGAGATGGCTCACTGGGTAAAGACACTTGCAATGTAAGTCTACTAACCCAAGTTCACACTCTGAAGCCCACTGTGGGGGAAAGACATAAACAGATCCAGAGCTATATTCTGACCTGCACACATGTGCTCTATAGTTTTTGAATTACCAATATGCATCATACATACACACAATAATAATACATAAAATATTTTAAACCGAAGGCAAAAGGCATATAGAAATTTCTAATAATCAAAGTACTTTATATTGAGATGTAACTGGTTATTTGCATGCCACAATTTAACACTTATTTTTAAATATAAATTTTATAATGAAAAGTTACCTTAAATACAATGTGTGATGACCTTCAAAAAAACAAATCAATAAAATATGCAAAATTCTTCTGATTTCAACCCAATTCCTGAAGTTAGAATTAATGTTCAAAATCATTAAACTCTTTTTGGGAAAAACATTTTTTGTTCTACTATCAAGAATATGTTCCTTTTGTTTCTTCAATGTAAGCATTTATAGTTCATGTATTTCTGTTATTCTACTGTACTTCCAGAGACAGATTAATCCACACAGAGTACAGCAATACCCACAGAGTACTAGGTGATTTCAATACCTCATTTTTCCTATTGGATAAGAACATCTGAAGAAACATAAACAGAAATATCCAAATTCACTGATTTCATTTTTCAAATGTATATCATAGATATCAACAGAATATCCCACCAAAATACCAAAGAATATACATTCGACTCATTAGCAAATGTAAATTTCTATAATGTAGACCACATATTGGGATACAAAATGAGTCTCAAGAAATACAGAAAAAAATAAGGTGAAATGACATCATATATTCTATCTGACCACAATCCAATAAATCTCATAAAGCTCAAAATCAACAGGAAAAGAATCCCTGGACATTATATAAACTCATAGATCCTATATAGAATACTACTGAATGAACTATAAATGCTTACATTGAGAAAACAAATGGAAGGTATTCCATTATTATTATTGTTGTTGTTGTTGTTATTATTTGATCTATTTTTACAGTCTTGTCATTATTCCACTCTTGGTCTTCCCTCTGACTCTTCCTCATCCCATACTTCCTCCCTCATCTCCAAGAAGATGTCCCAACCCCTCCATCCCCACCCCACCAGATCTACCCACTCCCTAGGTTCTCATGTCTCTCCAGGGTTAGGTGCCTCTTCTCTCATTGAGGCCAGACCAGGCAGTCTTCTGCTCTATATGTGTCGGGGACCTCCTATCAGCTGGTGTATGCTGCCTGGTTGGTGGCTCAGTGTCTGAGAGATCTCAGGAGTTCAGGTTAGTTGAGACTGCTGGTCTTCCTACAGAGTCACCCACCTACTCAGGTTCTTCTAACCTTTCCCTAATTCAACCACAGTGGTCTCCAGCTTCTGTCCATTTGGTTGGGTGTAAGTATCTGCATCTGACTCTTTCAGCTGCTTGTTGGGCCTCTCAGAGGGCAGCCATGCTAGGCTACTGTCTGCAAGCACACCATAGCATCAGTAATACTGTCAGGCCTTGGAGCCTCTTCTTGAACTGGATTCCAAATTGGGCCTGCTACTGAATCTCCTTTTCCCCAGTCTCTTCTCCATTTTTGTCCCTGCAGTTCTTTCAGAGAGAAATAATTCTTTTTTTTTTTTTTTTTTGATACTTTACTTACATTTCCAATGTTTCCCCCTTTCCAGGTCTCCTCTTTGAAACCGCCCTATCCACTCCCCCTACCTGCCTCTATGAGGGTATTCCACCTCCCACCCACCTGCCCACCCACTCCCGTATTCCCACCTTGACATTCCGCTTTACTGGGGGAGAGGAACAATTCTGGGTCAGAGTTTTTGACTGTCGGACCATAATCCCATCCCTCCACTTGATGCCCTGTCTTTCTACTGGAGATGAACTCTACAAGTATTCTTGGTAGTAGAACAAAGCATGCTTTCTCCAAAAAGTGTCTAATTATTTCAAATGCCTAGTATTGGATTAAGATGAGAAGGTTTTTTTGTGTGTGTGTATTTTATTGATTAGTTTGTTTGGGGGGGGGTCATCACACTTTGCATTTAAGACAATTTTTCTTTATTTTAAAATCTATCTTTGAAAATAAGTGTTAAAAATTGTCATACAAATAACTAGTTATATTTCAAACATCACAAATAAGCACTGAGGCACATTAAAAGCAGTCTTAAAATGTAAATTTGTAGCTCTTAGTGCCTATTTTATTAACCTATGTTATAAAGCACCAATCAATAGTTTAATGATGCACCTCAAGGTGTTGGATAAATGAACACAAACTAAAACCAAATCTAGTACACAGAGAAAAACAATGATAAAATCAAGGAAAAATTAATGAAATAGAAAGAACAATAATAAAAAAACATAAATTATCAATTAATGTATGATCTGGTTCTTTAAAAATGTAACCAAGATTGATGGACTCTTAGCTAAATTAACCAAGACAGAAATAAGAGCCCCAAATTAATAAAGCTAGAGATGGACAAGAAAACATTTAAACAGACACCAAAGAAATTCAGAAAATTATATGTGAACACATTAAAAGCCTGTACTCCTTTAAGTAAAAAAAAAAAAAAATCTAAATGAAATAGATTTCTATATTCATACAAATGACTAAAGCTAAACCAATAAGATATCAACAACTTAAATTGATCACCAATAAGGAGACTGAAACACTAATAAAGAGCTTTCCTACTTAAAAATAGTACAGGTTGAGATTCATACACTGTAGAATTCTGCAAGCCTATTGAATAAGAACTACAACTAACATATCTGAAAATATTTAATGTATAGTAATGAAAAAAAGTATGAGCACTTTGACAGTTCTGTGAAACCAGTGTCATAAAAACAAAAAGAAGGAGCAGCAGGAGGAGGACGAGGAGGAGGACGAGGAGGAGAAGGAGGTGGAGAGAACAATAGGCCACTCTCCTTGATAATAGATGCTCAAATTTCCCACAAAATATTTGCAAAATGCATAGGTTTAAAAGATCATCTATCATTGTTTTAAAGTTGTCTTTATAATAGAGATCATTCAAAATATGTAAATAGAAAATACAATAAGTCACATAAATGGACTCAAATACAAAAATCATTTGATCATCTTAATTACAGGAAAGGCCTTGGTCAAAATCCAGTATACCTTCAGATTATAATTCCTAGAGAGAATAGGACTGGAAGTAGCATACCTCAACACAATAAAGGCTCCATATGACAATCCCATAGCTAAAATCATGGAAAATAGAAGAAAAACTCAAGGCAATTTTAGTGAAATTAGTAATAAGATAGTGCTGTGCACTAAACCCACTCATTTTCAATATAGTGCTTGAAGGCCCTGGCTAGAGCAATAACACTGAGGTATAGTTTTCTGTCTTTTTTGAGCTTAACTCATAAAATGAAATAAAATATTTGAAATACATGCCATGTGTGGTCTCTTATAGTTTTAACATACTATTATGACTAAGTAATCCAATGCATTTTATATTATGTTTCATATCAGATTGTATTCATTTATTGTGAGATGTCATTTTTATATGACAGAAGTGTGTTCGATCCCAAGATGAGGCAAATATAGTTAGCAAATGGAATGGATTAAAGGCTTTTATATTTAATTCACATCAGTCTTGAAACTGGCAATGGATTTATATTGTATGTGCTTGTAAACCAATAGTAATAAAGGATCATCTTTTTTCCCATTGGTGTGTACAGCACATGAAACCCCCATCCCCCACACCTCTGCTTTCATTATATAGAATAAACATCATTGTTTATCACAGCCAGAAGGTATTCTCAGTATACAAAAAAGTCTTGACCTTACATACCTTCTATTTGTGTGCCTTTATACTTCCCAAGAGTGAAGAAAATGAAACAAGTCTGTAAGAGTGTATAATCAATGCCTGCTGTTAGCCTGGCCTGTGCAAGATATGAATGATAAAAAATGTCGAGAGTATTTACTTTTCATGAGCTTGTATACAGCCTAAGAATTAGATAAGCCTAGGTCTAAGGGACTCTTATATCTGATCCCACTGCAACTCTGTCAGTATCAAACACAAGGTTTTCAAGGTCTCTAAAGGCAGTGTTCAGGGAAAACCAATGTTCTCTTCTCCATATGGCTCAGGAGTAGACAACTGGCTATTGGAATTAGTTAATTGTGACATTAGATTGGATCACTGCCTTGAGATAAATGTGTTGAGCAGTATTTTATCATGAGGAACTGAAGTTTGAATAGTCCTGCCTTTAATTAGAAGAGATAGTGAAGAAAACTTACTCTAAATCAAAGGACTGACAAAGTAAGGACTATGCTCATGTATAAGGTCTGCATGTACTGTTATGTATCTTCATTGATAATCATGAAGTCATGACTTTGCCTGATAATAACAGCACAGGTAGAAATGGCTACTGAATTTCATTACCTGATTTATCACATACGGGTATAGGAACATACTATCTTTGCATATAGAAAAAAGAAATTATTTTTCCCCGGTACTGGGGAGGCAGATGCAAGTATATACTTGTCTACTAATTGAGTTCCAGGACAGCTTGTGCTACATAGAGAGAAACTGTCTCAAAAAAAAAAAAAAAAAAGATGCAGATTTACAAGTTTTCCTGATAGACAACTTAAATTGAAACCATTGAGAAAACCAATGGGACATAGGTATAATATCTGGGGACCATCTAATCTTAACTACAATGAATTTCTTTTATCACATAGGAGATAATAATGATAATAGTTAATGAACTGTGGTCCAGTTTGCAAGTATTAATTGAATCACAGTCTAGCTACTAATTTAAGTGTTTATAAATTATTCATTATGTGCCTGTACTTTAGCAGTAAGATTTAACTCATTTAAGATTTAAAGAAAGCAATGAAGAATTATTTGAAACTATTTTAGTAGTAATTCAGAAAAAGTAATCATTACTTTTATGAAGATAGTTTTCCCTTTTCAGTTCATAATTGTATCTGGATAAGCATATAGGATATTTGACAGAAAATAAAATTTGCTAATGCTGTTTCATTTGCAGTTTGGCAAAAAAAAAAAAAAGTAGAGAGTGAGAGACGCATTAGAGAACAACAAAGCTGGAGGCATTAAGCATATGCATTTTCACTTAGCATATAAATGGCTATCTGTATTTTCACTGTATAAACTTGATGAAAACTAGTAACTTTAGCATTTTTCATTCCAGCCTTTTGAAAGTCTTATGTTAATGTCTAGAACAATTATCATGGTAAACACTAGTTTAGTCATATTTTCATAATAGTGCTATATATGTGTGTGTGGTTATATATTCACACATTATTACAGAAACTTTCTATCTATATGTCTATATTGGACATTGTTCATGATAATGCAATGATTTTTAATATATTATTCAAATCCTTATATTTTAACACTATAACTAGCTTTACTTTTTTTTATCTGATAAGTTAATACAAAAGAATTCTGTTATATATGCCTTAAATTATAAGCCACCAATCTATCAAATAATCTAAACTTCAAGCAATAATGATATTAGTAAATGAATTAACAAAACATCATCCAGTGCTTGGATTTGAGTTGATGTACAGGGGTTGATACCACTTGGCTTTCTTCCAGGTTTTATTTTATTTTATTTTTGATCATGACAAGAACATGGTAATTCTCAATGAAAGTGTGCTGAACTGTGTTGGCAAATATTATTATAGGATTAACAGTGTGACATAAAATTTCCTCCAAATAAAGGCAGAACCAACATGGCTGCAAGTCTGCAATTTTTCTTTTCCAAATATAAGTATGGAATATCACTCCTCACACATTAGCCAGCATTTGAGTTACTTTGCAGGCTTGTAAAAGACAAAATACATAATTTTTTTTTTCGAGACAGGGTTTCTCTGTGTAGCCTGACTGTCCTGGAACTCACTCCGTAGCCCAGGCTGGCCTCGAACTCAGAAATCCACCTGCCTCTGCCTCCTAAGTGCTGGGATTAAAGGTGTGTGCCACCACTGCCCGGCCAAAATATGTAATTTGTCCCATTGAAACATAACATTCTAGAGAAGGAAATTCTAGAGCAGTGGTTCTTAACATGTGGTGTGACCCCGTTGGGGGTTGAATAAATCTTTGACAAAGTCACATGTCAGATATCCTGCATATAAGATCTTTGTATTATGATTCATAACAGTATCAAAATTGCAGTTATCAAGTAGTAATGAAAATAATTTTAAGGATGTGGCCTACCATAACGTAAAGAACTGTATTAAAGAGTCACAGCATTAGGAATGTTGAGAACAACTGCTAGATGATAAGATGATCAAGACACCATTTGGCTTAAAATTTCACCAGACACAGGAATCTGTTACAGACTAAGAGTAGAAGGAAGAAATATGAGAAAAGAATTCTTAGTTTATTGCTGTGTAAATTGAGTACATCTGAGCAATATGGCAGTAATTAGTAAGTGTATTAAATAGGCTCCTTTTCAAATACCATCTCTATAATTTTCTAATTCTGTACTGTTTTCCTGTTTTCTAGATTCCAAAGCTTCAATTTTCTCTTGAAGTAAAGGTAATAATTCACTCCCTTAAGCATTTTATAAGAAGTTCAATGATAATGAATCTGTATTTTTCATATTTACTTGCCATAATTATCATCCAGTATTTATTATTTGTAATGATGAAGAAGATGATATTGGTGCAAAAGACCAGTAATAACGCTAGAAACTTTACTGCTGTTAGTGGGTTAGAAAGTTGATGCCAAAAACTCAGGTGACAGCAGATGCTGGCGAGGATGCGGAGAAAGAGGAACATTTCTCCACTGTTGGTGGGATTGCAAGCTGGTACAACCACTCTGGAAATCAGTTTGGCGGACCCTCAGAAAAATGGGCATAATACTACCTGAG
>CM052722.1:32028267-32061779 GCA_028551405.1 Uromys caudimaculatus | reverse complement strand
AAGCGGATATTAGCCCAAAAGTTCAGAATGTCCAAGTTTCACTTAACAATAACCGCTGGGCTGAGAGTGAGGTCCCAGATGGAGGAGTTGGAGGAAGGTCTGAAGGAGCTGAGGGAATTTGCAGCCCCATGGAGGGAGCAAGAGAGTCAATGGGCCTGAACCCCCCTCCCCATCCTCCTGGAGTTTGGACCACCAACCAAAGAATACACATTGATGGACTTATGGTTTGGACCACATATGTGGCAGAGGATGGCCTCGATGGCCATCAGGGAGAGAGGAAAGGCCCTTGGGCCTGAGGATGTTAGAGGCCCCAGTAAAGGGGAATGTCAAGGCGGGAATATGGGGATGGGTGGACCGGGGTGGTGGTGGTGGTGGGAGGTGGAATTCCCTCACAGAGGCGGGGAGGGGGAGGGGACAGGGGGTATCCAAAGAGGAGACCCAGAAAAAGGGAAACATTGGAAATGTACATAAAGTATCAAAAATAAAAAAGGAAAAAAAAACAAAAAGAAAAAAAGAAAGTTGATGCCAGATATGTTAGTGGCTTCTCCTTAAGGTAATGAAAATATCAGAGGTAATCAAATTATAAGAAGGAAAGAATGGTTTGGGCTACAACTTTGGAATTTTAAGAGCATGACTGAATGTGCCCATTGCTCCTATTAAGTGGCACTCAATGTCATACTTGTGATAACCAAGACCTTCCCACTAGGCTCATCTCTTGTTTCTGTTACTGTTTTGTTTTGAGGTAGTCATTCCCTATGCATCTTGGGCTGGCCACAAACTTACAGGCCTCTTTCATTAACCTTCCAAATTCTATGATAATAGGCAATTTCTAGTATTCTTGGCAAAATCATAATCTTTAAAAAGTTCCAATTTCTTTCAGGGACACTAGACTGACATCCACCCTTTAACACAGAGAATTTTGACATTCACTCTAAATTCTAAATATAGCATCATGTAAAATCCTAGGCATTATTCATATGGTCAGACTCCACAAAGTAAAAATTCTTGGAGGTTGAACCATTTTTTTCTTTAGCTGACTAGAGACAATTGTGGGAAAAGATATGTTGCGATCTTGAGTCAAAATGTGTTTGTATTTTGTCCCAGTGATCTGTTTCTATGACTGAATGGTCTAAAGTAACATTGGAATCTCATCTAGAAGAGAAGATGAAAGCACTCAAGCTGTTCCTTGCATTTTTGTTACTAGAGGCTGTGAGAATTTTCTGCTAAGCAGTATGATGAAGGAAAAGTGGCTAGATGTCTCTGTTAAAATCAGAGCTAGATCTCACACTACACAATGGACCAGTTCTGAGATTAGCATTTTCAATCAATGTTCCTGAACGTTTTTGTCTTTGCCTGAGAAGATATGCTTCCAATCATCCTGGCTATTTAAGTAAGATGATGTACAAATGTTCTTAAAATGTTTATAACTTTTAACAAACATTAATTGGGTTGACATTTGTACCAGTGCTACTGTTTATTGAGAAAGCTAAGCCAGGATAAGCTTCAAGAAATAAAAGAGCCAAGGATGTGAAGAAAATAAGAATGCATAATTGTCATGGTATTATATGATATTTAATATAAAGACCTTTATTCCTTCCTATGGTTTTCATTTGTAGACTCATTTATCCTAGACCTTCGGGTTTTTCTCACCATCTAAGTCTTGATGACAAACTTTCTGTAATGATTAGCATTCTAAACACCAGTAAGTAGTTCATAGTCCCATATGAAATTGTATAATCATAGCTGTTAAATAACTGATGCTTAACATAAACAAAAGCATAGTGAGTGCTATGGCAACAGATCCTAGCAAAATCACCCACTAGATGTAACAGGAGGGAACATTAGAAGCATCAGTGTAGCCCACCACACTACTCCCACCCCTCAACAAGCTTCCAATTGCTTAGATCTATAGATGTTTGCCAAAGTATCTTATATGGATTATCTGGCTAACACTCCACCTATGGACAACAGACCACTGGTGACCCTATCTAAATATTTTTACCTCATGTTTGTGGATTTTCTCTACAATGATTTCATAATACACATAAAATGACATACATCTTATTAAAATCAAGAAATACTACGAAAACATTCACCTGGAATGCTAATGATAGTTTATAGCAAGGACTTTAAGTTATTTCTGTTTGACTTGCTTTTAGTAAACCTACAATGTCTTCTTGAGCTCATGATTTGGCCACTTTTGAGTCTCTTATGTTAAATTCCTTCCAGAGATCCTCCCACGTTTAGGAATATTCAGATTTTTTTGTTGACTATAATTATAGAGATTGTCATTTTTATGATGACTATGTTAGAAGCTTCTCTTAAACTTTTGTTTGAATATCAATTGAACTTGATTGAAAATGAAAGAAATTTTACCATAATATGTATTCAAAATTATTTCATATGTTTTTACTCATACAGGATAATTAAAGCAATCTATTAACATATTTAGGCTTACAATATGAAAGAGTTCTATTGGTCATAGAAATCCTGAATTAACACAGTATCAATGACGCTTTCATAATGAATTTTGTAAGCAATCATTATCATTATAATCTATGAAGACTTCTTCAGACACAAGTTACCTTTGGTCTGTAGTATTAGGAAGACATTTTGGAACTGTGAAAGTAGAAGATAAATAAGCAGTAAATGTATGATGAGATTGCTGAAATTATTTTAATCTCAATACATTCATGGATATAATAAGAATATATGGGAATGTTCAACATTTATGAACAGAGAAGAACAATAGTCCATAGAAGCATGTTTTCATGAGAACACATAGATGGCTCTTCTAAAGAGTGGAATCATTCAGAAGTTTGAAAAGTCCAAAACCATCAAGACTAAGTTTAGAGATGTTTATGCTGTAGAATTAAAATGCTCTCATAATACACTAAGGCTGAATACATTTCAGAAAATGTATAAACTTCCAAAAGATTTGATGAAAGATCAAATGAATTGGGCAGAGAAATGCCAAGGCACACTAATATATAATGCTTTAACTGTCACTTTAACTACAATTAGCTGTTCTTCTATTCCCTCTTTCCATTCTTGAATCTTTCCTCACTATGTTCCTCAACTCTTCCTCTTGGTGTAACAACTTAAAAATGAGTGTTGTATCACCTCAGTTATGCAGACATATGCTAGTGAGCCTCTCACTCAAGTTGCCTATCAACAAATGCCTAAGACTCTGTTGTATAAATCAGCTTTACACAGGCTGCTAAGCAACTGTATACATAAGAATATTTTTATCTGAAGTCATAGCCTATGAGCATATTAACATGCTCACGTTTATAATCAGTTATCACACATATCTAGAGCATAGGTTAATTTATTTTGTTCAACCTATACTTTGTAAGCTTTATATGTCCTGATTATTTGAAGTAGACACTGCTATTTCTCATGTCTAAATAATTCTTATGCTTCTGAAAGAAGTTTGGCTTTTATATTCCCCCTGGTATCCTGTTTCTAGAAACACATTAGTTAAATAACTACATAATAGATTCAAGACACATTGAAAAAAAACCTTTTATTTCCAAAAGTAGATGTCTTTTGTGATATTTTAAGGAAATGTTCTCACTTGGTTTGGAATAGTAATGACATCAGTGAAAATGTGGTTGTTGGCAAGTTCCATTTTCATTTTTGACAAAGTAACTTATATCACAACAACCCTCCCACTGAGAACGCTATAAATGCTGGATAAAATAAAAGAACAGCTGTCTAAAGTCTCTCAAAAGCAATAAAAGAAGTCAGGACTTGTGAAGTCAAGATTTTAAGTGTAAGCAATTATATTAATGTGGAACCGATGGTTTCTTTTGATCTCACTAGAATGAGAATGTTTTGAGTAATGAACCAAAACTGCTGAAATTTTGATTAGTATTGAATACAAAGCATTAATGAACTTTACCTACCTGATCTACAGAAAACACTGTAACAAATAATTACAATATATACTTGAGTAGTGTAGCTGGAAAGCTACCAATATTAACCATGCTATGTACCCTAAGGCAGATGCAGCATATTTGCCTGTTTCAGAGAGAATTGAATTAAAAATCAGTGATTTTCTTTCCTTTCTGTTACTGTGATTTAAAATATGCTGACCAAAAGTAACTTGGAGACTAGAGAGTTCACTTGGCCTACATTTCCGGCAATAATCCATCTCTGAGAGATGTCAGGGCAGGAAGTCAAGACAGGAACTCGGAGAGAGGAATCACAAATTATCACTGCATACAAGCTGTCCTCTCACTTGTTTTTAGCTAACTTTCTTATATAGCCAGGAGTAGCTCCACAGGAAGTGGTGCTGTTCACAGTGGGCTGGGTCTCCTGTATTAGTTAAGACAAGGGAAACAATTCCTCACAGATGTGCCCCACAAACAAACCTAATAAAGACTCTGACTCTAGGAAGACAAACACAATAGTACTCATAAGTTGACATTAACTGTTAAGTAAGGAATAATCACACCACAGTCCACCAATCCAGAGAGACTAAGTAACAAGGATGCCTCAAGGCAGAATCTCCTTGAGAAGAGGAAATAGAATACATTTGTGGGTGGACTGGGGTGGGTGGAGATTGGAACAGTAGGGACCAGACAGGGAAGTGATGTGGAAACCTATTGCATGAGAATGCCCTGCAATCTATAAGGGTGATGCCAGCAAAGATTCCAAGGCATGAGGTATAAAGAGGCTGAATAGACCATCTTCTGTAACAAGGCAAGGCTTCCAGTGGTGGGAATGGGACACCAACCCAGTCACAAAACCTTTGACCTACTATTTGATCTTCCTAAAAGATATTCTGGGTAATGGTGATGCAGAACTTTTGGGAGTGTGCAACCAATAAGTGGTCCTACTTGAAGCCCACACAATGAGAGGGAGTCCATGCCTGACATTGCCTGAATGTCCAGGAACTGGAGGCTGCAGAGCCCAGAGACCTAGGATAGGACCAAACAGGACTGACGAAAGCATCAGCAAAAATGATTCTTAATGATATTCTGCTGTACTAATAGATCTGTGCTTAGCCCGAAAGTCACCAGAGAGGCTTTGTCTAGCAACTGATGGGAGCAGCTGCAGGGTTTCACTGCCAAATATTATGAGAAGTTCTGGGAGCCCCACAAACAACTGAGAGGAAAGAATGTAGAACACAGAGGAGTCAAAGACACCCAGAAAGCATGGCTCACAGAATCAGCTGAGAATAGCTCATAGCTCATAGGGGCTCACAGAGACTGAAGTAACAATTGTAAAGCCTGATGTGTCCTCTGCATATATATTATGTTTGTGCAACTTGATGTTCTTATGGAACCCCTAACAATGTGCTTGGGGAATGTCTCTTTTACCTGCTCTTGGGACTCTTTCGCTCTTACTGGGTTGCCTAATCCAGCCTTGTATGAAGTGTTAGGCCTAAACTTATAACTTGTTATACAGTGTTTGGTTGATATCCCTGGGAGACCTCATCTTTTCTGAAGGAAAACTGAGGAGGAATTGATATAAGGGAGAAAGAGGAGATGGAGTGGGGCAGTGGGAGGAGTGGAGAGAGGGGAAACTGCTGTCATGATGTAATGTATGAGACATGAATAAAAATAAGACTATTCCTCAAATGAGACTCCCATTTTAGGTGATTCTAGGACGTGTCAAAATGATTACTAGGAAAATCAGTAATTTTTTTTTCTTTAAAAAAAGACTTGGACCTGGAGAGATGGCTCAGTGGTTAAGAGTTCATGTTGCTCTTGCAAAAACACTTGTGCTTAGTTCCCAGAACTCACATCAGATGCCTCACAATACCTGTACCTCTTGGTCGTTGGAATCCAAGCCCTCTTCTGGTCGTTATGAGCAGTTTAATCATGCATATATCACCATATGGACTTGAAACTGAAAATAAAATATATATTAAAAAAGAGCAAGACTCTTTAAGATATAAGACATTGTTAGTGTCAAAAATAAATCACAATGGATATTTAAATTATGGAAAATAAAGTGTGATATAGTTTCACAATAAAGTATGCAGGATACATCTAATATATCTGTAGATATAATTAATAAAAATGTATATACTAGAGAAAATGTTAAAAATCACGGATTTCACTACCTAATATACTAAAATAAATTACATTCAAATAAACCAAATTGCAATGAATTAATTATGCATGTGAAAATCTAATGAACAAGAGACAATAAAACCAAAACGGTAAATAATGGCTGTTTAATAAAATCCCAATATTGATAAATAATTAAGCCAAAGGTACAGGAGAGGAAAGGTAAGTAATGACCATCAATACAAGTAATATCCATTAGCTTAGAAAAGATATTATTACAGATTCTGTGCATTTTTAAAGATTGTAGCAATATATGTCAAACAATTTCTGATAATTAAAACAAATCCTTATGAGCCCCATTGAGTTGAGCTAAATATATGTTATAGAAAATCAGAAACTTTAATTAATAAGCAACACACTAAATTTATAATTCAAAATATAATTTAGACTTGCAATTGACTTCAACTATAAATTATCTCCAAATATACAAGTAGCAAATAAAATTACAGCAATACTATGTAAAATGACCAAAAAGGAATTGTGCTTTCTGAGGTGTACTATGTATAAACTGGGATCCACAACTTTGCATTTTGATTGATTAGGATTTTTTGTGGCACCCTCCATCTGTTGTAAAAAGAAATTTCCTTGATGTGGGATGCAATACAGATTACACTTATTTGTGAACGTAGTGACAAATGTTCAGATTGCTGTTAGGCATTGTACTGGTTTAGTAAAGTAGTGATTATAGGTTCTCCTCTAATATCTGTGGTGTCACTTTCACTGAGTTGTTGGCTAGGTTTCCAGTACAAGGCATATTTTCCTTCTTGTTGAGGGGATGTTATGTTCAATTGGAGAGCTGTTATCTTCAAGGGTATGTGTGCCACTACTGCACCTCTAGGATTATTATGTTATGCTGTTTGTTGATGTGTTTCATAGGCATCATATTTGGGGGTCTCCCTCCTTTGGTAGCTTGCATAGCACCTTCCAGTACCATGAAAGCTACTTCATAGGGATTAGGCATTCAGGTCAGTTGTAGCTTAGAGGTATCTGCACCCCAATTCTTAAGTTTAAGTGTCTTCATCAATAAGGACTTGCCTTCGACCTCTGGGTGGTACTCAAGGACTACAACTGTATGTGCTATGTTTGGAGGAGATGCTATTGTACAAGGTTGGCCAACTACTCAAAAGAGGGCTTTTCATACAAGTATTAAAATATTGAGGGCTTTGTTAAGGTGGCTTTTGGCACTTAGAAGGTGCATTGTCAGTACAGATAGAAAAGTTCATTTAAACTATACAGGAATATTTTAAGGGATAGGAGAAAGCCTATAAGGCCTCAGTACTACCCACAGAACCAGAAGCAACTGAGGAATGCTAAAATTAAGAGAAATAATCTACTCCAGGGAAGAGCATATCAATTGATTATACAGTACCAAATGGAAAACATAAAGTAAATAACATTATACATACTGAGAAAGTTATAGTAATATTTAATTATATATATATTATTTGTATTTATTTATCATCTATTTTATATATATATATATATATGGCTGTGAATTTGAAAGAAAACAAGGAGGGTTGTATATGAAAGTTTTGAAGGAAGAAGGGGAAGGAAGAAATTTTATATAGTCTCAAAAATAAGAGAAATATATTAAATATTAAGATCTTGAAAATTTTTTATATAATACCTTATTATCCTATCATTTTTTCATGTATCTTATCTCTATGTTATTTTCAAGTAAGCATATTCACTATATCTTTGTGTGACCACAGCATAAGGTTATTAAACTTTTTACTTTAATAATATATATTTTTATTTCTGTGTTTTCTCATATTAGAAACAATAGTATAATGAGTATTGATTTTTATTATTTTAAGTATTGCTTTCTAAATATTTTATTGTGTGTGTATGTGTGTGCATGTGCGTGTGTGAGTGTGTGCATGTGTGTGCGCATGTGCTTATGTGTGTGTTGTGTGTGTGTGACAGGGGTCAACTTGTAGGAGTTTATTTTGTCTTTTTAGGATATGGCATCCACATATTAAGTTCAGCTCATGTGATTTGTTAACACTCATCTATACCCACTGAGCCATCTCCCTGTACCTGTAATAAGTATTCTTATATGAGAGCTTTTTGTGAGTGTCAGAAAGTGTGCCTTCTGATTAAGTTATGTGTAGGCAGAAATACTGAGTAAACTAGAATAAATATTTTAAAAATATTTTTAAAAAATACACTCTTTTTTATGTTTTATCACTTCTACCTCTGAGACTGTCAAACTATAAGATTCTCTCATATCTTGTTAACTCTTCCAGTTATACCATTAATTCTTATAGCACTCAGAATCACCTGACCAGTAGTTGCACTACCCACAGTGAACTAAAACTTCCCATATCAATCATCAGTCAAGGAATTGTCCCTTAGGTTTGCCCAGAGGCCCAATTCCTCAGAATATTATTTCAATAAAGAATCTTCTCTCCAAATGACTCATGTTTGTGTCAAGGCAACATAAACCTAGCCAACATATGAGGTCCTTTGGTACAAATAGTCAAAGCATTGCTCCAAGAGTAATGTTGGAAAAAGAAATTGAAATTTTAAAAAATAAAATCTTTATTAGATATGGAAACTTTATATTCAACACCAGTATAATCATTTAACTTAGTATATTTAACTTTTTGAGAAGACATGTTTTGCTGTGTAGAAATATATGCAAACATGCATACACACACACACACACACACAAACACACACCAAACAAAAGGTGCTATTCTCTCATTTCCCCTTTTTCTTTTTCTTCACTACCTCTGTTATAAAAGATATTATATCATATTAACTCCCATATTAAAACTTCAACCAGATTTTCAGATAATATCGCATTTTTGCATTTTTCTGTATTTACAATTTGCATGTTCATGTAGCCATCTACAGATACCAGGTAGCCTTTATATGCTATTCATTTGTTATGTTTCACCATTGCTTTCTTTTCTGTCAATCCACTGAGAAATACATGAACTCCATGGAAGGAAGGGGAAACTCATTGTAAGCATTCATGAATGCTGTCAGCCTTAAACCACAGACCCAGCTTTTGATGTTCCTTCATGACTGGAGCAGTTGTTGCTAAACATTTTTAAGACAGAAACATAAATTTTACTCTGACACTAGATCTGATTTAAAGTAATACTCTTTGATAATATCTAGGAGTTTATCAGTACTGTCTTAGTTAGGGTTTTATGGCTATGAATAGAGCTCATGACTATGAAAATTCTTATAAAGGAAAACATTTAATTGGGGCTGACTTGTAGTTCGGAGGTTTGGTCCACTATTGTCATGGCAGGAAGCATGGCAGCATGCAGGAAGACATGGTGCTAGAGAAGAGCTCACATTTCTTTATCTGAATCCACAGGCACCAGAAAGAGAGAGACAGAGACACTGGCCTTGACTGGAGCTTCTGAAACCTCCAAGCCCATCCCATTGACACACTTCCTCCAACAAGGCAACACCTAGTACAACAAGCCTACATCTCCTAATAACGGCCTCTCTATTAGTATATGGGGACCATTTTGATTCAAAATCCTATAGGAAATAATATTTTGCAACTAGGCCTTTGGATTTGTTCTGTCTTGGGTTTTTTTGGTTTTATGTTTTGAGACACTGTCTCTATATATACTTGTGGCTATCTTAGAACTCAGTATATAGAGAAAGCTAGCCTCAACATCAGGATTGATTGTATACAATATTGTCCTTATATTTAATGTAGGTTGTATTCCAATTGACACTGTAATGACTTTCTGTTATAATATAAAGTATTATGTGGAGATATATTTTTTTCACATATATTTATATGTATGTGTATATAATCTAAAAATTACTTTTTTATCATTGTGATCAGTTGGAAAATCTTTACTCATACTTGTGTACATAGTTTGTACTTTGGTATTTTTTAGCCAAAAGGTTCCATTTCCTTTTAGGACTCAGTTGTGGAAATATTTACTCTATTAACACTCAGAGCTGCTAAGAGATCCTCTAAAACATTTTCTCTGCTCCTTTCCCCATAACACTTGTTTTGGGAGGGATTCTCATTTGATGAGTAGCAGATAGTAAGGAGAAAATCAAAGTGGTTCCTCTAGCCAGGGGCTATTTTTCTGATTATTACCCATTTCAATTTTCTGTTATTCTTCTTAACTTTTTGGCAAGTCTGTCTTATAAAATGCATTATTTGACCTCTTGTCTTGCAAGTGTGAGAAAGTATATCTTTATATCAAAATACTTTGGTATAGAAACACTATAAATTATATATGAATCCTCCGTCATTTTACAAAGATAGCCTGCTTAAACAGTGTCTTTGAAACAAAAATTTTGGAGAGTATCTAGGTGTTATGGCCCTTTTCTTAAGCAAAAAGCACTTTTTAGATAGGAAATTTAATTTCACTTTGTTTATCATGGTACTATGAGTAGAAAGCATCAAAGCACTACTATTCTGGTCCACACTTTAGGGTAAAATAGTAACTCGTAATGCAAAGGTTTCTTAGAGTTGGAGGAAAGTTTTGGATAAAAGAATAGATTTAGATTGTGATATCTATGTTCCCTTTCCATAACATGTAATAAATAATTTTAACTTTATTATTTGTGTTTATCATTTCATTTTCGTTCTTTCAGAAGATATACATTTATGCATAGTAAAATTACTCTTGTAAAAATCTTGATCTAGCCTACCAATATGGTGCACATCTTTAACCCTAGCACTTCATAGGCAGAAGCAGGTATATCTCAGTAAGTTGGGGACCAGCCTGGTATACAGAGATTATTTTGGGCCACAGCAGGGCTACACAAAGACACCCTGTCTCAAAAGCAAAAATAAAAACAAAAACAAAAAACAAAAAACATCATCATCATCAACAACAATAGCAACAAAATACCCAGGATCTAGATTAGATCTAATTTGGATACAAAGAGAATATGAAAGGAATTCATATGAGTGACTAATGCTTTATTAACAAACTTTTTGCCCATGTAAATGGACACAACGCTCCCATCTTAGTGAGTATCCTGTATCTCTTTCCCCTTCAAGGACAAATTCCATTCCAATCTTGGCAGTGTTATTGTTTGGATATTTAAAAAAAGCCCAAACAGACTTACAGATTGGAAGGTTGGTCTAAACCAGTGTTTCTCAACTTGTGGGTCACAAGCCTTTTAGGTGTTGAATAATCCTTTCGTAAGGATCATCTAAGATCATCAGAAAAACAGATATTTGCATTACAACTCATAACAATGGCAAAATTCCAGTTATGAAGTAGCAGCAAAAATAGGTTTATGGTTTGGGGTCACCATAATATGAGGAACTGTATTAAAGGGTTGAAGAATTAGGAAGGCTAAGAAGCACGCTGAATGTATTATTTTTGAGGTTCTGGAGGACACCAGAAAAATATAGCCCAGCTTAGCAGAGCTCATACAGGCTCACAGAGACTGGAGCAGCAAGCACAGGTCCTAGATGGGGTTCTACCAGGTCTTCTGAATATATGCTATGGCTGTTAGCTTGGTGTTTTTGTGAGAATTCTAACAGTGGCTATGAGTGTGTCTCTGACTCTTTTTCTTACTTTTGGAACTCTTTTGCTCCTATTGAGTTGCCCAATCCAACCTTAATATGAAAGCTTTTGCCTTGTCTTATTGTGCCTTGTTTTGTTGTATTTGTGTCTCTAGGAGGCCTGATCTTTTCTGAAGGGAAACAGAAAGGGAGTGGATCTGGGAGAAAAGGGAGGTTGGAGAAACTGAGAGGAGTATAAGGAAGGAAATCTGTGGTAGACATGTATTGTATGAAAGAGGAATCTATTTTTAATTTAAAAAATGAGAAGTAATGCTTAGTGGGAAGAAGTAATCATTGGAGATTTGTCTTTTAGGACTATGTTTCATCACAAACTTTTCTCTGTCTCTCTCACTCTCTTTCCTTTCTACTATGAAGTGGTCCTCTTCCTTGATCACATGATCATATGCTTTCACTAGCTTTAGAATCTGCTCCATGTATTACACCAAGCAAAGATATTATTGCCTCACTTCTTTGTTGCCTTTACTTTTCTTTCTTCCAATAATTCTTTCTATCTATCTATCTATCTATCTATCTATCTATCTATCTATCTATCTATCTATCTATCTATATTTGTCTTTGTGGTGTGTGTGTGTGTGTGTGTGTGTGTGTGTGTGTGTGTGTGTGATGTTATTTGTAAAACTTCTGAATACTCCTGATCTGGACTGTAGATTAAAATTTTATGGAATTATGAATTTCTGTAGGAAATTTATCACTTTCACTGAATTTGTAGCATATAAATATTGAGGTAATTGAAATTAAACTAATATTATTTAATTTATGGTTGTCGTTCTAGGAGGTTTTTTCCTATTTTTCTATTTGTTTCATTCATTCATTTATTTATTTATTTATTTATTTATTTATTTATTTATTTATTTATTTATTTATATCCTGACAGCTGACCTACACCCTGGTTGCCCCTCACAGAACTGCTACCCATAGCATGCCTCCTGTTTGCCTCTGAGAGGTTGAGGCCCCCATTGGTATCCCCCTACCCTGGCACATCAAGTCTCTACAGAGTGATGCACATCTTCTCCCACTAAGGCCAGACAAAGCAGTTGGGGAAAGGACTCTATACTCAGTCTAAAGCTTTAGGAGCTGCCCATTCTTCAGTGGTTAGGGGACCACATGAAAACTGAACTATAATTCTGCTACATCTTTGCCTTGGGTCTTGTTTCAGGTAGTGTATGTTTTGGGTTGGTGGCTCAGTCTCTAAGAGCTCCCATGGATTCAGGTTAGTTGACTCTGTTGGTCCCATCCCTCTGGAGGTCCCATCCCATTAAGGGCATTCAATACTTTGCCCAACACTTCCATAATCTTGGGTTTAATATTTGGCTGTGGGCCTGTGCTTCTCTTTTAGTTGCTGCTGGATAGAGCCCTCACAGAGGACATCTATGCTATGCTCATGTTTGCAAGCATAGCAGAATATCATTAAGAGTGTCAGGGATTGGTGCATACCCATGGGATGGGTCTCAAGTTGGGATGGTTATGGTTTTCCATTCCTACTGTCTCTGCTCCATCTTTTTTCCTGAATTTCTTTTTGGTATGGAAAATTTTGGGTCAAAGGTTTTTTGGGTAATCTGGTATCCTTAAACCTCCACTGGGGGGGTACCCTGCCTGGTGATAGTAGGTAGCCTCTTCAGGTTCCATGTCACCCCTGTTAGGCATCCCTGCTAAGGTCACCTGAATTGATTCCTGGGAGTCTTGCCCATCCCAGGACTCTAGGACATCCTATAGATGATTCCACCTATCCTGAACCCCTGGAAGCTACAGATTTCCATTCATTCATTCTTCTGGCTGTCTGGCCCTTACTCCTGTTTCTTCACGCACCTGCTCCTGACCCCCTCCATTCTGCTCCCCATTCCCTCTCCCACGCAGTTCCTTCCCTACCTCTGTCTCCTATAATTATTTTATTCCCCCTTCTAAGTTACACTCAAATATTCTTGATTGGAACTTTCTTCTTGTTAAACTTCTTTGGTTATGTGGGGTTATCATGAGTATCCTGTATTATATGACTAATATCCACTTATCAATGAGTGCATACCATGGATGTCCTTTTGGTTCTGAGTTACTCTCAGGATGATATTCTCAAGTTACATTCATTTGCTTGCAAAAGTAATGATGACCTTGTTTTAAATAGTTGAATGGTATGCTATTATGTAAAGAAGCCACATTTTCTGTATCCATTCTTTGGTTGAGGGGTATTTGGAGTGTTAACAGTTTCTGGCTATTATGAATAAAGCTGCTATGAACATAGTGGAGCATGTCCTTGTGGTATAATTGGGCATCTTTTGAGGACCTGCCCAGGAGTGATATAGCTGGGGTATAACTAATTCTAATTTTCTGAGAAAAAGACAGATTGATTTCCAGAGTAGTTGTTAAAGTTTGCAAACCTACCAGTAATGGAATTGTCTTTCCCTTTTACCACATCCTTGCCAGCATGTGCTGTCCCTTGAGATTTTAATCTTAGCCATCCTGATTGGTATAAGATTGAATCACGGGGTCATTTTGATTTGTATTTCACTGATGAATAGGATGTTGAACATTTCTTTAAGTGCTTCTTGGACATTTGAGACTTTTCTGTTGAAAATTCTCTTTTTAGCTCTCTACACCATTTTTTAATTGGGTTATTGGATTGTTGGAGTGTAAACTTGAGTTCTTTATATATTTTGGATATTATGTCTCTGTCAGATGTAGGGTTAGTGAAGATTGTCCCCAATCTGTAGGCTGCCATTTTGTCCTTCTAACAGTGTCTTTTGCTTGACAGAAGCTTTGTAGTTTCACGAGGTCCGATTTATCAATTTTGATCTTAGAGGCTGAGTCATTGGTGTTCTGTTTAGGAAATTGTCTCCTGTACCAATGTATCCAAAGTTATTTACCAATTTCTCTTCTCTTAGATTTTAGTGTATCCAGATTTATTGATTTATTTTATTTTTCTATTGGAATTTTTTTTTTTTTTTTTTTTTTTTTAGATTTCAAATATTTTCCCATTTGCAGGTTTACCCTTTGGAAAACCCTATACCATACCCCCTTCCCCTGCCTCTAAGAGGGTGCTCCCCCACCCACCCACCCACTCCTGTCTTTACCCCCTGGCATTCCTCTACACTGTGACATCAAACACCCCCAGGTCCAAGGGCCTCTCCTTCCACTAATGTCCAACAAGGCTATCCTCTGTCACATATGCAGCCAGAGCCATGGGTGCCTAAATGTGTACTCTTTGGTTGGTAGTCCAGTCCCCAAGAGCTCCATGGAGTCTGGCCTGTTGATACTGTTTCTCCCTCCATGGGGCTGCAAACCCCCTCAGCTCCTTCATTCCTTCTCCAATTCCTTCATCAGGGACACCACACTCAGTCCAGTGTTTTGCTACAAGCATCTGTTTCTGTATTTGTTAGGCTCTGGCACAGCCTCTCAGGAGACAGCCACATCAGGCTTCCATCAGCAGGCACTTCCTGGCATCTACAATAGTGTCCCAGTTTGGTGACTATATATAGGATGGATGTCCAGGTGGGGCAGTCTCTGGATAGCCTTTCCTTCAGCCTCTTCTATTCCATTTTTCTCCGTATTTCCTCCTGTGAGTATTTTGTTTCCTCTTCTAAGAAGCAATGAGGAATCCACACTTTGGTCTTCCTTCTTCATGGGCTTCATAAGGTATGTGAATATTATCTTGGGTATTCCAAACTTCCCGGCTAATATCCACTTGTCAGTGAGGGCATACCATGTGTGTTCTTTTATGACTGAGTTACCTCACTCAGGGTTATATTTTCAAGTTCCATCAATTTACCTGTGAATTTGATGACATTATTTTTAATAGCTCTGTAGTACTCCACTGTGTAAAGTTATCACATTTACTATGTCCATTCCTCTGTAGGGGAACATCTGAGTGGTTTTCAGCTTCTGGGTATTATAAATAAGACTGTTATCAAAATAGTGGAGCATGTGTCCTTGTAACATGTTGAGGAATCTTTTGGGTATATGCCCAGGAGTGGTATAGCTGGGTACTCCGGTGGTATTATGTCGTTTTCTGAGGAGCCACCAGACTGATTTCCATAGTGGTTGTACCAGCTTGCAATCCCACCAGCAATGAAGGAGTGTTCATCTTTCTCCACATCCTTGCCAGCATCTGCTGTCACCTGAGTTTTTGATCTTAACCACTCTGATTGGTGTGAGGTGGAATTTCAATGTTGTTTTTATTTGCATTTCCCTGATGACTAAGGATGTTGAACATTTATTGAGGTGCTTCTTGGCCATTCACATTTTCTCGGTTGAGAATTCTCTGTTTAGCCCTGTTCTCTATTTTTAAAAGGGTTATTTGGTTCTCTTGGAACTTCTTGAGTTCTTTGTATATATTGGATATTAGCCCTCTATGAGATGTAGGATTGGTAAAGATCTTTTCCCAAACTATTGGTTGTCATTTTGCCCTATTGACAGTGCCCTTTGCCTTAAAGAAGCTTTGCAATTTTATGAAGTCCCATTTGTTGATTCTTGATCTTAGAGCATAAGCCATTGGTGTTCTGTTTGGGAACTTTTCCCCTATACCCTGTGTTCGAAATTTTTCCCCACTTTATTTTCTATTAGATTAATTGTATCTGGTTTTAGGTAGAGGTCCTTGATCCACTTGAATTTGAGCTTTGTACAGAGAGATAAGAATGAGTCAATTTTCAGTCTTTTACATGTTGACTGCCAGCTTAACCAGCACTATTTGTTGAAAATGCTGTCTTAAAAAAAATAAAAATAAAAATAAAAAAAAAATAAAAAAAAAGAAAAGAAAATGCTGTCTTTTTTCCACTGGATGGTTTTAGATCCTTTGTCAAAGATCAAGTGACCATAGGTGTGTGGGTTCATTTCTGGGTCTTCAATTGTATTTCAGTGATCTACCTGCTTGTGTATGTAACAATACCATGCAGTTTTTATCACTATTGCTCTGTAGTACAGCTTGACTTCAGAGATGGTGATTTCCCCAGAAATTCTTTTATTGTTAAGAACAGTTTTCACAAAAATATTTTTCCTATTAGACACCCAGTCCCACAACACTCAGAGGATGCTTTACTCCAAGGTGCTCTTACATGCCCCAAAACATAAGATCATATGTGAGTAGACCACAACATCAGGCCCAATACCTGGAAGTAACTTGGACCAGCTGGATTCAGGGATGCAGGATCCCTACCTTTCCAGTGGCCCAGTTTCCTTCAGGTCTGAGCAGGTACCCTAAGCAGACCTTGGATGATGCTAACTCTGCACTCAGTCCCACAATACCTAGAGCAAGTTTGATTCCCAGGTGCTCTAACATGCCCAGGATCACAGGATCACAAAATCTTAAGAGCTTGTTCATATTAGGATCTCAGGATCCCAGAGGCAGCTTGATTCCCAGGAGCTTGTACACCCAGGATCTCAGAATCACAGGATCACAGGATCACAGGATCACAGAGAAAGCTGAACTCTGAGGAATTCTGACACAACCAGGATCACAGGAAGAACAGGCTCCAAACAGATACAACAAGGGCAGGTAGCACTAGAGATAACCAGATGGAGAGAGGCAAGCATACAAACATAAGCAACAGAAACCAAGGTTACTTGGCATCATCAGAACCCAGTTCTCCCACCATAGCAAGCCCTGAATACACCATCACAGGAGAAAAGCAAGATTTGAATTAAAATCACTTCTAATAATGATGATAGAGTAGATGAGCCCTTAGTGAAATGGTGTTATCAACACAGCTCACCAGGAACTGCCCCGAACCCGCGAGACACAGGGACCAAGGAACGCGGAAAAGCCCTGAGCGGGGGGCAAAACGAGGAGTAGTAGGGGGGAGACTTTTAATGACACTTCTATTTCTTTAGGAGTTATGGGACTGTGCCCTTGCATTTGGAGCTTAGATGTTCAGAATTGAGAGATCTTGGTAGATTTTTCCTTTGATGAGTATGAAGTGTCCTTCCTTATCTTTTTTGATGACTTTTGGTTGAAAGTCAATTTTATCCGATATTAGAATGGCTATTCTAGCCTGTTTCTTGGGACCATTTGCTTGGAAAATTGATTTCCAGCCCTTTATTCTGAGGTAGTGTTTGTCTTTAACTCTGAGGTGCATTTCCCGTGTGCAGCAAAATGCTGGTTCCTGTTTACGTATCCAGTCTGTTAGTATATGTCTCTTTATTGGGGAATTGAGTCCACTGATGCTAAGAGATACTAAGGAATAGTGATTCTTGCTTCCTGTTATTTTTGATGTTATTTTTGAATTTTTTGAAAGATTACTTTCTTGCTTTTTCTAGGGAGTAGTTTCCCTCCTTATGTTGGCATTTTCCATTTATTATCTTTTGTAGGGCTGGGTGTGTGGAAACATATTGTGTAATTTTGGTTTTGTCATAGAATATCTTGGTGGCACCATCTATGGTAATTGAGAGTTTTTCTGGGTATAGCAGCCGGAGCTGGCAGTTGTGTTCTCTTAGGATCTGTATGAGATCTGCCCAGGATTTTCTAGCTTTCATAGTCTGTGGTGAGGAGTCTGGTGTAATTCTGATAGGTCTGCCTTTATATGTTACTTGACCTTTTCCCTTACTTCTTTTAATATTCTTTCCTTGTTTTGTGCATTTGGTTTTGACTATTATGTTATGGGAGGAATTTCTTTTTTGGTCCAATCTATTTGGAGTTCCGTAGGCTTCTTGAATGTTTATTTTCATCTCTTTCTTTAGGTCAGGGAAGTTCTCTTCTATAATTTTGTTGAAGATATTTACTGATTCTTTAATTTGGGAATCTTCACTCTCTTCTATACCTATTATCCTTAGATTTGGTCTTCTCATTGTGTCCTGAATTTTCTGGATGTTTTGAGTTAGGAGCTTTTGCATTTTACGTTTTCTTTGACTGTTGTGATAATGTTTTCTATGGTATCTTCCGCACCTGAGATTCTCTCTTCTATCTCTTGTATTCTGTTAATGATGCTTGCATCTATGACTCCTGATCTCTTTCCTAGGTTTTCTATTTCCAGGGTTGTCTCCCTTTGTGATTTCTTTATTGTTTCTATTTCCATTTTTAGATCCTGGATGGTTTTGTTCATTTCCTTTGCCTGTTTCATTGTGTTTTCCTGTAATTTTGCCAGTTTGATTGTGTTTTCCTGCAATTCTTTAAGAGATTTTTGTGTTTCCTCTTTAAAGGCTTCTAGCTGTTTACCTGTGTTTTCTTGTATTTCTTTAAAGAAGTTATTTATTTACTTCTTAAAATCTTCTATCATCATGAGTTGTGATTTTAAATCTGAGTCTTGCTTTTCTGGTTTGTTGGGGTTTCCGGGGCTCGATGTGGTGGGAGAATTGCATTCTGATGATGTCAAGTTGCCTTGGTTTCTGATTCTTATGTTCTTGCTCTTGCCTTTTGCCATCTGGTTTTCTCAGGTGTTAGCTGGTCCTGCTCTCTCTGACTGTGGCTTCTCCCTCCTGCAAGCCTTTTTTGTCAGTACTCCTTGGAGACTAGATCTCTCTGAGAGGAATTTGGGTTTGGAGAACTATGGTACAGGGACAGCTCTGGGTGCAGACAAAAACCAGGAAGATCCTGTCCCCTGCTATTCCTTGGTTCCTGTGTCCTGATGGCTCTGCAAGAGTCCCTCTTGATCCAGGAATTTGAACAGAAGTGGTGGTCTTGCCTGTGCTCGAAGGTGTGTTGGCACTCCTGGGAGACCAGCTCTCTCCTGGAACTGTTTGAGAATGGAACCCTGTGTTACAGGATCAGTTTTCTGGCCACAGAAGTTAACTGGAAGACCCCTCCTCAGTCCCTGTGTCATGAGGCTGTGAGTGGGTCTCTCTGAGCAAAGGTGCTGGTCCTACCCCTGCGCATAGGCTTGTCCACACTCCTGGGAGGCTAGCTTTCTCCTGGCGCTATTTGGCTATGGATCCCTCTTGCCCAGCACATATCTTTTTTTTTAAAAATATTTTTCTATCTTATCAAGGCTGTGCAAGTGTTTGAAGAAAACTTCTTTATTTGAAACTATTAATTTATTCTTCAGAAAACTGTTCTTTAGGCCAAGTCATTGTCTAAAACTATTCTCATTTGAAATTATAATTTATAATGCAACTTATTAACAGAATGTCATCTTCTAAGGGAATAGCACAGTCCTTTCAGATTCATAATACTTGACACATGGCAACCAGATTTTCAATTATTTAAGTTTTTAAAATTATAAAGAATAAGCCAAACCTTTACACATACTCTGTGTTGGTAGCCATAGAAGACATAAAGTTAAGCTCAGAAATCCTAAGTGAGAAGTGCTTTCAGAGAACTGCATACAATACACTATTTTTAGCAGGAATATTAACAAAAACCTCTATTAAGATGAATGGTGGCTCCTGCTTGTTATTTTTCCCAGATGATGTCTACATAATATTCATGTCATCAAATGGCAAACTCAGTGAAGGTAACAAAAATTGTCCAATTAGCAAAAACATTTTCATCAAACAATAGGTAATTCAAACAAACTCCCTTAAGATAATTTTCTCTTTCTAATTACTTGAGTATTATACTTTAAATACTGAAAAGCAACACATTTTTGGCTCATAATTGTGGTCACAATAGTAAAAAGGTAACAGCAATTATTTTCAATTGTACTGATATTGATACCTCTTTTGATAATATAGTGTTGAAAACATCTTGCTTGATAAATTAGATATTATTTTAGAGAAAAAAAGCATAAATTTCTTTTCTTTTCTAGTTTAATGGCCTTTTCCTAGTGTCTTATTGTATTGAATATATTCTTTTCACTTTCTTATAGTTTCATATTTTAGAATTTGTAGGCTGAGTCTGAGAATTTTCAACAAATGTATGATAGTACCTTACCATAATTTATAATATAATTATGTTAACTTTGTGTGGAAAATAGCAATGTGTTAAAGTAATTTCTAGTTTTCTTTAAAAAAAAAAACTGACCAGAATTAGCTCTGGAAGATGTTAACTAAATAATATAAAATTTACAATTGTTTCTATAATAGGCAACATAAGAGTTTTGTCATTTAGTGGTACCTTAAGTTATACGTTATATACCTAATGTGCCCATGGCATGATTGGTGAACTTCACATTTTGTATTTCTGTGTCACACTTGCTGTTTTTCATTGTTAACCTGAGAAATCAGTAAAATTTCAAGCCATAGTTATTCTGTATTTAAATTTCATAGTCCAAAGTAATTAGTCCATTATTTTTAAATTTAGCATAAGTCAAGCTCCTAGAATAAGGCTAGAAAGCACTCAGATTCTTTGCCATAATATCACAAGAGAGGCCTATATCCCAATATCTGATATTGTTCCCCTCTGAAATTTCTTCAGTTGTACTCCCACAGTTTAATTACATTGTTCTCACTACTACTGGGATTCTACAAGAATGTTGCATTAACCTCCACTTATAGCATCTAACCACCATACCAGTCCAAAGTTCCAAAGTCTTCTACATCCATTCAAGAAACAACATGATAGATCCTATTCAACATAGCAAGATCCTATTCTTTGGGGCCAACTTCTAAAGTAGTTACTTTGCTGTTGCTGTGTTAAAACACTATGACCAGAAGTAACTTATAGAAGAGTTTATTTGCATTTCTGGTTCCAAAAAGAGCATCTATAATTATGGGATAAGACTGAAAATAGGCAGTCAAGGCAGGAAGCTTCGAGATCCAATTTGCAACCTTATGCATCTAGTAGAGAAAATACTGAAAATGGGGGAGGGGGCTAAAGATAGGAACAAAGGCCATCCCTGGTGATGTACTTCCTCCAGCAATGCTGTATCTGCTACCCAGAGAGTGCTAGCAACTGGAGACCAAATGTTCAAATACTTGAGTATATGAGGGATATTCTTTTGTTTTCATCATGTCAAGACTTTATTACAAAGTCACAGTAATCAAAGGAAAATGATATTAAGATCATAACAAAGCAATGAAGATAGTTCCTGGGTAAAATACAGATGCAGACCCATTCACAAGTATGCCTGCACATTGAAAACTCACATATTTGCACATTATTTAGCTTATGTTTAATACTAACCACAGCCAAACATTTATCACCTACCAATGTACTTTTCAGGCACTGAAAAATCATGTTGATAATATAAACAAATAATAGTAATTTGTATATTATCTTTTATATTATTATATATACATATCAAAGCAAACAATATTTGATGATTACTCAAATTCTCATATAATACCTTAAAGATAATATACAAATGTCATCTTTATAATTATGCTATAAATTTTCTAATGATAAGGCTGCTAATTACCTGAGAAAGTTACTCTTCTTATTGGACTTTTTTTTTTTTTTTTTTACATTTCAAATGTTATTCCCTTTCCCGGTTTCCCCCCAGAAACTGCCTATCCCATCCTTCCTCTCCCTACTTTCTATGAGGGTGCTCCCCCACCATTCTTCTTTTAAAAAACAGGCTCATGTATTTGTTAGAAGCATCAACTGAGTTAATACCTAAGGCATCCCAGATGATCCACTGCACTCAGAGCAGTTGGTAAAAACCCTCCCGAAATCCCACAGCTGCTGCTGGGAGACCAGTGGACTCTGAACCTATCATCCTCCCAAACTCCGCCAAACACCTCCCCCCTCCCAGCTGTCCTTTCTGCTGGGACAGAGTGCTTGATAGTCTGCTCTCCTTGAAGACACTATATCCTGAGGTATCCCAGAAGATCCGTAGAACTCAGAACATTTGGTAAGAACCCTCCTGAAGTTCCACAGCTGCTGCTAGGAGACCAGTGGTCTCCGGACTCATCACCCCCCAAAAACCCCTGCCAGCCAAAGACCACTCCCCTTCTGCCTGGTCCTTTCTGCTGGGACAGACTACTAGCTAGTCTGCTCCCCTGAAGATACCACATCCTGAGTCATCCCAGGATATCTGCTGAACTCAGGACATCTGACACCACAGACTGAGACATGCCAGGTGATCCACTGTACACAGGGCAAATGACTCCACAGCTTGAGGCATCCCAGGAGATCTGCTGCACACAGGGCAACTGAGCAAATGATCTCCAGCTACTTTGCTTTCCTGAAGACACCTTCCTTGAAGACATCCCAGGAGTTCCTCTGTACACAGGGCAACTAGGCAACTGACACCACAGTCTGAAGACATCCCAGGGGCTCTGCTACACACAGGGAAACAGAAACCACAGTTCTTAGCCCCCCCCCCCAGGAGAACAACTTTACACAGGACAACAGCTTGGCTGCTCCTCTGAAGACACAACAGTCTGAAGGCCTCCCAGGAGATCTACTGCAACCAGAGCAACAGATCAGCAGCTTCTCTGCACTTTTGAAGACCTCCCAGTTGGAAGGTCCCACAGGAAGTCTGCTGCAGCCTGGGATACAGGCCTACTGGGAGGACTGAAGCAACCCAGGTACAAGAGAGGCAGACTCCAGACAGTGTCACCCAGACCAGCAAACTCTAGGGACAATCAGATGGTGAGAGGCAAGCATAAGACCATAAGCAACAGAAGCCAATACACATATGTGGGCATTATCAGAACCCAGTTCTCCTACCACAGCAAACCCTGAATACACCAACTCACCTGAAAATCAGGAAGCTGGCCTAAAATCATATCTCATGAAGATAATAGAGTCCTTTAAGGAGGATATAAATAACTCACTGAAAGAAATACAGGAAAACACAGGTAAATAGGTAGAAGCACTTAAAGAGCAAACAAATAAATCCCTTAAAGAAATACAGGAAAAAGCCGGGCAGTGGTGGTGCACGCCTTTAATCCCAGCACTTGGGAGGCAGAGGCAGGTGGATTTCTGAGTTTGAGGCCAGCCTGGTCTACAGAGTGAGTTCCAGGACAGCCAGGGCTACACACAGAGAAACCCTGTCTCAAAAAACAAACAAACAAACAAAAAAAAATACAGGAAAACAGAAGTAAGTGAAGAAATTGCATAAAGGGGTCCAAGACCTAAATGTGAAGTAGAAACAAAGAAAACACAAATGGAGGCAAATCTAGAAATGGAAAACCTAGGAAAGAGGTCAGGAATTACGATGTATCACCAACAGGATACAAGAGTAAGAAGAGAGAATCTCAGGTGAAGACTATACTGCAGAAGAGATTGACACAACTGTCAAAGAAAATTCAAAATGTAAAATACTCCTAACCCAAAGCATCCAGGAAATTCAGCACACAATGAAAAGACCAAATCTAAGAATAATTGGAATCGAGGAGAACAAAGAATCCCAGCTCAAAGGACCTGAAAATATCTTCAATAAAATCAGAAGAAAACTTTCCCAACCTAAAGAAAGAGATGACCATAAAGGTACAAGAAGCATATAGAACATCAAATAAATGGGACCAGAAAAGAAAATCCTTTTTTCACATAATAATGAGAACACTAAATGCACAGAACCAAGAAAGAATATTCATTTTTAGGAATGCTCTAATTTTTTGAAGTATTTTGTGTCTTAAATTTTAGAACATTTATTGATCACATGCAGTAATTAGTTCAGTCAATTATAGGGTATGGTGAGACGCTAATTTCTCTCTGACTCACTGCTTGGGCTCTCCAAAAGATTGTAATTCTCTGGGGTAAGTGTCATAGTACAATTGCTCTGACAGTTTCTCAATGGTTTATGAGAATGTAATCACTGGGCTCCCTTTAGTCATTCCTGTCAAAAATCTCTTGACAAAACAGAGAGTAATTGTTAGACTGGTTTGTAGCTATAAACACGTTATCCTGAGAAGCCCAAGAGCTCAATGGTTTTGCTATTGCTTGATGATTTTGAGACAAAAGGATGACAAAAATGCTTACTGTAAAAGGATAGGCCCCTGTGTAACTGTTTGTCCTAAATAAAATCCTTTTGTAAACACTAAAATCACAGTCATCAGGAGGAAAAATGCGCTTACTCTGACGAAATGTCAGAGTCCTTATTCCAGTATTTTTCTGGAAACACAGTTGAACTAGAGGCAAAGGATGGGCATGGAAGATCATTTATTTTCCAAACTCTAGTGTACATACACTTGATGAAATAACATAGTGTCTGTTCTAAATTTCTTCCTGTTCCTGTGTGTTAGTTTTATAAGTTCTCTTCTTAGTGGTTATATTAAAATTTTTTCTTTAACTATTGATTTCTGATATTCGAAAATGAAAGTCTGCCTACATACTGGTTTAACTTTTATGATTACTTCTGCTAGAGAATGATATAATTATACAGATTTATGAGACATGATTTAGTCAGCAGATATGTGCTGGTTTTTCGTCATAAAGAATTATTATACTGTGTCCATATGATTCAGCCACTATGTTTTCTCTTAAATCTATTATTCTTTTTGCATTTATCGATTTGTTTAGCAGAACTTTATTCTTTCCAGGTATATTTTAGGCTCATCTCATAGGTAAGTTTAAATGGACTGCTCTTTTGTGTTCACAACAAAGTTCTCCCATCACTGAATCTGTAGAATGTCCTCAAGGATCATTCTAATCATTCCATTCTATAATATGTTTTTATGATAATAACAGAGAATGCCATTTTGTCATTGAAGAAAAACAATTGAAATAGTGCACATATAACTCTTCTTATATATGCCAGTCTTAGAACTGCATAGTATGATGTCCATGCCTCTCACAAGTATAAGATCCATTGCCCTATATCATAAATATTACTAACATGTACATCCTGTCTTCTCTGTTGGAAAAGAGCTATGACTGATTCATCATTTTCATTACTTACATGTTCTAAAATTTTCTTCCATGTATAATATATGTGATCTATATATTTTTCAAGTGAATGAATAAACATGTACAGATTGATTTTTCTTGAATTTTCACTCCATGTTTACTAATACTAAGTGTTCCAATTCTTACGGAATGTCACTTTTCTTAGCCATCTTCCTCTGTCTCTGTCTCTCTCTCTCTCTCTTTCTCTCTCTCTATCTATCTCTATATATATGGGTCAATGCTCTGCTAAGGAACATAGAATGCATCTCAGTTACTAGTTTATTAATATTATTTAAATAATTCATGATTTCATTTTTAGATTTAAGAAAACCAGGTAACCTTTTACATTAAAAGTCAATTCATTGAGATTCTAATAGTTGTAATAAATATTTTTTTACAATTATTGTATATTGATTCTGAAACTTGTAATGTAATAATAAAGTCCATGTGCTACTTAAAAAAATACTAAAAAAAAACCAAGTAACTGAGATAGATTCTATACTCCTTATCAGAGAATTTATCCTTCCTAATTGCTTGAAAGAATAGGTTCAAATTATGAAAGTTTTAAAAATGTCCTTCTAGCTGAGAAGGCAGCGAAATAGCCATGGCTGGTGGTATAGTCCTATAACCATATCTACTTAGGAAGCTAAAGAATAAAGATTTTCTAAGATCATGCCATCTCTGGCTATGGAGCAAGTTTTAGGCCAGCCTGCATAATTCAGGAACAGTCTCAGAAGAAAACAAATTAAAAGACTAGTTAGGACTAAAACTCAGAAATAGAGTACTTGCCTAATGTATAGTAAATAAGTTGTGCCTTTCTGCCAGCCTAGGTTATAAAACTCATAATGGTTTAATGGGCATGGAAGATCATTATTTTCCAAACTCTAGTGTACATTCACTTGATGAAATAACATAGTGTCTGTTCTAAATTTCTTCCTGTTCCTGTGTGTTAGTTTTGTAAGTTCTCTTCTTAGTGGTTATATTAATAATTTTTCTTTAACTATTTAACTATATAAACCCATAATGGATTTATAACCTAGATGGAGTCATTGGGGCCTCACCATATATGAAAGGTCCTACAGGAGTAGACTGCCCATTGAGCTTACTTTGCAACTCAATCCAGACGGAACAAAGGATGGGGTTCTGTGGTCTTCCCCTATATAAACACAGTGCAGAATATTAAACTTTGAACCTTGATCAGAACCTTTGTCTTGGCTTCATCCTTCTCTCGTACCCCATTCTTTTCATTTCCAGCCCCCCTTTCAGGTAACCCATATCATCCATGACTGCTGGACCACTACAGTTCAAATCTCATTTAACGATAGCAAATAATAATAATAATAGTAATAGTAATAATAATAGTAATAATAATAATAATAGTAATAATTGTATCAGTACAAAAATGTATATTCATGGGAAAGAATTAGTTGTTTGCTTGTGTTTTTAATCCTTTTCTTCATTATGGGTAACCCCTCATGTTGTAAGCCTTGTAATCAAATACACCAATAAAATATGACTTGTTTTCTCACTTTGATCTACCACTAAGTTAACCTTTGAATCAAAAATGTACAAAAAGGAACTTTTTTTTGCTTATTGGATTGCTTTGACGAGACTTAATATCAGGACACATTTGTATTATTTAGTATCTTGATTTGTTGGGTTTGGTTGTTTTCACCTGAAAGGCCTATGCTTTTCTGTAGGGCAATGGAGGGAAGCTAGATATGAGGAAGAGAGGAGATGTGGGTGGCAGGGACAAATGAGGAGAGGGAAACTGTGGTCAGTATGTATTATATGAGAAGAATCTATTTTCAATTTAAAATAAGAAGAAGAAAAAAGAAACTACAAACACACACATGGAACAACTCTATATGTATAGTCTGATGTTAAAAAAAAATTCTTAGAACATACCTGAATAGCCAGTAAGCTAAAAATAGGATGTAGCTTTTCTGCTGGGAAGCTATAAGAAGGCCTGAGAAAACTTTACTCTCCCTCTATAGGGATGTCTGGTGGTTTGAGGAGAATTTGTTCCTGTAGGCTATTTCTGAATGCGTAGTCAACAGGGAGTGGAACTGTTTGAAATGATTAGAAGTATTAGTATGTGTGGTGTTGGGGAAGAAGTGTGTCATTGGAAATGAGCTTTGAGGTTTCAAAAGCCCAAGCTATGCCCAGTGGCTTTCTCTTTCTGTTTGCAGATCAGATGTAAAAGTCCCTGATACTGCACCAGTGCATCTCTGAATGCTTCCATGCTTCCCACTATGATGATAATGGACTAAGCCTTTGAAATGCTAAGTAAGCCATAGAACAGTGATGATGGAGCAGGTATTAAGTCCAACCTGTTGATTCCCCCAACATTATAGTGTCACCATAGCACCATGAGCAATATCTTGCTTGTCCAGGCATTGTGTTTCATAAATTTCAGCTGGTAAGGATTACTTGTTGTTTTTCTATCTTAGTAACTTGTATAGTACCCTCCTATGAGAAGCATTAATGGATGAGAGCTAGTTCTTCGGCAGGAAGTTTCCATATCAGTTCCAGATGCTACTCCTTAGGCAGGAAGTTTTCATATCAGTTCCAGATTAATACCTCCAAATCTTGAAACCAACGTCCATAATACTTTCAGCAAGGGAGTCTTATCAGTTTTGGGAAGTAAACAAGGACAGTGGGAGTCTCTAGGAAAATCTTGATCGAAAACTCAAGGAGAATTTTTTTCTATGCATGACCCTATAGTTTTTGTTAGAGAATATATGGCTCTTTGGGGAGTATTATTACCACATAGTGCATAACTCATAAATATATATATATATATATACACATATATATATATGTATGTATATATATGTATGTATATGTGTATATGTATGTATATATGTGTGTGTGTGTATATATATATATGTATATATATATATATATATATATACAGAGAGAGAGACAGAGAGACAGAGAGAGACAGAGAGAGAAGTATATTTTTGTATATGTACCCACACACTCATGCAAATAATATATAGTGCCTAAATTATTTTTCTTACCATGACAAAGGCAAGTTAGAGTAGAAAACATTTAATGTGTGGCTTTTGGTTTCCAAGAGTGAGTTGATTACCATTATGGTCGAGTGTATAGCATCAGGGAGGCAATCATGTAACTGGAGTAGTAGCTTTGAGCATATAGTTGATCCACAAGCAGGAAGCACACACACACACACAGAGAGAGAGAGAGAGAGAGAGAGAGAGAGAGAGAGAGAGAGAGAGAGAGAGAGAGAGGGCGCAAAGTGGGAAATATATGGGCTTTTTTGAAACTACAAAGCTAACCACCAGTAACATGACACACTTCCTTCAACAAGGCCACATCTACTTAAACTTTATTTTATCTCAAAACCTGAACAGTTCCAAAAACAAACTTTTGACCAACCATTAAAATATATAAACCTTTGGGGAACATTGTCATTCAAAATACCACATTCCACTCTAGCCTGAAAGGCTTGTGACCATATCATATTAAAAATGCTTTACCCTAACTAAAAATGTTCAAATAGTCCTTCATAATCTTAACACAGTTTCAATGTCCCCAGTTCTTCTTATACTCAAGGCAATCTCTTACTTGTAATCCTCTTTAAAATCAAAAAGCAAATTATATACCTCCAACATACTATAGCACATAATATATATTACCATTCCAAAAGGGAGGAATAGGAGCATAGTGGGGAAATGTCTTATGTAGACATTTCTTGAAACCTCCTTTGCTAATAAAATCAGTTCAAAACACTTAAATTTAGCATTAGGAAAATTCCTATAATAAGGACAAAAACTTCTAAAATAATAAACAAAAATGAAGTATCCATTTTTCCCAGGTATGAGACCTAACATTTCAGCCTTTTTGCTGATAATAAATGATGAGGAGTAACATATTCATTTCTATGACTACTTCCTGCTGACATTGTGTTGTTTCACTAATTGTCCAGGTTCTGGGGGAACCATCTGGACCTAGGGAAGTGCAGGCTGCCTTGGAGCAATAGTGAGGCTGGACCACCTGGGTCCTGCTGTTCAGGCTGGTAGGAAATTCCATCAGAAGCATCCAAGGCTGTAGTGTTTGTAGCAGTTTGCAATTTTTGGTTGATTTAAAGTCTCCTGGGACATATATAGTTTAGGGAGTGAAAGTAATATAAGAAGTTTAGAGGAAAATTTTATATTGGGTGTATATTCGAACTGTCTAGGCCCTCAGTCCTGGTAGTTTGGTGAGGGGAATTCTAAGACAAGGAGATAGAGAGATATCCCACCTTCAGGAATCAGTAGCTTCGGAAAACTATGACTACTTATCTAGAGACCATTTGACCTGTAAGAGGTAGATACGAGTTGACACCTTGAAGCTTACATGATTATTTTTTATGTTTATAAAAAGAGATAAAGTTTTAGATGTATTCATGCTACCATTGTTTTTTTTTTCTTTATTTTTGATACTTGCTACCATTGTTTTTAATAGTCAATTAAATCTACATTGTAGTAAAGGTATTAGACTCACACCTTTGAATCACAGTAAAAACTTTGAAACCCAAAAATGATTCTGAGTTAAAAGTATTAGCATTCTTTCTAGAGGGCTGGATATATAGATTGGACAAAGATTTTTTAGTGTGATGGAGAAATACTTTTAAGTCTATTCTTATAAAACAATCAAAGGAAATTTACAATCTTGAGCTTGTAACTGATAATAGTAATCGGTGCTTTACAAGTTTATCAGAGGCCCATTGATTGATGCTGAAATTTTTAACATCAAAAATTTTACTAAAACAATAGCATAGGGAGAAGGAAAGAAATATGAAACTTACTTTTCATATACTTCAAATCATTTTCATAAACCTTTACAACTTGTATTTACATATCTTAGAGCATTTTCTTAGACATTTAGAATTTACATTGCTGGGGGGTTCATTTAGATCCAACAAAACTCAAATACCAGTTAAATGCAGATGACAAAATTGACTGGTCTAGTGATAGGTCAGGGCTGCAGAACAGACTCAAGAGCTGAACTGCAACCCAGAACCAGAATGTTACAGAATTTTTAAGCTTCAAAATGCCAAACACCTGTGCCAACTTACACTTACATTTTCTACCAATAAGGATTTAGGGATATGGGCTTTCCTTATATGTTTCATCTATGTCAATTGATACAGAATGAATGTTTTCCGGTCCAGGCAATCAAATCCATTTCTTCCTTTCTGGTCAAGAACTGTCATTATGTTTTGGGGAACAAAGTATGAGTAACAGAAGCTGTGGTTAGGAACAGTCATTATGCTATGTAACAGTCATGTTTGGGGGAGTAAAAGATGAATATCAGAAGCTTCTCAGGAACAGCTTTTATATTTTGAAAAAGTTATAGTGTTTTGGAGAACAAACAATAAATAACAAAAGCCACTCAGCTGTTGGGGAGTCCCCAGCCCCAATAGGATCTGAAAGTAGAACTTAGTTTCACCCTATAACTAAATGGATTCTGAAAACAAGTACTTAGACAAGTACTTAGAGCAAGGTTCTTCTGCTTGTTTCCAAATATTTGTTGCTTGCTCCCAACAATATAAACTTTAAACTTTTTTTTCTATCCATTCATTTACAGGAAATTGGTTACTGAGAACAGTTATTATAAAGTGAGTTCCTTTAAATAAACGAATAGTAATAGTTACTTTGAAACCTGTTTTGTTGTTTTGTGAATTTATCTTTTTTCAGAATCTGATAAAAAGGTAAGTAAACTGTCTTTCTCAGCTGGGATCCTAGTAGCTCTAGCAAAGTGAGACCTGAGGCTGATTTTTTTTTTTTTTTAACATATGGGAAAGCTGAGAAGGCAGTTGAAACATTGGCAGAGGAGCTGGGTACTTGATGGTGTTAAAACTAGTTAGTCAATATTATCTAGAGAGAATAAATTATAGCAGAAAATATAATCTAATATCCTATGTATAAATTAAAATGACAGAGACTTACTCAGTACTTAGAGGGTTGTCCTAGGCTCCCATGGATCATTTGCTTTTGTGGTGGCAGATGTTGTTAAAATCTTACCATTTACCTATATTGAGGCCAAGCGATTTTCAGTAAGACAATGAAGCTTAAAGAAAATTTCTTGGTCTGAGAAAGGAGTTGAATCCAAGGAGAAAAGAAGAATGGGTCACAAAAAGAACACTGTCATTGGGAGACTAAGGCAACTAAGAGACAGAGACAAGCATGAACTCCACCCAAAGGACAGTTCCAATATCACAGAAATGACAAAGGCTTAGGGAAGCTGCAGGATATTTCACATAGATCTTGGCGGCAGAGAAAAAGGAAACTTGTAACACATGGGCACAAGAAGAGATACAACAAATAACCCCAAGGAAAAAGAGACAAGGAAAGATTTACACACTCAGGAACATGTAGGTAGCCCCTATTGTGGAGGTGAAGAAGTTCCAGGAAGGAGCTGAAAGGAGGCATGAAGGACCAGAGAGGATAAATGTCATGATAACAAGAATTTCAATCTGGGGCAACCGGAAACTGACTGAGAGACTTGTCATTAAGAAATGTCTCAAATCACAGAGGAGAAGACAAGTAATGGGAACCCAGGAGGATGAGAAGAAGCTTGCTAGCACACCAGTACGGCTATTGTAGTAAAAGTAGACAAAGCAGGCAGTTCCCTAGTGACACTTAGACAGTAGAAGGGGAAAAACAAATAGTTAGAACAGGAAGATGAGAAAATAGCTGGAGAGGTGCAAAAGGCATATTAAGTATAATTGTCCACATAGTGGGGCCATGCAGAGAGTCGTGGGGAGATATTTATGTCACAAATTTGGTGCTCTGTTTGCTTGCCTTTCAGTGACTCAGTGGCAGTAGCTTGGACAGCTTACATCATCACCTGCTACTACCACATGACATGCATTTCTCAGTACATACTCTTTAAAAGATCCCACTGAACATTACAGATCTCTCTGCCTTTCAATATTCCTCCTCCCCCAATAAACTTCTTATGCTTGTTGCATTGTGTAACTTTGTGGCATTACGTGGCTACAACCTGCCAAGATACCCTTTCTCTGCTTTATCCCAACAGTAGGGAGAGAACACTTACCTGTGAGACTGTGAAAAGCAGCCTGGTTTCTGGTTGAGCTAAGGTTTAAAAGTCTGGAGCCCTAAGTAGAGGTCCCCAGCAGGGGACAACCATACAAGGGCCAGCAGGCATTTTGCCATGCTCCTGGGCCCCAGGCTCCTGACACGAGGCCACAGCTCTCCATTAGGTATGTGACCATTAGTCATGTAGCCCAAACCCCTCCACAAGTAGAGGTGTGGTTATGTAGTAGCCTCAAGACACTCCCATTTTAATGAAGCACCTAGAGGCTTAGCCAATAAACTCCCCTTCCCTTTCCCAGCCACTCCTCTCTGCAAAAGGTATTTTAATCTCAGGCCTGCCCTGAGCTTGTGGGATATGAGTTCACTCATTGCCACTCTCTGCCATGACAATAAATGCCTTAGAACCATGGACTGTCTCTCTTCATCAGGATCCACTGTTGGGAACAATGGAACAGGCCTTCATCTAAAGAACCATGTGTAGTCTCCCGCAGAAGGCCTCTCATCACTCCAGCCACGGCTTCCACCAAAGCAAGCGAGCTAGCCACTGACAAGCCAAAGACTCAGTCCCCGGCGGGATCCAGCCAGGCTCCTCTCCACCTTTCCCCCTCTGTCCCGGGCTAGATCTGGCTCACAGGTTCCCATTCTGTTCTCAGCTTTTCCACAGCATCCAGTGGTGCCTGGAATGCCCAAGAGCCTGAAAACAGACAGAGCTAGCTTCTTGTAGTCCCAGGACTGCAGTCTATGCTCCCCTAACCCCGGGCGGTGTCCCACGGCTTCTAAGATCCCGACACATGCCTGGCAGTGCTGTGGGGTGAACATGGTCAAATTTCCCACCTCTTGCCTCTCTCAGAGGCCCAAGCCCCAGGGGTAGACGCAGGACCTCACACCAAATTAACCCAACACTTACTGAGTACAGGAAGGGAAATGAATGGTTAGATAAGGTGGAGGGAAGAAGTGGCTGAATAGATAGATTCTACAAGAATCAGATTTGTTGGGTGGCAAAAGTCAACAGAAGCGAGAGCTCCATACACATCTTAGGAGAGTCAAATCAACAGCTTGCTTCCGAATTTCTTGGGGGAGGAAGCACATTCAATTCACTCCCTCGGGTTTGGCACCAGCTGAATAGGAGAGAGAGAGAGAGAGAGAGAGAGAGAGAGAGAGAGAGAGAGAGAGAGAGAGAGAGAGAGAGA
>CM052722.1:32006843-32019278 GCA_028551405.1 Uromys caudimaculatus | reverse complement strand
TGGGTATAGCAGCCTGGGTTGGCAGTTGTGTTCTCTTAGGGTCTGTATGAGTTCTTCCCAGGATCTTCTAGTTTTCATAGTCTCTGGTGAGAAGTCAGGTGTAATTCTGATAGGTCTTCCTTTATATGTTACTTGACCTTTTTTCCCTTACTGCTGTTAATAGTCTTTCTTTGTTTTGTGTATTTGGTGTTTTCACTATAATGTGATGGGATGAATTTCTTTTCTGGTCCAATCTGTTTGGAGTTCTATAAGCTTCTTGTATATTTTTGTTCATCTCTTTATTTAGGTTAGGGAAGTTTTCCTCTATAATTTTGTTGAAGATATTTACTGGTCCTTTAAGTTGGGAATCTTCACTCTCTTCTATACCTATTATCCTTAGGTTCTGTCTTCTCATTGTGTCCTGGAGTTCTTGGATGTTTTAGGTTAGAAGCTTTTTGCATTTTGCATTTTCTTTTACTGTTATGTCGATGTTATTTATGGTATCCTCTGCTCCTGAGATTTTCCTTTCTTTCTCTGCATTCTGTTGATGTTGCTTACATCAATAACTCCTGATCTCTTTCCTATCTTTTCCTACTCCTGGGTTGTCTCCCTTTGTGATTTCTTTATTGTTTCTATTTCTATTTTTAGTTCCTGGATAGTTTTGTGCATTTCCTTTGTCTGTTTGATTGTGTTTTCTTGAAATTCTGCCTGTTTGATTGAGTTTTCCTGTAATTCTTTAATGGATTTTTGTGTTTCCTCTTTAAAGGCTTCTTGTTGTTTATCTCTGTTCTCTTGTATTTCTTTAAGGATGTTATTCATTTCTTTCTTAAATTCTTCTATCATCATCATGAGAAATGATTTTAAATCTGAGTCTTGCTTTTCTGGTGTGTTGGGGTATCCAGGGCTTGCTGTGTTGGGAGAGCTGAGTTCTGATGATGCCAAGTACCCTCAGTTTCTGTTCCTTATGTTCTTACCCTTTCCTTTTGCCATCTTGTTAACTCTGGTGTTAGCTGATCTTACTTTGTCTGGTTGTGGCTTGCCCCTCCTGCAGGCCTCTATGTCAATACTCCGTGAAGACCAGCTCTTTCTGAGAGGTATTTGGGTTTGAAAGGCTGTGGCACAGAGTCAGCTCTGAGATGCAGACAGAAATCAGAAGGATCTTGTTCCCAGCTGTCCCTTGGTTCCTATGTCCCGATAGTTCTGCAAGGGTCCCTCTTGATCCAGTGAGTTTGTACAGAAGTGCTGGTTTTGCCTGTGCTCAAAGGTTTGTCAGTACTCATGGGATACCTGCTCTCTCCTTAAGTCCTGTGGCCCAGGCTGAGGTCCCCAGGCACAGGCCCCTGGTGGCCCAGGCAGAGGTCTCTACCCACAGATGGAAACCAAAAGGTTCACAGGTTTTCTGTCCCTGAGTTCTCCTCAGGCCCTGTATCCCGCCATTTCCGGGCGGATCTTGATGAGCAGTGTTGCTCTCCTTAACCCCACTCATGGCTTTTCCATGCTCCTGGGAGGGTAGCTTTCCCCTGGTGCTCGTTGTCTATGGATTCCTAGTGGCCAAGGCAGAGCTGATTTGCAGCTTCTTGATGACAAATTATATTGACCAGTTTTACTTGCTTGTCAATCATTTGTGTTTCCTTTTTTGAGTATTTTCTTTTAGATATGCACCCTATTTTTTAATTGCGTTATTTGTTTTCTTCATGTCAATTTAAAAAAAAATCTTTACATATTTTTATTAGCCCTCTATCAGATTTTTAGTTGGTAAAAATCTTTTTCCAAACTGTAGTCTGCCACTTTGTCCAAATGATGATGTACTTTACCATACAGAAACTTTCCAGTTTCATGATATCATATTTAAATTGAATAGAGCAACAAAACAATTCCTAATAATCTGCCACACTCGAAGATCAATGCTTTCCTCAGTCACCATCAGAGGAGCTTCCTTCTGTAATATTTGAGAATAAATACAGAGACCTACAGTTGGACAATATTCAGAGAAAAGAGACTTTGGAACATTAAGTCTTAAATGGGATCTCTCCATCAATTCTCTTTCTTCATAGTTTAGTCACCACTGCAGAAAAGACTATATAAATAATGTAAAAGCCAGAGGATGTGGAGAAAACCAAAGAGAGAAGGCCTTCCAAACACAGTAGAACCAAAGCACAATGAACTTACAGAGACTACCAGTATGTACAGAACCTGAAAAGGTGTACAGCAGATAAAATCCAAGCACTGAGAGATGTGTACACATGCCTCCACCCTTAACCAAGACAGCATCTCCAATTGATAACCATTTGTAAATGAAAAATTAGTTTTCTCCAACAGAGTCTCACTGGGCATACAACACAATTAAGGCCAGATCCCACATCTTGCAGTCAACAAAAAACAAACTCAGTGGAGTTATTTTTGTCTCATAATACTTTGTCTGGGCATTTAAAAAATTACTCTTCATTTATTTATTTTCTTACCCTAAAGGTCTTTTGATTATATATGCTGTTTCCAATTTTGAAATTTAGGGTATTTCTATGCATGTCAGTGTGTGTATCTCTTGAGCCTATTCATATTTCTTGTAATGTTTTGGCTTTTTTTACCTGAAATTTTTGTTCTATTTTGTTTCTATTATTATTATTAGTAGCAGTAGCATTGTTGTTATTATTAATTATTACTATTATTTAAATGCCTGTTTATTTTCTAATGACAGAGAGCAAGAAATGATATGGATTTGAGTGAGTGGGGAGGTAGGGGATATATGAGATATGTGGGAGATGCAAACTAAGACAGAAAAAAATCTATTTTCAATTAAAAATAAAAGCACTTAAAATTATAAAGAAGGAAAATATTTAAAAATAATTATAAAACTTTAGCTATTATAACAAGTAATAAACTAAAATCTGTACTTTGCTTTTCTGTCAAAGAATGTTGTATGTTTCTTTCTTTCTTTTTTTCTTTTTATCTTCTTTTTAAGACAGTGTTTCTTTGTATATCCTTTGCTCTTCTGGAACTCACTTTGTAGATGAGACAGGCTTTGAACTTGGAGATCTGTCTGCTTCTGCCTCCCAAGCACTAGGATTAATGGTGTGAGACTTTTAAAATTATTTATTTATTTTTATGTCTATTAGAGATATCTTCACACATACCAGAAGAGGAAATCAGATCCCATTACAGATGGTTATGAGCCACATGTGGTTGCTGAGAATTGAACTCAGGACCTCTGGAAGAGCAGTCAGTGCTCTTAACCACTCAGTCATCTCTTCAGTCCCAACAATATTCTTATTTTCTCAACAATACAGACTATTAATTGGATTTCTTGTTAATGCATTAATATTTAGTTTCATAAATAGTAAGATTAAAATAAAATTTAAATGGTTTATTGTTTTGTATTATCATGAAACAGCTGAGGTATATATCAATATGAAAGCAAACAAAATTATATAAATAATTCCTACACAGTAGTAAGATATCCATAATATTCTATTGTAACTTTATACAAACAAATGCATACTAATTAAGCAAATTAAGAAAAAGTAACACTTTTACAAAAATAAATATTTACAAAATGCAGAATATCAGAATATTTGTCATGGTTAGTGTGGTGATTAGAATGACGGACACATATATTTGAAAACTTGGTCTTTTGTAGAAATATTTGAGAAGAATTCAGAGATATGTTTATTTTAGAGGCAGTGTGTTACTGAGGGTCAGCTTTTTGAAGTTTCAAAAGGTTTCTGCAATTCCTAGTGTGATCACTTTGTCTCATGGTTATAGATCAAGATTTGGTCAAGATGCTCCACCATATCTGGAATTTACATGGGTGTTGTAGATTCAAACTCATGTCCTCATGCTTTTGTGGGAGGAAGATTACAGATAGAGCCAGCTCTCTCAGCCTTTTGTGATTTTACTTTGCATTTATTTTATTTAAATATGGCTCAGATTCTTGAAATTATAATCCATACCTTTTATTACAATTTTCAATGATACCTCTTAAATCTTTGAATGTCCCTTTACATCCCCCCAAACTTTTCTCTATTCCTTTAGAATATCTATTGAGATAAATGTAAGGTATTTTCTCTTACCTTCACTCATTATTTACAGCTTATATTGTTTTATTGAACCAGTAGTTACTAGCTTTGTGTGTGTGTGTGTGTGTGTGTGTGTGTGTGTGTGTGTGTGTATGTATGTATGTATGTATGTATGTATGTATTCAAGTTCATAGATTCATTTCTCAGTTCTCTGTGTTCTGATATTGAGAATAGCCACTGAATGTTTCCTAAATTTAGTTATGTATTCTGTATACTATAATTTAATGGGATATTTATGTTTGTAACTAATTGAAAGAAAAATTCAGAGTTCAGGCCCCTTTACATGTCCAGCCTTCTCCAGAGTCACTATATTAAATGGATAAAGTTTGTTACAGTTGATATTACTATACTGCTATATCATTGTTACTATATTTTGTATCTGAATGTCTCCAAAAATTTGTTTGGTAACAGCATTGTTTTAAAATGTTAACTTTGAAGAAATTGTTCAGGTAACTGATGACATAGTTTTTCTTCCAAAACAGAATTTAAAAATGTGCTCTGCCATATTATTCTATCATAGCATGCTGCCTTGTTACAGGTCCCAAAACAATTGAGCCGATTAGATATGGGTTTAAGTTCCAGAGGAGAACAAGGAATTATCATCAACTAGGCTAGAGGCTATTGTGATAGTTAGGCAAAGACTGTGACTGTATTCTGCTCATGTCCTGAGAATATGCCTGTGGGTAAATGGACTAATTTCTTCAGCCAAAGAATTTTCAAGACCACACAATGTTGACTCTATTTTATAGTTATTACTGATTTGAAGGTCTGTAATAAAGAAAGAGCAGAAAATAGGGTAGAGAGAAACAGAAAAATGTAGTTTAGATTGGAAAAGAGCATTATCAAGTTTAATATTGCAGCCTCATGCCAGAAAAGAAGCTTAATTGTTAAAAGAGTATAGTTTCATTAAAGTAAAGCTTTCCTTAAAGTAAATCCTCTTTGTCTGCATTGAAAAGTAAAAAAGGTGCTCACCTGACAAAAGACCACAGAGCTTAGCTTGCCACCTATAAAAGAAGGACTGAAGAGTCTCATGTACTTAGAAAAGCAACAGTATATAAAACTGCTGTTAGTGTGGCCCTAAGGGAGAATAAATACATGCCAACAAGCAATGAACTTTTCAGCTTCATCCATATAGTACTTGCTTTGTAAAGAATAAAAGGATGAAATATAGAGGAGATTGTGGGTACTTCCTCCACAGTTTCAGAGAGCTATTGAGGCCAGGCAACATGTAGAAGGATCAGAATTTGAAAGAATGCATAAGAAGCCATTTTATCAAGTTCTAAATGTAAAAATGTGTATTTTTGTGAAGTCTGTAAGATTCTGGGGATAACAAAGCTGAGAAATGCAAATGTGAGCTGCTAATAAGGAGTATAACCAGACCCCCCAAAGAGAAGTATTGCAAGCGAAAAGCTGTAGAACAGAACTGTATCATCCTTTAACTTTTTTTTAAAATCACATACTGGATAAAGAAGTTCAAGGATTTGTTTTTGTCTTGCTAGGTTCTGGCCTTCCTTTGATCCAATCTCTCTCTCTCTCTCCCTCCCTCTCTCTCTCTTTCTCTCCCTCCTCCCCCTCTCTCTGTCTCTCTCTGTGTGTCTCTGCGTCTATCTCTCTAATGCATAATATATTTTATATATATGCTGAAAGCATATTTTTTTTTATATTTTACAGAAGGTGTCACAGTTCACAGTTAATAAGTTTCTTCGAGGGGCTAGAAAGAAACTCAGTGGTTAAGAGTGTTGACTGGTCTCCAGTAATTACATGGCACTTGATAACACTCTGCAATCCAGTTCTAAGAGCATCTGATGCCTTCTTTTGAACCCTGCAGGCATCAGGCACAATATGTTGCACAGACATACATAAAGGCAAAGTTCCCATACACATATTTTTTTTTTTTAAGAGAGATTGGCTTGGGCTTAAGAAGATATTGAAGCATGGAATTTAGGAGAGTTAAGATTAGAAACAACTATAAATAAATTTGAGTACATGCACTTTTAAATTATAAGATGCTTCTAGCGTATATGGTAGCCAAGAGGTCAAGGAACATGACTTTTTCAATGAAGAGTGTCTTTTATAAGCTCATGTAGTTTAGCATTTGATGTCTAGTTGGTAAAATTTTTCTAGAAGTTACAAAACATTTAAGAGGTGCAATCATGGTGGACACATTTCAAAACAGAGGGCAAGCGCTGAGTATCTCATAACCTAATGGTATCTGTTATAGAGATGGCTTGGTTAATCTTAATGAAGTCCAACTAATCAATTATTAATTTTGTTTTGTCAGTGAGAATAAGAGCAGGGACTACAGACACAATTCCACCTTGCTGCAGGTAGCAATCTGAGTAGCTCCCTTAGCATTCTAAGAACAGTGATTTCGTTGAAGCTGGATTCTTGAATTGGACAAGGAAACGAAATTTATGAAGAGACAGGATGAAGCAGAATTGGAGTATATTAAAAGACATTTTAGGCGTATTTTCAACCCAAAAATGAAGAAAATAGAGTAGTCACTTGGGAAAAAAATAAGACACACCTGGAAGAATGATGTGGGCTTCATAAAGAATTCCAAGTGTCTTTTCAGTAGCCATATATACTGTTGACATCTGATTTTACATTGTCAAGTTGCTAAGAAACACCAATGGCACTAAAGGTTATTGTTTATGGAGCAGATAGGATTGCAGCTATTAATGTAAGAGACTGGACCACAATGTTTGTTGGGGAATTCTGGGTGTTTTATTGTAAGAAAATGTTCATCTTGCTTTTGAGATTTCTAGAAAATGTCTGGGAAAAGAACATAGTTATACTTAAAGCTCATATAGGAGTTTTTAAGTGGCTAATCTACATTTTTGCCCGCATGCTGGGGAATCTGAATTACACCCTCATAATTGTGATGAAAGTGCTTTATCTATTCAGCCATCTTATCAGCACTTATGACATATTTTTAATTAATATTTATGTTGCATATAAGCTGTATGTTTAGATATATATTCTTTTGCAGGTGCACAATCAATTCGTTTTCACCAGTATTTACTTAGTTTTTTTAGGAATTAAAAACTTGAATTTATCAGAATTTGTTTAAGTATTAAAAACTTGATTTGATAGTTATATAAAAATAACTGTCTATCTCTGCGCCGAAAAATTTCATTTGTCAATTGCTTTTAATGTGTGATCGTGTGAGTTCCAAGTCCTGAAGTGAGGGGTACATGAGAATCACATCAGGCCAGGCTCATATTAGGCCACTGAGGAGAATGGGCAGACCTACACATAGATAAAACACATTTTATTCAACAATATACAAGATAATAGGCAGTCAGGTGCTTGTTGGCACCCAGACACATACCAACATACATGGGCCACACATAGGCAGGCACAGACTCATATGAAGGTTGACACACAAGCCACATGAAGGTAGGTCAATAAGCCTGTACAGAGACATATACAGGCAGGCCAACAAAGGCAAAATGCACTTGTCTCTGACCTCAAGACCAATTTATACAGAATCAAGATTTCACCATTGATGAACATTGATTTTCCTGAATATCTGTTGTTAGTCATTTTGTGGTGACTGATAGCTTCCTGGAAGTTCAGCTTTAGCCCATGCTTGGTATTAATCATAATACTACCAGTTTGTCTAAAAAATAAACTGTCTCTTATCAACCTTTGTTTAGTACCTTATATTTTTGATAATAATGTCTTTATTGTCTTTATTATATTATCATAAACTGTAAGCTATTTTGACAGTTACATCTTGACCTTTTTTTCTTTACCTTTGTAATCTTCTTAAATCTTAATATGATTCTTGATATTTCAGTTGACCCATAACATTTTTTATTATAATGCTAAATTACTTTGGAAACTGTTTCATTAAATGTTTTATTATGCATATTCTTAAAGCAGCCAAGCATAACATAATTAGAGTTAGGTACTCTACCTTATGCCATGTAACTGTGGATCTAGGTACTCTACATTTACTCCAGCGATACTTAAGTGGTGAGGGGCTTCTTGTTCCCATCTGAAATAGGAACATATTTGGGTTCTATAAGAATGCTGTTGATACTACAGTATGTGGAAGAGTTATCTATTTAACGCTTTCTTCATGGCTTCTGCTGACATTGTAGATGCGGATCAATTTGTTATTGATGAACCATAATAAAAGACCTGACTCTCTACTGTTCCACCTTTGACATTGCCTCATGGAAAGGACTTATATCTTAGGGTTATTCCTCACAGGTTGTTCACTGATACTCTTCTCCCTTCTTCTCACTTTTCAGAATATTCTTGCATATATTCATATATAGTTTCATTACATGCACACACACACACACACACACACAAACTGCCATTTTTTGTTATTCTTAGTGCTAGGAAAAGTATGGTGGGTGACATAATATATCCAGAACAAAAGCTACAAAATCAATAAAATTGATAATTACTTATCCAGTGTAATGGAACTATTTCTTTACTAGTATCAATTCACAGACCATATGAAGTTTAGGAAAAGGAAGACCAAAATGTGGATGCTTCAGTGTTTCTTAGAAGGGTGAATAAAATACACACAGGGGTAAATATTGAGACAAAGTGTGGAACAGAGACTTAAGGAGAGGTCATCCAGAGACTGCCCCACCTGGGGATACATCCCATATATAGCCACCAAACCTGGATGTTCCTGTGGATTCTGGAAAGTGCTTGTTAATAGAAGCATGATAAGCTGTCTCCAGAGAGACTCAGGCAGAGCTTGACAAATACAGAGATGGATGCTCACAGCCAACTGTTGGATGGACCATGGGGTCCTAGATGGAGGAGTTGGAGAAGGGAATGAAAGAGCTGAGGGGATTTGCAGCTCCATGGAGGAAGCTCTGGGAGACTGTACCACCAACCAAAGAATACACATGGAGGGACCCATGGTGCTGGCCACATATGTGGTAGAGGAGGGCCTTGTTGGCCATCAGTGGGAGGAGAGGCCCTTGGGTCTGAGGATGTTAGATGCCCCAGTGTAGGTGAGTGCTAGGGAGGGAAGAGGGGACAGGAGTAGGTGGGTGGGTGAGCACCCTCATAGAGGCAGGGGGAGGGGGAATGGAATAGGGGGTTTCCAACGGGGAAAACATTTGAAATGTATAAAGTAAATATCCCCCGCCAAAAAAAGAACAGTGAAAGCCATAGAACATCAGGACTCCCACATACTGCTGAGGAAGGTACATTTTTACAACCTCTGTGAGAGTCAGTTTAGAAATAGACATCAAAATGATGGCTTGCCTATGCCCTTTGACCTAGAAATTCCACTTACAGAAATTTATCTTAAGCATGCATTTACAAAGGCTATGCATTCGAGCATCATTTGTAGTATTAAAAGCCTGGGAATAGCCCAAATGTTCATTAAAGGCAGGAAATGTATGATATATCTTCATAATGTGAAATGATACAGTTGTAAATAAAAAAAAAACAGTATGATGCTATGTATGTAAAATTCTACAAAGGGATGTTATTGCCTCATTATCAGATGATAATTATTATTGCTGATCATCAGATGGCTTGTGATGTTCTTCAGTAGATGAAGGGATAAATAAAACTCTACAACCAGAAAAAAAAAAAAAAAAAGAAGTGAGGCTCAATGGCACAGAACACGGAAATACATCCACCAAATGAAATCTCATAAATAATCTAGTTTAAACAATTTGATTTTATGGAGTGTTTCTTTCCTTTTTGTTTTTGCTGTTGTTTGTGGAGCATAATGAGCACTGCTGGCCTAATATGCAGTAAATAAAAGGTGGTGTTTGATGTGAGAAAAAATAGTGCTTTGTTTACTTTGGTTTCAAAGTATGTCAAGTATTAAGACTTAGGTCCTTTACAAATAATAAACCACTCTACCAAATTCTACTGTGAAAAATATTACAAGTGATATAAAGGATTATAAAAAAGAAATTATTCAAATTAGTCACAATAGATGGAAAACAATTATGGAAATCTAGAGATTATCACTTAGTTGCTTCTCTCTGCATGTTCTTGAGCTGTAACCATGTTTTCACCTTGTCTGAAAAAATGGAATGGCTAGGGAAGAGACCATAGGATATTTTTCAAATGCTACCGTGTTGTGAAGAATAGAAGAACACAAAAGAATAATGAGTCTTCTTATAATGCCTATGGTGTTTTGCCAATATGTATGTCTGTTCATCACCCTTTTCCAGTGCCTGAACAAGACAGAAAATAACATCAGATCCCTTAGGAGTTGGGTTACAGATGATTCTGAGCCATCATGTGGCTGCTGGAAATAAAACCTAGATCCTATAAAGGAACAGCCCTAGCTCCATAAAGAGTCTCTTTCATAAATTCTAAGTAAACTGATAAATGTTTTACATCAAGCCACAGGAAAAATAAGCTTCCTTTACTGTTGTGCTGCTGTGCGGGAGGAAGTGCAGGCATGGACAGAGTGCCCTGGTCCCGGTTCCTGTGGTGGCCGGAGGCCTCTGGGCTGCACACCAGTTGTTAGGCCACGGTGTGGGGAGGGCGTGCAGATGGAGATGGGAGTGCGGGTTGCCGCTCGGCACCAGACTCCAGTCACGTGATCTCTGTGAGACCAGTATCGAGTCAAGTCCAGGCGGCTAGAGATGGGGCGGGCCGAGTGTGCTAGCCACCTCGGGGACTCTCCAGCTCCAAGCCTGACATTGTATTCATGCAGCACTCACTGCCCTGAACCAAGTCTTGGCCGCAGCTCGCTTCCTGCAGTACCAGCAGCCGCTGTTAGTGTGCCCCACTGCTCTGCCGGAGAGCGGGTCTCTTTTGGGCCAAAGTGTTACAGCTCTTGGAACAAAAGGCTCTTGGACACCAGAGCAGTTTGCACCTTTATTCCTTCTGGATGGCAGGCAGTGGGCTCGGGTGGGAGTGGGCAGGGCAGGCAGGTGGAAGAGAGGGAGAGAGAGAGAGAGAGCTACTCAGGTCGGGATGCTCTAAAATACTGTTTGGGAGGGGTCAGAGGTTTGGTAACTGATACTTTCCAGTGGCCTGGCTTGGGGACTTTGTGGTGCCTCATTTGCTTGCCAGGGACTTGGGGTTGCTTTCTACATGACAAATCTCACACGCCAGGCCTCTCTCTATACGGGGGTTGTAAATGCTGTGGCTGGTTTTACAGGAGTCTTCTGGGAGCGTTGGCTATTTTCACGGGTTTCCCAGAATTTTTAGCCTGAGCTCAACCGGGTGTCAGATTGCCTGCCACAGATCACTGCCCCACAATTTAAGAAGTATAGCATTATATTAAAATTAGAGATTAAAAATAATAGATATATACAGTAAAAGAAAACTAGAACAGACCAAGCAATAACTGTAATGTAGTTAGTAATTATGCAATTTATATCAGAATGATTTCCTATATGTTACATATTTTTCAATAGCAATTGAAGCAATGTGTTAAGCAATACTCTTTGTTAGTGAAATGTTGAATGTAAATTCAATTGGTCCCTAGCACTGGTTTAGGGATTGTTGGAGGTGATGTATATGTAGCAGACAACCACACATACATATGAAAATTACATTCACCTAGTTTTACAGGAACAGTTAGCTAAGTCCTCTTTGAGAAAGGTGCAATTGAAATGCATTTTAAAGGTTGAATAATATATATATAGATATAGATATAGATATAGATATAAATAGATATATATAGATATAGATATAGATAGATATATATAGATATCAATAACAATAGAGAAACTGTTCTAAGTAAAAGAAACAATTTTATCAATGATACCCTTTAGCCTTATGTAGTAAATATAGGAAAACCTGAAAGGGGAGAAAAAGATTTCATTGTGAACATAAAGAGACAAGAAACTTGGTACTGGTTTGATGACTTAAAGTGTTTGTTGCACAACCATATATAAGGACCTAGATTTCGATGCCCTCCCCCATAAAAAATGTGGTAGAACATTCCTATAACCCTAGTGTTAAGAGGTAGGAGGCTCAGGACTCAAAGAGAGGAACCTTAGATGAAATGCCCAACAGTGGGAAGAGGGATCTTGTAGAGTCCATATCCAGTAGAAAGACAGGATATGAAGTAGAGGGATGGAGTTGCCATCCCACAGTCAAAAACACTGATCCAGAATTGTCCCTATCTACAGAAACTAGGGAGTTTGCAGCCCCATGGAGGGAGCAACAGTGTCAACGGGCCTGATGCCCCCCCCCACCCGGTCGTCCTGGAGTTTGGACCACCAACCAAAGAATACACATCTATGGACCCATGGTTTGGACCACATATGTGGCAGAGGATGACCTCGATGGCCATCAGGGAAAGGAGAGGCCCTTGGACCTGAGGGTGTTAGTGGCCCCAGTAAAGGGGAATGTCAAGTTGGGAATATGGGAATGAGTGGGCGGGTGGGTGGGAGGTGGAATTCCCTCATAGAGGCGG
>CM052722.1:31954916-32006743 GCA_028551405.1 Uromys caudimaculatus | reverse complement strand
AAAGAGGAGACCTAGAAAAGGGGAAACGTCGGAAATGTAAATAAAGTATCAAAAATAAATAAATTAATTAATTTTCAAAAAATGGAGAAGAGCCCGAGGAAAAGAAGGTCCAGTGACAAGTCCAAATTAGTATTCAGCTCAGGGGAAGGCCTCAAGGCCTGAAACTAATACTGATACTATGGTATGCTTACAAACAGGGGCCTGTCAAGACTTCCCTCCAAGAAGTCCAACAAGCATCTGACTGAGACAGAGGCAGATACATACACCCAACCAATGGAGAGAAGCCAGTGATCCCTGTGGTTGAATTAAGGAAAGACTGGAAGAAGCTGAGGAGAAGGGCTACTCCATAGAACACCAGCAGTCTCAACTAACCTGGACCCCTGAGTCTCTCAGACACTGAGCCACCGACCAGACAGCATATACTAGGTGGTTTGAGACTCCTGACACATATACAGCAGAAGACTGCCTGGTTTGTCTTCAGTGAGAGGAAAAGGCACTTAACTCTGGAGAGACTTGTGGCCCCAGGGAGTGGGGAGGTCTGGTGGAGTGGGCTTAGGGGGTGGGTACATCTTCTTAGAGATTGAGGGGGATATGGGATGAGGAATAATCAGAGGGCATACCAGGACAGGGATAATGACTGGACTATAAAAAAGATGAAATAATAATAATAATAATAATAATAATAATAATAAAAGGTGAGACCAGGATGGTCCCAGATGTTCACTCTCCAACCAATATAGACAAAACAGCAAGCTCTAGCTTCAACGAATGATTCTGTCTTAAATATAAGGTAGCATATTAATTGAAGACATCCTAATATCAGCCTGTGGCTTCAAAATGAGTTCCCGTGGGTGAGTGCACATACATGAACATATGCATATATGACACATGCAAAATACCACACACACATACAACATACACACAAACACAAACAGAAGGTATGGGAAAGGTGGAGACAGGGTGGGGGAAGCTAAAACTAAAAGTAATCACTGTTGTCATTGTTGTTGATTTGGGTTTGTTTGAATTTTTACTTGTTTGTTTTGTTTAATTTTTGTCCATTGTAAGATTTGGACATATGTTGTGAAAGAAAGTACTAGGTAAATGTAGACTCTAGAATAACATATCTTAATATGGACTTCACAACTTTTACTCAGGGAAAACTATTCGATGAAATGAAGACTTCACGAAAGGCACTGATGAATCAAATGAAAGAAACATCATGAAAAGGATCCAATATTTTAATAATTTAACTTTGCAAAGAAAATGTAATTGGTTGGCTTATGTTCTTATGGAAGTTTGTGTCAGACCCATATATGAAAATATTATTTCAGTAATCTATTCATGTATAATATGCATCATAAATTCCACTGAGCTCCTTGAAGTGACAACAGAGTCCATACACAAATGTGCTATTTCCCAAGTGCTAAATTTACAAACCCAGAACTATACAGTAATACCAAAAGCCATAATGAGTTCTAATGAAGGTGCAAAGATCCAACTCAAACATCATTCAGGGAAGGTGAAGAGACACATACTTTACTTTTCTGTTATATTTGTACAAAATATAGGAAAGGCATTCTTCTCTAAAAAATCCTTTTAGTTTATTTTCCAGTGGATCTTACAATAAGGTAGCAAACAAAACAAGAAGAAAATTACAGCCTTAAGAACTGCCAGACTAAATAGTGCTCATTGAAAAGACTGTTGTTTTCTTTTGTATACAATTAAGTGCCAAAGCTATAATTTCCCATTTACTTCCCTTTGTTATTGTACATGTGGGGCCTTTACTCCAATTTGATTCCATTTGCTCTTTGTCAAAGGAAATCTTCCCACAGATTCATATTAACCACAATTTTTGTTTTCTAAACACATTATAAAACTGTCCCTGCCACTCTTCTTTTGACATTGGACATTTTCTATTATAGAGTTTTAGTCTTCAGATGATTGAAAGTCAGTGTTATTCAGCTCTAATGGATTCAGTCTTAAGCTGCTTTATTTTAGAATAGCACAGGCATGGATCTTCAAGTGCACACACTATGAAAGGATCAAGTTGTACTGTCATTGTTGCTGGAGTAGCTACTGTGAAATCATTCAGTTTATATTTTGTGAGGTTGGGTACTTAAATTGAATAAAGAGCCATGAAACAAAGGTGAGCTGGAGGGCTTAGATCCATGCTATTTGATATTGGGTAATTTGAACAACAATTTAAGCTGTACTTGTTTTATTCATTTATTTAATAAACTTTGGTTTTGAGCTATATATCAGTTTTCCTTCAACTATTTTTTAAACTTAAATCAGGAGCTGGGAAACTGATTCTTTCCTAAAATTATATGTATTTATGTTTATTTTAAATTTTATGTACATTGGTGTTTTGCCTGCATTTATGTCTGAATAAGGGTGTCATATCTTTCAGAACAGAAGTGACGGATACTTATGAGTTGCCATGCATATGCTGGAAATTGAACCTGGGTTCTCTGGAAGAAAAGGCAGTGCTCTTAACCATGAGCAATTTCTCCAGTTCCTAAGATTGCATTTTAATTACAAAATTTTTCCTCTTTCCTCCCTCCAAGCCATCCTATATAACATTCTCTTTCCTTCAAATTCATGTTTCTATCAATTGTTATTGAATGCATATATACATATGCATGTAAACATACATATTCAAAAATATAATGATCACTCATGAAATATCTAGATCCTCAGGATGCATGTGGCTGTTATTTACTATTGAGCGAGGTTGATGGTCCTTGATTATTAAAGGCATGGAGTATAGATGCTTAAAAGCCACTTGCTCTCTTCTAAAGACTTAAAAAAGAGAGTCATAATCATTAATTCATAATAACTATGGTGACAAATTAACTATTTAATACTCATGAATAGCTTGGTACTTAGAACTCACCAGAAACAACTGGCAGTGAAAGACTGGAAGACAGGAAACATGAGGTTTGTATCCTGAACTGAATGGGACAAACTTAATCAATGTACTTACTGAGCTCATTCTTTTCAGAGTAGTTCAGTCCCAAGAAAACTTGACAAGATTCAGCCTTCATTTATATTAGCTAGTTTCTGAGATCAGGTAATAATTTCTTCTTTACATTTAAATAGGAAAGTACATTATAATTACCAGTGAGTATTTGAATTGCATGGATTGATGGGAAAATAGAATGGTGTCTGTGAAAAGAATAGGTTTTGGTATATTGTTCTGTACATGAAACAATTAAAAACAGTGTTTTACCATAAAATTCCATTATCACTGGAATGCATGGACCAAGTTGAGACATTGTAGTATGGGACTTTTCTTGCTTCCAACGCTAAAAAACTTATGCTATATGTAGTTATTGAAAATATTAAAACATCTCATTAGAGATGTCAATAAAGGTATACATGTGTGTTTTAAGTTGAAAAAAAATTAAGAGAAAGAACATAGACACGCATCTTTAAAAATACAATGCTTTGGCTAAGATCTTTTAAAATACAATATTTCAGTTACAATTGAAAACACAAGTGACAGCTCATGCTGGTGAGGATGTGGAGCAAGAGGAATACTATTTGACAGCTGGTTGGAGTGCAAACTTGTACAGTCACTATGAAAATCAATATGGCAGTTTCTCCACAAATTGGGAATCAATCTACTTTAACACTCAGCTATACCACTCCTAAGCATAAACTCACAGAACATCTCAAACTACCACAAAGACACTTGTTAAACTATGTTCATAGTGGATTTATTCAGAATTTTTTTGTTTTTAGACCCTGGGACAAAGACAAGAGCATGTTTTACATACCAAAGCAGACCTAGCCTACAGGTTCACTCCAACATCCCTCACTTCCTACTTGGCATAACTTGCCCGCAACCCTAAACTTTCCAGCCCAGAGGCTGGGTGACTATTCCCCCAGAGGCCTCTCCCTATACAGTCCATACAGTTTGCTCTCTTACTCCATAACTCTCCCCCTGCCCTAGCCTCCCTTTTTCCTCCTCCTCCTCTTCTCTTTTGGCACAAAGGCCACTTCTCCCTTTCTCTATCCCTCCCTTATCCTCCCTACTTTTCCTCAGGGCAACTTCCCTGACCTCAGTCCTTGGGGGCAGTGAACTTGCCTGCCAGAGAGCAGTATCCCAAACTTGCCTTTAATACAATCTAATCTGTTTTGAATTGCCACATTACACTGGCAGAGAAATAACCTATCAGATGGTGCCGAAACCAGAAGGTGAGTATCTAGCTCAATGTCCCTGGTCTTTCCTTGCTCTGTGGGGACCATTTCTGACCCTCTATCCTTCTCTCCTGGATACATCATTTCTTTTGACTCTGTGGGCCAGTGATCTGGGGGGGAGAGAAGAACTTGATCTCCAGTGCTGACAAGCAGTGGGCAGAGGACGGTGTGCAGCCTTGGTAGATGATGATCAGCAAAGGTCCGTAGGAGAGAGCAGAAGTGGCAAGGTAGTGGGGGCAAGTAGCTGATCAGGGAGGGCAGAGCATTAGGTGAAAGAACAGGAGTTAGAACAAACGTTCACATGAGTTCGAAAGGTGAGATGAGGAGAGGTTGCTTGGAGAGAGCTGGTAGCCTAAAAAGAGCCAGAGGTAGGAGTTTTACACAATTGAGGTGAATTTCCTGTGACAGTTTGACAAGAGTGGTTTTTAGGGAGTGGTTAGTTCTTTTTATCTTTCCTGAAGACTAGGGGTGATAGGGAAATTGAAAATGCCAGGGGATGTCAAGGGTTTTAGAATTTGAGAAACTTGGGAGGTGGATTTAAGGCTGTTGTCTGACTGAAGGGAGACTGGGACAACAAATCAGGAAAGATCTTGCTAACATCACCGTGTCCTGGATCCAGATTCTTTTTTCTGGAAAACAGAAATCAGGCCTAGTCTCCTAAACTGCCAGTTTGCTTCCTATCATGGAATCATGAGTCATGTAGTCTTCTCAGATATTAGCTATAAAGTAAAAGATAATCATGCTACAAACTAGAGACCCAGAGAGGACAAGTAACAAGGAGGGCTTAAGCAAGGATGCAAGGATTTCCCAGAAAAGGGAAAATGGAATAAATTTTCCTAGAGGCTTGGGGAAGGCTGGAGTTGAGGTAAAATAAGGTGTTCATGAGGGCAAGGAAGTACTGGGAGAAATGACTAGAATTGGAGGCCATATAATGGGAGTTAGAGAGAAACCTTATACAAAGGAATCTCCATGAAATCTCTAAGAGTAACCCTAGTAATGGGGAGCAGCGAGCCTTAACTGGCCATCTTCTGTAACCAGTCAAGGCCTCAAACAGAGGAAGTAAGACACAAACCCAGTCATTAAAAACTAGTTTATCCTGCCTACAGTGTTCTGGAACTAGAGCCTAGCAGAATCATCATCAAAGAAACCAGAGACCCTTCATTTAGTAATGATGGGAGCAGATACAGAGTGTCACAGCCAAATATTAGGTGCAGTCTGAAGAGTCCTTTGGAGGAGGGTGGAGGAACTACTGGAGGAACCAAAGGGGTCAGGAACATCATAAGACCACAGTCCACAGAATTAACTGTCTGATACTCATGGGGGCTCTCAGAGACCAGGAGTATCCCACGTCCTCTGCATATATATTATGGCTGAGTAGCTTGGTTTTCTTGTGAGGTTCACAACAGTGGTAATGGGGGCTGTCTTTGACTCTTTTACCTGCTTGTGGTATCCTTCACATCTTCCTACTGACTAGCCTCATCCAGACTAATGGCATGTGCTTATTTTTATTGTAGCTTGTTATGTCATGTTTGGTTGATGTCCCTGAGAGGCCTGCTCTTTTTTCAGGGAGGCAGACTGGAGAGGGTGAGGTGGGGTTGAATTTGGGGAGGGGGCATGGTTTCAGGGGAGTTGGGAGGAGACAGAGAGGAAATTGAGGTCTGGATGCAATATATGAAAGAAGAATAAAGAGAAAAGAAAACAAAAGTAATGATAAAAGGAAATAAATGTTCCTTTATCTAATACAAAGAAAAAAAATCAATATACTGAACTCAAGCCTTGTCTGGCAACATTCTACAGCAGATGAGATGGTATATATAATATTCGCCAGTACTTCCAAAGAAGGGCATCAGAGATGTGACCAACCAGAAAACAATGTCATATCTAGATTGCAGATGCTCTCTGGCTTGCTGCCTTTTTAGAAAATGTTCCTCTGCCATGTGTCATGGGACCTCTATCTTTTCTTCCTATGGATACCTGAATCTCCTCATCCAAAATGCTGGTGTAGTAAGAGGACAATTGCAAATCACACTTTTAATTTACCTTCTAATTATTTCCTGTAATTTGTCACCAGAGGTCATAACTCTGGAAACAAATTCTTCAATATTCCCAGGGTTAGGTTAGGATAGATAATCAAAATGTCCCTAGTATGTATGCCTGAACCCAAAGTCCTAGCACCCGCTCAATGCCACAGTCACACTAAATCCTCAGTTGGGCCTCCTCAACCTTAGCACTAATGACATTTATGCTGTATGAAACTGTCCTATGCACTCTAGTTAACCATAGCACTATAGCCTCTGTACCAGCTGTGACAACAAAAATGTTTCAGGAATTGTCATAAAGTCATCAATGATCAAATTACATTCAGATGAGAAACCACTGGCCTTGAATTGACATTATCAAAATACTGCTAACTTTATAAATGCCTGCATCTAGAGAGCATATTAGAAATTGCTGGCTGCATTGTTTTTACTAATATGTTTCAAAATCCCAAAACATTAAAAACCCCTGCAAATTCTCAGACCTTCATTTCATAGGTTCCTGGCCAACATTTAGTTAAAACAACTGCTACAGTCGTACAATCATCTCCATTTATGGTAGCTAATTTATAGAGGGATCTATTCATTTCTGTGAGATAGAGTAGGGAAGCTGATAGGACAGGTTACATTAATTGCTTCGACCCCTAAATGCTTCATTTTATTTGTACAGAATCTAAAACCAAACTATGTGACTATTAAGTACAGTCTATGAGGATAGCTATACTTACATTTTCTACTTTGTAATTTTTACTTATTAAAAAGATATATAATTGTATAAAACAATATTGACATAATATTTGAAGAAAAATAAAAACATAATAAAACAACAGACAATATTTCATCATCATAGGGCTATGTTGTATGATATTTTCTGATAAAATCAAACATGTCTTGCTGATGAAGGCAAATTGCCATATCACATACATTTTTTCATTTTCTCACCAGGTATGAGCTAACATTTAATATCCTTTAGTCATCAATGAAATTTGTTTGGAGCAACACAGATCTGCTAATGCAAAAGAATCATTTAATTCACATGGAAGAATATGGTCCATAGGATTAGCATGAGGCTTTGAAATCAGCTTTCCTGCTATAAATTGTTGGGAACTTTCTTTGTATTATATTGAATTTAGCAGTAAATTAACCATACCCAACATCTTAATAATTATCAGACTAATAAAACATATACAAGAAAAACTAACAAACATCAATAACAATGAAATAATTTAACTATGAAAGCATTTACAACGACAGCAAAATGTTGACATAGGTAAAAAGTCAGGTAACAGGTGGGATTATTAATTATCATAGATGAATTATTGTAACAATTTCGCAGGGGAATTAGAAAGAGAAGTGATTACATCAGGGAACATTTATAGGCAGTGATTCTAAAGACAAATTTGCATCAAAAGACAATTCTGTCATCTTCTTCAAAATATATGCAAAACCTAACATTGTTCACTAGCCTCATTGGTTTGACCCTGCTAGAATCTTGTATGGTCTCTGCAAAGCAAAGGCAACTCCCCTCATCTAGTCTCTCTGTGTTCCCAATGTTCTCACATATGTTTTCTCTTAAAAACATAATATGTCAAGCATGTAGACAAAACCCAAAACAATTATTTTGATAAAACCTATGTTGAATTATGTATTTTTGTTTCTCCCAACCATACAAGTAAACTAGTTTTATTCACCAAAAATGGCAAGTACTTTGCAGGGTTAGCAGGTCCTATGTTATTTATGTGTTTCTTCTCTTTTTCTTCCTCTGGTCATCTGTGTATCACTCTTCTTCAGTGGCCCCAGAATTATTTCATGAACATATCTAACATGCTTAAGTCCTGAGTTCCATACACTAGAATTTTACTCCAAGAATGTTATACCATACCATCTAGAAGGCTAAGTGTCTGAATATTTTCAAGTCTTTGCTTAATGATGTCATTTAAGTAGGCCCTAATTTATCACTGTAATTTAAGGTAAATATCTTGAGAGACCAGATCATGAGTTCAGACTCCATCTTAGAGAACCTGATCTAAGGTTTAACTCGTTAACTAACAAGCCAGCACCTAGCACCAGTTTCCCGGTTACTCCCCAACAAAATCTGTTTCTAGCACCAGTTTCTTGGTTACTCTCTTTAACAAGCCTGCCTCTGGCACTTCACTTCCGAACAACCACCAATGCAGAGGTAAATAGAAGTTAAGTTTATAGTTTGGCTCCCAGCACGAGCCAATTATGTTAAAGGACAATAAAATTCCATAATGGACCCCAATCAGATGTGTGTCAGCCTAGAAACCCCTTCGCTGCTTGCTAATCATTTCTTTAAAACCTTGCCTCACCAGGAGTTCGAGGCTTCACAGTCTCTCCCCAGAGACACAGTGTGGCCCAAGCTTGAGCTTGTAATAAAGAGACCCAAATGCGATTATATAGGAGTTGGCTCCTTATTGGTCTTTTGGGGTAAACAGGCACAGCAATTTTGTAGACATGGAAACTAATATACATGTATACAAATACACTCCCCCAATTACATGCATACATATGCATATTAGCTAAAATCCTTCAATTATATTCTAATGCATAGCATATATTACATACTAAATTACAGTGATGTATTAGTTTATTTGGCTTTTTGATAATTTCTTCTAAACATGTATGGAAGTCAGTGGCATTTGCATGGTTTATTCATTAATATGTTCCCCACATCTTGAAGAGTCTCTGACACATGATAGTCTTTTAGTACAGATATGAAAGAAAAATGAATTAATGAAGTATATGTGTAAAAGTATCTTTTATTTGCCTGAATTTATTGTCTCTAAAGCTTACTCCCTCAATCGGCTAACCTAGGCCTAGTCCTAGAAACTTCTTGCTTCTGTACGATCTTACCTAGGCCTAGAATGCTTTTTGTCTCTGAGACATACTGCTGAATAAGCTCATCATTTCTACTTTTTTATGAGCTCTGGCTGGCTGGTTTGACTCAGTGTTCTGGCTCAAAATTCCTCGCATTACATTTGTAAATTTAATATGCATTCTTAGTTAAGAGCCAATGTGACCTATATCTGAGGATGAAGAAATTGATCGATAATAGCAAATGCAGCACGATAGTCAGATTTTACATGGAGAAAATGATTTGCCTCGATAGAGTCTCATTGTCCCAGCCATGATGAATTGGGTTTGTTCCTTGTGATCCATGTGGTAGATGGAGAGAAACGATTTTGAAAAGCTGTTCCTTGTCTACCTATGCTATGTGGTAAAAATAATCACACACATACATTTGCACATGAACACACATATGAAACACAAACCTACACACACACACACACACACACACACACACACACACCAAAATGTGTACTAAAAGTGTAACTTAAAAAAAGAAAGTCTCACAATTTACAGGAGTTCAAAATAGTTCACTTAGGGATTCATTCCATATGCATACACCAAACCTGGATACTATTGCTGATGTCAAGAAGTGCTTGCTGACAGGAGCCTGATATAGCTGTCTTCTGAGAGGCTCTGCCAGAGCCTTACCAATACAGATGCATATGCTTGCAGCCAACCATTGGACTGAGCACGGGAACCCTAAATGAGGATTTAGGGCAAGGACTGGAGGAGCTGAAGGGGTTTCCAACCCCATTGAAAGAACTACACTATCAACCAACCATAACCCCGAGAGTTTCCAGGGACTAAACCACCAATCAAAGAGGACCCATGGCTCCATCTGCATATATAGCCTTTTCTGGCATCAATGGGAGGGGAGGCCCTTGGTCCTGTGAATGCTCGATTCCCCAGTGTAGGGGAGTACAAGGGAGGTGAGGTGGGAGTGTATGGGTGTGTGGGGGAGTACCTTTATAGAAGCAAGGGGAGAAGGGATGGGATGGGGGTTTTGCAGAGGGGAAACTGGTAAAAGGGATAACAGTTGAAATGAAAATGTATAAATATCCAATAAAAAAATTGTAAAAGATATAGTTGTTTACTTCTAGAACATTTTTGAGAAGATAGAAGATATTAGGAGAACAAGGGTCCTATAAGTGAGATACCTCTAGTGTCACTGTTAGGAATCCCACAAAAAACTCAAGGTAAACAACCACAGCATGTAAGGTCAAACCCATGTAGCTTCTGCAATTGCCACTTCAAACTCTGTGAGCTCCTATGAACCCTTTCTACTTTATTCTCTGGGCACTGTTCTCCTGATGTTCTTGAACTGGCTGGGTCTTTTTTCCTTTCCCCTTCGACAGCTGCAGATCTCTGAATCTGCTCCCATCAACTGCTTTATAAAGCCTTTCTGATAACAGTTGGGAAAGGCACTGGATTATGGATATAATATATATGCCAGATGTTTGGATTTGCCATAGGTCTATGGGTCATGCAGCTTCAGATTCCTGGCCATCCAGGTAGTGTAGGGCATGGGCTCTCTCATGGGGTGGAGTGGGCCTCAAGATACATCAGTCATTAATGGCTGCTCCCACAAGCTCTGTGCTACAATTTCCCTGGCACATCTTGCAGACAGGACAGGTTGCTGTTCAAAGGTTTCTGAATTGTTTACTATAAAAGTCAGACCTTTCCAGGTTACAAAAGATGGCTAGTTTAGGCTCCATACCCTGAATTACTAGGAGTCCTTGCTAGCGTCATGCTCATAGGTCCTAGAAAAATTCTACTGCACTTGGTTTCCACATTGCTTTCCAAATGTCTCCCAGGTCCATTAGTCTCTCTATAAATTCTCTTCTTCCATTCCTACCCTGATACCTGATCTATTCTACTCCCATCCCTACCGACCTCCAATACAATGGTATAATCTACTTATTTCCCCTTCATAGGGAGATCCATGAGTCCTACTGTCCTTTACTTAACAGCTAAAATTCACTTATAAATGAGTACATACCATATTTGTGTTTCTAAGTCTGGATGACGTCACTAAAGATGATTTCTTTTCTAGATTCATCCATTCACATGAAAATTTTATGTCATTTTTAACTGCTGAATAATACTCCATTGTGTAAATGTACCACAGTTTCTCTATTCATTCTTCTCTTGAGGGACATATAGGTTGTGTCCAATTTCTGGCTATTATGAACAGAGCAGAAATGAACATGTTTGAGCAAGTTTTCTGTGAAATGGAAGTTTTTGGTTTCTTTGGAGACTCAGTTGTGTCATGTGATATTTTTCTGGAAACTGTCTTATGAGAGGATGGTTTTGCTGAAACATACATGTGGGAAGATGTTTTTCTGAGAATAAGCACATGGTATTTTTCTGGAAACAACCAGGAAAAATGGCATGTGATGTTTTGATCGAGCGGACACTTGAGAGAACACATGATGTTTGGGAAAGGTATAAATATAACCCAACAGACAATTCTGTGTAGTATTGGTTCACCTTACTGTTATTTGCTGGCCATCTTTGGACTTTGTTGATGCTGTTCTACACTGATGACACTGTATGGTATTGGTTCCCCTTGCCCTTGTTTCCTGGCCATTGATTTTCATGGCTTCGTAGAAAGTAATGTACCAAAATCTTCTGGTGGTGTTCCCACATCTTCTGACTCAGGCAGATTGGCAGAGCCATGGTTTCTTCTGGATCATCCTGCTGTTGCTGATTTGTGAGTGGTGTTTGTGAGAAGATCAAACTACCACTGTGCTGTTGATTCATGTGAACTGAACTGATATCCTGACAATGCAGATTGAATTCACTCCAAAGAACTATACTTTTAAACAGCTCCACATCCTACTTTGTTCTCTTAACCTTTCATTTCTACTACCTCTAGTGAGTGGTGGACTAGAAGCAAAGTTAAATCATTTTAAGTACCCTTATTAAAAGTAGGTTTTGAAAAATGTAAGCCTACAGTTTTGTTTTAAGATGGAGTGTCCTTTGGTTATATGCCCAAGAATGGTATAGCTGGATCTTGAGCTAGCTCGATTACCAATTTTCTGAGAAACTGGCATATTGATTTCCATGGTGGCTGTACAAGTTTGAATACCCACCAGAAATGGAGGAATGTTTCCCTTGCTTTATGTCTTCATGATCATGAACTATCACTTGTGATATTGATCTTAGCCATTCTGACAGATGTAAGATGGAACCTCAAAGTAGTTTTATTTGCATTACAGTAATGGCTAAGGATGCTGAATATTTCTTTAGGGGTTTCCCAGACATTTAAGTTTCCTCTATTGAGAATTCTCTGTTTAGATCTGTTAACTTTTAAATTGAATTATTTGGTCTGTGAATATCTATTTAGGCTTTTATTGGATGTCGAGCCAGTGAAAATATTTTACTATTCTGTAGGCTACTGTTTTGTCCCTTTGATGGTGACCTTTGACTTACGGAAGCTTTTCGGTTTTAGGTGATTCTATTTTTTGTCAATACTAGTACCTGTACTATCAGTGTTCTGTTTAGGAAGTTGTCATCTATGCAAATGTATTCAAGATTATTTCCCACTTTACTTTCTATCAGGGTTAGTATATCAGGTTTATGTTCAGGACTTTAAGCCACTTTAATTTGAGTTTTGTGCAGGGTGATGAATATGGCTCTACTTGCATTTTTCTACATGTAGACATCCAGTTGAACCATTACCTGTTCTTATAATAAGAAAATAAGCTTTTATTAAAAATAAAGTTGAAATAATAAATGATAACAAAACAATAAATTGCTTTTTTTAAATCAAGGGAAATTAAGAAATTCTTTCAAAAATTGATTATTTACTTTCCACTTAGTTGTGTGTTTGTTTGTTGTATGACCTCTTTTTGCACTGCCTTTGGATTCAGTCTTATCATTTTTAACCCTGTCCAATAGTTAAATGTGGGGAACCTAGTAATTTCAAACTATTATATTATATTTATATCTCAAATATAAAATGTTTTATTTCTTACAATGTTGACAGTATATGGTCACTGAGGATACTTTGGCAAATGCTATAAATAACACTTAAGAAAGTAAAAGCTGAGAAGAAAGATTTTCTTTTCTGATCGTTTGGTATATTGGAATTATTCACAGGAACATGGTAGTCATAAGGCATCTGCTCCAGTAAAGCATGGACAAAGAGTGAAAATAGCTATATTTCTAGTGTTCCCTGCACAGATTGTATGTAGTTATACCAATGGATCTTCCCTTTAACATTAATTGCTTTATATTTATATCAACTTCGGAAGAAACTTCACGAGTTTTGTGACTTTCTGAAGTTCCTGGGCATAATAAGTTTCCATAGTCTCCTCTCTCAGGAGATGATTCAATTTGGAGAGAAGTGCCTCACAACCAGAATATTTACTAACTAGTCAATTGTGAAAACAGTGACTTTATTTATTTATTTTTGTTTGTTTGGTTGGTTGGGTTTTTTTTGGTTTTTCGGGACAGGGTTTCTCTGTATAGCACTGGCTGTCCTGGAACTCACTTTGTAGACCAGGCTGGCCTCGAACTCAAAAATCTGCTTGTCTCTGCCTCCCAAGTGCTGGGATTAAAGGCGTGCGCCACCAATGCCCGGCAAAAACAGTGACTTTAATACTGATAACTTAAGTTTCAAGAAATTAGTGAGAGTATTTTTGTATACACAAAGGTACACAGAAAGAAATGGAAGTATTTTGTTCTATAAGTTTCACAAGCAAGTAGAGATTCGCAATGAAAACATAAAAGCATTTGTGTTCCTCAATAAAAGACACACACTTTTATTATTTGTAACAAGCTTTAATCAGCACAAGAGCAGATAGCTATCCTCTATGCTATTATATCTATTTCCCCACCAATAATCCCATCATAATATTTGTGGTGTTTCACCTGGGCTGCTCTGAACTCCAATTCGCCAACCAACATGGACATTATTTTAAGATTCTTATACTCTGTGGTAGCTTCTCCTCTCTCCACCTTCCATTTGCCCACCTCATGGTTCTCCTCAGACCCAAAGCCCTGGCACCCTAATTGCTATTTATGTCTCTTCCACTCAGCTATTGGCCTCTTTATTCACCAATCATGGAGGTCAAGGTCACAGAACATCACCTGGGTCAATGTGAGGTCTCTGGGAGAAACAACTATTTAGCATAACAAAAGACCAAACCACAACAAACGCCCCATGCAAATGTGCCCATGTCTTAAACAACATAAGCTGCAAATGTCAGGTGGTCTGTCAGTAGAGAATTTTAGTTGACTTAGAGCTGGGGAGATTATCCAGGTTTGTCCTATATAAACACAATGGTATATACAAGTGGAAAATTGAGACAGAAAAAAGAACAAGATAAATGGGATCCTGAGCCAAATTTGGTTCAATGTTACAGGTTTTGAAGATGAAGGAATGACAGAGGAGACAGGTGTCAGGAATGACAGAAGGAGTTTTTAACCTAATGAGGAAATACATTTTCCCCTAGAGGTTAGCTAAAGAATAGTGACAGTTGACATCACACTAATATGCTAGTACTTGCTCATTTGGTTTTTGACTATCTTAAATGGTCACCAAATATTTGGCAGCAAAAGGGAGCAAAGAATTTGTTAGCAAAGATTTTCTGGCTATGATTACTCTGAAAGGATTAAATTAAGGATTATGATTTTTCCCTAAATTTCTGTACTTTCTTTGACATTGTGCATATCACATTGCAATTTGCCAATGTATTTAACATTTTCAAACAGTCTTGTTTATACATAACTGCCTGAAGACAGTTTTATAGAAATATTTCATAATTATCTAAAATGCATTTGATGCGTGTCTGGAAGATTTTTATTCATTTTTTATTGCTGCCAAAACTTCAATATCTAAAGCAAAGCAGCATTCATAGTAGTATTGAATATCAGATGAGCAATAATGTGTTAGGAGTTTCTATGGGCTAAACAATTCTAATTAAGATGAATATTACCCAGAACTTTAATTAGGGAAACATGCACAATGTGCAGGGACCGCTTTTTGAATTTAATAATTAGGTAGAAATAGATACATCTTACCTAACAGCTATATTTGACCTCTGAAGTTTAAATTATTCTTTTCTCTAAAACTAAAATCTCTGTATAACTACCACATATATCTTAAAAAATTAATATTGAATTCTTCTTCCTTTTAGTGAATGTCTTAGAAATTACAGTGATATTGACCCTTTAAATGATATAATTTTTTCATATTTTCTTCCTTGTCTCAGAGTATGATGAAAACAAAGGTAGGTAATAGAGATGATTAATGCACACTGTCTCCCTAGCATGATACTATAATGGGTTATGCTGATAATGGTCTTTGTGACAACAGTGAAAATTTTTAAAATGTAAACTTTAAAAATTCATGAAATAGTTATAAGAACAAATAGATTTAGCCAAGTGCTAGGAAAGCTATATGATATTTAAAACAATGTCACTTTTTCCAGCACTCCTATCTACTCTATGAGGAAAAAACATCTCAGCAAATAGAGAAGTTTGTGGGCTTATAACCTGGACTCAATCTTCAAAACCACAAGAAAGCAGGTAAGATCAGACTGAGAATTATTCTCAGATGTCCACAAGTGACCAGTGGCATGCATGCACTTGCACATACACACACACACACACACACACACACACACACACACACACACACACACACACACAGAGGGACAGAGAGAGAGAGAGAGAGAGAGAGAGAGAGAGAGAGAGAGAGAGGGAGACTTTAAAAGAAAAATAAGAAAAAATGAACTTCAATGAATAACAGTACATGAAAGAGCACAGAGACCTTCTTCCCGCAGCTCCGAATGAAAAAGAAGCCTTCTTTATAAGAAGAACAAGACAATTTCCCACTGGATGCTCCACACTCCTCCCTGAACTGATGAAGGCAAATCCTGGATGAAAGTAAGTAAAGTTATATGAGTCATGTTGTTCCTTGTTATTTTCAATTCCCATTCATAAAATATAGTTTCTTGCCTAGATATAACATGATGAGTATACAGGGACCATCATTGCTCTTACACTTGAATTGTAGTGTAATGATTTAGTGACAGTGAAGAGTTTCTGTTTTTTCACAAGTTAATGTTACTACCTTTCCCCTTGCACATCAGGTACTTTAGAATACAAAAAAGAAGGGGAAAGTTGTATGACAGAAAATGCCTGAATTATATATCTATAATATATATATATATATGAGAAATATATATACACAATATATATAATATGTAATATTTTATATATATATATATATATATATATACTTCTTTATTTTACATCCCATTCACTGCCTCCTTCTAGTCAGCCCTATAACAATCCTTTCCCCATCCCCATCCCCTTCTCATCTGAGTGAGTGGGGGGACCCTGGATGTTTCCCTACCCTGGCATTTTAAGTCTCTGCAAGCTAGATGCTTCTTCTCCCACTGAGGCCTGACAAGGCAGCCTAGCTAGTAGACCATATCCCAAGTGCAGGCTACAGGTTTGGGGATATCCCCTGCTCCAGATGTTTGGGACCCCTATGAAGGTCAAGCTACACATAAAATGCATATGAGCAGGGAGGTCTAGGTCCAGCCTTTGTATGTTCTGTGATTAGTGATTTAGACTCTTGAGAGCCCCGAGGGTCTGGGTTAGTTGGCTCTGTTGATCTTACTGTGAAGTTCATATCTCCTTTGTGGCCTATAATCCTTCCTCCTGTTCTTCCACAAGTCCTCAAGCTCCATCCACTGTTTGGCTGTGTGTATCTGTATCCGTCTGGGTCCACTGCTGGGTGGATCCTCTAAGAGGACAGCCATGCTAGACTCCTGTCTGCAAGTGTTATGGATTGGTGTTTTCCCGTGGGATGGGTCTCATGTTGGATAGGTTATTGCTTGGCCAGTCCCTCAGTTTCTGCTCCCTCCCTTGTGCCTGCATTATTTGTAGACAGAATAAATATTGGGTTGAAAGTTTTGTGAGTGGGTTGGTCTCTCTATAGTTCCACTGGGGTTCCTGTCTGGCTACAGGAGGTGGCCTCTTCAGGTCTCACATTCCCAATGTATTAAGTTGTAACTAAGGTAGCCCCCATTGATTCTTGGGCACCTCCTTTATCCCATGTCTCTGTCTGTTCCTGGAGATGCCCCCACCTCCTCACCACTGTTAGTTGCAGATTTTCATTGCCATCTACTCATTTTTTTACTTTGCAGATGAGCTGGGGTTTTTTGTTTGTTTTTGTTTTGTGTTTTTTTTTTGTTTTTGTTTTTGTTTTGTTTTTTTTGTAGAGCAGCACTAGGGTCAAATTTATTTACTTTTCTCTGTTAAAATAAATTTCTTTCTTTCTTTATGGACTTTTACCCCATTTTAAAAAATCTATTCTTTAATCTTTTTGTTTTACAGACCAGTTTTTATCCTACTCCCTATCCACCATCTGACTGTTTCTCATCCCAAAGCTCCCCCCTACTCCCACCCCACCAGACCTCCCCACACCTTGAGGCCTCAAGTCTCTCAAAGGTTAGGTGCTTCTTTTCTCACTGAGGCCTCACCAGGCAGTCCTCTGCTGTATATTTGTTGGAGGCCTCATATCAGCTTGTGTATGCTGCCTGGTTAGTGGCTCAGTGTCTGAGAAATCCCAGGGGTCCAGGTTAGTTGAGACTGCTGGTCTTCGTGTAGTGTTACCCTCCTTCTCAGGTTCTGCCAGCTTTTCACTAATTCAAGCACAGAGGTCTCCAGCTTGTATCCATTGGTTCAGTGTAAATATCTACATCTGACCCTTTCAGCTGCTTCTTGGACCTCTCAGAGGGCAGACATGCTAGGGTCCTGTCTGTAAGTACTCCATAGCATCAGTAATAGAGTCAGGCCTTGGGGCCTCCACCTAAACTAGATTTAAGTATGTGCCTGTCATTGACCTCCTTTCCCTCACTCTCTTCTCCATTTCCATCCCTGCAGTTCTTTTAGACAGGAACAATTCTGGGTCAGAGTTTTTGACTGTGGGATGGCAACCCCATCACTCCACTTGATACCCTGTCGTTCTACTGGAGGTGGACTCTACAATTTTTCTTCCCTACTGTAGGGCATATTCCATGAGTTGTTATGAAAAAGTATTGATAAGAGTTTAAAAAATCAAGAGAAGAAAGAGCATAGGCTCTAGTCTTCTCAGTTTGCAGAAGAGAATCTAAAATCAACACTAAGAGGAACTTTCCTAGGGTCAAAAAGATATCAAATATTGACTCTAGAAACTATATTTTTTATTGGAAAATTTATTTATTTACATTTCAAATATCCTCTTTTCAGATCCCCCCAAAAAACACTATCTCATCCCCCCCTTCCTGCTTCTACTAGGGTGTGCCCCACCCACCCACACCTGTCTCAATGCCCTCGAATTCCACTACATTGGGGCATACACTCTTCACAGGACCAAGGGCATCTTCTCACATTGATGCCCAACAAGGGCATTCTCTGATGCATATGTATGTGGCTGGAAACATGGTTCCTTAAATGTGTACTCCTTGGTGGGTGGTATAGACTCTGGGATCTCTGGTTGGCTGATATTGTTGTTCTTCCTATGGGGTTACAAACACCTTCAGCTCCTTCAGTCCTTTCTCTAACTCCTCCATTGGGGACCCCATGATCACTCCAATGGTTGGCTGTGAGCATCTGCCTCTGTATATGTCAGGCTTTAGCAGAGACTTTCAGAAGACAGCTATATCAGGCTTCTGTCAGCATGCACATCGTGGCATTCACAATAGTGTCTGGGTTTAGCGTTAGTAAATGGAATGGATCCACAGGTAGAGCAGTCTATGGATGAACTTTCTTCAGTCTCTGCTCCACACATTGTCTCCATATTTGCTTCTAAGAGTATTTTGTTCCCCTTTCTAAGAAAGACTGAAACACTCACATTTTGGTCTTCCTTCTTCCCGAGCTTCATGTGATATGTGAATTATATCTTGGGTATACTGAGCTTTTGGGCTAATATCCACCTATCCCTGAATGCATACCATGTGTGTTCTTTTGTGACTGGGTTACCTCATTCAGGATGATATTTTCTAGTTTCACCCATTTGCCTAAGAATCTCATGAATTCATTGTTTTAAATAGCTGAGTAGTACTCCAATGTGTAAATGTATCATATTTTCTGTATCCTTCCTCTGTTGAGGGACATTTCGGTACCACCCACCTTCTGCTATTGTAAATAAGGCTGCTATGAACATAGTGGAGCATGTGTCCTTATTATCAGTTGGAGCATCATTTGGGTATATGCACAGGAGAGTTATAGCTGGGTCCTCAGGTAGTATTATGTCCAATTTTCTGAGAAACCACCAGACTGATTTCTAGAGTAGTTGTACCAGCTTGCAATCACACCAACGATGGAGGAGTGTTCCTCTTTCTCCATGTCCTCGCCAGCATCTGCAGTCACCTGAGTTTATTATCGAGTTTATTATCTTAGCCATTCTGACTGGTGGGATGTGCAATCTCAGGGTTGTTTTAATTTTCATATCCCTGATGACTACGAATGTTGAACATTTCTTTAGGTGTTTGTCAACCATTAGTTTGCTCAGTTGAGAATTCTTTGTTTACCTCTCTACCCCATTTTTAATAGGGTGATTTGATTGTCTGTAGTCTAATTTCTTTAGTTCTTTGTATATATATCTTCTATCTGATGTGTGATTGGTAAAGGTCTTTTCCCAATTGGTTGGTTGCCATTTTGTCCTATTGACAGTGTCCCTTGCCTTACAGATGCTTTGCAATTTTATGAGGTTCCATTTGTTGATTCTTGATCTTAGAGAATAAGCCATTGATGTTCTTTCAGGAACTTTTCCCCTGTGCCCATGTGTTCAAGGTTCTTCCCTTGTTTCTCTTCTATTAGTTTCAGTGTATCTGGTTTTATGTGGAGGTCCTTGATCCACTTGGACTTGAGCTTTGAACAAGGAGATAAGAATGGATCGATTTGCGTTCTTCTACATGCTGACTGCAAGTTGAACCAGTTCCATTTGTTGAAAATGCTGTCTTTTTTTCCACTGGATGGTTTTAGCTCCTTTGTCAAAGATCAAGTGACCACCATAGGTGTGTGGGTTCATTCCTGGGTCATCAATTCTATTCCATTGATCATCCTGCCTGTCTCTGTACAAACACCATACAGTTTTTTTCACTTCTCCTGTGTAATACAGCTTGAGGTCAGGGATGGTGATTGCCCCAGAAGTCCTTTTATTGTTGAGAAAAGTTTTTGCTATCCTGGGATTTTTGTTATTCCAAATTAATTTGAGAATTGCTCCTTCTAACTCTATGAAGAATTGAGATGGAATTTTGATGGGGATTGCATTAAATCTGCAGATTGGTTTTGGAAGATGACCGTTTTTACTATATTAATCCTGCCAAACCACAAGCATGGAACATCTTTCCATTTTCTGAGGTCTTCTTTAATTTCTTTCTTCAGAGACTTGAAGTTCTTTTCATATATATCTTTCACTTGTTTGGTTAGACTCACTCCAAGATACTTTATATTTTTAGTGACTATTGTGAAGGATGTTGTTTCCCTAATTTCTTTTTCAACCTGTTGATCCTTTGAGTAGAGGAATGCTACTGATTTGATTGAGTTAATTTTATATCCAGCCACTTTGCTGAAGTTGTTGATCAGGTTTAAGAATTCTGTGGTGGAATTTTGGGGGTCACTTAAGTATATGATCATATCATCTGCAAATAGTGATATTTTGACTTCTTCCTTTCGAATTTGTATCCCTTTCACCTCCTTTTGTTGTCTAATTGTTCTGGCTAGGACTTCAAGTACTACATTGAATAGGTAGGGAGAGAGTGGGCAGCCTTGAGTAGTCCCTGATTTTAGTGGAATTGCCTCAAGATTCTCTCCATTTAGTTTGATGTTGGCTTCTGGTTTGCTGTGTATTGCTTTCACTATGTTTAGGTATGGGCCTTGAATTCCTGATCTTTCCAAGACTTTTACCATGAAGGGGTGTTGAATTTTGTCAAATGTTTTCTCAGTATCTAATGAAATGACCATGTGTTTTTTTTCTTCTTTGAGTTTGTTTATATAGTGGATTGCATTGATGGAATTCTGTATATTGAACCACCCCTGCATTTTTGGGATCAAACTTACTTGATCATGATGGATGATTGTTTTGATGTGTTCTTGGATTCGGTTTGTGAGAGATTCTATGGAGTATTTTTGCATTGATATTCATAAGGGAAATTGGTCTGAAGTTTTCTTTCTTTGTTGGGTCTTTTTGTGGTTTAGGTATAAGCATAATTGTGCCTTCACAGAACGAATAGCGTAGGGTTCCTTCTGTTTCTATTTTGTGGAATAGTTTGAAGAGAATTGGTATTAGGTCTTCTTTGAAAGTCTCATAGAATTCTGCACTAAAACCATCTGATCCTTGGCTTTATTTTACTGGGAGACTTTTAATGTCTGCTTTAGGGGATAGGGGGATGTTTAGATGTTTTATCTGATCCTGATGTAACTTTGGAACCTGGCATCTGTCTAGAAAATTGTCCATCTCATCCAGATTTTCTAGTTTTCTTGAGTATAGGTTTTTGTAGTACGATATGATGGTTTTTTGAATTTCCTCAGTTTCTGTTGTTATGTCTACCTTTTCAGTTCTTATTTTATTAATTTGGATACTGTCTCTGTGCCCTTTGTTTAGTCTGCCTAAGGGTTTATTTATCTTGTTGATTTTCTCAAAGAACCAGCTCCTTGTTTTGTTGATTCTTTGTTTAGCTTTTCTTGTTGTTCCTTGTTTGTTTCTACTTGGTTGATATCAGCCTTGAGTTTGACTATTTCCTGCTGGCTACTCCTCTTGGTTGCATTTGCTTCTTTTTGTTCTAAAGCTTTCAGGTGTGCTTTCAAGCTGTTAGTGTATGCTTTCTTCAGGTTTTTTTTGTAGGCAATTAGAGTTATGAATTTTCTCTTAGCACTTCTTTCATTGTGTTCCATAAGTTTTGGTATGATGTGCCTAAATTTTCATTAAATTCTAAAAAGTCTTTAATTTTTTCTTTATTTCTTTCTTGACCATGTTATCATTGAATTATGTGTTGTTCAGCTTCCATGTGTTTGTGGGCTTTACATTGTTTTTGTTGGTGTTGAAGACCAGCCTTATTCCATGGTCATCTGATAGGATGCATGGAATTAGCTCAATCTTCTTGTATGTGTTGATGTCTGTTTTGTGACCAATTATACGATCAACTTTGGAGAAGGTACTGTGAAGTGCTGAGAACAATGTATATTCTTCTGTTTTAGGATGAAATGTTCTATAGATATCTGTTAAATCTATTTGATTCAAAACTGTTAGTTTCACTGTGTCTCTGTTTAGTTTCTGTTTCCATGATCTGTCCATTGCTGAGATCAGGGTGTTGAAGTCTGCCACTATTATTGTGTGAGGTGCAATGTGTGCTTTGAGCTTTAGTAAAGTTTCTTTTATAGATGTGAGTGCCCTTTATTTGGAGCATAGATGTTCAGAATTGAGAGTTCATCTTGGTAGATTTTTTCTTTGACGAGTATGAAGTGTTCTTCCTTATATTTTTTGATAACTTTCGGTTGAAAGACAATTTTATTCTATAATAGAATGGCTACTCCAGCTTGTTCCTTGGGATCATTTGCTTGGAAAATTGTTTTCCAGCCCTCTACTCTGAGGTAGTGTCTATGTTTTTCACTGAAGTGTTCTTTCTGTATGCAGAAAAAAGCTGGGTCCTGTTTCTATATGTAGTCTATTAGTTTATGTCTTTTTGGGGGGGAATAGAGTCCATTGATGTTAACAGATACTAAGGAACAGTGATTGCTTCTTTCTATTATTTTTGTTATTGGTGTTGGAATTATGTTTGTGTGGCTATCTTCTTCTGGGTTTGTTGGAAGAAGATTACTTTCTTGATTTTTCTTGGGTATAGTTTCTCTCCTTGTGTTGGAGTTTTGCGTATGTTATCCTTGGTAGAGCTGGATTTGTGGGAACATATTGTGTAAATTTGTTTTTGACATGGATTATCTTGGTTTATCCAACTATGTTAATTGAGAGTTTGGCTGGGTATAGTAGTCTGGCATAGATTTTCTTTTCTCTTAGGGTCTCTATGACATCTGCCCAGGATCTTCTGGATTTTATAGTCTCTGGTGAGAGTCTGGTGCAATTCTGAGAGATCTGCCTTTATATGTTTCTTGACCGTTTTCCCTTAGTGCTTTTAATATTTATTCTTTGTTTTGTGTATTTGCTGTTTTGATTATTATGTGACAGGAGAAAATTCTTTTCTGGTCTAGTCTATTTGGAATTCTGTGTGCTTCTTGTATGTTCATCTGCAACTCTTTCTTTAGTTTAGAGAAGCTTTTTTATTTTTTGGTTTTTTTTTTATAATTTTGTTGAAGATATTTACTGGCCCTTTAATTTGGGAATCTTCACTCTCTTCTACAACTATCATCCTTAAGTTTGGTTTTATCATTCTGTGCTGGATTTTCCTGGATGTTTTGGGTTAGGAGCTTTTGCCTTTTCGATTTTCTCTGACTGTTGTATCAATGTTTTCTATGGTGTCTTCTGCACCTGAGATTCTCTCCTCTATCTCTTGTATTCTGTTGGTGATGCATGCATTAATGACTCCTGATCTCTTTCCTAGGTTTTCTATCTCCAGGGTTGTCTCCCTTTGTGATTTCCTTATTGTTTTTACTTCCATTTTTAGATCCTGTATGGTTTTGTTCAATTCCTTCACCTCTTTGGTGGTGTTTTCTGGTAATTCTTTAAGAGATTTTTGTGTTTCCTTTTTAAGGTCTTCTACCTGTTTACCTGTGTTCTCCTGTATTTCTTTAATGGAGTTATTTATTTCCTTCTTAAAGTCTTCTGTTATCATCATGAGAAGTGATTTTAAATCTGATTCTTGTTTTTCTGGTATGATGGGGTATCCATGGCTTGCTAAGGTTCGCAAACTGGGTTTTGATAATGCCAAGTAAACTTGGTTTCTGTTGCTTATGTTCTTGTGCTTGCCTCTTGCCATCTGGTTATCTCTTTCTGTCTCTGACCGGAACCTGTCCCTCCCATTATCTTGGTTCTGTCAGAGTCCAACTCTCTCTTTGATCTTGTGATCCTGAGATCCTGGGTGTAAGAGCTTCAGGGAGTCAAGCTGCCTCTGGGATCCTAAAATCCTGTTGTGACCAAGCTCCTGAGATCCTGTGATCCTATAATCCTATAATCCTATGATCCTGGGCATGTTAGAGCACCTGGGAGTTGAGCTTCCTCTGTGTGTTGTGGGACTGGGTGTGGAGCAAGTGCCCAATTTCTGCTCATGGCACCAGCTCAGACCTGAAGGAACCTGTTCCACTGGCCAGGCCAGGTTTCTGCATCCCTATATTCCCAGAAGTCCCAGTTACTCCAGGTGTTGTGATGGATGTTGTGTCCTTCTCACCTATGATCTTGGACATGTTAACACACATGGGAGTCCAGCTGCCTCTGGGTATTGTGTGATTGGGTGCAGAGCTAGAATCCAAGGTCTGCTCAGGGCACTGGCTCAGAATGGAAGGGCAGAAACTATAATTTTAAGGGGCCACCAGTTGGACATTTTGTAGAAGGACTTATTTCAAAGAGGATTGTTGAACACTGTTGAAAAATTTCTTCCAAATAATGGAGTTATGGTAAAGAATATAGATAAATTTGAAAACTATAGCAATCTCTCTCTCTCTCTCTCTCTCTCTCTCTCTCTCTCTCTCTCTCTCTCCCCCCCCTCAGGAGTGTGGATGGTTTTAATTCCTGAATTATTTATGAATAATAGTGTCTTATGACTATTATTATGTTGACTGTATGGAGAATAAACTTTACCCATTAATCATGCCATTCACAAAATAAATGTGAATAAGGAAGATCGAAAGTTAGGTCTCACACTTGCTATAATGTCTTAAAATTATACAGTTTCTGAAAAAATATGAGAATAAATATAAATTGAAAAATGTTACCCATATATTGGAAAATAATGAAAATTTTTTGTCAACTTAAACAATGAAAGCTATGACAAAATAAGATTTTGGAGAAGTTTTAAGAACAAAACAACTTGATTTTAGTAGCCACAAAATACTAAGCTCACCCCATCGAATATGCTCATTAAAGAGATGAGTTTCTATAAAAGCAGATGAGATTTCATTTGAAAAGAGAAACAGAGGGAACATCTGCTCTCAAATTCCTGTGAGGCAAGCATAGTTTAGCCTCAAGTTTGTGACCACATCAATCAAAAGTAATTGGTTCTAAAATTTCAAGTTCCTGGAGATGCTGTTTTTACTCTGATACACTTGCCTGTTCATGTCTTCTGAAATAGACCAGCACTTCCCTGATAATTTTTTATCAGAGATAGTGTGTAGCACTGTACATGGGAGTTTGTGTTCTTGGGGCTGGAGAATGTCCAGGACACATTCCTCAGAGCAGAGCAAATGCTTTTGTATCAAATTCTTGAACTGGATTAAAACTACATATGAATTATAAATTTCCTCTATAGTTTGGAGTTGTAGTCTTCTGTTATTATTTGGGTCATTTGTGTTTTCTGGATTAACCTTTGGTCATTAGCATATGAGGCCTCCTGTCCTTGACTATGGAGCAAGGGTCTAAGTAGTAATTTTTTGTTCTTTTTCCTTGGTTGCCTATTTAAGTCTCCATTCTTAATTGGTTTATAGCTCCAATCACCTTACTAGATGTTGCAGCAACTTTTATATTCTTTAAGTCTATCCCCTTCCGACTCTACCCTTCCTCATCCCTACTCCCTCTTTTCTTCTTCTTTCTTCTGCCTCTCCAACCATTACTCTCTCTTTCACATCTTAGAACCTCAGAATATATTATTATATTATTAATATATATTATTAGTCTTTAGTATTTTTTTACACACTAGATGTTATCCCCCTCCCAGTCCACCCTCCTACAGGTCCTTATCCCATTCCTCCTCCCCTAACTCTAAGAGGATGTCCCTATCCCATCCACACCCCACCAGACCTCCCTGCTTCCTGAGGCCTTAAGTCTTTCCAGGGTTAGGTGGTTCTTCTCTTACCAAGGCCAGAACATTCAGTCCTCTGCTGAATATGTGTCAAGAACCTTGTATCAGCTAGTGTATGCTGCCTAGTTGGTTGTACAGTGTCTGAGATCTTGGGGTCCAGGTCAGTTGAAATTACTGGTTTTTCTACAGGGTTGCTCTCCTCCTCAGGTTTTTTCCAGCCTTTCTCTAATTCAACAACAAGGGTCCCTGGCTTCTGTACACTGGTTGGGTATCTGCCTCTGACACTTTCAGCTGCTTGTTGGGCTCTTGGAGGGCAGCCATGCTAGGATCCTGTCTGTAAGCACACCATAGCATCAGTAATAGTGTCAGGCCTTGGAGCCTCCCCTTGAGCTGGATCCCAAATTGGGCCAGTTACTGGACCTTCTTTCCCTCAGTCTCTTCTCCAGTTTTGTCACTGCATTTCTTTTAGATGGACAATTCTGGGTCAAAGTTATTGACTGTGGGATGGCAACCCTATCTCTCCACTTGATGCGCTGTCTTTCTACTGTAAGTGGACTCTACGAGTTCCCTCTCCCCATTGTTGGGCATTTCATCTAAGTCTTGAGAGTCTCTCACCTCCCAGGTCTCTAGTATACTCTATACGATCCCTCCACCTCCCACTTCCAGATGTTGCCTGTTTCCATTTTTTTTTGCTGGCCCTCAGGGCTTCACTCCTGATTCCCCCCACCAATACCTAATCATGTTCGATTTTTCCCCTCCCTGTCCCTTCTCCCACCTAGGACCCTCCCTCCCTATGTCCTCAGTTATTGCTTTCTTCTCCCTCCCAAGTGGGATTGAAGAATCTTCAATAGGGCCCTTCTGCTTTCCTGAGTTCTGTGTATTGTATCCTGGGTGTTCTGTACATATTTTGACTAATATGCACTTATTAGTGAGTATATACCATGCATGTCCTTTTGAGTCTTAGAATATATTTTTAACTCTGTATTTCTTCATCTTTTTTCACATAGCTCCATGAAAAGATCTTCTATTCAGCCATCTTGGATATTTTTCATCCAATTCTGTAGTATATATGAGAGTCTGTGTGTGTGTGTGTGTGTGTGTGTGTGTGTGTGTGTGAGTGTGTGTGTGTGTGTGTTCCTGTACAATGTGTGGAGTGATTATGTTCACATATCTATGTGTAGGTACATATAGACATGTTAGTGCATTGCATGTGAAAACCTGAAATTAATGTTGGGTGTATTCATTAATCACTCTGAAATTTATTTAATAAGGTAGAATATTCTTTTAATGTAGAGCTCTCCAAATCTGGTGGCTTAGGTAGATAGCTTGTCCTGGAGAATCCTTCCCTGTCTCTGCCTCCAGAGTCCTGAAATTATGTGCTATCTGAATGCTTTTTTGGGTTTATTGTCTGTTGGATACCCAAACTCCAGGCTTCACATTCATGCTGTAAGTGCTTAATCCACTAAGCTGGCCCTCTGGAGAGATAACAAAATCAAATAAAATGATGATTCTAAGATTTTTCTTTTTCCTTATGACTGCTTTGTTTGCATTTAGGAATTCGTAAGATTTGTTTCCCTTTATTTTGGTTAAGAAAGACAGTGAATCTTTAGATTTCTTAAAATAACATGGGCAATTTAATAATTTTAATTGTTTCAGTCCTTAGATAAAGAATAATTTTCTAATTATCAGTATCCTCTTTAATTACTTTAATCAATTTTATAGATATTATTGTAGAGATAATTCACTTCCTTTGAAAAATTAATTATTACGTACATCATTTTTGTGTTAATTTTACTTTTAGCTGTTGTAAAAGTATTTCTTCATCTTTTGGTATTCACTGATATGATATAAAATGCTACTGATTTTTACATACTGGGCTATCATTCACAACTGTACAGAATTTGAGGATCAAAAACAAACTAACAAGCAAATAGATCCACATTTTTTTGTTTGTTTGTTTGTTTGTTTTTTGTTGTTGTTGTTTTGTACCCTAATAGAGTGTTACTTTTGGGTATCAGTCCATCAAAAATGCTTCAGTAGACTTAGTAAGAAGGTATACAATGATTTACATAATCTTTAGTTTTAATATTAGTACAGGCTTCTCAACAATATGTTTGTCAGAATAACTTGATAATTTAACCTCACTCTGACAAATTGTTTAAATGGCATTCTAGAGTAAGAATAATAATGATTATCTTTAAAAACATAAACAACATCTTTACTGAAACTATCAACAAGTAAATATTAAGTGATGCAAAGTATTCACATGGTTTCAGTTCTGTGCTGGCACCTTCCTCTTCTCAAAATACATCCCAGTTTACATAAACCAGACCTCTGTAGGGCAAATCAAGAACTCATAGAAAGTAACAGATTAGAAATGTTAAAATTATTTTTTAATTTCTCACTCTCTTTTATACCTATTATCCTTAGGTTTGGTCTTCTCATTGTGTCCTGGATTTCCTGGATATTTTCGATTAGAAGCTTTTTGCATTTTCCATTTTCTTTGACTGTTGTTACCAATCCTACATCCAATACAGAGGTAATATCCAATATATACAAAGGACTCAAGAAATTAGATTCCAGAGAATCAAATAACTCTATTAAAAATGGGGTACAGAAATAAATAAAGAATTTTCAAATGAGGAATATCAAATGACCGAGAGGTACCTATAGAAATGTTCACCATCTTTAGTCATCAGGGAAATACAAATTAAAACAACCCTGAGATTCCACCTCATACCAGTCAGAATGGCTAAAATAAAAAACTCAGGTGACAGGAGAGGTTGTCAAAGATGTGGAGAAAGAGGAGCACTCCTGCATTGTTGGTGGGATTACAAGCTGGTACAACTACTCTGGAAATCAATCTGGCAGTTCCTCAGAAAATTGAACATAGTGTTACCCGAGGAACAAGCTATATCACTCCTGGGCATATACCCAAATGATTCTTCAAAATATAACAAGGACACATGTTCCACTATGTTCAAAGCAGCCCTATTTATAATATCCAGAGGCTGGGAAGAACCCAGATGTCTTTCAACAGAGGAATGGATACAGAAAATATTGTACATTTACACAATGGAGTACTACTCAGCTATTAAAAACAATGGCTTCATGAAATTCTTAGGCAAATGGATGGAACTAGAAAATATCATCCTGAATGAGGTAACCCAGTCACAAAAGAACACACATGGTATGAGCTCACTGATAAGCAAATATTAGCCCAAAAGCTTGGATTTCACAAGATACAATTCACAGACCATATGAAGCTCAAGAAAAAAGAAGACCAAATGTGGATGCTTAGGTCTTTCTTAGAAAGGTGAACAAAGTATTCATGGGAGGAAATACAGAGACAAAGTGTGGAACAGAGACTGAAGGAAAGGCCATCCAGATATTTCCCCACCTGGGGATCCATCCCATATAGTTACCAATCCCAGACACTATTGTGGATGCTAAGAAGTGCTTGCTGACAGGAGCCTGATATAGCTGTCTCCTGAGAGGATATGCCAGAACATGACAAGTACAGATGTGGATGCTTGCCAACAACCATTGGAGTGGTCCTGGGGTCCCCAATGGAGGAGTTAGAGAAAGGACTGAAAGAGCTGAAGGGGTTTGCAACACCATAGGAAGAACAACAGTATCAACCAACCAGAATCCCTAGAGCTCCCAGGGACTAAACCACCAACAAAATTTATACATGAATGGACCCATGGCTCTAGCTGCATATGTAGCAGAGGATGGCCTAGTTGGACATCAATGACCAAAGAGGTCCTTGGTCCTTTGAAGGCTTGATTCCCCAGTGTAGTGGAATTGATGGGCAGGGAGGTGGGAATGGGTGGGTCTGGGAAGACCCTCATATAAGTAGGGGTAGGGGTAATAGGATAGGGGTTTTCTGTGGATGGGAACTGGTAAAGGGGATAATATTTGAAATGTAAATAAATAAAATATTTGAAAAAAATGAGGAAATCACACACAAAAACTCACAAACACACAAACACAAGCAGTAAAACCACCAACATTAAAATAATAGGAAATAATAATCACTGGCCATTAATATCTCTCAACATCAATGGACTCAATTCACAAATAAAAAGACACAGGCTAACAGAATGGATACAAAAATAGGATCGGATCGATCATTCTGCTTCATAGAAGAAATACATCTCAGCCATAAAGATACACATTACTCAGAATAAAGGGCTGGGAATAAGTTTTCCAAGCATAGAGACCCTAGACTCAAGCTGGAGTTACCAACCTAATATCTAATAAAAAAGACATTGAACCAAATTATTCAAAAGAGACAGGAAAGGACACTTAATACTCATCAAAGAAAAAAAATATACCAAGATTATATGTCACATCTTCTGCACATCTATGTCCCAAACACAGAACACCCACATTTGTTTAAGAAACATTGCTAAATCTTGGATCATACATTGAATTACACACAGTAATAGTGGGAGATATCACCACCCCAATCTGACCAATTGACAGGACATCCAGACAAAAACTAAACTGGAAAACAAGGAAATTAATAGACATTTATAATTCAAATGTACCTAACAGACCTCTATGCAATATTTTACTCAAATACAAAAAAAAAAAAAAAAAAGACTTCTTTTCAGCATCTCATGTATCCTTCTCCAAAATTGACCCTATAGATGGTCACAAAGCAAGTCTCAACAGATATAAGAAAATTGAAATAACTCCTTGTATCTCATCAGACCATGATCTACTCCAGCTGGATTTCGACAACAGAAACACCTGAAAGCTTACATGCTCATAGAAATTGAACAACTTTCTACTAATGATTTCTGTGTCAGGGAAGAAATAAGAAAAACAAATTAAAGACTTTCAAGAATTCAATGAATACTGAAAACACACCTACCCAACTTCATGGGAAACAATGAACACAGTGCTAAGAGGAAAGTTTCTAGCACTAAGTGCCTCTGTAAATAAATTAGAAAGTTCTTATATCAGTAATTTAAAAGTACACCTGAAATCTTTAGAACAAAAAAAAAAAAAAAAAAAAAAAGAATCAAGCACACCAAAGATAAGTACAAGGCAGGAAATAATCAAAATCAGGGCTGAAACCAATCAGTTAGAAACAAAGAAAACAATACAAAGAATCAAGAAAACCAAGAGCTGGTTCTTTGAGAAAATCACAAAGATAGACAAATCCTTAATCAAACTAACCAAGAGTCATAGTATCTAAATAAACAAAATCAGTAATGGAAAGCTATACATAACAACTGACACTGAGGAAGTTCAAAGAGTCTTTAGGTCTTACTTCAAAAGACTGAACTACACAATTGTAACCAAACGGATGATTTTCTGGACAGATACCAATTACCAAAGTAAACTCAAGATCAGGTAAACTATGTAAACAACCTTATAACCCCTATAGAAATAGGTGCAATTATTAAAATCTCCCAACCAAAAAAAAAAGAAAAGAAAAGAAAAGAAAAAGCCCAGGGCCAGAGGGTTTTAGTGAAGAATGCCACAAGACTCTCAAAGAAGAGCCAATATCAATAATCCTCCATTTATTCCACAAAATATGGACAGAAGGGATACTGCCAATCTCATTCTATAGGACATAGTCATACTGATACATAAGTCACACAAAGACTCAACAAAGAGAACTTCAGACCGATTTCTCTTATGAAGATAGATGCAAAACTCCTCAATAAAATACTCAAAAACCAAATCAAGAAACATATCAAAGACAGCATCCATCAAGATCATGTAGGCTTCATCCCAGGGACTCAGGGATGATACAATATACAAAAATTCATCAACTTAATCCATCATATAAACAAACCGAAAGAAAAAAATCATATAACCATCTCATTAGATGCTGACAAAGCTCATGATAAGATCCAACACCACTCCATTTTAAAGTTATTAGAGAAATTAGGGATACAGGCAACATACCTAAACATAATCAAAGCATTATACAGCAACCCAATAGCCAACATCAAACTAAATAGAGAGAAACACAAAGCATTTCTATTAATATCGGAGACAAGTCTATCCACACTCTCCTTTTGTATTCAATATAGCATTTGAAGTGCTAGCCAGAGCAATAAGACACCTAAAGGAGATCAACTGAATACAAATTGGAAAGGAAGAAGTCAAAGTATTGCTATTTGCAGATTATAAGATAGTGTAACAATAGACCCCCAAAATTCAACCAGAGAACTCCTACATCTGATAAACACCTTCAGCAAAATCCTGGAGACGAAATTAACTCAAAGAAATGAGTAGTCCTCCTTTATACAAATAACAAACAGGCTGAAAAGGAAATTAGTGAAACAACACCCCTTACAATAGACATGAATATATAAAATGTCTTGGTGTGACTCTAATCAAGCAAGTGAAATATCTGTATGAGAAGAACTTCAATTCCCTGAAGAAGAAAATTGAAGAAGATATCAGAAGATGGAAATTGGCTAAGTTACCAGAAGGAATCTACAGATTCAATGCAAACCCCATCAAAATTCCAACACTATTTTATTTATAAACCTTGAATGAGCAATTCACAAGTTCATATGGAAAAACAAAAATCCTAGAATAGCCAAAACAATCCTGAACACATAAAGGAACATAGAGAGAAATCACCATCCCTGACCTCAAGCTGTACTACAGAGCAATCTAGTGATAAAACAGCATGGTATTGGTATAGAAACAGACACACTGAACAGAGGAATCAAATCACAGACACAGAAATAAACCCACACACTTATGGACACATAATCTTTTATAGAGAAGCCAAAATCATACAATATAAAAAAGAAAGCATCTTTAACAAATGGTGCTGGACTAACTAGATGTCTACATGTTTAAGAATGAAACTAGATCCATACTTATCATCCTGCATAAAACTCAAGCACAAGTTTATCAAGAACCTCAACATAAAACCAGATACATTAGATCTCATAGAGGAGGAAGTGTGAAATACTCTTGAATACAATGGTACAGGAAACAATTTCCTGAACAGAATATCAATGGCTCTGGGTATAAGATAAACAATAGATAAATGAGACCTCATAAGATTACAAAGTTTTTGTTAGACAAAGGAAACTGTCAATAGGACAAATTGGCAGCCTACAGATTTGCAAAGGATCTTTACCAACCCTATATTTGATAGAGGGCCAATATGTAAAATTTACAAAGAATTCAAGAAGTTAGATACCAACAACCTAAATAACCCAATTAAAAAGGGGGTACAGAACTAAACATAATGGTCAGCAGAGGATTCTGGAATGTCCAAGAAGTACAGAAAGAAAATTTCAAGTCCTTAGTCACAGGGAAATACAAATAAAGACAATTCTGAGGTTCCATCTTACATCTATCAGAAGATCAAAAACTCAAAAGATAGCATATGCAGGCTGGGATGTGCATCAAGGGGAACACTTTTCCATTGCTTGCTGGGAGTGCACATTGTATAACCTCTTTGGAAATCAATTTGGTGATTTTACAGAAAACTACTAATAGTTCTACCTTAAGATCCAACTATATCACTCCTGAGCATATACCAAAAAGATGCTGCAACATCCCACATTTGCTAAATTCTGTCCACAGGAGTTTATTTATAACAGCCAGAATCTGGGAACAACCTAGATATCTCTCAGCTGAAGAATGGATAAAGAATATGTGGTACACAATTCAGCTATTAAAACCAAGACATCAGGGATTTTGAAGGCAAGTAGACAGAATTGGAGAATATTATCCTGAATGAAGTGACTCATTCCCCAAAGGACATACATGGTATGTACTCACTTATAAGTAGATAGTAGCCATAAAATACAGGTACCATGTTATACTCCACAGACCCAAAGAAGCTAAAAAAGAAGGAAGGCCCAAGCTAGGAAACTTGAATCTCACTTAGAAGGGGGGATATAACAGTCATAAGAGGCAGATGGAGGGAGGTACCTGGGAGAGAGGAGAGATGTGGATAGAAATGGGGGATTCAGGATCACATGTGAGAAAGCATAAAAGAGATGGCTATATGGTCATGAAAATGAATGGAAATCTGCAACTGACAGGGGTGAAGTGGTGTTGAGGCATCTCCTGGACTAGACAGACCTGGGATAAAAGAAGTGCCCAAGCATCAAAGTGGGTAGCATTTGCTGTGTATCACTACATTGGGGATGCGAAACCTGAAGGAGCTACCTCCTGTAGCCAGACAGAATCCCTTGTTGAGTGATGGAGGCGACAACCCACCCACAAAACTGCCCCAGCCTGTAGGGTCTTCAGCTTGGTCCTGAGGAGGGAACTGACAGATAAAAGAGACAAAAGACAGAGATACTTGGGAGCAAGACAAATCGCTCAGTTCAAGCTTGAAAGACCTTTAATTCCCATACATCAATTTATAATAAAAAAAATAAAGAAACTTTAAATAATATAGCCAAGATGTAGACAAGCAACAAGGGTGGGAAAATTCCAAGGAGTTACAGACTCCTAGCCACAAGGACATGGACATGTTACCAAGGCAACCACCTGCATTCTGCCAGCCACCTAACCTCAAAGAAGTCACCCTGACCTGGGAAGAATCCATCTCTTGAGAGACAGAACCTAAACAATATTCTGAAGCTCAGAAAACAGTACCCTTGGCCTACTGTTATTCCCAAGCCTAACTTTAACACAAAATGGCTTCACTCAGGCTAATAAGAAGGCTGCAAATACCTTGGTTCCTGGCACAAAACTTTTACCCCAATATTCATCCTGTCTATGAGTATTTCAGGCAGGGGACAGGGAGAAGAGTCTGAGGGAATGCCCAAGCAATAACCAAGCCAATGTGAGACCCATCCCATGGGCAAGTACTAATCCTTAACACTACTAATGATAATCTGTTATGCTTGCAGACAAGAGTCTAGCATGACTGTCCTATGAGAGGCTCCATGCAGAAGCTGATTTAGACAGATGTAGACACCAATGGCCAAACAGTGGATGGAGCTTGAAGACTCTTATGGAAGAAGAGGAGGAAGGATGGTGGGCCCCAAGGGGATAGGAACTGCATAGAAAGACCAAAAGTGTCAACTAACCTGGACCCTTGGGAATCTCACAGTCTGAACCACCAACCAAAAACATACATGTGGTAGACCTAGGCTTCCCTGCTCATATGTAGCAGATGTGCAGCTTGACCTTCATGTGGCTCCTGAACACCTGGACTGAGGGCTATCCCAAAAGCTGTTGACTGTCTGTAGAATATGTTCTACTAGCTGGGCTGCCTCAGTGAGAAAGGAAGTGCCTAGCCTCACAGAGATTGAAGTGAAGGGGGAGTATCCAGTGAGTCCCCCATTTGCTCAGAGGAGAAGGGGAGGGGAGTGGGGGAAGGACGGTGGGAGGGTGACTTGGAGGGGGCAGTGAGTGGGATGTAAAGTGAATAAGTAAAAACAAAAATAAAAATAAATTAAAAAAAAAGAGAAATTAAACTTTCCTCCATATTGAAAGACATGCTTTTAATATATTTTAGTCCACCCATTTCTCTGTTTCTCTGTCTCGTTGATGGCATGGATATGAACAGTGAACAGTAATCATGATGTATGGTGCAGAATATCCCGAATTGTAATTTCCTTGCCAAACATACAAATACCATAGTTTGTAACCCACCCTCACTCACGTTCTCAGAACATGAATGAGATCACTCAGAATCCTTTCCAGAATGTAACGTAAATGGTTTCTAGCTCAGTACCTTATAGAGTCCTTGTGTCTCTTTAAAATTTTATGAGCCCAGCATGATTGTTCACTTTTTCTCATAATTCTTATCTTCCAATCCCCCACCACAAATGTAGTTTAAAAATCTCTTTACAGCATTATAGGACTACTCTAGGCCAGTTTTCTAAATTAATCATTTCTCCTTGAACCATTTACAAAGGCCAAAAATCTCACATGACTAACTTATCACAAGAATGATTCTACTTTTTGGTACTAATTTTCTGTTAGCTGTTTCATAGTTGTGGCAAAAGTATTAAGGAAAGCAGGCCTTATTTTGCCTCAAAATATGAGTGGATATATTTCATCATGGAAGGGTTTTTAACTCCCAGGAATTTAAAAATCACCTCGGAAATTGTCCTCTTGACACATCAATGAGGAATTATCTTGATTGTGTTCATAGAACTGGAAAGACTCACCGACTCTGGGGTACATCTTTTACTAGGCCAGAGAACTTATATGAATGAAAAAATACTCTGAGTACTAATATACATGCACTCATTGTATTCTTTTAAATATGGATGTTAAGTGATCAGCTGCTTCAAATTCCTATTTGATTTCCCCATCATGCCTATGTCTTGAAATGTGAGCTAAAATAAACTCTCCATTCCTTGGTTTGCTTTTGACAAGATTTTTACCATAGCTGCAGAAAAGAAACTAAGAAAGCAGGGACACTGTGGTGGTTTAAATGAGATGTTCCTTTAAAATCTCAGACATTAGATCACTTGGACTTAAGTGGGTGGATGTAGTTTTGGAGGTAGTATAGTCTTGCTGAGGGAAATAGATCAATGTAATGGGTTTTGAAAGATTCTCTCCTCACTCCACTTTTAATTCACATCCTCTGCCTCAAGCTTATGGTCAAAGATATACACTCTTAGCTTCCTGCTCCTGTTGTCATGACATCAGCTTTCAGCTATGCCTCCCTGCTATGATGAACTATTATTCCTCTGACACTATCGTAGTAAAAATAAACTTTCTACCATAAGTTGTTTTTGGTCATGGTATATTATCACAGAAACAGAAAATAAAGTAATATAGAACTCATTTTGGCAGAATCTTGAGGTAGCTAGACACATTGCATCCACAACCAGAATATATATATACACACAAGTTTCAGGTTGCTTCCTCCTTTATATTTACCCCAGTACCCTAGACCATGCAATGTTGGCATTCATATTTAGGGTGAGTCTTCCATTCCATTTAACTTAATGAAGAAATATCCTCTGGTGTGTCTTTATTTCGAAGTGCAATGTGCCTGGCTGCCTGTGCATTTTCTCCTACTGGGAAAAAGATATGTAGGTATTGGCTTAACCAAAACTATGGATATATGAAGAAGCCTTATTAAATCCCACTAGCTAAGCTAATTAAAGGAGTTTGAAGAAAACTATCCTATAAGGACAAGCAACACTGTTCTCAATGGTCATGGGATTATTAAATGAAAATTCAGTGCCAGATTACCTCTTTTCTAGGAGTCCTTGGTCATTGTTCTTTGTGCAGCAGCCATTGGTAAGTTGCCTATGCATCAATGAATTCTTTTTCCATGCACATGTATACAGGCTGTATTACTTAGACATGGTGGACGCTTTTATTTAATACAGCGTATCTCTATATAGCATTGGCTCTCCTTGTATTCACTAGATATATTGGCTAGCATCTGTCTCACAGATATCCACCTGGCTCTGCCTCTAGAGTCCTGTAATTAAAGGTCTGAGAACTTTAAAATAAATGGCTTGCATTTGGGAGGAAGGTGGGAGATATCTTCGAGGGGAAGTAGGAGGGAACAATAAGAAATGGATATTACCATGACATATTGTACACATGAACAAAATTAAATTTTTCCCTCAGAAATGGCCAGAAGTTTGTATCAGAGATGATTCTAGAGCCTGTCAAGTTGACAATCAATATTAACCATTAGAGTATTTATCCCAACATCATCATGAGTATACCTTACTGGTGAGAGTCTGTTGATAGAGAGTAAATGTTAGTCATTGCTTTATGAACTTTATACTTGAAATATTTTCAGTGTCATTGTTAGTGAGGTGTTATTGTATAACTCCTTCATTGATATATTAAGTGAAGAATTGCAGGAGTAGGAGATTAGGCTGCTTTTGGATAATCAAATTGAATAATTTCCTCAAGTAATTTATATGAAGTACAATGAAGAATTTGGATTTAGATTTAACCTGCTTTTTTTCTGTTTATGTTGATTAAGTCAGATATTTCAAATAGATTTAAGCATGGTTTTATTGAACAATCCTAGATTATTCTTGAATTATTTCTTATACCTCTTAGGCTTAGTGACTCATTGCTGCATTTGAAGTGTAAGAACGTTTATGAATTAGAATTTTGGATAAAATTTTGAATTGTTAGTTCATCTTTGTCTTGGCTTCTTTACTGTGGCTGTTATAAATCGTAATAATAATTATATCTAGTATATCAGATCAAGGGACTTCTTGAAGCCTTTACGTTATTTACTTACTGAGTTTAGAAACATCCTTGTAGGATGGAAAGTTTTACCTCCACCCCTATTTAAACTCCTTGTAAAGAAAATATTTTAAATGGCGTGTGTGTTTGTGTGTGTGTGTGTATGTGTTTGTTTGTGTGTGTTTGTGTGTGTGTGTGTTTGTTTGTGTGTGTTTGTGTGCGTGTATGTGTTTGTATGTGTTTGTGTGTGTTTGTGTGTGTGTGTGTGTTTGTTTGTGTGTGTTTGTGTGTGTGTATGTGTTTGTATGTGTTTGTGTGTGTGTGTGTGTGTGTGTGTGTGAGTATGTGTGTGTGTGTGTGTGTGTGTGTGTGTGTGTGTGTGTGTGTGTGTGTGTGTATGTGGTCATTTTGCCTGCTATTGGATCCTCTGGGACTTGAGTTACAGAGAGTTGATTGCCATGTTGATGCTGAGATCAAAATTCAAGTGTTCCACAGGAGTAGTAAGTACTCTCAACTGCTACACAGTTTCTCCAGCACTGCATTCCATGTCTTAATGAGATTCCCCACAGTATGCTGTGCTTCATCTCTTCTTAGAACATCCTACTTTTTAACCTGCCTTTTAAAATACTGAGTCTAAAGCAGCTTGTTCCAAGATTTAAGACTTTCAGAGGAAATGGATGAACAACAGAGATGGAAACAATGGTTCCTTTTAAGTAGGAACTTAGCATAATGTAGAATCACTTGGGAAGGGAATATCAAAGAAGGATTTGATGGATCAGGTTGGATGGTGTGTGAGTACGGGGCAGATAATTCGGATTACATTGATTGAGGAGGGAAGACCTGCCCATTCTAGGTGGTACCACTCCCTAACTAGGATCCTGGAATATATAAATAGAAAGGGACCCTGAGTAGAGGCAGGCATTTTGACTATCCATGAAATTTGCCTAGTTGCTTCAAGTTCGGGCTGTTGTGACCTTATCATTATAGTGGACTAGTCTGGAACAGGAAACCCAAATAAACCTGTATTCCTGTAAGTTACTTTTTTATAATTTATATTTTATAATTATATGTTTTAAACATTTTAATTTAATTTTAAAATAATTTAATTACTTAATTAAAATTTAATCATATATAATTTTATCACCACAACAAAACTCCCTAAGATATTAGCTATTAAACTCAATCTAGCAGAGTATCCTGTAAAGTATTATTCAAACATTGAATACTGCAGTGTGTATAAGAATTTTATTTTACTCTAGTAGTTATTGGTCTAAAGTAACTATCTGACATTCTCTGAGCTCTGAAGCCCAACCCACAATCATATCAGAGATTTAGTCATTGTTGAATTATTTAAGTAGAAAACAGAATGACTCCTGCAAGTTATAGATAGAAAATCTTAGTCACTAAGGATAGTGTTCTATCTCAAATTGAAATGCATGTCACTACACTGGAAGTGATTTTGGGGAATCAAACAGAAACACACACACACACACACACACACACACACACGGAGGCTATTTCTTATTCAGAGTATTCTTTGGATTTCATAAATCACTATTTACTAACTGCCAGGAGATGTGGTTTGCTTCAAATGCCAAAGACTTCACAGTAAAATGTTTAAATATTTGTTAATCCAACTAAGACACATAAACATAGAATGTCCCTCACATGACTTACAAGTAAATATACATAGAAATGGATTGATTCCTAAATAAATCTATAAGGATTTTCTATCAAATCTGTTAGGGTTAAAATCCCGTTTGGTATATAATAAACTATCTATCATCATTGCCAGTTTTCTAGTTCCCTTTAGCCATAATGCCTGGGATTTGGACATTTCCCAATGCTTTCTGATTAAAGCTGCAAAACATCTATGTGAATGCTTTGCTCTTTGACTATTATGTATCTTTAGAACTGTGTGACATTTGCCATCATACTGGTTGGTGGTCCACTTACAATGCAAATCAAAGTCTTGATTGCCTGTAAATTGTAAATATGAAAGGAGAGGAGATGATTTGAAGGAACCAAGAGATGAGACACGAAGTGTCTTTGGAAATATAAAAACCTGAATGTCGGCCTACCCTAATTTCTACAGTAGTAAGTGTTGGCCCTGAAATTCCTGAAGCAAATTTGCAACATATAATCAAGTGTGATTTCTTCTGATTACTTCAGAACAAATTAGGAGGTGGCTGCCCACCCTAAACCTGCATTTAATTAGTAATATCTGGGAAGAATATTTGCATATCTTTCAAATCATATTATGTCATGAGGATATTTGAGATGATGAAAACTGAAATTTGTTTTAATACAATAATGTATCACATTGAAATCAGCAGTCATTAGAAATTCACAGCTGCAGATTTGGGAGCCAGTGTTAATTAATGAGACACAGTGACTCTGCCTAGTGAAGCAAATCAGAGCATGAAGCATAAGGAATGTAAATATGCAAAGTCAGGATATCAAAGGAAGATCTGCAGACGCTGTGACTGTTACAGGTTCATGGATACAGTTCCTCCCCTCCCCTCCCCTCTTTTTCCTTCCCTTCTCCTTAAATATACCTTTCTTCCTCTCATCTTCCCTTCATTTTGCTTTCCTTCAAATCTATGTCAGCATCTAATAGGTAATCCTCCCTTCTCTCCTTTCCTTTATTATCCATTGTCTCTCTTTTACATTTGTTGTAACATTCTTATCAAGTATTTATCTCCAGTTGATAATAATTATATTGATTTTAAGATAATAAATAAGCTGAAAGACATTGTTTGAAATTCTAATACCATGTTTTCATTTCATATGAATATAGTTGCCTTCTAATACTAACAAAAATATTCATCAAAATTACAGCAACTACTGCTGCTTATTCTGTGGTGATCTGATCATTCTTTCCTTTTTATAGGTATGAATTATTTCATTTCATTTATGAAGATATTCTCTAAGGTAGTTGCTTTTATTGTTTCAATATCGATCTTTAGAAAGTGAAGCCTAGGAGTGGCAAAATAGTTTGTACAAGATCACTGTACTTGTTGCTTAAGTGGAGAGGATTTAAATGTGTAAAACCTAACTTTAAAATCATAGGTCTAAGCATGTGATTTTTGCCACTCTTTCCTCAAGATCAGAATGTTCCTGTTAATACAATCTGCATGCGTGTGTGATAATTGGGTCAGAGTTGGACCAGTAGTGATTTAGCTAAGTGAATCAGAATTCTCTATAAGACAAAATGCAACTCTTGAGGAAGAGGATTTTGTTTTGTTTAATATCAAAATTAGTAGCAGAATGAACAATAATGGGTTTAAGCAGCATTTCTGCTTTCATCATGGAAAATCTGATCTACAGATAAGTGTAACAAAGAGAAAAATAAATCTAAATGTAAAAGCAAGATGATTATGCCTTTTGAAGTAAGTTTAGTTCCTGAATCAGATAAAGAACCAGATATACCTGTAGATACTAGGCAGAATCTTTTTATACTATGCTGTGTATCTGTCCCTTCAGTTTAACCCAGGTGAAAAAACACACTATCTTGAGGAAAACATTTCCACAATGAAGAGATGAAATGAATGTTACATATGTGAGAAGCTTATGAGTTATAATTTTATAGTAAGCAATCTTTTAAAATTGAATACCACATCTCTGTTTTCCAAAATATAAACCAAGGATTTGATATTTGCATCACAGAAAACATGTGAAATATATTATTCCTCAGTCCCGCCACAGTCTTCATGATACCTAGGTAATCCCAGCAACAGGAAGTTGAGGCAGGAGAATTCACATGAAGTAAAGGCCAGCCTGACTATATAGCGAATTCTGCGACTATACAGTGAATTCTGTTCTTGAGAGATAATCTCTCAGAAACAAAACCAAAAACAGAAAAAGGAAAAACTAGAGAACTAGGGGTAGGATTCAAATACAGATATTTGTATTTTGTTGATGCTCCAAGAATTTTATCATTTTAAAATATCATTCCTTTAACTCTAATAATTCTTTTGTTTTACTATTTATTTTGCCACATGATAGTATAGTCTCTTTACATTTCTTTTTTGTAATGTTTAATTCTACTCTTTTGCATTAAACTTACTTGTGTCTGAATTTAAAGTCTCCTATATACAACATAGAGGATGATGCATTTTATCTATTCTGAGGGTTTTTTTAAACCTTACATTTTTAAATCCACTCACATTACTATTGACACTTTGATTTTATAACATTAAGTTAATTCCTTTTTGTATTTCTCACTTTTATCAATCAATTGTCCACTTCTTCCTTTTCTATTGATGGAATATTTTAGCACACTTATTTCTTTAATAATATTTTCCCCTTCTTCTGAGTAGTTTATTTTGTGAGGTATATATATATTTCCTCTAGGGATTACCATATATGCCTCAATGTCTCAAAAATGCTAACAAAATTCCAAAGATATAGAAACAAGAATTTCTGCATGGTAGTATTTCTTTCTTAATATTTTCAGCTTTTATTTTAATATATGGTGTCTTCATTAGCATTACATACACAATACATTGTAATAGTTATTTTGCCATCTCTAGTACTTTATATTTCACTGGCAATGATTTTTGCTAAAATTTGTATGTTTCTTCTCCATATTTTTAGTCTCAGCCATGCATTATGGTCACATTATTTTATACAATTACAATAAATATGTTTAGGGATGAAAGAGAATAAATATATTCATGGCATCTTTCATAATTTCATAATTATTTTAAATAATAGTGAACAATTCTTTTCAGCTTCGTTAGAGAAATATGAAGATAGACTTCAGGTGAAATATTCTTTTTAAAGTATTTATTTATTTTTATTTTACATTTAGGAGTGCTTTACTTGATATCTATTTATGCACACCATGTGTGTGTGTGGTGCCTTTAGAGGCCAAAAGAAGGCATCAGACCCTCTGGAACTAGAGTTACAGATGCCTGTATGCCAACATGTGGGTGCTTGCTACTGAAACTTGGTCCTCAGCCAGAGCAATAATTACACTTAGCCACTGAGCCATCTCTCCTGCCTGAAATATTCTTTACTATAATGGGAAAAGCGATTACAGGAAACACAACTAACTATTGAAACAAAGGATATCCCTATGTTTCATATACTTTTAAAAAGGGAGAGATGTCTGACTAGAGACAATGTGAACATGCTTTGAGGCACCTACTTGTTAGTAGCTGTTAGGGGCTTATGAAAAGTACTAGATAAGACATAAGGTCATAAATCAGGTTGTTTTGGTCATGGGTCATAGGGAGGTATTATAGTATAATCCTGTAGGCAGACTTTCTTATTCTTAGACTGGAGCTAGGAAAAAGAGTGAGGAAAAGAGTATGTTATCTTCAACATCCTCTGGTGATCTCACTGATTTTTCCCATATAGGCTAATGCATTTGAACACATTTCCCAGTTGGTGGTGCTGTTTGGGCAAGCATTCGATGATTAGGAGTAGAGTCTTTTTTGAGAAAGGACATACATCATTGAAGGCAGGCTTTGAGAGTTAATAACATCATCCCATGTTCTGTTCTCTCTTTTCACTTCCTGTGTGTGGATGAAATGTAGTCCTGCTTCTTGTTTCTGTTGCCATAACATTCCTTTCCCAACATGATACACTCCATCCTTCTGGAACTCTGAGTCAAGATAAATTCTTTCTTTCTTCAATTATATTTTGGCCATAGTATTTTATCACAGTGATAGAAAAGAAACTAAACCTTCTTTGATATGAAATCATTCTCCCCATTGAGAAATTCCGACACCTGGGAGTCTTTTACCTAGGGACTCGCCTAGATAGTCTCCAATAGGGTGCCTGTTAGTATCTGTGAAAAGAAAAGGCTGTTTATATTGGGGCCTGAAAGGCAGATACATTCTAACATTAGATTCTTTAAAATAAACTGCTTAACTCCAAAGGAAAAAAAGAGATTGTTTATTTTGAGCAAAATATGAATGATCATTACCCAGGCCTGTGGGTTCAGGTCACATGGCATAACATGTTACACTGGGGAAATGATGACATGAGGTTGTTATTGTTGTTTTGGGTTCTTGCTGTTGTTTTGTAATTATAGAACCAAAACAAAAACAAATAAAAATACCATAAATTCACAAACATACCAAATATAGTGGTAGAAACATCAGGTAGGTATGTTTTAGCAAAGCATGCAAGTCTCTAGTCAAAGTTTCAGTTGGCTTCTCATAACATCTATAAGTTGTGTCAGTGAAAGGTAATAACTACATTTGTCAAGGATTTACCTGCTAGTCAGAATGATGTTATGTTGTATGCACAGGATTATGTCTATTTGTTTAGTGACAAATCAAGGTAAGATTGCAAGACAAGGAAAAGTAAGAATATGTAAGAAGACTGTGTGAGTCTTGTTGAATTCAGCACAATTAATAACATTTGCTGCAAAGATTCTTGACATAGAGATAATATTCCTTTTTATTCATTAATTTTATATATTTACATTCCAGCTGTTGCAACAACTCCTAATCCTCCCCACCAGTTCCTCACCCATTTCCCCTCCCCATTGCTTATGAGAGGTGCTCCCCCTCTCCACCTGCCCCTGCATCCCACTTTTCTGAGGTCAGACTAGATTATACTCTGCTGATATGTGCGGGGGCCTCACAACAACCCATTTATGCTGCCTGGTTGGTGGCTCAGTCTCTGGGTTCTCCTAGGGGACCGAGCTATAGAAGACTGCTGGTCATCCACCCCTTCAGTTCCTTCAGTCCTTCCCCTAATTCTTCCATAAGAGTTCCTGGCATCAGTCCTATGTTTGACTGTAAGTATGTGCATCTATATCAGTCAGCTGCTGGTATGGCCTCTAAGCACATCATAGCAAAATTAATGGTGTCAGGCCTTGGTGGGCCCCCATGAGATTGATCCCAAATTGGGCTGGTCACTAGACAGCCTTTCCTTTGGTCTCATCTCCATTTTTGTTCCACCAGTTATTTTAGACAGAATCAATTCTGGGTCAGAAATTTTGACTGTGGGTTGGTAACCCTGTCCCTCCACTTAGTACCCTGTCTAGCTACTGGAGATAGACTCTTCAAGTTCCCTCTTCCCAGAGTTGAGCATTGCAACTGAGGTCACTCCAACTGTGTCCTGAGATTATCTCACCTCCAAGGTCTCTGTTATGTTCTAAAGGGTCCCCCCACCTCCCAACCCAAGAAGCTGCATATTTCCATTCATTCTCCTGGTCCTCTGGGCTTCTCTCCTGTTCTTCTCCCCCATATCTAATCCTGTTCTGCTTTGCTCTGCCCTCCCTTATCTCACCCATGTACCACCCTCTCTCTGCTTCCCATGACTATTTTGTTTCCAACTCTAAGTGGGATTGAAGCATCCTCATTTGAGCCTCCCTGCATGTTGAACTCTTTATGATGTATGGGTTTTATCTTGAGTATTCTGTGCCTTTTTGGCTAATATCCACTTATCAGTGAGTATATACTATGCATGTCTTTTTGGGTCTGGGTTACCTCACTCAGGATGGTATTTTCTAGTTCCATCCATTTGCCTGAAAAATTAATGATGTCGTCAATTTTAATAGGTGAATAGCGTTTCATTGTGTAGATGAATTACATTTTCTGTATCCATTCTTCCATTGAGGGACATCTGGGTTGTTTCTAGCTTTAGGCTATTAAAAATAAGGCTGCTAGAAACATAGTGGAGCATGTTTCCTTGTAGTATGATGGAACATCTTTTGGATATATGCCGAACAGTGGTGTAGCTGGGTCTTCAGGTAGAACTGTTTCCAATTTTCTAAGGAACCATCAGATTGGTTTCCAGAGTGGTTGTACCAGTTTGTAAAACCACCAGCAATGAAGGAGTGTTCCTCTTTGTCCACATCCTCTTCAGCATGTGCTATCACTTGAGTTTTCAATTTTGGCCATTCTGATTAGTGTAAGGGGAAATCTCATGGTTCATTTGATTTGTATTTCCCTGATGACTATGAGCATTGAAGATTTGTTTACGTGCTTCTCTGCCATTTGAGGTTCCTCTGTGGAAAATTCTGTTTTATTGTTTATTTACTATCATCTGCAAACACCAAGATTTTTATATTATTTGTGGCTATTATGAACCAGGTTGTACCTCATTTTTTAATTGGGTAATTTGTTTTTGTTTTCTGTTTGTTTTTTTGAAATTGATTTCTTGAGTTCTTTATATATTTTGTATAGTAACTCTCTATCAGAAGTAGGGTTAGTGAAGATTGTTTCCCAATCTGTAGTTTGCTTATTTGTCCTGTTGACAGTGTCCTTTTGCCTTATAGAAGCTTTTCAGTTTCATGATGTCCCATTTATCAACTGTTGATCTTAGAGCCTGAGACATTTGTGTTCAGTTCATGAGAATTTCCCCTGTCCCAGTGTGTTTGAGGCTATTTCCCAATTTCTCTTTTATTAGATTCAGTGTACCTGGTTGTATGTTGTGGTCCTTGATTCACTTGGACTTGAACTTTGTGCAAGGTGATAAATATGGATCTATTTTTATGCTTCTACATGCAGACTACCACTTAGACCAGCTCTATTTATTAAAGATGCTTTCTTTTCTCCACTGTATGGTTTTAGATTCTTTGTCAAACATTAGGTGTCCAGAAGTGTGTGCATTTATTTCTGGGTCTACTATTTTATTCCATTGATCTACCTGTCTGTCTCTGTGCCAATAGCATGTGGTCATTATCACTATTGCTTAATAATATAATACGAGGTCAGGGATGGCATTTCCCTCAAATGATCTTTTATTATTGAGAATTCTTGGCTATCCCATTTTTTTTTCCATATTCAGTTGAAAATTGCTCTTTCCATGTCTGTGAAGACATGAACAAATAATTGTGTTAGAATTTTGATGGAGATTTAATTGAATCTGTAGATTGCTTTTGGTAAGAAGGCCATTTTCAGTGTGTTAATCCTACCAATCCATGACCATGGGATATATTTACATCTTCTGAGGTCTTTTCCGATTTTCTTCCTCAGGGATTTTATGTTCTTATTATACAGATCTTTCACTTGGTTAGGGTTACACCAAGATTTTTATATTATTTGTGGCTATTATGAACCAGGTTGTTTCCCTATTTGTTTCTCAGCCTGTTTAGCATATATATAAAGGAAAGCTACTGATTTGTTTGAGCTAATTACTCAATTTTATTTCCAACCACTTTGCTGAAGTGGTTTATCAGCTGTAGGAGTAGAATTTTGGAGGTCACTTATGTATACTATCATCTGCAAATAGTGTTACTTTAACTCCCTCCTTTCCAGTTTGCATTCACTTGATCTTCTTTTTTATCTAACAGCTCTAAGTAGAACTTGGAGTAATATATTGAATAAATAGAGAGTGGGCAGCCATCTCTTGTTCTTGATTGCTTCTAGTTTCTCTCCACTTCATTTGATGTTGGCTGTTGGTTTGCTGTATGATGATATTATTATGGTTAGGTATGTGCCATAAATTCCTGATGGCTCCAGGACTTTTAGCTTGAAAGAGTGTTGTACTTTTGTTGAAGGATTTTTCACACCTAATGAGATGATCCTGTAACTATTTTCCTGGAGATTGTTTATATAGAGTATTAATTTGATGGATTTTTCATATATTGAACCATCCCTACATCTCTGGGGCGAAGCCTATATGACTGTGCTGAATGACTGTTTTAATGTGTTGTATTGGGTTCGCAAGAATTTTATTGAATATTTTTCATTAATATTGATAAATGAAATTGGCCTGAAGTTTCCTTTATTTGTTGAGTATTTGTGTGTTTTAGGTATCAGAGTAACTGTGGCCTCATAGAATGAATTAGGTAGTGTTCATTCTGTTTCTAGTTTATGGAATAGTTTGAGGAGTGTTTCTTATTAGATCTTCTATGATGGTCTGGTATAGTTTTTGCACTAAAATCATCTGGCCTTGGGCTTTTTTTGGTTTTAGATGTTTTAATGACTACTTGTATTTCCTTCAGTGTTATGGAACCATTTAGATAGTTTAATTGAATTTGATTTAACTTTGGTAAGTTGTATATGTTTAGGAAAATCATCCATTTCATCTAGATTTTCCTCTTTTTTGAAAGTTACTCTTTCCTATTGAGATTCAAGTGGATATTATCATATATATTTTGGTCATATAACACAGTCTTGTGTTGAAGATGGGCTATTGTCCCTAAACTGTTGAGAAAAAGTTGTTTGTATATGTTAGATCCTAAGAGATTGGTATTGTTCTCTTCCTAAGTCTTATTGTTTGACACCTGGGCCACAAACTTTTCTATTATGGACATCCTCTTTTATACCAACTTCTAATGAGCCCACGATTCCAGTTGTTCAGGGTAGAAAGGCAAGGAGGAGCGTTTCATTGGACTCTCACCACAAGGCTGGTTCAGGCTTTGCAATACTACATTTCAGTGTCGCAAAGTTCCAGGACTGCTCTTTCTTTTTGATTTTTCAAAACTGCTCTTTTCCTTGATTCTCAAGATGAGTTGCTAGACAAGGCAGCCTGTGTATTATCTCATCAGTTCCTTAAAGCTGCTCAATAAGTCAAAATCACTTCTATGTTCTGTGGTTACACGAGTTAGAATCCACTTGCTAAGGTACATTCTGGCTTTGTAGTAGGACCTGATGATTTTTTAATTTCCTCAATTTCAGTTGTTATGTCTCCCCTTCTATTTTTGATTTTGCTAATATGGATACTGTCCTCTGTGCCTTCTATTTAGTTTGGCTAAAGGTTTATCTATCTTGTTGATTTTGTAAAAATACCATCTCTTAGTGTTGTTGATATTTTATAACATTTTCTGTTTCTAATTGGTTGATTTCAGCCTTGAGTTTATTTTCTGCTGTCTACTCCTCCTGGATGTGTTTGCTTCTTTTTGTTCTAGAACTTTCAGATGTGCTGTTAAGTTGTTAGTGAAGTATCTCTCCAATTTCTATATAAAGGCACTTAGTACTCTGAATTTTCATCTTAGCACTGCTTTCATTGTGTCCCATAGTTTTGGGAATGCTGTGCTTTAATTTTCATTAAATTCTAGAAACTCTTTAATTTCTTTCTTTCCTGACTAAGTTATAACTGAATAGAGAGTTGTTCAGTTTCCATGGATATATGTGCTTTCTGTTGTTTTTGTTGTTATTCAAGTCTAGCCTTTGTCCTTGGTGATCTGATAAAATGTATGGGATTATTTCAATATCGGTCAGAGTATCAGTTGAAGCTTGTTTTTGTGTCTGATTTTATTGTCAATTTTGGAGAAGGTACCATGAGGTGCTGAGAAGAAGGTATATTTTCTTGTTTTGGGTGAAATGTTCTGTAGATATCTGTTAAATCCATTTGGTTCGTAATTTAATTTCACAGTGTCTCTGTTTAGTTTCTGTTTCAATGAGCTGCCTATTGGTGAGATTGGGGTGTTGAAGTCTTTCACTATTATTGAGTCAGGTTCAATGTGTGTTTTGAGCGTTAGTAACATTTCTCTTATTAATGTGGGTGCCCTTTCATTTGGGACATAGATGATCAGAATTAAGGCTTCCTCTTTTTGTATTTTTCCTTTGATAAATATAAATTATTCTTCCCCATCTCATTTGATAACTTTTGGTTGACAGTCTATTTTATTGGATATTAGAATGGTAACTCCGGCTTTTTTCTTGGGGTCATTTCCTTGAAAAACTTTTTTTCCCAGCCTTTTACTCTGAGGTAGTGTGTCTCATTGTCACTGGAGGTGTGTTCCTTTTATACAGCAAAATACTGAATCTTGTTTATGTTCCAGTCTGTTAAGCCTGTGTCTTTTTACTGGGGATGAGCCCACTGATGTTGAGAGATATTAAAGACAGGTGATGGTTAGTTCCTGTTATTTTTGTTTTTGAAGGTGGTATTATTCTCCTCTTCTTGATTTTTATTGTAAGATTTTTAATTTCTTATGTTTTCTTGGGTATGGTTACCCTCCTTGTGTTGGAGTTTCTTTCCACCATCCTCTGTAGGCCAGGATTAGTAGAAAGTATTTAAATTTGTTTTTGTCATGGAATATCATGGTTTCTCCATCTATGGTGATTGAGACTTTTGCTGAGTATTGTATCCTGGGCTGTCATTTGTGTTCCCTTAGGATCTACATGACATTTGTCCAGGATCTTCTGGCTTTTAGAGTCTCTGTTGAGAAGTCTGGTGTAATTCTGATAGGTCTGCATTTATGCTACTTGGCCTTTTCCCCTTCTTACTGTTTTACCACTCTTCTTTCTTTGCATTTAGTGTTTTGGTTATATGTTGGGAGGATTTTGGGGGAGGGCTAATCTATTTGATGTTCTGTAGGCTTCTTGTATGTTTATGGCCATCTCATTCTTTAGGTTAGTGAAGTTTCCTTCTATGATTTTGTTGAAGATGTTTTCTGCCCTTTTGATCTGGGAGTCTTCATTCTCTTCTATTCCTGTTATTCTTATGTTTGGTCTTTAGAGTGTATCTGAATTTTCTGGATATTTTGGTATAGGAGCTTTTCATACTTTGTACTTTTTTTGACCAATATGTTAATGTCTTCTATGGTACCTTTTAAACCAGAGATTCTCTCTTCTATCTTTTGCATTCTGTTGTTGATGTTTTTATCTGTAGCTCCTGATCTCTTTCCCAAGTTTTCCATCTCCAGGATTGTCTCTATTTGTCTTTTATTATTATTATTATTATTATTATTATTATTATTATTATTATTGTTTCTATTTCTATCTTTAGGTTTCAAATGATTTTGTTTAATTCCTTAACCTGCTTGATTGTATTTTCCTGTATTTCTTTAAGTGATTTATTTGTTTCTCCTTTAAGGGCTTCTACCTGTTTGCTTGTGCTTCCCTGTATTTCTTTAAGAGAGTTTTTTATATCCTCCTTAAAGTCCTCTCTCATCTTCATGTGATGGGATTTTTGGTCAGAATCTTGCTTTTCAAGTGTTTTAGAGTATCTAGGGTTTGCTGTGGTGAGAGAATTGTATTTCTGATGGTACCGAATTACATTGACTTCTGTTGCTTATGTTATTATTCATGAGTCTTGTCACCTGGTTATCTCTGATGTTAACTGGCCTGGGTGTCACAGAAAGAAGCAGATCTCTTTGGGGACAGGTAGAGAGTTCTTTGACATGGGTTGGAGCTGGCCTCCTGGTAGGCAAGAAATGCTGTCTCTGTTTAAGGGGGGCATCCTGTGTGTCTGGTTATAGAAGGCCTCCTGTGTCCCTGGTTAGGACAGACTTCCTGTGTTCCTGGTTAGGGTGAACCTACTGGGAGATGGCCGGGGTTTTTGTTCCAGGGACAGAATCTGTCCCAGTAGCAGATGGAGGTACAGACTGGAAGGACTGTGCCCCTGGTTATTGATGATCTCCTGAGACTATGGCAGACCTCCTGGGAAACAGGCAGGCTGTGGTGTGTGGGAAGGGAGCCGGCCCACTTATCTGGCTCAGGTGGAGGTGAAGACCAGAAGGTTGAGCTGTGGCAAAGGGGGTAGGTCCTGCGTCACCTGTGCTAAAAACCACTCAGTGGAAAAAAGACAGCATTTTCAACAAATGGTGCTGGCTCAACTGGCGGTCTACATGCAGAAGAATGCAAATTGATCCACTCCTATCTCCTTGTACAAAGCTCAAATCCAAGTGGATTAAGGACCTCCACATAAAACCAGTTACACTGAATCTAATAGAAGAGAAAGTGGGGAAAACTCTCGAACACCTGGGTACGGGGGAAAAGTTCCTGAACAGAACACCAGGGGCCTATGCTCT